>CM028130.1:558175000-558802500 GCA_016271365.2 Neoceratodus forsteri
CCTTGGAGGGCTCTGCACCCCACATCCCCCGGTCTCTAGGATTCTAACTCCGAGTCGGAGTTGGACCAGGGGGTGGGCAAACACCCAGTAAGGCAGTCCCAATTGCTGCACAGACCATCACAGTGATGGGTGTGTTTTGCCTGATTCCTGTCGCTTTGATGGTCTTTGCTGTTGGGGGTCACTGCGGTGACGGTGTACCATTGGGGTGTACCTTGTTTTACACCCTGTCCCACCTGAGAAAATAAAGGGATTAATTTGTCCAATTTTTGCTCATTTTGCAGATCACACCCTTTTTAAAGCAGTCACAAAGTCTGGTGATAGGTCTACATGTGTCAACCCACTGTTTCTTCAGTTTCCTTTTCTCCATCTCTGGTCTTCATTGCTTGCCTGGTTCCCCATACGATGCATTATCAAAAGGAAACACAATTGGAAGTTGTTCTCTTTGTGCCTGGGCCCCAGTAGTTACAGCCAAAAGGGGTTCCTTTGCATGTGGGGTTTTAAGCAGTCTCTCAAATCCTGGATGCTCCTGCCCAATAATGATTGGCACAGGGAGTCTGGGTACAAGGCCCACAATCATTTCAAGTGTATCTTGCTCCACTGTTATTCGTAAAGCAGTAGTAGGATATTTATGGACCTCCCCAGGCACACAAATAACAGCTGTGTCAAGGCCATTTGGTTGTGTACCATCCACTACATCTGCTTGGTCCAGGGTCTGGCGACTCCCAAAATCAAGAAGCCCTATCATCTGCTTCATACCAATTTCAATGGCTGCAGTATATTTCGTGTTGGCCAATGCCAAATGCACTAGTTCCTGCCTTTTGTTAGAACAGTTCCTAGCAATATGTCCATTCCCCTTACTATAATGGCATATTACAGTGGTGTTTCCCCAGGATGAAATGCACTTCTAAAACACTCTGCAGTATGCTGCTGCAGACCTACTGAATAAAGCAATGTAATTTCAATGGCAATTAGTCTTCTTTGTCATGCAGGAAACTGTGGCATGCACTACATCCTGGCAGTGTCACATTTTCCTGAATGACAAAGGGTAATAATTACCATTGAAAATACATTGCTTTATTCAGTAGGTCTGCTGCAGCATACTGCAGAGTGCTGCAAAATGCTGCAGAATTGCATTTCATCCTGGGGGACACTACTGTACATCTGCTGAGTATACTTTGACCCCTCTATCAGGCCTCCATTCTGATCTAGCAGGGTATTGGTTAGTAGATATAGAAAAAGGATGGTTTCTTACCAGACCAGCTGCGGTGGGGTTGGTTCCTTGGTACCCTCTAGACTTGGAAGGTCGCACAGGCATGTAGGGCATGTAGTCCTCTGCAAGAGTAAGTGTTCTTTCTGCTGAATCCAGCTTATGCTCTTTAACACAGATCTACATTTCTTGGGGAAGGATTTGAATAAACTGTTCATTGATTACCAGTTCCACAATCTGGTCTACTCTCTTGATGTCAGGCTATAGCCATTTGTGACACAGTTCTTTTAATCTGGCATATGATTTCCTTGTGGTGTCCATCGATTGCAATTTCATTGACAAAATCTTTGTCGGTGTGTCTCGGTATTAATATCATATCGGCATAGAATTTCTTCTTTAACCTGATCAAAGTTTTCAGAGTCTCATCCACTCAAATGGCTGAAGACCAGCTGGGCCTTCTCACTCAGATAAGGTGCCAACCTTATTACCCATTGGTCTCTTGGCCATGCACATGTCCTGGCAATACATTCAAAACTTGTAATGTATGTCTCTATATCATCAGTCTCAGTAAACTTTGTCAGCTTAATGTCCTTTGGGGCATTACAATCAGCATGCCCGGGGCCTATGGCCTGTATAGCTCACAAAGTGTCTGCCCACTTTGCATCCTGTCTCCTCTGACCCTCTTCCATCTGACCCCTTCTTGTTGCAGGTGCGACATCCTCTTCTGCCTCTGGTATGCTGTTCTTGATTTCAGGTTTGGTTTTGCTCCTGGCACCTAGGTACAATCCTGGAAGAGGCTTTTCACCCATCTTCTCTGCCATCACTCTGGTCAAGATAGATGACTTGTATTTCACATGTTTACCTTTCTGTACCTGTTGTTCCTGTGACATCTGCCAGGATATCAGTGCAATATCCCCTGGTAATGTCTCTCTCTCTCTCTCTCCCAGCCTAGACACACCAATATCCCACTGCTAACACCAGATGTGAAGGTTAGTGGGTAGACAGATGTAACAGACATAGGTAAAAGGTGTAGACCTCACTTTGTGGTATTTATTTTCCCAAAATAAAATAAAATAGTAAAAGTACAGAAAGGAAATAGTTAGTTAGTCTTTCAGTTCAAACAGTGCACAATTCCCCTCAGTGAACAACTTCCAGGCTTAGTTCCATCCAAACAGATTCCCAGCACATAAAAACGTGCATGTATTATGAGTTGCTTCCTCCACAACAGTCAGGTCTCTACTGACTGACTCATCTGTTTTGTATCTCAGGAGGTAGGCTTTTATAGCTGCCTACTGATGATGTTTGCACCATGTGACCTGTATGACTCACAATTCCCTAAGTAAACACAGGCAGGCTGACCTGACTCACAATTCTCTAAGTAAACACAGGCAGGCTGACCCGACTCACAATTCTCTAAGTAAACACAGGCAGGCTGACTCATCCTAAGTAAACACAAGCAGGCTGACTCATCCTAAATAAACACAGACAGGCTGACTCATCTGACCTGAGATCATGACATTTCTTTAGAAAATAAGGTATAGCATGTTTATACACCTAGATTATTATAGCATCTTTATTTATTTTCCTTAAAATCAAGGTTACTCTCTAAATTGGCACAAGCCCCTCCTATTCAAATAACATCACATTTTATGGTAACAGTATAAAAGAACTGGCTTTTCATCCAACCAAGTGGTCGGCTCTTCAGCTTGGGAGAAGCTACAGTATCTTTGTTGCTAGCTGCCCCTTTTATCTTAATTCCCCACCAACTCAGAAGAGGGAATAAAACAACAAAAAAAAAACAATGGCACATGCAGTTCAGCTACACTCTAATGGGCAATTCAGCAGTGCAGCATCTTTCTTTCTTTAAACAACAGACTGCTTCTTAGACAAACTACACTGTCAGTCTGTATTTACATCATGCTGTATTTTATTACATTTATACAGTTATCTGCTGGACCATAAAAATGGGAGAGATGGGGAAGAAAAGAAATAGAAACATGGGATATACATTTAAAGAAACTCAAAAGGGTATGTATTGCCGGTGGTCAACTTGACAGTAGAAATAAAGATTTAGAGATAGAAGTAAAGAAAGAGGTGCTATTGCAACAGGCTTAGAGAGGGGGTAAAATATCAAGGGGAAAAAAAGTAATGATGGTTCTGAATTCATCAGATAGGGCTTCCACATCACAGTCAGCTCGTGGTGAGCACAAGGATTTCAGCAATGCACATAGAGATGGGTCTCGCTCATCATGCTATCATTGAAGGCTCCGAGTAATAGCATTATGAGCTCTGAATGATAGCATTATGGTAATATGAGTGTAGTATTATGGGGTTTGAAGTGTTTTATAACAGGGACATTTTTTTACATTGATTTCAGCACTATTATATGACATATCCATATATTACAAATAAATAACTGTGTTCCCTATATATTGTCTGTAGGAGAAGTCAAGAGAAATGGATTCCAAGTGGATGAACTCCCACCAGTGTCCAGCTCATAGGCCCACAAAACAAGAAACAGTTCATTACTTGCGTAACTACAGTGTTTATTTACTTTTTGGTGCTCACGGTTACCTCTTCCTTTTCTTCCTCATCCCCTTCCCTTGTGGATCCTCCCCCTGATCTTCCTTCAAGCTATGAGATAACTTGAATTGCATTTTTTTCCTGAGAAATAGGAAATAGGGGGATATAGTGAATGGGCATGGCAGTGGGGCTATGACCGAATGTGTGCAGTCTGTTTGGGCCAAATGGCGTTTCCTGTTGTTCAAATCATTAAATTTTTATTGTGCAGCTTTATGTAGCCTATGGTTTGTTCATGTAACAGTGCTGGCAGGTACCAATGGACACTGCAACCCCCCATCTCTCCCCACACATACCTGAGTATCCCTTCCTCCGATCCCAAGTCCACACACACACACACACACACGGGCTGGCAGTATAGCCTAGAGCAGTGATGAAAGTGAACAGGAATGCACAGGAACTCAGTTCCTGTACCTTTTTTGAAGCAGGAACGGAGTTCCTGTACTTCTTCCCACTAACACTGGAACTAAAATTCTTAAACCAGCAACATAATGACAGTTTCTGGCCCTGTGACCTGAAATCAGGGTTTCCATAGAAACATTTGACTTGTATAACAGTGCTATTTTGCTAGAAATACTTCAGTATCTCTAACTGAATCTACTAGTGTCCAAACAGATAGATGCGTCTTGGCACAGCTATCCTTCAGACTGAAGATCTTTATTCTGCATTTCATATTTGCCAGTGCTTGAGTTCCTATACTTCTTGTGTACCACTTGCACCACTGGCCTAGAGGTTAGAGTAACGAGTTGTGAATGACCTTGTTACGTCCAGCAAACCTAGGTTTGATTCCCACAACCTCCACTTGCATACTGTGTGACTCTGAGCAAGCCACTTAACCTCCCGAGTGCTCCCAGGTCACCCCTGAAAACAGGCACTTGTGCCTAGTGGGCCTTACCTGGTTACCAAAGACACACATGCACATATGCTTTCTTTTCCAGTCCAATCAAGAGGAACTAGGCTAGGATTCCCTTTTGGGAATTATTTGCAAGCTACCCATCTTGAATTTCAGGCCCTGTCTCCTTAAATATCTCCTTCTCCCACTTATATTTTGAATATTTAACTGTGAATCAATAGGAGGGAAAAAATGCTTTTACAGTTGAAAAGGTATTTATTTTGCAAAAAAAATGGAGTATGGTGGGTATCTCAAGCAGAAAACTTGATCTTTTGAAATAGCTGTGCAGCCCAGGGAAAGGATTATAAATATTATATTCATAGGTGATATTTAATAAATAATAGGCTTGTAGAATCGATTCGTATTCAGTGGATAAAATGTCAGAATTCCAAAGGCTAGACAGAACAAATAACAACCATATGAGAGGAAGAAAAAGATGTAGGAAAACATAATAGCAGCTTTTCTTCTAGCTGCTGTGGAGTGAACCGTTCAGTGGTTTCACAGGGCAGCTCGAAAGAGAAGCATTTATTTAGCCCATACACAGACGAACGACTTCTGTGAAAGCATAAAATGCACTCTGTTACAAGATGTATGCATTTTTTCCTCTTTTGTTTTCTTATTCATGGTTCTGGAGCAAAGTGCACTCATCTCAGTTTTCAATCAGTTCGAGTGGCATTTATTCATCTTGGGGGGAATTAATTATACTTTTGGGGGTGGGAGGGTGCACAGTCTTTGGGCAGAGTTAGTGCTAAAATCTGGAAGATGGCAGCACATTTCAATGGAATACTTAAGCATCATGCATGCTGTTTACTTTTTCTTATAGAAACCTAGAGTCTGATGGCAACACCAAGTGTCCGTCAAGTCTGCCCATATGAATGAGTACGTTATCCACCAACCTATATAGAACTGTTTTTGTAGTGTGATTTTGGTAAGTGCTGGTGAAAGGTATCCAGCTGATAGAACTTTAGTCCGAACCCTTTTGATTATTCTCCCTCCCACCTTTCTGTTAAGCAGCTCCTCAGGGTTTACTTCACTCCGCCTTGCTTTTGCTCTTATTACCCTGTACAACTCTGTAGCCACAACACATTTGCTAAATTGTTACCCTCATATTTGTACAGTGTCCTATTTATTTGCACAATAGTACTTTCAATATTAACATAAACATAGAAACAGAATTTGATGGCAGACAAGAACTGCTTGGCCCATCCAGCCTGCTCATTCCTCCCTACCTACACTATTACCGCAGACCATACCCGATCTACAGCTAGTTTTCCTTCCCCCATCCTTTCCACTATGATTCCCTTGCATTTATCCTATGCATGCTTGAACCCCACCACTGCTTTCACCTGCACCACTTCCCTTGGAAGGCTGTTCCAGGAGTCCACCACTCTTTCTGTGAAGAAGTACTTCCTCACATCTCTCCTGAATCAACCCCCCTCCAGCTTCATAGCATGTCCCCTTGTTCTTGAGCATCTTTTCTTCTGAGAAATACTTCCTTCCTTAACGTTGTTTGTCCCAACTCCCCACAAGGTATTTAAAGGTCTCTATGATATCCCCCTTCCATTGTCCAAGGGTGTACATATTGAGGTCCTGTAGCCTCTCCTCATAGGGCTTTTGATGCAGATCTGCACCATTTTAGTTGCCAACCCTGGACCACCTCCACTCTATGTCTTTCCACAGATACAGAGCCCAATTTTAATAGAGTCCTTATAGCGATGTAAGTTGTGTCACTCCAAGGGTTGCAGCAAACCCTGGGTGCACCCTGGACCCTGTGCCAGATATTATAAAAAGCAGGGTCCTGATACCAAACTCACCTGGGTTTGCTGCAAGTCTGTAGCTGCGCCAGATAGTTGGCACATCTGCAGACATTGCCATAGGGATCCTGACCCCCGCTCTACCTGGTGCAACACTAGAGGGGCCAGGATGGTGAGTGGGGAGAAACAGCATGCCAGGAGGGTGCCAGGGGCATAAGGAGCATGATAGGTGGCAGTGGGGATGTCGGGTGACAGCTGTGCATCTGCTGCAGTGGTGTTACACCTGGTGGGGTGCATTTCCAGTGTGCAGCAATATGTACAATAAACATAACTTCCATGGTGGTCTAGAACCCCCCTCAATCCCTGATCTCCCCCAAGCTCTCAATCAATCAATCAATCAAAACCTTTATTTATTCAGGCGAACACCGTTGAGCAAGCTCATTTGTGAGATGGACCAGATACATAGGCATACAAATTAGAAACAGTACACTCCAAGCAGTGTAAAAATATACAGATACAAATGATACAAAGAACACATAGGCACAATACAATGAGCGTGTACTGTATACTGTATGCATTCATTGACAGCTAAGTCTGCGGCCAGTCATAGAGGTGAGCAGAGGGCTGTGCTGGTCACCAGCTCCAATTTGGGATGGGGAGATGGGGTGGTGGGACACTACCTGAAGGGACAGGGGGCAAGGGGTCCACTAGACCGCCAGGGACGGTTATCACATTGTTATTGGGGGAGATCAGGATCAGGAGTCCACTAAACTACCAGGGAAGTTATATCATTTTATTTGGGGGAGACTGGGGATCTGGGGGGCACTAGACCACCAGGAAGGTTTAATTAGTATACTTGGGGCAGATTGGGGATTGGGGGGGTGCAGGTGTGCAAACTGTTTGGAGCAGCTAAAGACTTGTGGCAAACCTGGGGAGTTTGGCACCAGGACTTTCCTTTCATAAAATCAGGCACAGGGTCCCTGGTGCACCCAGGGTTTGCCACAACCCTTAGAATGACACAACCTGCATCACTCTGAGGGCTGTTTTAAAATCGGGCCCCAAATCTCTGGAAAGACATAGAGTGGAGGCATTCCAGGGAGGGCAACTAAAATGGTGCAGGTCTGCATCAAAAGCCCTATGAGGAGAAACTGCAGGACCTCAATATGTACACCCTAGAACAGAAGAGGGAGAGGGGGATATCACAGAGATCTTTAAATACCTTGTAGGGGACAGTTGTGCAGCAAAATGTACAATAAACATAACTTCCATGGTGGTCTAGCACCCTCTCCTGATTCCCAGTCTCCCCCAAGTATACTAATTTAACCTCCTTGGTGGTCTAGTGGTCCCCCCCAATCCCCAGTCTCCCCCAGTAACAATGTGATAACTGTCCCTGGATGTCTAGTGCCCCCCACTCCATCAGGCAGTATCCCACCACCCCCCTCTCCCCTCCATCCCAAATCAGAGCCAGTGACCAGCACAGCCCTCCTCACCACCATGGCCGGCCGCCGACTGGGCTCTCAGTGAGTGCATACTATATACTGTATGCGCTCACTGAGAGCTCAGTTGGCGGCCAGCCATGGTGATGAAAGGAGGGCTGTGCTGGTCACTGGTTCCAATTCAGGATGGGAGAGCAGGATGGTGGATACTACCTGATGGGGTGAAGGGCCACTAGACCACTAGGGACAGTTAGCACATTGTTATTGGGGGAAATCAGGAATTGGGGATCCACTAGACAGCCAGGGAAGTTGCATAATTTTACTTGGGGGAGATCAGGGGCTATTAGACCACCAGGGAGGTTAAATCAGTATACTTGGGGGAGATCAGTGATTGGGGAGGCTGCTAAACCACTAGGGAATTAATGTTTATTGTACATATTGCTGCACACTGGACACGCACCCTGCCGTGTGCAACATCACTGTAGCTGATGCACAGCTGTCCCTCGCCACCTCCACT
The DNA here is from genome assembly GCA_016271365.2 of Neoceratodus forsteri. Taxonomy (NCBI): domain Eukaryota; kingdom Metazoa; phylum Chordata; order Ceratodontiformes; family Ceratodontidae; genus Neoceratodus; species Neoceratodus forsteri. Next base: position 558,183,387 of record CM028130.1, read on the forward strand.
GCCACCTCCTGTGCCCCTGATGTGCACCTACATTCCCCTGTAATACCTCATCCCAGTGGCATAAGACACTTAGACCACCTCCTGTCTGGTCTAAGTGGTACCTCTTGCTAAGTCCATGGTGAGGATTGTAGTATCACCAAAAAGGGGATGTTGCAGCCCCACCATGTCGCATGTCCCCTTGTGACCTGGTGCACTGGGTTGTTTGATGCTACCCTGGTGCAAGGGGGCTTTGGTGCAAGTGTGTGTAGATCTGATGCAGGGTGCATTGTAAAACTGCGTTTGGCACAAGCTGTGACACAAGCCACATTTTGCATCAAACTCTTTTGAAGCAAGCCACCTGGGTCGATCAAACTGCTTTTAAAATTGGGCCCATGTTCTCCAGAACCAGACATAGTACTCTAGGTTGGCTCTTACTAGCGATCTGTGTAGAGGCAACACCACATCCCTCTTTCTGCTGGTGATACCTCTCCCTGTGCACCCCAGCATCCCACTAGCCCTCCCAACTGCCTTGTCACACTGCCTGGCCACCTTTAGGTCATCTACTATGATTACCCTCAGCTCTCTTTCCTGCTTGGTGGTTGTCAATATCACTCCACCCATTCTGTGATCCTCCCCATGGGTTTCTGTGCTCTATGTGCATTATTTTGCACTTTTTTGCATTGATACCCAGCTACCATACCCCTGTCAACTCCTCTTGTTTTCTGAGGTCTCTGCGCATCCCCCCCCCCACCGATTGATCACCCTATTACAGAGTTTGTGTCATCTGCAAAGACACAGCTTGCATCTCCTCTGCAATATCCCTTATAAAGTCATTAAAAAGGACCAGTCCCTGCACTGATCCCTGAGGCACACCACTGGTCACCCTCCCTTCCTTCCTTCCTCGGATATTGTATCACTTTCCAATGCACCCCCCCACCCGGTAGCACCTGAAAATAGGCATAGGCTCAGTGGGCCTTTTCCGGTCACCAGTTTGTAAATAAATAAATAAATGAATATCTACTTGATGGTGTAGCATGGGTGACCACAGTGCAAGCTTTTCCACACTGCCCTGTTGTGACTCTACCCTATCATGGACAGACACCTACATACAGTAGGAGAGAAGGTAGTTCATATCCCAAGCCCATTCAACCTGTGGCCTCTCATGTGATACAACTTTTACATAGGACTGGCAGTGGGTGTTCAAACCTATGCTGGTTCTCCTCCTCCCACTTGATCCAGCTTTTAATTTTTTGCACCCCCCACACCTCAGGTGGCCTCTCCTTCAGGCTGCCTGGGACCTACTCACCCCAGTCAACCCCCCATCGTCAACTGCTGCCCCATTCTTGGCAACCCCACAGGGTAACCCAACATACCCACAAACAAAAAAGGTGCTGCACTCGAGGACCGGGGCAGGTGCAAGTGCAGGCATGGAGACCCGGACAGCAAAAGAACCTAATTGCACTTGCACTCCAGAGCCAGGAGTGCAAGTGCGATTAGGTTCTTTAACCCAACATATCCCTTCATCAGGTGGGTCCTATCCTTCTGCACAGAATGTGCCTTTGTTGGTCCTGGGTGCTACTGGGATCACTCCCAGCTGTCTGGGGGCTCTGTGGTAGTGAGGGTTTGGCAGCCATCATCCGGTCGGCCGGGGTGCCGTTTTTCCTGTTTGTCTGTGCCCCGCCCATCAAGTTCTTGGCCTTGTGTGCAACAGTGTCCTCAGGCAGGGGCATGCAGGGGGGGTGTTGAGGCATCACATCCCTCAAGCATGCACCCAATCCACCCAGAAGTGCCCAGCAGTTCCCACCCCCTTTGGGAGAGAAGCATCCTAGTGACGCTTGTGCATCCCCTCCCTGCTGGTCTCTGCTCCTGGTACCCAGGCTTGGGGCACAAACCCAGGTCACCAGTGTGCCAAGTGAACCCCTTTACTCGGCGCCATGGAGCCAGCCAATCCAGCTTTTTAATATTTTTTTATTTTGATTTTTGATTTTTTACCAGGAAGTGAACTAAGCACTGCCCTTTTTCAGTCATGCCTGATCTATAACAACATACAATGCACAGTTAATAAATACATTATGACCAGCAACAGGTGCCAGCGGGTTTGGCATCTGTCGCAGGGTTGGCACCAGCGACAGGTGCCAACCCTGCTGCAACTATTCCCCCTCCCAGCCAACCCAGCTTTTACATAAGACACGTGGTGGGTGCTCAACCCTGCCACTGGTAGCTGCCATCCCACCTGACCCAGCTATCAGCCACCACCCTGCTAACACCGGGGTGTCCACCCCCTAGTGCCACCACACAACACACCAACACTGGGGTGCCCAGTCCCCAGTGTCCATACCTGAAATAAAGAAAACCATCTCTCATCATCCTCTTTGTTTAGTCATTACCTGAAATAAAGAAAACCCTCCATCAATCTCTTTGTTTAGAACACCTGAAACAACAAAAACTGTCCATAGATGTCTAGGCTCCCCAATACCCTCTCAGCACCCATCACCCCACACATCCCACATCCCTTACTTTCTTCTCTAAGTTCCAATGTCTAATACCGCTTTCGTCCACTGACTATCTTGCCACTCTGGAGCCTGACCACGGACTAACAGAAAACAAGGTAAGTCCAGTCAAATGCGTTTTGAACATATACTTCTAACTGTAATTTTTTTAACATTTTTGGCCCAAATTTTCAACATAGCCTTTTTTAACCCACTTAATAAAAAAGGCAGGTGTCATTTTTCAAATTCCCTTTGAAACATATTGTCACAGTCACTCTGTAAAATTCCCTTTTGGATGGGATTTTAAAAATCCCAATTATCTAGATCATAAGGTGGGGTCATAAAAAGACTATGCTGAAAATTTGGGTCAAAATGTGAAAAAAATGAAGTTAGAAAGAAACATTGAATTGTTCCAGCGTTTACTCATAAATTACATATTTGTGCAGCTTTGGGCCCCAAATTCTCAACATAGCCCTTGTGTTTAACTACCGCATGAACATGATAGGGGTAATTTTTCGTATCCCCTCTGAAACTTGTTTTCACAGTCACTCTGTGAAATCACCTTTCAGACAGGATTTTAAAAATTCCACCGACCTTATCATAAGGTGGGGGTCATAGAAAGATTGTCAAAAATCTGGTGTAAAAATTCCAATAACAATGAATTTATGAAGAAGCACTGATTTTTTCCAGGCATACTCATACTGTAATTTTGCAATTTTTGCAGATTCCAGACCAAAATGTTTAACATAGTCCTTTTGTTACCCCCCCCCACACACACACACCAAACATGACAGGTGTCATTTTTCACATCCCACTCAAAACCAACTTTTCATGACTGTGTTGCAAAATTACTTTTTAGCCAGTATTTCAAAAAAGACACCTGTTATGTTCATAAGGTGGGGTCATAAAAACACTAAGGCCCAGATATTCAGACTGCACCTGGCAGTGGTGCAAGCATGGGCACAGTGCAACTGGGATGCACCAGGGCAAGGACCAGGTGATATTCAACGGTGATGCACCATGATGCAGCACCATTGAATATGGCACGGACAGTGCACAGTGCAGTGGCATTGTGCACCACACAGTGGCCTTGTAGTGGCGTAAGCCACAGATATGAAGCATGGAGATACACCAGCACAAACGCAATTGTGCTGGGTGCATCACCCGCGATATGCAGCAGAGGGCATGCAAATGAGGCCATAATATATGCAAGGTGTAAATGGGGCCATTTGCATGTCATTATGGCCCCATTGGCATGTCTTGCACAGGGTAGCCCGGCGCCCTGCACAGAATGATTGTGCACAGTGGGGGTCACGGTGCATCCCCCACCCCGTAGTTGCGATCGTGGTAGTTCACCTGCACTTGCACCTGTAGACCAAATCTCTGGTACTCTAGTGGTACCCCTCTCCCTCCTGTTGCCCCGATTGCCAGTAAATGTATATAAATCTATTCCCTGGTAGTCCAGTGGTACCCCCTTTCTCCCGTTTCCCCGATCGCCAGTAAATCACAGTAATATACTTCCTTGGAAGTCTAGTGGTACCCTCCTCCCTCCCATTTCCCCGATCATGGTAAATCACCATAAAATAATTCCTTGGTGATCCACTGCTTTACCCTCCCAGGCCCCTTGTCACCCCTCCCTCCCTGTCATTGGCACATGGCTGCAACCCACCGCATACTGCCCGACCACCTGCGAATGACAGGTACAGTATGGGCTTGCAGGGCATACTGTACTAGACAGTCCTGAATATGTGAATAAAGTCATTCACATATTTGGGACTGTCTAGTACAGTATGCCCTTCAAGCCCATACTGTAACTGTCATTCAACGGGTGGCCGGGCGATATACGGGCTTGTTGCAGCTGCCAGCCAATGATGGGGGGGGAGTGGGTTGGACAAGGGGGCCTGTGTGGGTGGGAGGAGTGGGGGATGCCACTGGATCACCAGGGAATTATTCTACGGTGATTTACCATGATTGGGGAAACAGGAGGGGAGTACCACTAGACTAACAGGGAATTATTTTATGGTGATTTGCCAGCGATCGGGAAAACAGGAGGGAGGGGGGTACCACTAGACTACCAGGGAGCTATGGGTGCTTGTGGACGATATTCTGGGTGGGTGGGTGGCCACTCATGGCTGTTAGCTGCTGTGTTGCACCCTGCAATACAGCAGCCCACCTGTGGGTGGCCAGAAGTTGTTACTACTAATCACGGGCTCAACTTTGAGCCCCCCTATGTGGTGCAATGCAGGGTTGTGTCACCATACATGCCGCACATCCCAGGCTGAATATTGGGATGTGCCGCATATGCATGGGCACGCCCCCTGCATCAGCGCCGCATACATTAACATTGCGTCCCGGTGCATCGGGATTTGTGCTGGTCCTGGCAGCCTTTTCAATATCCCACCAGGGCATAGTGCAGGGTTGCACTGGCACAACTCTGTTGTGCCATGTGTAAACCCTTCGAATATCCGGGCCTATGTTGAAAATCTGGTGTCAAAATCTCAAAAAACAACAAAGTTAAGAAGAAACATTGAAATTCTTCAAGTTTACTCTAGTTTGCCAGATTCTGACCCCAAATTTTTAACACAGTCATTGTTTTACCCCACCTCATGAACATGGTGTGTCATTTTTCAACCTGTCCAAAATGTCTTTTTACCCTTGTGCCATAAAATGACGCTTTGCCCAGGTATTCATAAATGGCGTTAGTCGTGTTCAGAAGTTGTCATAAAAAGATCATTTTTTAAAATTCTTATGTTTGCCCTTGTGCAAAATGAACATATTGATATGATAGTGGATTCTGAGAGGTGTGTCTCTGTAGGTCTAATGCAGGGCAGTCTGCAAGGGGCTCGACAGTGTCAGACCAGTCATCAGCCTGACTGATCACGACATTCTTCAGGTCTTGCTGGGTGGAAACTTTGTGTAGTTCAAAGATAAGAGCTGATTGTATCATAGGGTGGCTCTTTCCTTTTATCTACATAAGGCCACCCTGATCAGGGTCATGATCAGCCTGTTGTGGTAATCCCCACAACATAAAACCAATCCCTCCCAGCCCTTCCTTCTTAATTTTTTGACTTCAGGTTGCCCAATTCCTAATGCTGGCTAATACCCCCCACTCTGCCCATTTTCACTGTGCAACAGTGGGAAGCCCACCTCCAGTGCTGTCAAACATAACACTGACACTGATGTGCCCAATCCCCAGTGTCAGGAAAAGAAATAAAGAAAACCATCCCACAATCCCTTTCACCCCTCCCTACTTAATTTTCTGACACCAAGGTGCCCAATCCCCAGTGCCAGCTAGTACCTCCCTACCCTGCCCATTTTAATGTGAAACATTGGGGAGCCCACCCCTGATGTTGCCATATATAACACTGACACTGGGGTACCTAATCCCCACTTTCAGTACCTGAAATAAAGAAAACTGTCCCTCATAGTCGTTTTGTATTTTTATACACCCTGTAAAAAACATCCATCTATGCCTGTTGCTGCTGCTGACCCACTGCTGCCATTACCCTCCCCCCATCTGACCCTGCCACTCAGCAACCACCAACCCAACCCCTTACGAACTGGAGGTCCAATGCCGTAATCTTCTATGGATCTGAAACACATCTTCAGCCTTCAACGCCGGACCAGGAACTGGGGAAATCTGGCATGTGGGTCAATGTATTTCAATGGGTTTTGAACTTGTCCTCATTACTTGGTCATATTTTAATATTTTTTTTTTCCCAGATTTTCCACATGGCCTTTTCGGGACCCCATCTCATGAGCATGGATGGTGAAATTATACGGATCTGTCTTGAAAGGTGATTTTGTGGTTGCTGCCCAAAATCACCTTTTAGGAAGGATTTGAAAGTTTCCTCTACCCTTGTTCATGGGGGAGGTGTCATAAGATGGCTATGTTGAACATTTGGGGTAAAAATAATAATAATAAAAAAATAACAACAAAGTTATGAGTGTAAGCTGACATTTTTCAATGCATGTTTGTAACTTTGGTAATTTTCAATTTTTTGACCCCACATTTTTAACATAGCCATTTTTTCACACTACCTCATGAATATGACAGCTGTCGTTTTTCCAATACTGGCCAAGAGATGTTTTCACACTTGTAGAGAAGAAGAAGAAATTGTTTATGGATCGACCCAAAAGGTCATTACTCTTAGAAACGCACACAATAAATAGTACACATATCAAAGAAACATGTCAGTAAATATTGCACATTCCCTCACACAAGTTCTTTATATCCCATCACAGTCCATTGAGTTTTACAAAGTACATATATAGTGCGCATTTAAAAATTGCCACTTCTCACCTAGAATATACATGTCTCATATCCTCTTAGTTCTAACTTTATTTATTCTTAGAAAGTAATTTGCCAATCTATGAATTGCCCAATCATCTTGGGTATGAATGAGGACTGACAGTAAGGTATCCAGATCAGTGTCATAGTTAGCATTTATGAAAGGGCCCAGCCAAAACTCTCTTTCATTGGTATACCATTGGCAGTCCCACAGAACATTTCTAAGATTTTCTATTCCTCCTTTAGAGCAAGAACGTTCTCCATTTCCTCCTATTATTTTTTCATGCCTCAGTAGTAATACATTACTTTTATACCTTTCAAATTTATATTTGATGAACATTTTCCTCAAGGAGGGATCTACAAGGACATCTAAGTAATAGTTATATCCCAAGGTGGTAGTTATTGGAATATGCTTCAGATGCTATATGATTCATATCTCTGATTCCAATAGTTATTGACTTTTGTCTGTACATACTTTTTGTATTTGGTACTTAATGTTTTATTTTTGTCTACATGTTTTTCTAAAAACAATTGTTTGTGTTTGATCAAGTACCTCAAGGGAATCAACAAAGTCCAAGAGGGTAGCATCTTTCAGAAAAAGAGATGTGCAAGAACAAGGGGGCACAATTTGAAGATGGGGGGGGGGATGGTTCAGAGGTAACGTGAGGAAGTATTTTTTTTCATGGAGAGGGATGTGGATGCATGGAACGGCCTTCCTGAGGATGGGAGGTCATGGAGTCAGAAACAGTGTGGAAATTCAAGAATGCATGTGACAGACATAAAGCAATTCTAGTGTGGGGTAGGAGGAAGTAGGCTGCTGGTTAACTAGGATCTGCAGCTTATCCATTAGGTAGGGAAATGGGCAGACTAGGTGGGTCAAGCTGTCCTTATCTGCCATCAGATTCTATGTTTCTATGTACTGTCTTACTCTTGTAAACCAAGATGATTGTTTACACTTCATTTGATACCACTTCTTTTTTTCCATGAAACAAAGAGAAGGTAATCTGCACTTTTCCATACTTGTGATTTTCAACCAATAATTCAAGAGTCTAGTTTCTATCAGTGCATTACTATCATGAATTCCTAATTCAGATCTGATGTATGATGCTGGGCAGGAATGACGCAGCCTCAGCATGTTTTGTAACATCTTAAATGATGAAGTATTTAATTTATCTCTATTTCTTGTATCCCAGACTTCTGTGCCATAGAGCAGTCGTGAATTAACTTGGCATTATCTTATATACTGGGTTCTTATATACTGGGATTAGAATGGTAGAAGACACTTGGTCCATATAAACCATTCCCCACCTCAGTGGGTACATTTAAACCTATTTCCCATCATCAACTGATATATCCTCCTTTTAAATTCTGTCAATGACTTACTAGTAACTACTTCCACTGGTAAGGTGTTCCAAATTCTCCCAGTTCTATTTATAGATGAGTAGTATACTCTGTTTCTGTTTTACTACATCCAACTTGATCTGTATCCCATGACCTTTCAGTCCTTTTGGTTTACCCTGCAAACTGAAACCTATCTCGTCTGTTAATTCTTTATCGTATATGATCCTAAATAATGCCATTAAGCCACCTCTCAGTCTTCTTTGTTCCATGGAGAATAGACCAGTCCTTTTTAGTCTTTCACTATACTCATAGTTACCCAAGGTACCCATCATTTTAGATTATCTTCTCTGCACTGCCTCTACCCTTTTAATCTCGTCTTTAGTATAATGGACTCCAAAGCTGTGACCCAAAGTCCAGATACAGTCTTACATAAGACTCACATGTGGGTAACAAAGAAATATCCTATTGATTTTTTCATGAAACTACATTTTATGTTCCTTACCATATAGTTAGCTTTTTGTATAGTTTGAGTATGCTGTTTAACAAAACTCTACCTATTATCTATAAGTACTCCACAATCTTTCTCATCCTCTATTTCCTGTAGTTCTTCTCCATTTAATATATACTTATTCTTGCTATTTGAGCTTCCCAGATGCATTACTCCTGATTTGTTCATGCTGAATTTCATCTTATTAAACTTTACCCAAGTTTAAATTTTCTTTAAATCCATTTTCAGTACATTTTGTTGTTCTTATGATCTGACTGCCCCCCTCCACTTAATATCATCTGCAAATTTGGCTACCTGGTTGGAAATACTATGATGCAAGTCACTGATGTACAAAGAAAACAGAATCGGCTTGAGTACAGATCCCTGTGGGACACCATGTTCTACCTTAATGGTTTTGGATAGTTCGCCAGTTATTCTTACCCTTTGGGTTCTGTTGCCCAACCAGTTTTTAATCCAAGTGACAATGTGACTATCCAACCTCATTTTAGCTATTTTTTCAATTAAATTGTCATGCGGTATCTTATCAAAGGCCTTCTGAAAATCCAGAAATATTTAATATCTATAGGTATGTTTCTATTTACTTTATCATTTATGCTTTCATAGAAGCACAAATGGTTTGTAGCACGTGCTCTGTTCTTCTTGAACACATGTTGTTTTTCATCAACAAAGCCTAACATTTTTTGATTTTCTTCTATTCTAGTTTTCAGCATACTTTCCACCACTTTCTCCAAAATTGCAGTCAGACTCACAGGTCTATAATTGGACATTTCTGATTAATTGCCTTTCTTAAAAAGTGACACTACAAAAGCCTGCCTCCAATCCTCAGACACCTCACACGTTGTAAAAGACCAGTTAAATATCCATGCCAAAATTTCCGATATTAATGGTGATATTTCCTTAATATACTGTACCTTGGATGCAATATATCTACTCCTGCTGACTTATGTGATTTTACTTTGTTTATTAAATGTTCTGTTTCTTCCTTTGCTGTTAATAGGTTTATTATTTGGTGGTTTTCTATCACTTTAACATCCTTTGCTTCCCCACTTATTTCAAATACAGTTCCAAAAAATTATTTTAAGGCATTTGCCATTTCTTTTGGTTTCTTAATTTCTTTACTGTTTATATACAATGGCCCCACACCTTGCTTATCCTTTCTATTTTAATTTATGTATGTATAGAAACTTTTGCCGTTATCCTTCCTATATGCCATATTTGCCACAACTCTCCTTTTTTATTTTCTTACTGTGTTTTTCACATTCTTTGAACTAAGTCTATAGTTTAGTATAGTCTCCTGTGTCCCTAATAGTTTCATCTTTTTAGATGCATTGTATTTTTTTAAGCATAATTTAATTACTTTATTTGTACACCATGGTGTTTTTTTCCTCTCCTGTTGTACATCCTTTTGTTGGGTACGTACTTTTTTTCCCAGAATTAGTAATTAGTCTTTTAATTCTTTCCACATTTGATCAACATTTTTTTCCTTCAAAACTCTGTTTCCAGTTCCATTTTTTATTTCTTCTTTAATTTGTTTGAAATTTGCCATATTGTAGTTCTTTGCAACTGTCTTTCCTTTAATATATTTTTATTGTTTTTTTACATTGAATGCTATAATGTTATGATCACTATTTCAAAGCTGTTCTCTTATTTTTATCTTATGAATAATGTCTCTCCTGCTTGCTATTAATTAATCTAAAATATTTTCCCCTCTGGTTGGCTTATAAATTAACTGTTCCTAGCCTGTCATGTCTATCTTTTGTCTAAACTTCTTACTGTTAGCCCTTTTATTATTATACTTTTCCTAATCAACATCAGGGAAATTAAAGGCTCCTTTAATAATGACATCTCCCTCCAGAGCTATTTGCTCAATTTAATTTCTTATTAAGGTATCTATTTCCTAACCACTATTGGGTGGTCTATAATATAGACCAAATAATATTTTTTTATCAACACCTCCTGCTACTTGAACCCATATAGATTCTATTCCATGGTTATCTATTTTATTACACAGGCTGCTTTGTATATCTTCTCTAATATAGATAGCCACACCTCCCCTTTTTTTATTCTTTCTTGTTTTGGAGTATAACCTATATCCATCAACATTGGTACTTCACCTAATTTCTGAATCCCACCATGTTTCTGTCACCATACATATATCAATCTTTTCACTTATTAATTTAACCTCTAACTCAGCTTTCTTTTCACTGTTCAAACGTCTGGCATTTAATGACCACACATTCATTCCTATATTCCTCTTCCTTACTTTTCTTCTGTCATGTAAACAGTCTTCACTATTATGTGCTTTACCCCTCTCCCCTTTCCTTCTAGTTTAAATTACTGTCCACAATTTTCTTTAGGTCTAGCCCAATTTCCTGCTACCTTTTCTACCCAGATGTAATTCATCTTTACAGTAATATGATGGTTTGTTGACATAATCTTCCCAGTGTTTTATGCACCCTAAATTATTCTGCAATGTCCACTGTCTGAGCCAGTTATTCAGTTTCTTAATTTTTGCAATATTAAAACCCCTTTCCCTTGGTGCTGGCAAGATTTCCGAAAAATACACCTTACAATTTAATGTCTCTGATTCTCTCCATATTTCTTCAGATTCTTTTTTTATTTCTATTAATTCCCGATTCCTAATGTTGTTTATACCCAGATGTAGGATTAAGGTTGCTGATCCATCTTTTTCTTTGATTATATCTCCCAGCATTCTTTTTGCATCCCTTATTTTGGCCCCTGAGAAATAAGTGGTTGCTATATTTTCTTTGCTGCTACTAGAAGTATATCTATCTGTGTATTTCAGTATAGAGTCCCCCAATACATACATTTTTCTTTCAATGTGACCCACGTTTATCTGCTCACTATTCTCATTTACCGCTCCTCTTTCTCTTGTTATAATTGCATCATCTGCTCCACTATTAGTGTTCATTCTATTAACATGTTCAGCTGTTGGACTTTCATAATGTCCTCTTCTATTATTTCCATTTTCCCCCTCCTCCATGTTTCTTAGTTGGCTATTCATACCTGTTGGCTTTAAACAATATATGCCTTTTGCATTTACCTGGTCACTACTTCCATTTTCCCCTCTTCTGTTCTTATATGTTGGTTCTTAGTACCCATTGGCTTTGGACAGTATGTGCTTGGTGCGTTTACCAGATCAAAGGAAATATTTATTGTTTCATTACTGGTTTCAATTAATTTCTCATTTTCTTTTTCACTCTTATCATTTTCTGTATCCAGCGTAATCAGAGGCCCAAAGCTATTTGAACTTTCCAGAGAAAATCCCCTAGCTCTTCTTGTTCCCCCCCTTTTTCCACAGTTACCCAATCCTCTTCTTGTTCTCTTACCTGCCTTCTCTTTCTTGTATCATTTTCTCTTATTTCCTCTATACCTTGATCTAACTGTGTTTCATTTACTTCATCATATAAAAGTAACTTCTGCTTACATACAAGCAGCTCCATTTCTTCCTCTATTAACTTCCCCTGCAATTCCTTAATGTGATGGCACTGCTCATATGTGACTACATCTGTGCTGATCATTTTGCACATCAGACATTTCAGTCCTAATATGCCACCCTCCAATTTCACAATGTTTGTATTCATTTTTGTAATTTGTAACTCTGTCCTCATCAACCTTTATATATACCCGCACTTTATTCACCCTTACCTACTTGGTCCTGTTGGATCCTTTAACTTTTGCATCCGCTCCCCCACTTAACACACCTAACATGCACAGATGCATGTGTCTCAGCGTGCATCTCCGTGTGGTGACCGTGCCCATGACCCGCTTTGCACTCGCCCCGCTTGCACTGAGCATTTAATTTATAGTAACATGCACTGGAGAAGTCTTTTGGATCACATGGCCACTTGTTACAGTGCTAATTCACTAGCTCCACAAAAGAAATGGATAAAAAGCCTGTTAAGTGTTTTCCAAGCCCTTAAAAGGGCAGCTAATCACTCCCAGTTCAATACTATACAAATATGCCAATAATTAGGCACCGTGGTGCCAGAGACAGGAAGCTGTAGTCAAATATCACCTCCTCTAGGACTACAAAACCCACTGTCCTGTGTGGTTACTCCCCTTGTCTCTAACATTGCACCTTAAACAATTTAAAAATCATAGTCTTGAGCAGAGCCCTGTTGCTAGACCTGTCTCATCAGCAAAACTACTGGTAGCATGCATTGCTTTTAAAAGTGGCTTAATTGACAGACACTCATGTTTATAATTAAACTTTGCCAATCCATTTACTGTCTTTTTTATTGCATCTATGGTTTTCTGAGTATGAGTTTTCCTGAATCCATTACTATCAAATGTTATTCCAAGAGTTACATAGCTATTCTCAATTTCAATCTTTTTTGATTTAATTGACCAAACACCGGTTGATTTTGTGTTACAGAATATCATAATTTTAGTTGATTTCAAGTCTTGTGACATGATAAGAAGATACTCTAGCTTTTTTTTGTAGACCCGCTTTCGTTAAAGAAAGCTAAATTAAATTGTCCATATATGCTAATATGGAACAAAAATAATTAAGCATTTTTGGTGAGTCTTTCAAAATGTTATCCATGTAAAGACAAAGAGGGTCAGGGCAAGTATGCACCCTTGTATTTCTCCTTTATTTGTGTTAGAGGTCTGTGTCAGTTGTCCATTAACTCCTATTCTGACCCTTGCCCATGTATTGTATCATACATACTTAACTGGGATCTATACCATGTTTAAGCATTTGTGTCCATAACTTGAGTTCTTGATATAGAGTCAAAAGCAACAGAGAAATTGACAAATACTGCATATAGTTTTTGCTTTCTTAAGAAAGTGTATTTTTCAATAAGGTAATTTAGAGCAAAACAATTGTCTATCATCAAATATCCTAAATGAAAATCTGCCTGCAACTCACTCAGTCCACCCGTTGCCACAATTTGTTCTTTAAACCTCTCTAATATAACTTTTGTAAATATTTTTAAATTTACATTTGGCAAAGATATTGGTCGATACATTATTGGGTCTGAAAGACTTCCCTTCTTATGTATGGGGACTGTCTCAGCCCCTCTCCATGACTCATAACTCTGGGTAAAGATTTTCTTTAATGTGTTTAGTAAAGATGCTTAACAATGCATTACACAAAGCTCTTGTATTACAGAAATTGATTTCCACAGGTATTTTTTTCAATACCTGGTGCTTTAGCTTTTTTAAGGGTATTTCTTGCAATATATAATTCTTCCATACATATTGGTTTGAAACTTTGGAGTCAAAATGTGAAAAAAAACTAAGTTATGAAAAAACATTGAACTAGTCCAGTGTTTCCTTATAACTTTATTTTTGCAAATTTTGGCCCTAATGTTCAACATACCCCTTGTGTTACCCCATCTCCTGAACATTCAGATCCTCTCTGAAACTTGTTTTTGTAGTCACACTGCAAAATCACATTTTGGGTGGGCTTGAAAAAATTCCACCTGTCTTGCTCATAACATCAGGTCTTAAACAGACTGTTAGAGATCTGGGGTCAAAATGTGGGAGACCACTGCTAATTAGATATTGCCTCTCAACTGGCATGTCTTGGGTAAATACAATCTAAAAATGTGAACAGTAAAAGCAGGGTATCACTGAAAATGACATATTGCATCTCATCTAGTCTATACTAGGAAAGAAATCTGGTACAACAGCAATGCAAACAGCAAACATTTGACATTGACAAATGCTTGTTTTATTTTATTTTATATATTTTTTTTGTTAATGGGGTAGGTTTACTGGTCCCGGGGACTGTTTCTGGGTATGAGTTGGGCCATCACAATGGCAAAATGATAGATTTGGTAAGATTACATACAGGCAAGGCAAGTAACATACTAACATACTAAGATGCCAGCCGAGAAGGCCCGAAAGTCTATCGAGTCTGCTCGAGTATCAGCACCTAATAGATGCATCATTTACTGCCCTCACCCCCACTCAACCTTATCTCCTATTGGGGAAGCATCTCCAGGTCTGTCATTTCTCAGTTTAATCTTCCCCCTATACCTGTCCCAGCACCCTTTGACACCTTCCACAGTATTCAGTTCCACCAGTTCCAAAGGCAGCGCATTCCAAGGCTCCACCACCCTCTCTGTGAAGTAGCATCTCCTAGTCCCCAGCCTGAGCCTCCCAGCCTCAAGTGATGCCTCCTGGTGACCCCTGTTTCCCTTATCTAGAAAATCCTATCAGAGCATGCCCTATTTACCCCCTTTAGATGTTTAAAGACCTCAATCATATCCCCTCTGTCCCTCCTTTCCTCCAGGGAGTACAAGTTGAGCTCCTTGAGTCTCTCCTCATAGGTCTTTTCCCCCAGCCCCTGTATCATCCAGGTCACCCTCCTCTGAACCCTTTCAAGGACAGCAATATCCTTTATCAAGTGCGGTCACCAAAACTGCACACAGTATTCAAGGTGTGGTCTAACCGGCAGTTATACGGAGGGAAAATCACCTCCCGCTGCCTGGAAGTTATCCCTCTTGCAATGCACCCCAGCATCTTATTTGCTTTGGCTGCAGCCCTCCTGCACTGTTCAGAGTTATTCATTTTAGCATCCACCACCACCCCAAGGTCCTTCTCCCCATTCGAGACCTGCAATTTCTCCCCTCTCAGAAAGTATTCTTGAGATGTGTTTCTAAGCCCCAAGTGGAGAACCCTATATTTCTTAGCATTACACTTCAGTCTCAGTTGTGAGACCACCCCCAAGGGTCTCCAAGTCCTCCTGAAGGGCTCTCCTGCCCTCCACTCCATCCACCACTGCCTCCAGCTTTGAATCATTGGCAAAGAGGCTCATCTCACTCCTGATACCAATTCTGACATAAACATAAACAGGACAAGATACAGTTGGAAAATACAATACAATTGAGGACAGGGCAATATGTCAAAAATGGTACAGGACGTTGTGCAATGCATGAATCATATGACAAGAAATCTGAACTTAGAAATGTGGTCAATTAGCACAATAAACATAACAATTCATATAATATATACAATGTACAATTTATGGGACAACCTCAGAAGGCACACTTTGATAGCTAAAAACCAAATGTGAAGATTTATCAACTCGCTAGAGACATCTGACAACATCAGGGAGAACTTACAGACTGAAACAGCCATGAAAGTTGCCTTATAATGGATTTTAAATAGGGAGCATGTTCTTATGGTGGAGTGAGATAGGCAGGCTGTTCCAGTGGCAAGGGGCAGTGACAGAGAAGGCTTTTCAACCCATATGTATTAATATGTATACCCTCAAGGAAGGGGAGGCATGATAGAAATGTTCAAGTACCTCAAGGGAATCAACAAAGTTCAAGAGGGTAGCATCTTTCAGAAAAAGAGATGTGCAAGAACAAGGGGGCACAATTTGAAGACAGAGGGGGGACGACTCAGGGGCAACATGAGGAAGTGTTTTTTTATGGAGAGGGTGGTGGACGCATGGAATGGCCTTTCTGAGGAGGTCGTGGGGTCAGAAACAGTGGGGTAATTTAAGTATGCGTGGGACAGATGTAAGGCAATTCTGTTGGAGGTAGGAGGAAGTAGGCTGTTGGTAAAACTAGGATCTGCAGCTTATCCGATAGGTAGGGAAATAGGCAGACTGCATGGGCCAGGTGGTCCTTATCTGATGTCAAAGTCTATGTTTCTATGTTTCATACAGGTTGACCTCTGATGAAGAGGTCTTTGGGACCTCGAAGCGCTGGGCTGTTTGTACTTTATTGATATGTGAACCATTACATTATGTTTTAAGAATATTTGTGTGCTATTCTAGCACTGTGCATTTGGCTTTTCAATATATAAAAATTACATATTTTTAAATGCTAGCCTGCAGTGCAGTTCTCTTATTGTTTTTGGTCAGACATTTTATAAGCACACGGCCCTAACTGTGTGCACGCTTTCTTTTTTTATAGTTTTTATACAGGTTTATTTTATTTTATTATTGAAGATATCGGATAACATACCTCTGAGTCAGACTCCTTTACAAAGGTTCCACGTCATTGTATACAGAGACATCAGATACAATGGCAACACATAAGACATAATAGTTAAAAAGAAGCTTGTACAGTAGCAAAAGTGGTTACAGAAAGTTGCAAAAATGGTTACAGAGTAAAGACGGTAATCAGTTAACAGGGTACATACACTGAAGGATGGTGGCACCTGCCATGCCCTGGTCATTATTTAGTAGTCTAGGCTGGACTGAGGGTGTCCATTGTCCAAGTATAAGCACGCCTTGGGGTGGCAGGACTAGGGCGAGGTCCAAATACATGGGGGGACATGGGTAGAACAAAAAATCAAGGACAGTCGCAGGCTGAGTCTTGAGAGATTAGGTCACATAGTTGGGACTTGATCCTGCCAAGTCTGGGTTCTTAGAGGAGGGAGTTAGTGAGGGAGTTAAGCCTAAATGTTCTTTGACCCGAGGAGGTCTTGCAGAGGGGTACCCAGAAATGGGTTGTTGTAGATTGCTGGGTGTGGCGGGAGGACAAATGTGCCTGGAGTAGGGGGTTAAGGGCAGGTGGGAGTAGACCTGCAGTTATTTTTTTAGCAAAGAGGCATGTCTGATATTTGAGTCTCCCATTGAAGTTAAGCCAGTTTGTGGAGGCATACAGGGCGCAGGTGCATGTGCATCTGGCGCAACCAGAGGCTAGTCTACAGGCCTTATTAAGAGCCAGCGTGATTTTGGTTAGGTGTGTGTTGTCAGCTGCTCCATAGATTATGATACCTTAATCTATGAGTGACAGCACTGAAGCTGAGACAGCTAGGTGGAGGGCTTCAGGTGGGAGGCAGTGCTTGTACCGGTGTAGTAAACCAATACGCACATTAACAGCGGTGCTCAGTTTTCGGATGTGGTCATGGTAGGTGAGCCCTGAGTCTAGGGTGATACCCAGGTACTTGAAAGAGGTAACCTGCTCAAGGGGGTCATTGAGGGAGTTCAGTATGCACAGGGCTAGCCCACTGTTCCTGCTTTGGGAGTGGGAAAACACCATAGACTTAATTTTTGTGTAGTTTAGAACTAGCCTATGCCGAATGAACCAGGATTCTGCTTCGGCAAAAGATTTTTGGAGTGCATTACAGAGAGCGGTGGGATCAGTGTGGGAGCTGTAGAGGACGGCATCATCTGCATACAGGAGTAGTTTCCCAGAACAATCCATGGGTAGGGAGTTGAGGAACAGAAAGAAATGTAGGAGGCCAAGAATAGAGCCCTGAAGGACTCCCGACCTGACTTTGAGGGAGGAGGACTGGATTTGGGCAAGTCTGACTGTCTGAGTTCTCTCTGACAGATAGCTGGCAAACCAGCCAGTGATCTCAGAGGATAGGCCAATTTGTGTGAGGAAATCCAGTAGTAGTGTGTGGTGCACTGTATCAAATGCCTTGGAAAGGTCTATACAAACGGCACCAACAATGTGGCCTGTGTCCAGAGATGTGTGGAGGGCATTAGTGAACTCCTGGAGAGCTGTGGTAGTACTGTGGTTGTGCCAGAAGCCATGCTGCTCAGGACACAGAAGGCTGTATTTGGAGAGGTAGTCCATAAGCTGGGTGGCCACAATTTTCTACAAAGCTTTGGGGGGGGGGGACAGGATTGAGATGGGGTGGTAGTTCCCAGGCTGGGTGTGGTCACCACTCTTAAGGATGGGTGTAATGAGAGCTGATTTCCATTTAGAGAGGAACTGGTCCAACAATAGGGAGAGGTTCAGGAGCATGGTGAGTGGGAGAAGAACTTCATTAAAGGTGAGCCTAAGCAGCTTAAGATCTAGTGTGTCACTGCTGAATCGTGACTTGCTGAGGGCCCTGAGGAGAAGGGGGCAGCTTCATGCTGTGATATTGTTTTAAAGCAGAACAGGGGGGCAGTGGGAGAAGTGGGGGTGCTGGGGGGTGGGGGAGAAGAAATTTGGGGGAGAACACTACTAAGGTCGGGAAAAGAGGTATTAAATGTATTTGCAATCAGGGCAGGGTCTGTGGTGATAGATCCATTTGCCCAGAGTTGGGAGGGAAGTGCAGAGAAGGCTGTACCACTGAGCTCTTTGAGAGAGTCCCAGATCTTGCGCCCCGAGCCCCATGTGGAAGTGAACAAGGCTTTGGCCTTCCGAATATTCCAAGTACATTTATTACATGCCTCTTGGTAGTGCTGTCTATCAGAGGATTTACCAGTTTCCAGGGCAATATGACATAGATTGTCATGATCATGCATTTGGTCTAATAGGGCTTGTGACATCCAAGGTTTGTCAACCCCTATGATGACCTGTTTGCTTAGGGATGCATACTGGTCACAGGCAGAATTGAAGGTGTCAATGAAGTGGTCAAGAGCAGTGTCAATGTCCAAAGCGGTTGTAATGGGGGACCAGTCACTGGTTAGGAGGTATTGTCTAAGGGCCTGAAATTTGCCAGGTTTGAGAGGGCATTGGACGATAGTTTTTTTGGGGGGGGGGGCTTTCTTAAAATACGACCAGTGACAAAGCACTGGGGAGTGATCACTCAGGGCATCAGGTAAAATCCTGACCTGGGTAGCTTTATGGAGTGCATTGGTGAGCACCAGATCAAGGATAGTGGCCGTGCCAGACCTCTGGTTCAGTCTAGTGGCAGTGGTCACAAGCTGGGACAGGTTTTGAGAGGCTGCTGCATCCCTAAAGGGTGCCGATGTGTCAGCTAGCCAATTAATATTAAAGTCCCCAAGGGCAATGATTTCTGCCTTGTCAGGGAGAGACTGTAGGTAGGTGAAGACAGAGTGGAAAGCCCTCTTCTGATTCCGGGGAGAAATGTAAATAGAAGAGAGGAACAGAGGGGCTCTGTTAGGTGCAACAGTGATTTTCAGACTGCTCAAGGGATGGGGATGGGAGGGCAAAACATTGTAGCGAGTCCTGGATGTATAGCGCACATCCACCACCTTTTTTAGAGGTACGGTCAGCACAGTATAGAGTAAACTCAGGGAGTAAGACCACGGAGTCTGAGACACGGTCATTGAGCCAAGTTTCGATTACTGAGATGATGTCAGGGTGATTCAGGGCAACCCAGCCCTGAAAAGAGTCAAATTTGTTAAGGAGGCTGCATATATTAAGGGAGACGATTTTAAGATCCTTAGGAGCAGTAGCCTGGGGAGGTGGTTGGGTGGGGCCAGGGTTGGGGTGGATGTCTCCTGAGAGGAGAAGAAGGAGCAGGAGGATATTTATAGATGCTAGTAAAACTTCAGTTTAGGTGCCATCAGGGAGGAGGAGGATCATCGTAAGGATGTGGGGATGGGTAGCTGCTGTAGAGCGGGAGAGGCAAGGCAAAGCAGAGTCCATTGCCTCAACGTGGCAACATCAGTGGGGTGGGATATGGGTACAGCCATTCGATGGAGTGAGAGTGGTGCTCCCATGATAGATGTGGGGAGAGGGGGGTTTAGGGTGAGAGGCCTGATGAGAGGCGGTTTCAACTCATCATGTTGGTGGATGTGTGGTGAGTGACCTAGCAGAATGAGGGTGGATAGGGTTAGCAGTGCAAGCCAGGAGGCTGAGGCGGCACCAGTAGGCGGGGTTATTATGACTACCTGGTAGGTGGGGGGGGGCATCATGGGTAAGGGTGTTAAAAGGGTGTAGTAGGTAGCTGGAGGTAAAACTGAGCCAGCAGTGGTGTGCCAGCTGTGAAACTAACTGAAGCACAGGGCAATTTTGTTAAAACGCCTGGATAAAGTCACTGTAATATTGCTTTACAGTGTGGGGGGCAATGACACTACTTCTAATTTAGTGATATAGTTGAACATTCAGCTAAGGCAAAGGTGGCAGCTACTGGGATGGTTTAGCTGTGACTGGGTATGTCACCAAAGGCAGTGGAAGTGTAAGAATTGAAAGGGTATATAGTTGAATTAGGTTGAGGTCCCTAACAATAAGGCAGGTTAGAGCAGTAATTAAAAGGAGTTAACTGGAGTGGCTGGAGAAAAAGTTGAGAGCAAATGTGCGACCCTGTGGGTGAGACTGCTTTAAAAAGGGGCGGTAAGAAAGTGGGTCAAGTCAGGTATTGAAGACAGGGAGGCCAATAGCCATAAGAATGTGCAGCAGTGGAATGATCAATCAGCTGCTAGGCTGATGAAAGGGGTGGAGCAAGGGTCTATTTAATACTGTGAGGAGGTGGGGGAGGGGTGTGGCGAAAAAATTCAGTCCAGAACACAGCACAGAAAGAGATTTCCCTGAGATCAGGAAGCGCCAGGCATTGGAAAATCAGCCAAGGAGCAGAAACTGCCAGTCAGTGCCTGGCTCCTCCACTGGGCATCCAGTGAAAACTGCAGAACGAGTTTTGGAGGTCCGGTGAATACCTGAATCTGTCCGGGGGTCAGTCGGGTGGCCTGTTAGCTGCAACCTGCTCGGAGAGAACCAGGGCCACAGCAGCAGCTTGGGAAGCCCACAGATGGGCTGTCTGAATCTGTCCGAGGATCAGTTGGGTTGTCTGTTAGCTGCGGCAGGCTCGGAGAGTGCCAGGGCCACAGGAGCAGCTTGGGAAGCCCGCAGATGGGCTGTCTGAATCTGTCCAGGGGTCAGTTGGGCAGTCTGTTAGCTGCATCTGGCTTGGAGAGTGCCAGGACCACAGGAGCGGCTTGGGAAGCCCGCACCTGGTGGTGCTCCAAGAATAGATGAGATGAGAACCTGAACTTGTAAGGGCAAAGCTTGAGCATGAAGAGGTAATTCAAAGGGAAGGTCTCCAAGTCCTAAAGGGATTTATCATTGAGGAAGCCAAGTAGGTAAACCCTGTGGGTATCCAGTGATGAGGGCTTCAGCAAGTAGGGGAATGGTTGGGGGAACGACTAGATATTTATTTATTTATTAATTTTGGTAACTGGGTAAACCCACTGAGACAATGGCAGTCCCGTTTTCAGGGGTGACCCAGGATTAAACACAGGTAGAAACATTACAACACTTTATATTACAGTAACAGGTCAACATTTTGTGAGTTAAACAGTAAAACAGATTAGAATACATCAAACAAGACAATATTTATAACAATTTCTAGCTAACATTTTGGTAAGTTTCAATCAGCGCACTCAACATAGGCTAACAGATAGGTGACATACATGGATTACAGACAAAATAGCAGTATGGAAATACATGTCACATATAAGAGTGCCAGTTTCAATGATAGCAAGTGCATTGGTTTAGTTCTAGCAGATGAGCCTTGAGTCCCTTTTTGAAATGCCCTAGGGAATTATATGTCTGTACACTATCAGGAAGAGAGTTCCAGAGGGTTGGAATGCTGGCAGAGAATGACCTCTGTCCCTGGGTAAACTGGACTTTAGGCACAGTGAGGAGTTGACAGCTTGAGGATTGAAGGAGTCTGCTGTTTTGTTTGGCAGATAATATTTTAGCCAGGCTTGGTGAATCCTTGTCTGACCATAGCTTGTAGGCTAAGCACAGGAATAGGTACACTAGATGCCCTTTCAGAGTAGGCCAGGATAGGGCTTGGAGCACCTGACAGTGGTGCTCCCTTGGCCGAGCCCCAGTGGCAAACCAGCACACCCTGTGATAAAGGGTGGTAAAGTTTTGCATTTCACCACCTTTTACTGTGATTAGCACTGGTGACCCATACAGCAGGGTGGGTTGTAGAATTCCTGTGGCAATCCTTAGCTTGGAATCCTGAGTGAGAAATGGGTGGAGGCAGTACAGAAGCCCAAGTTTCTGATTCAATGTCTTGGTCAGCTGTTTGATATGCAGCCTGAAAGTGCAATTCTGGTCCAGCATTAGGCCTAAGTACTTTATAGCTACTTCAATCCTTGAGCCATTTTTGAGGCTTGGAGTTAGAATTGAGGATCTATCCAGCCCCAGGCTTGCAGGGCCGAATAGAATGGCCCTCATTTTTTTATGATTTAACACAAGTCTGTTGCTTGCCAGCCATGCCTCTAGGAGCTGTAGGTCATTTGTCAGTCAGTCGTTGAAAGAGCTCAGGTCATCAGATAACAAGTAGAGCATCATCTGCATATAGCAGTATGTTTGCATCGCCACAGTGATTTAGCATCTCGTTTATGAAATAGAAAATAGCAAGGGCCCCAGGATGGATCCCTGGGGGAACACCATCCAGAATTTGGCAATTCTCTGATTGCTCACCTTGCCATCTGACGAGTTGTGACCTCCCCCAAAGGTAGTCATTAAACCACCTAACTGTCAGACAGTCTAGGCCTATGAGTTTGAGTTTTTTCTAGAAGCAGCTGATGATCCATCAGGTCGAAGGCCTTAGTGAGGTCTATGAAGACCAACCCAGTGGACTGGCCTTTATCTAGAGCTGAGAAGATATAATCAGTGAGGCAAACTAGGGCAGTGTCTGGGCCATGTTTTTTTCTAAATA
The DNA here is from genome assembly GCA_016271365.2 of Neoceratodus forsteri. Taxonomy (NCBI): domain Eukaryota; kingdom Metazoa; phylum Chordata; order Ceratodontiformes; family Ceratodontidae; genus Neoceratodus; species Neoceratodus forsteri. The sequence continues at coordinate 558,206,287 of CM028130.1, forward strand.
CATGTTGTCTGGGCATAAATATGCCATTCCTCTCAATATAGTCTGTTATTTGGTTATAGACAGCCCTCTCCAGTATCTTGCTCAGTATGGAGAAGATTGAAATGGGCCGATAATCTTCCACTAGTTCATGTAATCCACCTTTGTGGATGGGCGTGACCATGGCAACTTTCCAGAGTGAGGGAACCCTCCCTTCAAGGAGAGATCTGTTTAGCAGCTACGAGACTGGAGCAGCTATGGCTGGGACTGCAAGTTTCAGCAGTCTTGGCTTCAGCTTGTTGTACCCAGCTGAACCATGGAGTTTTATGTTCGTAAGTAGTTTAAGGACTTCATTTTTGGATAGCAACTTAAAATGGAAGTTACGGTGGGGGGCTGTTATTGGGGGTCTGGTGTGGAAGGCAGGGGAGCCCCAACATAGGGAGTCTTACACTTATTTAGGTCAGTGAAGAAGGAGTTGAATGCATTGGCAGCATCCAACAAGTTCATTAGGTGGGCGCTGTTAGCTGTTATAGAGCATTCACCCTGGGTGGGATTACCCTTGATAAGGGTGTTGATCTGGGACCAGAATTTTTTTGGGTGAGTCAGATTTTTATTCTGGGGATCTCTAATGTAACATTTCTTCACCGTTTTGAGCTCTTTTTTACATTCATTCCATAATTCCCTGTAGTCCTGCCAGACCTTGGGCTGTTGGTTGATTCCAAAGTTTCCCCAGGCCCTGTCCCTTTCCTTCATGAGTTTTTTTAGATCCCGGGACAGCCACCTGGCATCCTGACTCTTCACCCTGATTTTTTTTAGTGTGGCATGCTTATTAGCTGTAGATAGGAAATTATTTATAGAAACATTGAAACATAGACTTTGACAGCAGATAAGGACCTCTTGGCCCACCTAGTCTGTCCATTTTCCTACCTACAGGATAAGCTGCAGATCCTATTTAACCAACAGCCTATTTCTTCCTACCCCCCACAAAAATTGCCTTATGTCTGTCCCATGCATTCTTGAATTCTCCCACAGTTTTAGATCCCACAGCCTCCTCAGGAAGGTTGTTCCATGCATTCACCACCCTCTCTGTGAAAAAATACTTCCTCACATTGCCCCTAAGCCGTCCCCCCTCTATCTTCAAATTGTGTCCCCTTGTTCTTGCACAACTCTTTTTCTGAAAGATGCTACCCTCTTGGACTTTGTTGATTCCACTGAGGTACTTAAATGTTTCTGTCATGTCCCCCATCTCCCTCCTTTCCTCAAGGGTATACATATTAAGCCTTTAGTCTCTCCTCGTATGGCTTCTCTTGCAGACCCTGTACCATTTTAGTTGCCCTCCTCTGGACTAGGGTGGCATCTAGGTTTGGGGCATGTTTGATGTAGGTCCAATTTACCTTTGCTAGTGTGCCTAGGAAGGATCCTGTAACAAAGTTAGAGAAGTTTAGGGCCTTGAGTATCCTGGGTGGGGGGGCTAGATAATTATTCTTCCATACTGCGAACACTGGTGAGTGGTCGCTTAGGGCATCAGCAAAAGTGCCTGCCAATCTAATGCTGTCTGGCTTAGTGACCAGGATCTAGTCTAGTACTTAGTGGTTTCCTGTTTTTGTGTTCAGTCTGGTGTGCTCATGAATTAACTGCGTTAGGTCAGCCTCTAGTAGCAGGTTCTTCAGTTCACCATTTGTTTGTGGCACCCATTGTATATTGAATTCACCCAGTATCACCTTCTCACCCTTGGAGAGGTCAGGCAGCACAGAGAGAAGTGAGTTTAGGGCTACGTCAGCAGCTTTGGGGGGGTTATAGACACAACCAATAGTCAGGGGTTTGATACCCCCCAGCGGCAGGGTTTTGAAACCCACTTCACAATGGGTGTTATTCAGGGTTGGGGTTAACACCATGGTAGCAGTTAAGGAGGCTCTTACATAGATCATGAGCCCTCCTCCCTTTTTATCCAGTCTGTCTTGTCTGAATGTCTTGAAACCTTTTAGCTCAACTTCATGGTCCAGTACATGTGGTTTGAGCCAGGTTTCCGAGATTGCAGCAATGTCTGGAGAGTAAAGGTTCACCCAGGCTTCCAGTTCATGCATCTTTGGCATGAGGCTGTTGATATTCAAATGGGTTATTCTTAACTCTTTTGAATTAGCCCATGTGGACTGGTTAGAAGAGGTGATGCTTACATTTGTGCCAGGGGGGCCTGGGTTAATTTCTATATCACTGCCAAGTAGGAGTTTTATCTTGATTAGGTAGCTGGTCAGGGACTGTGGTACCAGGAGTGGGGCCTTATTCCTTAAGTCACAAAGATAGGATGTTATAAAATACAGGTTGCCTTTTTGTTTAAGACCTTGCATGTATATGTAACCCCCAGGGGTCGCTATCCCAAGGGCTACTACCCCTGCCTGCTTCGCCACTAGCAGGTTAAGGGGCCTGGATCCAATGTCGGGTGCTTCCACCCAGAGGTCGGGGTTGGAACAGTCAAACACGACTTGGTCACAGCCCTCTGGGTCACTGCAACCCCCCTTTCCTTCCGCTAGTGGCCCACGAATACTTCTCACCCAATGGTTATGACTTACACTTACCCCCAAAGTGGAATGACCAACTTGGTGCCGAGGACCCCCTGTAAAATAAGATATAGTGACACAATAACCCATGCACAAGAGGGGAGCACAAATATACAGTTCAGACAGTGTACCTTGCAAACAACGAATCTGATTTATTGAAGGGGAAGCAACACAGGCAGGAGGAAATCAGGTTGATTAGCTTAACACTCTACTATATCAGGGCACTGTGCACAGGCCAGACCTATAAGTCACTGTATCTGGGTACCCAGGCAATAAGAGGCTAGCCTATTCGGTGCAGCTGGTTGGGGCCCTGATGGAAAAACAAGTATTCGAGACCCAAATTGGTTAATCAGAGCCAGCAGACTCAGTTCATGCAGTCAGTGGAGCGACCAGACAGGACTTGCCCTTGCTATAAACAGCTAACAGGGAGCTACCCTGAGTTAGTACTCATGACGCCTGCAGAAATATCCCTCTCTCACCACTTGCAGGACCTAACCTGTGATCCAAACACTTCTCCACACATTTATATGTCTAACAGAGGGGTACCATACCAGGCAGCTGCTTCAGGCTCCCGATGACTTTCACTGCTCAAACCGTGTGATGCAACGCAGCTTCACTTGTCCTGACAGACCAAGCGCGATTAAAGTCAATTCTCCAGTCCTCTAGAGGGTGAGCCTGGTAGGTAGCTTAATCATACAGCCTCCTCTGTCTGCACTCCTCCAAGGATCTTATCCGCTTCTTACGGCGATTCTGCCACCCCCGACTTCTTGGCCTGCATACGTGCTTCCCATGTGAAAACTTGCACAGCGCAGGAGCCAGAGCTCCTTCTACCTTCACGATCACCACTGACTCTGCCCCTTGGCAGTTTGGGCAGGGAATCTCATTCAGGCACCACCCAATCCCATTGATGGGCTGCCTATGCCAGTCACTCAATACTGCCCTCATTGGTGCAAAAAGGCGCCATAGTTCAGAACTTCACTTCCCAGAATTACTGGCTGTATCCCCTATGGCCAGCTGGCTCCAAAGAGAGTCCTGATTCTGGTTGGTCGCTCAATACACCATTTTAGGTGCCCCCCCCTTCCGACTGGATCCCATAGGCAGTTCTGATCCAAAATGGAGGGGCAGAATACGCAAAGTCCCAGCTGCAAGGGAAACAGATTAAATAAACAGCAAGTTTACTGCCACACTACATTTGTTCCAGAAAACAGTTACATCCTTCAATAATGCTCCCTCTGCTCACTTAGCAACAGCAGAAATGGAGCGATTCAAACAGCAGCTCAAGTGGGAGTTGAGCAGTAAACCCACAGCCCCCCCGTGCAAGCTAACAAAGCCTGCAGGCAGGCAGCTGTTAAAAAGAAAGTACTATAGGCTCTAAAAGCACTCACAGCACCCCCATTCAAATGGCATTACGCCGAATACCAGTTAGGCAGGGAGCACTTAGACAAGCCCTGGGAAGGCTCTTAGGAACCCCCATTTGTAGGGGGGTTACATATATATGGTAGGTGATAATATCAGTTTGGCAGCATACATCTGGGCATTTGTGATGGGGGACGTCTGTCCCAGGTGCTGGGTCCTTGAGGACATGGTGTAGCAGGAGATCAGAGCCTAAGACTACCATGATGTATAGAGTGGCGATGGTGATTCCCTGTGCCATACTAAAATTTAGTGCACCTGGGTTAGTTATGAGTAATACAATATGACTAGTGTTCAGCGAGTATGAGTTCAGTATACCAGAGAGGGGCGATTGCATTCTGTGCTAGACAACCTGTTCAGCAACCGGCACATGGGCATTCCAACAGATAGGTGAGCGTCACAATCGCAACAGGGAACCACGGTGGCAGGAACATGGGAGAATGGGAAAACGGTGACTTTGACAAGGGTGACAGGGAAAAAGGCCTCCGGAAGCAATGGGCAACTGTGGACGAGGAGCACATGCCCGCAAAATTGCCAACTACCAGCATAACCCCCCCAAGAGGGTTGCATTCAGTGTCAGCCAATAACACCCCCCCAGAAGACCAGAAGATGCCCCCCCTCAGCAGGAGAGAGGACTGCACCCTGGCATGGCATCCCTCCCCAAGTATACAGTGGATGATGGCCGTAATAGGCCCACCCCCCCACACACACATGCAACGCACAACAGACAGAAGATGCAGGGCTGCAGGGTCAACCGCCAAGCTGCCATGGTGACTCACAGGGAAAACACATGCTGCCAAAGCAGGTAGAGGGTAGTGGGCTGACAAGCTGGGGGTTCAAAACCCGCAGCCTCCCGACTGCTCACTCATCACCGTCTGGAACAATTGAAATCACAGAGCAGTGTAGGAACAGATGTTTGAAGGAGTGGCCACACAACAACGGTACAACAGTGCAGGCAGTACTCACCAAGGACACCTCTCATAGCATACTGGACAATCTACACGCCCTCCGCTGATACCTCTGACACCTGCCAAATGTTGCTGCAGGACCCCTTAGTGCACCAGATGCCTGCATATACCTCTTTTTATGCCACGGTGTCACAGGGGCTTACCTATGCATGCACACAGGTGCAAACACAGGTGTTCAATCACCTGGCCTGTCCCCCCATAAAAGGGGCACTATGTGGAACAACAGGGAAGACCCTCCTTGCCCACCGTGGGTACCTCTACAAATGGAACAAGAAGGTGAAACAGAAGGTATACTGGCACTGCATTCAGGACCACTGCCACAGCTGCCCAGCATGGGTGCACACCGAGGTGGACGCAGTCATCTACACAGGCCATCCCCACAACCATGCCCCAGATGCAGGGGAGGTGGGCATCTGTGAGGTGCTCAGCAGTGTGTGCGACCGTGCACATATGAACATGGAAAGCACCTTGCAGGTGCTTGTGCACTGCACCACAGGGGTGCTGGTTGCCATCACCGGCCAACTGCCAGGGCTGCTGCTAATGAAGCATACTGTGCAACATGTCTGTCAGGCCAGCAGAGGTCGACCTGCCACACCGACCTCTCTGCTGGACCTGGCAGTGCCCCCTGAGTATGCCATCATGGGGAGAGGTGACACATTGCTGCAGCACGACAGCAGTCTGTCCGAGGACCATGTGCTACTGTTTGCCACTCACAGGTCCCTGCAGTATCTAGATGGTTGCAGTGACTGGTCCCTGGATGGCATGTTCTGCAGTGCACCACCACTCACACAGCTGTATACCGTGCAAGGGATGCGTATAGGCATTGTGCCACCCGCCGTCTACATCCTGATGCCAGCATGGATGGAGCAGGCATACGTGATTGTGTTTGGGGAGGTGCAGAGGTTTGTTGGTGGTGTGTGCCCAGCAACCACAATGATGGACTTTGAACGGGCAGCCTGGCGTGCATTCACAGCCACCTTCGATGGAGCAGCGGTGCAGGGCTGCTTCTTCCATTACTGCCAGGCCACGTGGCAGAAGGTGCAGCAGACATGGGAGCTGCACGCTAGGTATGCCAGGGACGAGGAGTTCACACTGAACATCTGAATGCTCCTCACCCTGGCATATGTGCCCATAGATGCCGTGGAGGGGGCCTACAGCGACTTGCCTGACCAGCTCTTCTACTGGGTGAATGAAGAGCTGCTGTGACCCCTGCTCGAATACATGGAGCAGACATGGGTCTGCTGGCCGGTGAGCAGGATGGCATGCAGGTGTCCCTGTTCCCGATCCCCAGCTGGAACATGTACCAACCCACCCTGGATGACCTCACATGGACAAACAACTCGGTCAAGGGGTGGCACCAAGGCTTCTGCACCAGATTGGGTGCCTGCCACACAACCATATGGCACTTCCTGGATTGCCTCTTGGAGGAGAAACGGTTGACTGGTGTCCGTATGGAGCAGCTGCTGTCCAGCACAGGGACAGCAACCTGGAAAAAACAGTACCAGGGCCTCACCATCAGGATAGAGGCTATCGTCAGTGATTATGGCAACAGGAGCACACCCGACTGCCTGCGGGGCCTGGCACATAACTTCCAGATGCGGGTGTAGCTGGGTGTGCCCTGGGATACCACACTGATGTGTGATCTACAGCTCTGTCAGCCCCCCGCGACATGTGACCCTGTGGCGCTTGCCAGCATGGCAGTCACAGAGTCCCCCTCACCCTGGCTGTCCATCCACTGGGCTCCACGATGCAGCCATCCAGGGTGCACCCCTATGCAGTCCTCCTGTGCACGGTGGCACTGCCACATGTCAGTCTCCACTTGTACAGTACTCCCCCCATCACTGCCATTGGCACATTCCCTGCTGGCGGCTTCCCCCGTACTGGTGTTCCCACCCCCACTGCCATCTGCTTCCCCCGCCTCCGTCTTTCATTTGCATTTTGGGTGGTGGTGGAAGGATTTTTTTTTTGTATCATTCACCATTCTGATGGTCGCGCATGTGCCTGGGCGCAGTCCCTGCACCCCCCCTCCCATTGTGCCTTTGCCCTCCTCTGTGGGGTGGCTCTCAGCCGTCAAGCAGGCATCCTTCTTTCCCTGCGCCCTTGCAGTGATCAAGGTTCCACGATTGCCCTTTTCACATAGACTCTTTTCTGTGTGCTTGAGGGGAGAACCAGCCAAGGGACTGGTAAAGAGAGCAGTGGTGGGTGGAATAAAGGGCCATAAGAATATTTCTACAAATATTGTTGTAGGCTATGTTTAGTCTAGAGAGATTGGAGGAGGAACTATGCATATAGATTGGAGAACAATAGTCTAGCAGTTGGAGGAACATCCCCTTAGCAATGTGAAGCCATACTTCAAGGGCCACTGGACCTTAAGACAGAAACCAATCCCCAGTTTTAGACTGATGTGTTTAATCATGAGCCCAATGTGTTCTGAATAGGTCAAGGATAGGGTCAAGTGTGACTGCAAATGAAAGTTTTGACTAGTTTGAGGGGGGTACCATCAGGTGAAAAGATATGCATGGGGTTAGTTCCTGTTGTTACCTTGACAAGCCTAGGCTTGGACCTGAACAGCATGACCTTAGTCTTTTTGGCATCAACAAGGAGCCTGTTAGCTAAGAACCACCTTTGGCAATATTGAATTCCTTCAAGAGGATGGATGATATTTCACCTGAGGACTTGGTACTATTGAAAAGACTCAGGTCGTTAGCATAGAGGAGGGTATAGCATTCCTTGCAGTCCTTGGGGACAGAGTCTATAAATAAGGAGAACAGAATGGGCCCAAGGATGAATCCTTGGGGGACGCCGCTCACCATGCCCAGGGATTTGGAAGTGGCCCCTCATTTTTTTAAATAGTATACTTTATTATAACAAATAAAACAATAACAAAACAAACAGAACAAAGCATACATATTTCACCAGTCCCATCAACAGTCAGGGAATTTCTGAGGCTGTGTGTGATGATACAGTAATGACAAAATTACGGTAAACTCTTTTACAATGAAGGAAACAGATGGATTGCTGTGTAGGACCAACTCGCCTGGTAAGCAAGTTAGTGAGAGAGTAAGAGCCATCCAAGGCTCTCCACATTCTCTGATACACGTTAGGGGTATTGAGGATATAGCCAATCATTTTTTCAGTTCTGAGTGCTTCCAGGTTTGTGTTGTGCTGAAGAAAGGGGAACACTGATATCTGCAACCCCACATTGTTTCTTTTAAATTTTTCATAAGAAATTAAACTACGCATTATTATTAAACTGTTAGCTTCCATGATAAGGCATACTTTATTAAAGACCAAATGCCATATATTTAAGAAAAGCTTGAGTTCACTTGAATTCAAGTCCCTGTGTCATGATTAGTGTTTCCTGCAGAAACTGAGAACAGTGAAGATTTTTCTGTCCCTATCAGTGAGTGATGGCATCATTTAGGTCTAGCCTACTGCTTCTGCAATTAAATCCCTGTTTGACTGAAGGAGCTGTTGCAGTTCCCAGTCAGAGCAATCTGTAGAGCTAATTGTTTTCACTCAAAGTTTGTTACTAACCCATCTGGTTTGTGTTTAGATAGATTAGCTTAAAATATATCATTCTGTTCTCATAAAAAGTTGATCATTTGAGTTTCAATGCTGAACTGAAGTGGTATGAATGAATGTCTGTGAGAAATTACCAGGCTAGACAAAAATGATGTCATCGCTCGCTGATAGGGACATAAAAATCTTCACTTGTTTCAGTTACTGCAGAGCACATTAACAGATGCCGATTTAAAGAAAACCACAAAACCAAACAGCATGATATTTTCAGGAAACACTAATCATGACACAGGGACTTGAATTCAAGCTTTTCTTAAATATATGGCATTTGATCTTTAAGAGTAGCCTGTCCCAGAAAGATGGATGAGATTGGCTTGTTTGGAATCAGAGAAACATAGAAACATAGAAGTTGACGGGCAGATAAGGACCGCAAGGCCCATCCAGTCTGCCCATTTCTTTTTCTACCTTATAAATGTGCCATCGGCCTTTGCTCTGTCAGTGGCCTATCTATTCATAGTCATTTGTATTGCTCCCTTATGCCTATCCCATGCCTGTTTGAAGCCCTGCACTGTATTCATAGCCACCACTTCTTGTGGTAAGCCATTCCATGCATCCACCACCCTTTCTGTGAAAAAGAATTTCCTCACATTCCCCCTTAATCGGCCCCCCCCTCTAATCTCATGCTGTGTCCTCTTGTCCTGCTATTTTTCTTATATTTAAACATGTTAGACTCTTTCACCTTGTTAATGCCCTTAAGGTGTTTGAATGCCTCGATCATATCACCTCTCTCCCTCCTTTGCTCAAGGGTATACATATTGAGCTCTGTTAATCTGCCCTCATATGTCTTCTGATGCAGTCCCTGCACCATTTTGGTTGCCCTTCTCTGGACTGCCTCAATTTGGTTAATGTCCTTGTGAAGGTGTGGCCTCCAATACTGCACGCAGTACTCCAGATGGAGCCTAACCAGTGTCTTGTAAAGAGGGATTATTACTTCTCTTACGACTTGTGATACCCCTACTAATACACCCTAACACCCCCTAGCCTTACCTACTGCTTTAGAGGTCTGCTTGGATGATTTCAGGTCATCAGTGATGATGATGCCCAAGTCTCTTTCTTCCTTTGTGACTGCTAGCAACTCACCTCCCAGCCTATAGGTGGCTTCAGGGTTTCTCTTCCCTATGTGCATGATTTTGCACTTCTTTGCATTAAATCCCAGTTGCCACTCTTCTGACCATTTTGCTAGTTTATCCAGATCTCTTCTCATTCTGCCCACCCCATCTGGATCATCTACTCTGTTGCAGATCTTGGTGTCATCTGCAAACAGACAAGCCTTACCCTCTAGTCCATCTGCAAGGTCACTAATGAAGATGTTGAAGAGGACTGGCCCCAGAAATGATCCCTGAGGTACCCCACTTGTGACTTGCATCTCTTCTGACTGTATATCATTTACCACCACTCTCTGTTTTCTGCCCGTCAACCAGTTTGCCACCCAGTTGACCAACTTCTGACCCACCCCGAGCCTACCCAGCTGACCCACCCTGAGCCTACCCAGCCCCCAGAGAGGTGGGGTTGCCTGGAATTGACTGTTCTGGGTCAAACAGAGGCTTGGTACCCAGAAGTCAGTGGAGCTAATTAGCTATCAGCACTGAGGTGCCTACAGGAGTGTTTTTCAGAGTTTGTGGGAGTTTGCTGTATGGAATGTATAATAAGGCTTGGATGTTGATCTTAACTCTGGTACAAGTCCCTTTCCATTCCCTTCCACTGTGGAGTATAAAGTCTGGTTACCTCAGTGTCCTCATCTTCGTTCCACCATAGAAACTGTGCCGCATTTTTAACTAGATAGTACTACAGGTGACTGAATGACTGATTTGCGAAGACTCAGGAGACGTGAAGTCATAATGATTTTCTCTTTTGCTGCCTGCAGGGTGGGGTGGGGTGTTGGGGTTCTAACACCACATTTCCTTACTTTTTTCACTTTAATATGAACCCTAACTGTTGCATTAACAACATTTTTTGCAAATATTTCCTTACTTTGTGAGATAGTAAGTGCATCTGGGTTCCAAGCTCCACCCCTTCTCATCATTTGATGTTTATTTATAATATGATTGAGAGGCATTATACATGTTTTGGAGTGGCTGAGCTTGTAGCCCAGTAGCTTGACCACATTTGTGTAATAATTCTAGTGCAGCTGGAATTGATCTTTCAGGGTCTTCCAGATGCAGAAGAATATCATTTGCAAATGTGGGAATTTTATATCTCGCTCCCCCACTTGTATACCAATAATGTATTCATCAGCCAGGAGACTTCAGGTGAGGGGTTCCAGGTATAGAATAAAAATATATGGGTATAGGGGGCATAACTGTCTGGTTCCCTTCTTCTATATTCTTGACAGCTGCTCCCAGTCTATCCTGAAGCTCAGGTGCAATTTTGGGGAGATGGGCAGCAGCTAGAAACTGTATTGTGGAGTTGTCTACCAGTTCTGGTTCTTTAGATTAGAGGGTGGTACAAAAATGTTCAAAGACACTTGCAGTCTGTCTGGGAATAATTGCTGTCAGCACACCTGTATCTTGCTGCCTAGTTGCTTTAATTTGTCTTGCTGTTTCTAGTTGTTTAAAGGGACACTGCCTACCCCATGGCATCACATTATTTTTGGTTGAAAAACCACATTTTACTATTACTTTCCTTCTCTAAAATTCATTGATGGTGCTGGTTGTTTTGCAATATGCCAAAGTCAGAGGGTCCCCAGTAATCCCCAGTGGTCTCCAGTTCCCCCAGTATGCACTGTAAGGTGCCTTGTGCACACTGTACATAAAAAAAAGAAATTGTATGCAGCTGCAGCAACAATGGCTTGGATGGAATGCTGTGCTGAGCTGCTGATGCACAGCATTCCACCCTAACCATTCTGGAACCAGAGCCCTGGTTTCAAAAGTTAAACAGTTTTTCTGTGAGTTCCTGGGTAGCTGTTGAGGAGGGAGGGCGCAGCAAGTTAAGGGGACTAAGGAAGAGGCTTACCTGTTGTTGAAGCCATCTCCAAGAACTTGTCTGTGCACCTGCTCTACCTCCAGCACCTGAAGACTGCCCCAGAAGTGGACAGCGCAGTCGGTGGTGCCATCGGGGCACCACAAGAAGAAACAAAAGGTGTCCGATTCGGTCATTGGGCTGTGAGCCCTGTTTGTTTATTTATTTTGGCCCCTGATTATTTTAAAAGTAATTCTGATCCCCGGTCGGTGGCAGAGAAGAGCCGCATCGCACCCGTGAAGCTGTCAGCCATCCAAGGCCCCCCAGATGTCCACTGCACTGCCTGAAATTGCCCTCCCACTGCCTGCATACCTCCTGCCTCCCGATCCAGCCTTTCGGCATCCCCTTCTGGTGTGGTGAGTTGGCGACAGCATGCTGAAATGTGCTGACCGCCCTGCAGGAGAGACTGTATTTTTTTTTTAAATAAATAGATCACGCTTAGCACAGAAGAGGAGCGGCTGAGCGCCGCAGGGAGGATCAGGTCAGAAGGACCCAAAATTAATATTCAGAAGGGGCAGGTGTAGCAATGCCCACAGGGAGGGGCCAGAGAAGCAAGGCCATTGCAGATGCCTTTTAAATATGTATGAGGGGCGGGATTAGGGGAGGCGACATGCCACACGCACATGAGTGACAGCTCTCAGAGAGCTAAAGAATTAAAGGGGCCCTGTCACCTGGAATTAAAAGGGCAATGCTCAGGCCCAGTTTAAGAAGGGCACCAGGCCCATTTCAGAGGGGCACCAGGCCCATTTCAGAGGGGGCACCAGGCCCATTTCAGAGGCACCAGGCCCATAATTAAGTAGGGCACCCAGCCAAATGGTACAGAGGGCACCAGGCCCGAGCAGTAAGTAGGTGTCAGACCTAGCGAGTTAGGGCAGACCAGGCCATGGTAGTAAGTAAGACCCTGACCTAGCAAGTTAGGGCAAGCCAGACTAGTGGTACTAAGGGCTACTCTGGCCTAGCCAGTTAGGGCAAGCCAGCCTAGTGGTAGTAAAGGGCAGCCCCAGCCTAGCAAGTTAGGGCAAGCCAGCCCAGTGGTACTAAGTGCATGAGGGCCAGCCAAGTGAAGGCACCAGGCCCAATAGTAATAAAGTAAGGGCAACACAAGGCCCAGGACCCGTGGCTAGCTATTTAGGCCCACAGCTGTGATGGGGCCCAGTGATAGGAGCAACCCCCAGATAAAATAGGAGCCTAGCTAGCCACGTAAGCCCTCCAGTGTTAAAGGGGCCCAGTCACCCATCTTTTGTATAGCCTTCCAGAGAGCCGATTCCCCACTGTAGTGTTTCCATAGTAACAGGAGAACCCGATTTAGCTAGAAGGGACCCCATTAGAGTTAGGTCCACCAGAGCTAGGGTTGAAGCTGTACGATAAATTGCCTGTATATTTACTGTGGTCTGGACACTGAGACTATATAGTTATTGACCACTACAGTAGGAATTGAGACTCTGCATTTTCCTGCATTATTAGTCAATCTATGAACATTATAAAATGTGTCAGAACTGTCTTGCATTGCTTTGTGCCAGCATTTCGGTGCTGGATAACCATCTGAATCAGTCTTCAACTGTCTTCAGAGTCACTTCACCCCAGTGCAACCCTGTCAGTCTTCACCTATCCTTCAACAATCATCTTCCAGTGCATCCAGAAGCAGACAACAGCCAATCTGAAAAGAGCCGTACCGCAGTCACCTCAAAGTTGCATCATCCCGTTTGTTATTTTCCTCTCACAGTTTCCCGGTATGGCTGGGCCCAGTGCAGAAATCTGCCATCTGTTTTCTTGTTTTCATGACCGCAGCAGAGTACCATTCAACCCATCAGTGTCAGTTCTCCGAGTGAAGTTCAGTTTGTTGTTTTTAATGTGTCCTGGCTCGTCCGGCCATGGAATTCAGAAGATCGATGCACTTCAATGCCCAGAGAGAGGTTTCCTGGAGTTCAAGAGTGGTCCAGAGGTCCTGATACAGTGGGAGCTTCAGCCGGTGTATGTCTTCAGTCCAGAAGGAGTGCTTGCCTGAAGTCCAAGAGCTGTCCAGACGTTCCGATTCTCCCAGTTCAGTGTGTTCATCAGTCCAGAGTATGTCTTCAGTCTAGAAGCGGACTGTTGGTTCTTCTCTTCTTCTTCTTCTTCTCTTCACTTGGCAATCTAGAAGCAGATTGTGGCCAAGTGGTTTGCATTGCTTATTCTTTCTGGGCAGTCTATAAGTGGACTGCAGCCGGATCTTGTATTCCTTTCCAGCAACCCTAGAGAGGTGGGGTGTAGCCAAGGACCCATGGACTGTTAAATCCTCTCTGCATCCTTAGCTTTTCCACCAAGGTTCCATATTTCACTGGGAAATCAATGGAGTGTTTCCACATTTCTTTCATCGACAGAGAAAGTTACATGCACCAACTGACGATCATCTATTCCATAGACTCTTCTTGTAGTATTGGAATGACTGTAATTCTAAAAAACCTAAGTTTTAGGGAGAGGTGCACCTCGGGGTGGAAGTAGATTTCTAAAGATAAGAAAAACGCTCTTACAGCATAGCTGTTACAGTCGATTGATCCGTTCTGGTATTCTATGCTGTAGAGTTTTCCCTCTTATAGGGAGGTAGAAAACATAGATACATAGATACATAGATTTTGACAGCAGATAAGGACCGCTTGGCCCACCCAGTCTGCCCATTTCCCTACCTAATGGATAAGCTGCAGATCCTAGTTAACCAGCAGCCTACTTCTTCCTACCTCCACCCCTAGAATTGCCTTATGACTGTCCCATGCATGCTTGAATTCCACCACTGTTTTTGACTCCACAACCTCCTCCGGAAGGCCATTCCATGCATCCACAACCCTCTCTGTGAAAAAATACTTCCTTAAATTACCTCTGAGCCGCCCCCCTTCTATCTTCAAATTGTGCCCCCTTGTTCTTGCACACGTCTTTTTTTGAAAGATGCTACCCTCTTGGACTTTGTTGATTCCCTTGAGGTACTTGAAAGTTTCTATCATGTCCCCCCCTCTCCCTCCTTTCCTCGAGGCTATACATATTCAGCTCCTTAAGTCTCTCTTCATATGTCTTCCGGTGCAGACCCTGCACCATTTTAGTTGCCCTCCTCTGGACAGCCTCCATCCTGTCTATGTCTTTGTGGAGATTGGGTCTCCAGAACTGCACGCAGTACTCCAGATGGGGTCTCACCAACTGTCTGTACAGAGGGATAAAACTTCCTGTTTCTACTGGTGATGCCTCTCCCATGCATCCCAGTGTCCCCCAGCCCTCCTTGCAGCCCTCTCACATTGCTTGCCCACCTTTAGGTCATCTGATATGACTACCCCAGGTCCCTTTCCATTTTTGTTGTTGTTAGTATCTCACCCCCATTGTGTACTCTTCCCTGGTTTTTGTTTCCAGGTGCATTACCTTGCACTTCTTAGCATTGAATCTAAGCTGCCATACATTTGACCATTCCTCTAACCTTGCCAAGTCCCTTCTCATCCTTTCCACCCCACCTTGTGCATCAACTCTGTTGCAGATCTTTGTGTCATCTGCAAAGAGACATACTTTTCTTCCAGTCCCTCTGCAATGTCGCTATAAAGACATTGAAGAGGACCGGTCCTAATACTGAACCCTGCAGTACCCCACTAGTAACCCTCCTTTCTTCAGAGTGGACTCCATTTACTATTACTTTCTGTGTCCTATTCTCCAGCCAATTCTTTACCCAGGCTGTCATCTTGGGACCCACTCCCAGGCTGGCTAACTTGTATATTAATCTTTTGTGTGGGACCGTGTCAAATGCCTTGCTAAAGTCTAGGTAGGCCATGTCCACAGCCCGTCCCTGATCTACTACTTTAGTCACCCAGTCAAAGAAATCTATCAGATTTGTCTGGCATGACCTTCCTGCTGTGAATCCATGCTGCCTTGGGTTCTGAGCCCCTCTGGCCTCTAGATACTCAACAATTCTTTCCTTCAGAAGTGATTCCAGCATTTTCCCTATCACTGAGGTTAAACTAACAGGTCTGTAGTTTTCTGCTTCTGCCTTGCTCCCACTTTTGTGAAGGGGAATCACATCTGCCCTTCTTCAGTCCTCGGGTACCACCCCATCCTCCCATGATTTGTTAAAGAGGGTAGTCAGTGGTGTCACTAGTTTTACCCTTAGTTCTTTTAGAATTCTGGGATGAATCCCATCAGGCCCCATTGCTTTGTCCACCTTCAGTTTTAAGAGTTCTTTCAGGACCCTTTCTTCTGTAAATGGACTGGTATCAACTTCTGTATCCAGAGTGTTTCTACTGCTTGTTTTAGGTACCTCCCTCACTTCCTTTGTAAATACTGAGCAAAAATATTTGTTTAGTATCTCTGCCTTTTCACAGTCACCCTCTGCCCACCCTCCCTCCCTCCTCTTTATTAAGCCTCACTAACCCTCCTTTGGTCTTCCTTCGCTCCCTGATGTACCTATAAAAGGTTTTATCCCGCTTCTTAACTAAGTTGGCTATCTTTTCCTCGGTTTGGGCCTTTGCTGTTCTGACTGCCTTCCCAGCTTCCTTTTGCTTTAACTGATACAGTTCTTTGTCCTGCTCCTTCTGTGATTCCTTGTACTTCCTGAATGCTTTCTTTTTCTCTTGAACCTTCACTGCCACTTCCTTTGAGAACCATAGTGGTTTCTTACATCATTTCATTTTGTTTATTTGCTTCACACAAGGCTTGTTACCTCTGTGATGGCAGTTTTATTATTCCCCATTGTTCTTCCACCCCTCCTTCCTGCCAGTTTGCTAGTGCATTCCTTAGGCACTCACCCATTTTGGCAAAGTCAGCCCTCCTAAAGTCCAGTACTTTTGCCTTTGTATGGCTTGACTCTATTGCTGTGTTTATTGTGAACCATACTGTTCGATGGTCGCTAGTTCCCAGATGGCTACCCACTTCTACATCTGTGATCCTCTCTTCATCTCCATTTGAGAGAACCAGGTCTAAGATTGCTCCCTCCTCGAGTGGGCTCCAATACTAGTTGTCTACATGCCCCTGAGGCATCTAGAATAACCCCACTCTTGAAGTGGCTGCTGCAACTGCACTCCAGTTAACATCTGGCATATTCAGATCACCTATCAGCAATATCTCCCCTTTTTCTGCCATTCTAAGTATTCTTTCTATCATTTCCTTGTCCATTTCCTCCCCCTGAGAAGGGGGTCTGTATACAACCCCTGTGTGGATTGTGGTGCCATTGCCGGTCTCCAAATTTACCCACAGTGCTTCTTCTCCTCCCTGTTTTCCCTTCTGTTCTGTTGCTTTGATTCCTTCCCTTATGTAAAGAGCTACTCCTCCTCCTCCTCTTTTACCCTCCCTGTCCCTCCTGTAGATAGTGTATCCTGGTATGTTTATGTCCCAGTCATGGTTTTGTGTGTACCATGTTTCTGTGACTGCCATGATATCCAGATGTTCCTCCTCCATCAGGGCCACTAATTCAGGAAGCTTGTTACTCAGACTACAGGCATTGGTACTCATTGCTCTCCATTTTTTGATGGCTTTACCTTCTTTTGCAGCATCCCCCAGTGACCTGTCTACCTCAGTCTTTTTCTCATTTAGTACCCTGTTTTGTAGGGAGAGGCTGGGATTATCCTGCTGCTTATCAGTGCCTCCCCCCTTGACTAGTTTAAAAGCTTGCCAAAGAAGCATTTAAACCGATTGCTCAAAAGACTTGTTCCCTTCCTGGACAGATGCAGACCATCCTGCCAGTATAGGCTGGTGTCCCTCCAGGTGGAACCCCAGTTCCCAATGAAGCCAAACCCCTGTGCTCCACACCATTTTTTCAACCATTCATTAAACTGCATGGTGCAAAGTACCCTACCATGCCATTGACAGGCAGCACCTCAGAGAAGGATATTGTGTGTGCTACTTGTCTTAGGCCCCTCCCAATTCTACAAAGTCCTTATGCACTGCTCTAATCTCATGATTAGCCAAGTCATTTGTCCCTAGGTGGACAATGACATCCAGCTCAGACTCCCGTGCAGCTGTTCTCAAGATCCTGAGGATGCGCTTCCTGTCTCTCCAAGCCATGGCACCAGGCAGGCACCTTACTTCAGTTTTCCCTGCTTCCCCCAGTTCTATCCACCTAATAATTGAGTTCCCCACCAGGAGCTGCTTCCTTTCCTTGTGGTGTCCTCTTCCTCCTTCCTGTGGGCCTCCCTTGTGACAGTCATCCTCAGCCTCCTTAGTCTCCTCTGCGGGTGCATCCATAGGGGAGCTATGCTCCCTCAGAATGGTGTATGGATTGTGGTGTGGAACAACTGACTGGGTGTGCCTCTGTTCCACCATCCTCACCCTCCCTGAGCCCACTGTGGTCCAACTGCTGTGCTTTCTTTGCAACCTCTGAGGTAGTGGTGGTGGCTCTGGTGCTCCCTGGATGGGGAAGGTTCCCTTCATACTGTCCAGTGTGGCCTGGGGGAAGGTCCCCTTACTACTGTCCAGTGTGGCCTGAAGACAGCCAACTTTCTCCCTCAGGGCAGAGAGTTGTCTACAAATAGGGCAGCATCTCAGCCTCCAGAAAGACTCCCGGAAGACTGCTGCCCCACAGCCATTACATTGCACTACTCCCCACAATTTTTTGTGTGTGTGTGTGTGTGTGATTGGTTTGTAATATATATTATACAATGTGTATGCTTATATTGTCAGTGCAGTGTGCTAGAGATGATATGATAGTGATATGCACCTTGCACTCTTCAGGAAATGATGTCAGAACCCCAGGTATAAAGGAACTATTTCAGGGTGGGTGGGGTGAGGGTGGGAAGGGTTGGGCCTAAACTGTGCCCTCACAAAAAAATCAGCTAAAAGCTCTGACCCACCGCTGCGATGAGTGCCTTCCTGTCAGCAAGATGCCCTACACAACAATTTGACAGAGAAAATACCCTGCTAATCAAACAGCGAAAAATCCACACATCCAAGTCAGACTCAGGTAAACCTCCCCAGCCCCAAAACAGGCCTAGTGGTTTGTGCTCTGAAAGCTGTCAGCCCCAAAATAAGTCAGCTGTACTTTAAACTCTTTCTGCACTGAAAATGTTAAGAATTGTAACAAAAAAACGTAAACCTAGATCCACCTCCCTCTGTTGCTTGAAAGACTGTCTTTTCCTATTTCACACTGCAGGTTTTTCTATGACAACTCTTTAACCACAGTAACTTATTTAAAAATAGTTTAACTATCACAAACTCCTACGCACCAGTAAATTATTTAAAATAGTTTCTGTCCCAAAATCCTAGTAGTCAATCCAGCTACCCCCAAGGACAACCAAAATGCAGTATTCAAACACTTGTAAGTTACTTCCAAGATAAGCAGAGTTTGCAAGTCTTTTTTCAACTCTTCAGCTACCTGTAATTTATTTAAAAATAGTTTAACTGTCAGAAAATCCTAGTAGACAATCTAGCTACCTCCAAGGATCTACCCAAATGCAGTATTTAAATCCTTCTGAAATTACTAATAAGATAAACAGAGTTTTCAAGCCCCTTCTTGGTTAAACAATAAATAAATATGTGAATAAAAAGCATTTACCTAGGGTAGTTAGTTTCACCTCCCACAGAATTAAGCAAAAGTGCACGTTTGTTGCAGATATCAAGTGCAATATAGAATTTCTCACACAGCTGAATAAAGAAGTAGTGTCCTTCCAGGTCAAGCAAATGTGCTTTGTGTCTGTAAAATTGCAGCCTCCAGTAATTTATAGTAATCTGATCTGGTCTGGCTATCTCCACCCAGGGCAATTTGTTGACAATGGTTATGATGCAGCCCTTCTTGTTCCAATACAACACTTTTTGGTCTGAAAACAATGTCCTGCCTAAGGCTGTCTGTGTTTCAATTCACTGCAGGTTTTGCTATGACAACTCCTTAACCACAGTAACTTATTTAAAAATAGTTTAACTATCACAAACTCCTACGCACCAGTAAATTATTTAAAAATAGTTTCTGTCCCAAAATTCTAGTAGTCAATCCAGCTACCCAAAGGGACAACCAAAATGCAGTATTCAAACACTTGTGAAGTTACTTCCAAGATAAGCAGAGTTTGCATGCTCCTTTTTCAACTCCTCAGCCACCTGTAATTTATTTAAAAATAGTTTAACTGTCAGAAAATCCTAGTAGACAATCTAGCTACCTCCAAGGATCTACCCAAATGCTACTCAGAATAGAAATAAGATGCTCTTACAACGTAGCTCTTACAGCTGATTATTCCTCTTGCCTATAGTAAAGTAGTAGCTTGTGTATATATGACTGTCCCTTTCTTGTGACCCCACCCGATGATCAGATGCTAATAAACTAGTTCCTTTTCTCTACTCGTGCCTCCTGCCTCTCTATTTTGGTGAAGAATTACATCACATAGCCAAATAGGAAAAAAACTGCCTTTCCACCTGGGTGGGTGTATTGGAATAGCCTGACATTTAAATCTTTTGGCTCACTTCTTTTGGTGTCACGGAATTATGTGATTCTCATTCATTCCAAATATTACCACGCATCTATCATCTATCTCCTACTTATACCACCCCGGCACACTTAACTTGGCGTCATGGAGAGGATACTTTTATTGGAGTCCAAAGCAAGACATGGTGACTGAAAATGGAATCTAGAAGGCCAGAAACCTCTGTCTCCTCCTACCCTTCCCACCTTGACCATTCCTCCAATGTTTTGTTTTTTTCCTGTGATGTACTGTATTATACTGGCTTATTGAAACCTTTATAATTTGCTTACCATTCTATGTAACATGCCTTGTTTGTTTGTACATTGATAACGTGGAACCTTTGTAAAAGAGCCATTGGCTCAAAGGTAATAATTCCTAGAACAATAAACTAAACTAAACTAAAGATGATGTCTATGTTTTGGTGTACAAAATCCCTTAGCAACAGCAGGTAGAAATGTTAATTGGACAACTTAAAGGTGCAGCTCATTGAGAAGTTAGTGTGTGGCCAGAGCATGAGAAGGCACAGGTAGAACAAATCTTCAATAGGTTATGAAGGATGTTTGACACCCCGTACGCTGTCTGACCTGAGGATGAAATTCTTTTCAAGAATGCAAGGAGTTGGAGAGACTCTCCAAGAGTATGCTCTCAGCTTACAAGAGGTCCTTAAGGCAATTGAAAGAATGGACCCCCATAATCTTCATGATCTAGATGAATTATTAAAGAAAAGGTTCATAGAAGGGGTAAGGAGTGACACCCTTCACCGAGAGTTGAGGCTGCTGTCCAAGCAAAATCTGGACATGCAATTCTTGAACTTTAAAGTGGAAGCTTTTGAGCTCATGGGCCATGACCGCCCTGGTGACAGATCAGAAGTCCTACAATGTTGTGAAAAAATGTAGAAAAATTACTGAATGGGACAGCCAGTAAGTTGCCTGGCTGCAGTCACTACCAACCAGTATAACCAAGATCAAAATGCGAGTGATTGCACACCAGGGACATCCAATACAGAGAGGCACAGAGAAGGACAGAGGCCTCCAGAGATGGAGTTGCCCACGAAAATGTGGCAGCAGATGAAACGAGATATTAAGGATCTCAGAGAAGACTTAAGGTGGGAAATAAGAGAACAAATGGCAATGGAATCAGAGTGGTGCTTGTCTAGACCCCCGGTAGACAGAAATATGGGGAGAAGACCATCGGACCAGTTTGATGTGAATGGAAGGCCTATATGCTGGAAGTGTGGGATCAGTGGCCACATTGTGTGGAGATGCACACAGGAGACAAATATGCCTGCCATGGCTTTAAACAGGGAATCCCCAGGGTGGAGGACCGAGCCTCGGGACAGCTCCCAATAGGTCCATTGAAGAACTCCATACTGGCCCGGTTCATAGGAAATTGTCCAACCACCACTATAAAGATTAATGAAATGGAAGTGGAGGCATTATTGGACACAGGATCGCAGGTGATGACACTGCAGGGCAAGACTTTCTTTGAACACTGGACAAAAGACCAGTTAACTCAACCCCCCCAAGAAATGGATGAATCTAGTAGCTGGAAATGGTCTCAATATTCCTATCATCAGATATATGAAAGCAAGTATTACTTTAGGAAAGACTGAACATCCGAACCAGGGGATACTGATAAGCAATCTATATGACAACAACCTGCCACCTGTAATATTATGTATGAACCTACTCCAACATTGTCTAGAAGATCTGCTACAGGTGTTGAAAGAATCGACCAGTCCACTTTTATGGGAAGAGAGACAGGCCTTACAAGGAACTATCAAGTTACTCCAATGCCATCAAAGATTTTCCAATAAGAATGGGGAGATTGGAAAAGTCAGAGTAATGGATGAGAGGCCAGACCAACTGAAACCAGGTGTCGGAACTATACTGTTGTGCAGAACCAAAGTGGGACTGCAAGGTAAAGACTACACAGCCTTAGTCAAACCGGAATGGGCCAAAGGAGAAGATCCAGTTGTGGTAGCTAGAAGTTTGGTCACAGTAAAGGTTGGAAAAGTCCGTGTCCACCTACTGAATTATGGCACCCAGCCAGTGACCGTGTATAGGCGGCAGGCCATTGGTCGTCTAATGAAAGTGGAATAGGGAGACATCATAATCCCAGGTGAAGAGGAAGAGGAAATGCCTCACATAACCAGTGCCATTATCTCAGTGCAGGAAGGTGACATCAAAGGCGAAACCTCCAATGCTTGGATACAAGAAATAGATATGGGAAATCCAAGGACTACAGAAGAAGAAAAGGCGGAGCTGCTGAAAGTAATAAAGAGACATACCGATGCCTTTTCTCATCATGCCCTAGATCTTTGGTGTGCCATGAAGGTGAGACACTATATTCCCATGGGAAACCACCCACCCATTTGGGAAAGATTCAGACCCATACCACCTGCATTGTATCAACTGACCAAGCAGCTGTTAAAGTAAATGTTGGAAGCAGATGTCATAAAGGAGAGCCACAGTCCACGGGCAGCACCAATAGTTCTAGTCTGAAAAAATGATGGACAGATACGATTTTGTGTGGACTATCGAAAACTCAATCAGATCACACACAGGGATGCTTACCCATTGCCCCGCATTGAGGATGCTCTCACAGCACTGAAGTCTGTGGCAGTTTTCTCAACCATAGACTTGGCGAGTGGATACTGGTAAGTACCCATGGCACTCGAAGACCAAGAAAAGACAGCTTTTGTGACTTCTATGGGGCTGTATGAGTTTTGCCGAACCGTTTGGACTTTGCAATGCACCAGGAACAATTCAGTGCTTAGTAGAACAGTGTTTAAGGAGTGAGAATTTCAACATGGTGCATTTTTATTTAGATGGCATCATAGTCTATTCAAAAATGCACAAAGAACATCTGAAATATATGAAACTGTTTTTGAACGCATAAAAAATTATGGGCTAAAGATTAAACCTGCAAAGTGTCATTTCCTGAAAGAGAAAGTCAACTATTTGAGACATGTAGTATCCGTGGAAGGGATAGCACCAGATCCAGAGAAAATTAAAGCAGAGAAAGAATAGCCATGTCCAGTCACCATCAGCGATGTAAGGCAGTTCCTAGGATTTGTTGGATATTATTGCGCCGATTTATAAAGGATTTTTCCAAACAAGCAGCCCCTTTACACAAACTGTTACAACACTCCAAAGGAAGCAAAATCAGCAAAAATAGTCGAGTGAATTGGACGCCAGAATGTCAGACTGCATTTGACCATCTGAAGACAGTGCTAACCACAGTACTGGTGCTTACTTACCCAGACTACCAGAAACCTTTTCACCTCTATACTGATGCTAGTAACAAAGGCCTAGGAGCGGTGCTCTCCCAAGTACAAGAAGGAAGAGGAAGGGTGATCACCTATGCAAACAGAGGATTAAGGGGTTCAGAAAGAAATGACAAAAGGCACAGTTCTTTTAAATTGGAGTTCTTAGCACTTGTGTGGGCTGTGATGGAGAAATTTAGGCATTACCTTAAGGCTACTTCATTCACTGTATACACAGAAAACAACCCCCCTGGCACATCTTGACACAGCAAAACTTGAGGCACTAGAGGCACCATATTTTTATTGTGTATGTCAGCTTTGTGCATTACTTAGGGTACTCTCCTTTGGCATCAGGCTTGTTGTTGTCTGCAAAGGATTGTGGGGTTCTGGTGGTACATTAGACCTCAACACCAGTGCTCCCCCCTAGATTTCAACTCTTTTGCCTCATATCTGGCAGTGATCTTCGAACAATTGCTTTTAGCCCCTAAAGTAACAGCAGGGCAAGCCTTTTTAAAGGCTTTATAACATTTCTAGCCTTACTTTGTTTAGCGCGAAACCAGAAGTAGCGCGACTCGCACTTCCGGTTTCTCCTTGTTATAAAGACCTGCTCTAGTGAGCAGGGCGAGCGTGCGCAGGGCCATGAGCAGAGACACGCGCGTTTCGGCGTGTGTCTATCATGTCCATCGTGGATGAAGGGACGTGAAGGTAAAAATTAGGTTTGTTGACATATTAAGAACAAAATTGCCATTTACATAAACCTGTTGTTTGTGCTCCCTATTCAAAAATGAGTAAGGGAAATAAATATTGCACGACATGCAAAATGTACGCCCCTTGGTAAACAAACAACTAATTACACTTGTGAAAAGTGGGTTTTAGTTGGAGAACTACAGGAAGAAATCATGCGACTACAACCTAAGATGTCTCTGAAATCAGACATCAAAGCACTAGAAGATTATATTGACCAAATGTCAATCCTAGTAGAAACAAACACCTCTCCCACTAAAACTATGGATAACAAAAACTGCTTGGTGTCCCATTTGAGCACTCCACATGCCCTTGATTTACACCACCCAACTGTTACCTCTACCCCTTTAGTCTTAGCGGCTAGCTACCAACAGTCAAATATCAACAAGGTTGATTCTTGGACTACATTACCTTGCACAAAATTACTGAAAACAACTAATAAACCCTCTCCACCTCCTGTTTCTTATCCAATCCCCACACAAAATTCCTTTGAACTTCTGTCCAAATTGATTGATGAAACTGTGTCAGTAAGTCCAGAACTGGGTATAAAAAAAGAAAATAAATTTATCCAAAACAAGACCTTAGGTGAACAATTGTCTGCTGTTAAAACTCTTTCTCAACCCCCCCCCCCCAACTTTAACAAACCAGGTGAATTTAGCTAGCAAAAAGGAGGTCTTTGTCTTGGGAGATTCCATCACAAAATATATAGACCGTATTGTCTGTAACCCTGATAAACAACATCACACTTGCTCTAGTTATCGGGGGGCTAGGATTTCAGACATTACTTCAGTGGTCAAATCGATCTTACAACCAGCTGGAGAAAACCCACTAATGGTCGTACATGTGGGAACAAATGACATCCCCAAACTACCTCTGCAACAAATTAAACAGGACTACATCTCTTTGTGTAATTTACTGGTGGAACGGGGTTGTGATATTTGCTTATCTGAAATTCTACCAGTCCCTAGAGCCTCAGAACAAACTACGGCTAAAATAAAAGCTTTAAATGAATGGTTAAGAAAATGGTGCCTAAAACAAAATATTTCCTGTTTGACACACTGGGAGGAATTTCACCACAATCCACCCCTTTTTTGTTGAGATGGTTTACACCTTAGCTGAAGAGGAAGCACATTATTGGGACGTAAAATAGTTACCTTCATTCATTCACATTTAAACTGACAGTAAAGGGGGAGTTTAGGTTAACCACCAATACTCTTAACACGGGGACTACTTTTTCAACTCATAATCTTCTAAATATCTTATCTCTAAATGCTCGATCTTTAAACACTGTAAAAATTGCCAAACTGGAACTTAGGGCCAAATCTCTGGATCTATCCATATTAGCTATAACAGAAACATGGGGTAATGCTGATAAAATTTGGACTACAGAAATTCCGGGATATAAACATTATTTTAAAAATAGACCTGACAATAAGATAGGTGGTGGGGTCAGTCTTTATGTCAGGGATAACATTATTTCTTATAAATCCACAGTATGTGTCCAGTCCAAAAGTGTATGGGTGTACATTCAACCTAAAGGTTTTTCCCAAATTCTGGTTGGGACTTGCTATCATCTTCCTTCATTAGATCTTAGCCAAAGCTCACAGTTATTTGATGAAATCACCCAGCTAGTCAATAATGGCTCTGTTTTAATTTTGGGTGACTTCAACTTACCCAATATAAACTGAGAAACTTTAACGGGTCTAAATCAATATGATCATAAATTCCTAACAACTATTATTGATCTGGGGCTCTATCAACTGGTTAAGGAACCCACCCGAGGTAGTAACATCTTGGACCTCATCATAACTAACATGGATATCCCTGTGAAAGACCTACAAATATCAGAACCTCTTGGAAATAGTGATCATATGTCCATAATTCTCATTATTTCACTAAACGAACGCCCATCAATAAAGAAACAAAAAATCAAACAGTACGATCAAGCCGATTTCCAAAAAATAAATCATTACCTAGGATCATTTGATTGGGTTAATATTTTTTCTTTACTTAACACTGATGAAGCTTGGGACTTCTTAAAAACACAGATTCAAGTACTTGAACACCTGTGCGTTCCAGAAATACATAAGTACAACAATAAAGGTAAAATTCCACCATGGTTTAATAAATCTATAAAAAAACAAATCTCATGTAAACAAAATCTTTTTTCATTATTAAAAAAATGTCCCACAAATCAAAACCAAGAATTATTAAGTAAATATAGGGAATCAGTTAGAACATTAAAAAAACTAATTCTCCAAGCTAAAAAAAACCTAGAATTTCGTATTGCTCATACTAATGACTCTCGTAAAGCATTATATGCCTATTTAAATAGTAAAAAGAGTTCCAGTAGAATTATTGGCCCACTAAAAATTAATAATACAATAATAACCTCCGACTTAGTAACTGCTTCCTCACTTAATAATTATTTTACATCAGTTTTTGTTCAGGACTCATCCCAAATCCCCTTTGATAGATCTTCACTAGGCTACACTGAATACATGATTTTGCAGAATGATATCCACAAACTATTAACTACACTAAAGAAATCAACAAGCCCAGGCCCAGATGATATATGTCCCAAATTTCTTTTGGGAGTTAAAGACACCATAGCCCTACCTCTTACTATCATTTTCTTTTTTTTTTTAAACTTCTTTATTAGAATTTTTTGCTTTCAGCATAAGACATGCAAACATACATCCCGGGATGGGTACCTGGGCCCACATCCCTAAACTGGACATGGAAACTATATACACCCCCAAACTTATTTACAATCACAGTTATATGAACACACTGGAAAAAACCTGAGTCCCCTTATATCGTAATGACAAGTATTTCTATTCCTTCAAAGTTGACTTTAGTCTAACCCGGCTCTTAGCCAACATCATAGTAACATAGCTCTGCCAACTTTGAGGTAAAGATAACTATACAAGGATAACCTTTAATAACTGTGTCCCTAGGAGATAGAGAGCCCTTCCTAACCATCAAATATAAAAAAACTTCCTTCCATATTAGAGTCAATCCCATGAGAGTGTTATACCCCATTAACTAAAGGCTTACCCTAAAGAGAATGATACTTCTCCTTACAATCCTAGTTACATATTGTGTTCTATTACAAAAGTATTGCCGGCTGCTCCCCTTCAGACAGACAGATCTGGGTCTGAAGGCCCTTCTGCTGCATCAAGTAGATTGTTTCTAGGACCCTCCACCTTCTATCATATAATCTCTTTTTCCCCTCTACAGCCATTTGTCTTTTAAGTCTGCCCAGGACCTGCATCAAATCACTGACCCATTGGTCATAAGTATATATATATTTCCATTCTTCCAGTGTCTTAAAACAAATGCTTTAACCAAGGCAGACATCAAAGACACATGATATTTGGCCGAGTCCCTCAACACTGTTTTCATGTCCCCGAGAAGACAGATCTCTGGCTTAATATATTCAGTGTAGTTTAGCAGGGGATCCATTTCTTGACCAATTTGGATCCATAATGAATGTATTTTAGAACAACTCCACATTACATGCAGTAGGTCTCCTGGCTTTATTCCGCATCTAAAACACAGATCTGTCTGTCTGAGATTTCTAGAACATAGTTTAACAGGGGTATAGTAAATGTTCGAATAAACGAAAAATTGCATAGTCCTATACTCTGGAACCGGCAGAATTTTAACATTTTTCCAAATCTCCTTCCAGTCAGGCCTCAGGGGAGATATAATTTTATCCCAATAGACTGTCTGGGCCTTGAACTCTGAGCTCAAAAAGTCCAACAGCACCCTATACACCTTTGAAAGGGGGTGTTGTAGGAGATCGAACTCCTTCAAATAGGCCCAAGTAAATGGGGTCAGTCCCCCTACTTTGTTGTCTCGTATGAACTTTTGCACCATATTTTTAATTCGAACCTTTTTAAAAAAATCCCATTCCCTAGTGTAAACTGGTAGGTTCACCTTGTCACCAAGTATAAAATCTACCAAATTTAACTTGGCCATGTGCGGTGCCCATTGGGGGTTAATTACCAACCCCTAGATGAAAATTGGGTTACCCACTATGGGTTGGTCTCTGCTCCCCTCTGAGCTTTTCTCTGAGCCAGGCTTAATAGCTCCCACCAGGCCTTCATCGATTTTTCAATTGGTGTATGCTCCTCCCTAATAGGTAGAGCCACCGGATCTGCATACACCAGTGCAGACGGGGAGAGTTTTAATTCCTTTAAAGTGCACTGCTCAATTCACAGCCAGGTTGGTGTATATCCTCCTTCTTCCCCAATTCTTGCCCAGTGCCCCATCAGCCCAAGCTGTCCTGCAACATAGTATAAAAACAGATCGGGGAGTTTTATACCTCCTTTATGGTATGAAAGGCATAGGATAGCGTGTTTCCTCCTTGGGGGTTTAGAATCCCACAGGAAATTTGAAATCACCCTTTGAATACTAGTGAACCAACCCTTTGGGATATTGTATGGTAGAAGGTGTCTAGGGTACAATAATCTGGGTAACAGATTCATTTTAATCATTCCTAGCCTGGCAGTGAAGTTTAAAGGAAGTTTATTCCATCTTAAAATGTCGCTTTTAATTGTGGCCAATATATTGCCCAGATTATCCTCCACCCAATCTTCCGACCTGGCTCTAATCCAAATTCCCAAATATTTAATTTTATCCGAGGCCCAGTTGGTCTGGAGGTGATCAAAATCTGATCTGAGGGTGTATACCGTAAGCGGGAGAACTTGGGTTTTGCTTAAGTTTAGTTTATAATTTGATACCTCTGAGAATTCCCGGATAATCTCCAAGGCATGCTTCAGGCTATCAGCCAGATTGTTTAAGTGCAACAATATATCATCAGCAAATACCGAAAATTTAAGCTCCAGTCCTTGAATCTCGATCCCTCGAACCCTGGGCTCCATAGAAAGCGCTTTTAACAAGGGTTCCAGGTAAATATTAAACAAAATTGGTGACAGGGGACACCCTTGTCTAGTCCCATTACTGAAGGAGAAACTCTTTGGAAAGATAGCCATTACATAGAACCCTAGCTGTAGGGGCTTTATATAGATTTTAACACCCTGGAGAAATCCTTTGGGAAACCATTCTTTCCATTGTATGAAATAAAAAGTCATGGAGACCCGGTCAGATGCCTTCTCGACATCGAGGTGCTATCAAGACCGCCAGCGGACTTTGAGATAGAGGCCTTGTGTAAGATATGGTGGAGTTTCCTTAACGCGTCATGTGCCCCTCTACCTGGCATAAAACCAACTTGATCCTGGCTAATTAGTAAAGGAGCAACTTTAAGGACCCTGTTAGCCAAGATCTTAGTAAGTACTTTAATATCCTGATTTATTAAAGCTATGGGTCTATAATTACCCGGTAAGTCTCTAGGTTTGTCCGGCTTTGGTATCAAGGTGATGTAGGCCTGGTACAAGGGAGGATGGGAGACCCCTTCTTCCATAATATTCAAAAAGAGTTCTTGTAGTATAGGCATTATTGTCTCTATATGAACATTGTAGAATTTGGCCGACAGGCCGTCTGGCCCCGGAGCCTTCCCATTTGGAAGGCTGCTGATTGTCTCTCTGATCTCCATTTTCGAAATTGGAGCAGATAGTGCTTGAGCTTGCTCCGTGCTCATTCTGGGCAACGGTATTCTATCGAGAAACCTCTTAATTTCATCCCCTGAGCTAGTGGCCCCCTCTTGATATATATTAGCATAGTAATCCTCAAAAGCATCAGCCAATTTTGAGGTTCCGTATAATGCCCCTTCCAAAGTTCACTGCTAGAATCGCTCTCTCAGACTCCCGCTCCCTAATTCTGTGTGCCAGTACACGTCCCGGCACATCCCCTTGTAATAAATATTTAGTGTTCAATCTCTCCCCCCAGCAGTCTACCCTACGATTCCATATCCCCCTATACTCTTCTTTTAAGCCCTTTAGTTCGTTATCTATTTCTATGGAGGACCCCTCCAGAGGTAATAGTGACCTAATGGCCTCCATTAAAAATTCCTCCCGTGCTTTCTCCATTTTGCTCCACCTTGCGGAGTATTCCTGCTCCATTCCTGCATATAAGACCTTACAGACTAGCCAGGCAAGCTTCTTGTCTGTCAGGGATGGAACCTGAGTTTGAACGATCTCCTTAAGGGACTCCTCTAGCTTAATTACCATATTATCCTCTGCTAAGATCCCCTCATCTAGTCGCCACCGATATGGTTTCGGAGGCACTTTATCTAATTCCCATAGAAGTTGGATCAGAGAGTGGTCCGACAATACCCTGTTAAGGGTATTCAGGTCTTTAATCCTACTAAGCGCCTCCCTATTGACCAGAAAAAAGTCAATCCTCGAGTGCGACTTATGAACCCCAGAGTAAAAAGTCATCTCAGTGTCCCCTTTCCTATATACTCTATATGGATCTACTAGGGCTGACATCTCCATAAACCTATTTAATGCAATCTGAGGGGCATTAAGAGGTCTATTACTAGCAGGGTTCCTATCCACCTTATTGTCCAGGCAAAGATTCCACTCGCCTGCCATAATCAATGGGTTGTGAGGAAGTGTAGCAATGTCAGCTTCCAAGGAGGCGAAGAATTCTGGCTTGGGGGGGGTAGGGCCATATATTGAGGCATAAGAAAATGAGTTTCCCGAGACTGAGCCCGACACATATATCCCCCTACCATCCTCTCTTAGCAAGGTTTGTTCGATTATGAATGGGCAAGATTTCCTAATTAGTATTGCCACGCCCCGGGCGCTTTCGCTCTCCCATCACCTATAACCTTACCCACCCATCCTTTCTCAAGGAGGTGCAACTCCTCGTTCAATAAATGTGTTTCTTGGAGTGCCGCTATGTCAACTCCTAACTGGTTTATGTACTTCAGTATAACCATTCTCTTCTTCCTCCCCCTGAGGCCTTTCACATTCCATGACAAAAATTTAATTAGAACCATCTATTATATCCATACCCCTGGTGATCACTCTCAAATGTCCTACTTTTTTTTATTTCATATTTCTTGAATTCTCTCTCTCTCCTTTCCCCCCGGTAGCTCCCTGTCCCCCCATCCCCGATCCCCTGATTGCCCTCCTTAATTCTCATGAGACATGTATGAGCCAGCCCCCAACATGCCTCCGACCCTCCCCCACGCCTCGGCACATGATCCACTAAGTGAACCCCAACCTGTTCCCCCACCTCCATGATGGTTTTAGGTCTACCTCTCGGCCCCTGTAAAGTTAATGAAGTAAAGGAAGGAGAGAGACAGAGAGGGAGAAATGAAAAAAAAAAAAATTGGGGGGGTAACCTAACTGCATGGTGCTGCCATCTCCCCATTACATAAATGCCCCGCTAGGCAGAGGGTTGTAGGAGCCGAGTGACGATCTACCTAGGTTTATCAATGATCCCCTAAAGCTCCTCATAAGGCAGGTGAATTCTAAACATCTAGTGAAAAGAAAAAATCACCATAAGCAAAGTCTGTGCTTACAATTCAGTTCTGCTCTGGGAAAGTATAATGTTCAAATGAACAGCCGAGTCAGTGACAGGGCATTCATTTTCGCAGTCTCTTGAGATCTCTCTCTATCCAACAAAGAAGAGGAAAGAAAGAAAAATAAAATAAATAATATTATTCAGTTCTGCTCTGGGAAAGCATAATGTTCAAATGAACAACAGAGTCAATAACAGGGGATTTGTTTTCACAGTTTCTTGAGATCTCTCAATATCCAACAAAGAAGGGGGGGAAGAGGGAAAAAAAAAAGCTAAGCAACTGGTGGTTTTCTGTCTTCCATCTAGGAGCTTCCCTGTTGCCAGTAGTCTCACTCAGTACAGTTTCATCTGTATCCATCATGGACCCGTCATTCCTTTAGGTCACCGGTTTGAATAGGTCGGGCAGCTCCACCCTTAGGCCTTCCAGGGCATCGGACGCTGTGGAGTACCTTTTGTCTCCCTTTGGCAATTTCACAGTCAGAGTGGCAGGGTACTGCAATCTAAATTTCAACCCAGCCAGATACAGCTTCTTCTTAATCTCTGCATATTCTTTTGGTTTTTCTCTCACCGAGGGTATTAGGTCCTGAAATAGCCAAATAGAAGCTCCATTCCATTGCAGGTTTCTATTAGCCCTGGCTTTGTTCAGAACATGAATCTTCTCTTTATAGTTTAAGAATCTCATAATAAGAACTCGGGGGCAAGCTCCAGGTGGGGGGATTTCTCTCAGTGATCGGTGGGCACGCTCGATATTGTATGATTCCCCAAATGGTGTCGGACCAAATAGCTTCAGTAGGAGATCCTGCATGAATGCCACACAGTCTGGTCCTTCTGACTTCTCTGGGAGACCTGCCATGATTAAATTATTTCTCCTACTGCATGATTACTGATCCTCCAGTCGATCTTCCAGTTTTATAACTTGTCTTTTGAGGCCAATCACCTCATGGTCCATGGCTTCCATCTTCCTTTCCTGCGAGGCCACTCTCACTTCAACGTCCCCCACCCTTTGTGATAGAACATTTAAGGCAGGTTTAAGTAAGGAAAAATCGGCAACCAGCCTCTGCAATAGCTGTTTGATCTCACTAATATCCTCCGAAGTTGAATGCCCCCCTTGAGCTTCTGCCCTGGATTCATCAAGCTCCTCAGGAGTTGGGGAATGCAGCTTGGAGCGCTTCACTGCTGGGATTCTTGCAGCCAGAGGCTCAAGGCTGCTGTTTTCCATCTCAGCCATTCCACTCCTTGCCCCCGCTGTAAGTATTACTATTTTTCCCCTTTCTTGCAATGTGGCTTCTGTCGTCCGCTACAGCGCAGTGCCCCTCAGCAACACTATGCCCCTTACACAATTAAACTAAGGGGTCTCAATCAAGTAAAAAAAATATATTTAATTCGCCGAAGCGTGGGAGCGGTCTCGGAGACGTCCGATCATCGCTAGCTCATCACGTGATCCTCTTACTATCATTTTCAATAAATCTCTTCAGGAAGCAAGGGTCCCCCCAGACTGGTCGACTGCAATAGTAACCCCCATATTTAAACAGGGTTCCCATTCTAATGTTGAAAATTACCGTCCCATTAGTTTGACTTCTATTCCATGCAAATTACTGGAAAAAGTAATTAAAACACTCCTTGAAAAAGAAATGGAATCCTTAAATATAATTGACATAACCCAACATGGATTTAGAACAGGTCTATCTTGTACTATGAACCTACTATCTTTCTACAATCATATTAGTATGAACCTTGATTTAAATATTCCATCCGACGTTATCCTACTTGACTACAGTAAGGCATTCGACAAAGTGTCACATGCCATTTTAATAAACAAACTTATTCAATTAGGATTCTCACCAACATTAGTCTTATGGATTAAAAACTGGTTAAGAAATCGTACTCAGAGGGTTTGGGTAAATGGCACATTGTCTGAATTGAGTAGGGTGACAAGCGGTGTCCCCCAGGGGTCTGTCTTGGGACCCACCCTGTTTAATATTTTTATAAGCGACATGAAAATCTGTTCCTCTAACATTCTCATGAAGTTTGCTGACGACACTTAGCTTGGGGAAGTAGTAAACAATACAGCCAATAAAAACTCATTATTGACTGACCTTGCGTCAATTGAATATTGGGCTTCTATAAACAAAATGACCTTCAACGTAACTAAATGTGCAGTTTTACACTTGGGGAAAAAATAACCCAAAACAGGTATACACTTTAAATAATATGATTATTAGGGATTCCAGCATAGAAAAAGACTTGGGGATCTTGGTAAACAATAAACTTTCTTCTACTTCCCATTGTAATAAAATAGCCAATCAAACTAATGTCCTCATGAGAAGGATAAAAAATACATTTATTTCTAAATCTGAAGAGTGTATCATGGCTCTCTATAGATCCCACGTTAGACTCTATTTAGACTACGGTTCCCCTTTTTGGAGTCCATATTTAGTTTCAGATATAGACAGAATTGAACGCATTCAATATAGAGCTACAAAAATGATCCCACACTTTGCTCACTTAGACTACAATACAAGATTGCAGAAGACAGGTTTATACCCACTTAAACTGAGAAGAATAAGAGGTGACCTTTTACAATTATTCAAGATTATTAATTCACCTGCTCTGATGAAGCAATGTGGCATATCATTTTCCACCAGAAAAATCGTCCCCAGGTTACATAATAAACAACTAGATATTGGTAAATGCAAAACTAACAAGAAACAAAATTTATTTTCCATAAGAACTCCCAGGTTATGGAATACTTTGCCTCAGGATATCATCGATTCAACTACTGTTACGATCTTCAAAAATAAACTCGATAATTGGCTAATAAAATAGTTTTACGGTAATGATCCACATATGTGGAGGACAATTACGATGGGCCATGGCCTTCTTTTGTCCTTTTAACCAAGTAACCAAGTAGAGCAACGATGGGCTTCCAGGCTGGATAATTTCAATTTCACCATAAAATACCGATCAGGAAAGGCAAATGGTAATGCAGATGCTCTATCAAGATTGCCCAATTGCGATGAAGAAGAGACGGTTGAAACAGAGAGAAAATTTGGAAATGCCACCTTTTATTCATATTCCAGCAAAAATAGTACAATTGTGCTGTCAGTACTTGCAGACTACTGATCAGGGCGCAGACACAACATCGACAGTGCCAGCAGATGAAAGAACAGGTTTGTGGATGCAGCTATAAAATCAAAATCCTTCGTTCCAAGCGCTCAAAGAGATACTGAGAACCAAAAGACCAGTAGAAGCCCAAGAAAGAAAGACACTACCTACAGAATTAACCAAATTATTAAGATGAGAATATCTCAGCTTAAAACAAGGGAAAATGGTACAGAAAACAAGAGACCCAAGAACAAGAGAAGAAATCATACAGATCCTTATCCCTCAGGCAGAAGCAGATACTGTATTAGAAGCATACCACAATGGGTCGGGTCATTTTGGACACCAAAAGACAGAGAAAATGATCAGGGAAAGATTTTATTGGATAGGTATGAGAGAAGACATTAGACACTGGTGTGAAAACTGTATGGCTTGTAACCTTAAAAAAGAGGCAGATAATAAACAGAAAGCACCATTACACTCAATTGTAACCAAGGAACCCTTGGAGATTGTCGCCTTAGACCATTTGAAGATTGCATCTAGTAAAAGTGGAAGCCAGCATGTATAGTACTGATGATTATGGATCACTATACCAAATTCATGGTGGCAGTACCCGTAAGAGATTTGTCAGCTCAGATCACCGCTGAAGCTCTGTGGAGACATTTTGTGTGACCATATGGATACCCTTCACAAATTTTGACTGACCAAGGTGGTGCATTTGAATCTTTGTTGTTTAAAGAACTGTGTTCTATGTACAGTAGCAGAAAACTGAGAACCACCCCATATCATCCGCAAACAAATGGTCTATGTGAAAGAGCAAACTGTACATTACTAGAGATGTTAAGAGCAATGTCAGAGGAACAAAAAGCGAAATGAGCTGAATTATTTCCAGAATTCTGCTATGTGTATAACAATACGGTGCACTGCTGTACAGGGTACATGCCTTATTATTTAATGTTCAGCCGACATGGGAGACTTCCAATGGACATGGTTCTTGATGTAAAGCCAACCTACAGAAAAACTGAGGAACCAACCTCATTATGGGTAGAGGAACATCAGCATAGACTTAGAGAAGCAGCTGACATTGTGTCAATGCAAATGAGACATGTACAACAGCGGCAAAAAAACAATATGATCGTAAAGCGCATGCTGTACCTTTATTTGTAGGAGACAGAGTCCTGCTAAAAAATACTCATACCATAGGGCATAAACTTGCATCCAGGTGGGAACCCACACCGTTTGTGATAACAGAAATTCTGTATCCAGCACTTCCAGTATATAAAGGCAGAACAGAAGGAGGACACTCTAGTAAAATTGTGCACTGGAACCTTTTAAAGCCTTGTACATTTCAACATTTAGACAGTGGTCAAGATGACAAAGCAAACAGATGGGAGAGGCAGGAGCACACAAGCATAGATATGACTACCCCTGGAGACCCTATAGAATGGCCTTGGTTGCCAGGTATTACAATGTTTAATCGCAGTTCTACTAGGCCTACAGAAAGTTCTATACGTAGCTCCACACATACAACAAACGGTGTTCCTCCAAGACGTTGGATAGAAGAAATCCAATAAAGTCTAAAAGGATCATCTGTAAATAAAGCAAACTACAGTACAAAGTAAGAATATAGATTATCTGACAGTTAAGAAATGTTAAAATAGTTGAAGTATTGTACAGCAGACATGATAAATGATGAGAAGTTTAAAATGTTTAAAGTTTTAAAATATGGTGTATTCTCAAAGGTTTAGGAGGATACATGGGAATATGTATCTTTTAGCAGGGCTGAATATGTAATATGCCAAAGTCAGAGGGTCCTCAGTAATCCCCAGTGGTCCCCAGTTCCCCCAGTTTACACTGTAAGGTGCCCTGTATACACTGTACATAAAAAAAAAGATTTTATGCAGCTGCAGCAATAATGGCATGGATGGAATGCTGTGCTGAGCTGCTCATGCACAGCATTCCACCCTAACCATTCTGGAACTAGAGCCCTGGTTTCAAAAGTTAAACAGTTTTTCTGTGAGTTCCTGGGTAGCTGTTGGGGAGGGAGGATGCAGCAAGTTAAAGGGACAAGGGAAGAGGCTTACCTGTTGTTGAAGCCATCCCTGAGAACTTGTCTGTGCTCCTGCTCTGCCTCCAGCACCTGAGGACTGCCCCAGAAGTGGACGGCGCAGTTGGTGATGCCATCGGGGCACCACAGGAAGAAACAAAAAGTGTCCGGTTCAGTCGTTGGGCTGTGAGCCCCATTTGTTTATTTATTTTGGCCCTCAATTATTTTAAAAGTAATTCCGGTCCCCCGTCAGCGGCAGAAAAGAGTTGCGTCGCACCCGTGAAGCTCTCGGCCATCCGAGGCCCCCCAGACGTCCACCTCACTGCCTGCAATTGCCCTCCCACTGCCTGCACACCTCACTCATCCTGATCCAGCCTTTTGGCATCTCCTTCTGGTGTGCTGAGTCAGTGGCAGAATACTGAAACGTGCTGACCACCCTGTAGGAGAGACTGTATCTTTTAAAAAATAAATAGATTGCACTTTGCACAGCTGAGTGCCGTGGGGAGGATCGGGTCAGAAGGACCCAAAATTAATATTCAGAAGGGGCAGGTGTAGCGACGCCCACAGGGAGGGGCCAGAGAAGCAAGGCCATTGTAGAGGTCTTTTAAATATGTATGAGGGGTGGGATTAGGGGAGGCAACATGCCACACGAGTGACAGCTTTCAGAGAGCTAAAGAATTAAAGGGGGGCCCTGTCACCTCGAATTAAAAGGGCAACACTCAGGCCCAGTTTAAGAAGGACACCAGGCCCATTTCAGAGAGGCACCAGGCCCATTTCAGAGAGGGCACCAGGCCCATTTCAGAGGCACCAGGCCCATAATTAAGTAGGGCACTCGGCCCAGCGGTACAGAGGGCACCAGGCCCGAGCAGTAAGTAGGTGACAGGCCTAGCAAGTTTAGGGCAGACCAGGCCCTGGTAGTAAGTAAGGCCCCGGCCTCGCAAGTTAGGGCAAGCCAGACTAGTGGTACTAAGGGCTACCCCAGCCTAGCTAGTTATTGCAAGCCAGCCTAGTGGTAGTAAAGGGCAGCCCTGGCCTAGCAAGTTAGGGCAAGCCAGCCTAGTGGCACTAAGGGCAACCCCGGCCTAGCAAGTTATGGCAAGCCAGCCCAGTGGTACTAAGGGCACGAGGCCCAGCCAAGTGAAGGCACCAGGCCCAATAGTAATAAAGTAAGGGCAACACAAGGCCCAGGACCAGTAGCTAGCTGTTTAGGCCCACAGGTGTGATAGGGGCCCAGCGATAGGAGCGACCCTAAGATATAATAGAAGTCTAGCTAGTCACGTAAGCCCTCCAGTTTTAAAGGGGCCCGGACACCTATCTTTTGTATAGCCTTCCAGAGAGCCGATTCCCCACTGTAGTGTTTCCTCAGTAACAGGAGAACCTAATTTAGCTAGAAGGGACCCCATTAGAGTTTGGTCCACCAGAGCTAGGGTTGAATCTGTACAATAAATTGCCTGTATATTTACTGTGGTCTGGACACTGAGACTATATAGTTATTGACCACTACAGTAGGAACTGAGACTCTGTTTGCATTTTCCTGCATTATTAGTCATTTTACGAACATTATTGAGTGTCAGAACTGTCTTGCATTGCTTTGTGCCAGCATTTCGGTGCTGGATAACCATCTGAATCAGTCTTCAGCTGTCTTCGGAATCACTTCACCTTAATGCAACCCTGTCAGTCTTCACCTATCCTTCAAGAATCATCCTCCAGTGCATCCAGATGCAGACAACAGCCAATCCTCTTAGCAGCCCTCGCCAGAATTCGTGCCTCCAGACTCGGATTCAGCATCAGGTACAACCGCTAAGCTTTTCCAGGAAGTCAGCACAGTTGGTTGAACCCGACTGGTGTGGCGCACTCACAGGGGGTCACTGATTGGTCCACCTGCTCGCCAGCTACACTCTGATTGGAGCGCCCATCCCCACAGACTTAAACAGCATTCCTTGCTTTGCCTAAACTCCTAAATTCTGATCGAGTTTTAACATTTGAATCCAAGTAGCTTTACCATGTTATCACTGGAATTTAAAGATCTGTGTAGAAACTGATTATTGTGTTTAAGGATCTGTGTAGAAACTAATTATTGTGCTACATCAACATATATTTTAATACTTAGACAGTTGCCTGTTTACCGTGTATAGTGGAGGAAGCGTAGTCCTATATTGTTTTTGTTTCATTTTCTCTACCTGAAATTCCAAACTGTTTCTGTTTCTGCTATCTTTCTATACCCTCTCCTCTATATTATCTCCCTCTCTCATGCTGGAACTCGCCAACTACACCCCTCTCTATCTGTGCTGGTCTACATTTCGCCCTTTCCTTTCCTCCTGAGACAGCACACCCCTCTCTTCTATCCTCCATTTTGTCCTTCCTACTCTGCCCTTTGCTTTGCCTTGCCCTACCCTGCCTCTCTAATCGTTTTCTTTTGTCTGACCTAACAATCACCGCCACCCCCCCACTGATGATCTGCTGCCAGCTTCCCCACCCCAGACCTCCCACCCAGCCTGCATATTTATTCTGTTTCTCTCTTCTTCCACTTAGGGTCTTGCGCCTGAGCGGCGCACCGGAACCAAGGTGGCCAGCTCAAACCGTTCTTCCGGCTGCTGCCCAGCCACTCTCAGCAGCCCTCGCTGGAATTCGTGCCTCGGGACTCGGACTCGGCATCAGGTACGACCGCTAAGCATTTCTAGGAAGTCAGCACAGTCGGTTGAACCCGACTGGTGTGGCGCGCTCACAGGGGGTCACTGATTGGTCCGCCTGCTCGCCAGCTACACTCCGATTGGAGCGCCCATCCACATAGACTTAAATAGCATTTCTTGCTTTGCTTAAACTCCTAAATTCTGATCAAGTTTTAACATTTGAATCCAAGTATCTTTACCATGTTATCACTGGAATTTAAAGATCTGTGTAGAAACTGATTATTGTGTTTAAGGATCTGTGTAGAAACTGATTATTGTGCTACATCAGCGTATATTTTAATGCTTAGACAGTTGCCTGTTTACCATGTATAGTGGAGGTAGCATAGTCCTAGATTGTTTTTGTTTCATTTTCTCGACCTGAAATCCCAAAACGTTTCTGTCTCTGCTATCTTTCTATACCCTCTCCTCTATATTATCTCCCTCTCTCATGCTGGAACTCACCATCTACACCCCTCTCTATCTGTGCTGGACTACATTTCGCTCTTTCCTTTCCTCCTGAGACAGCACACCCCTCTCTTCTATCCTCCATTTTGTCCTTCCCTACTCTGCCCTTTGCCTTGCCTTGCCCTACCCTGCCTCTCTTATTCTTTTCTTTGTCTAACTTAACAATCACTGCCTCCTCCCCCCCTGCTGACAATCTGCCACCAGCTTCCCCGCCCCAGACCTCCCACTCAGCCTGCATATTTATTCTGTTTCTCTCTTCTTTCACTTAGGGTCTTGCACCTGAGTGATGCACCGGAACCATGGTGGCCAGCTCCAGCCATTCTTGCGACCGCTGCGTGGCCCCTCTCAGCAGCCCTCACTGGAATTTGTGCCTCGGGACCCTGATTCAACATCAGGTATTACCGCTAAGCTTTTTCTGGAAGCCAGCACAGTCAGTTGAACCCGATTGGTGCGGCGCACTCACAGGGGGTCACTGATTGGTCCGCCCGCTCGCCAGCTACACTCCGATTGGAGCACCTGTCCCCATAGACTTAAACAGCATTCCTTGCTTTGCCTAAACTCCTAACTTCTGATTGAGTTTTTCTCCCTCCCAGGCATTCTTTAAATACATCTCTGCTCCGCCCTCCCTAGTCTCCTACTTTCCCATTGGTTCTACTGGCCTGCTGTTATTCAGATATTGGTAGGGGAGTAGAGCCAATTAGCCTGTTCCTCATGGAAGCAGCATTGCAGTTCCTAGACAGCTATTTTATTTTGTTTATTTTCTCTTTTCCCCCAGCTTTCCATACTTATAAATCAAGCTTTGAGGGTATCTGTATGTGGTACTGTTTCTCACCCAGAAAAAGAGTCCAACCATTACTGACCTCTAGTTCTCACCCTTTGGAATTATGGCATGCTACATTGCTATTCTGTTGTTTCTAGTATACAGTGTACCCTGTGATGCAGTACATTACAAAGTATCACAATATACTCCAGTCCTGGACTGCAATATTGCACCTATACTGCTTCCACTCTACCTCCCTTTTTCATCGACCGCCCCTCCCCTTGCTTACACCCCTCGTCATGCCCCCTCCCCATTTTACTACCCTCACCTATGACTATTCGAGCACTCTCTCTGATCACTTTAAACTTTCACATCAGTGATACCCTTTCCAGCACCAAACATGTTTCACTGGCTATGTATCATGGGCGGTCCAAAAGGAAAAAAGCCATCTCTGTCTTATGAGATGCTTAAAGAAAATGCTTTTGTTGCTCCTTCTCTGTTCCGGTAATGTGGAGCTAAATCCTAGCCCCCCATTGCAACTCTCCTCTCCATCAAAT
This sequence comes from Neoceratodus forsteri, assembly GCA_016271365.2. Classification (NCBI taxonomy): domain Eukaryota; kingdom Metazoa; phylum Chordata; order Ceratodontiformes; family Ceratodontidae; genus Neoceratodus; species Neoceratodus forsteri. The sequence goes on from CM028130.1 coordinate 558,247,178, forward strand.
TTAGCACCTGCCTCAGGGCTTAAAATGATGTTGGTCAATATACTAAGCCTGACCAAAATATTTGCCCAATTGCAAGCTTGGGCTGTGCATACTAACCCAGATATTATCATTATTATGGAGACTTGGCTTAAAAAGGCTAATACCAATCAACAAATCTCTCTCCTGGGCTACAAACAAGTTAGGGTGGACAGGGCAACTAGAGGTGGGGATGTGGTCGTCTATGCCAAATCCAAGTACTCTATCACTGATATCAGCTGTAAATCTCTTCCCAAGAAATTCGAGATTGTTTTGATGAAGCTTCACCTTCCCTCTTCGGAATGTGTTACTATCATAGGTGGCTATACGCCTCCAGCTGGAGGCACTGAAATCCTTAATATACAGAAATCCCTAATTTCTGCTGCAAACACAGAAACAATATTCCTGGGGGATCTCAATATGGATTGGCTAACATCTAAATCACATTGCCTTAAATCTCTATGTGACGAGCTCGGCCTAGTACAATTAGTGAACGAACCCACAAGGAACAATATCTTAAACATTGCCAATAGTTTCCTGATAGATGTTATATTCACCACACATCCACATAAAATTTCACATTCAGCAGTGTTCCACAATGACATGAGTGACCACGGGGTTGTTGTCTGCATAAGATCTCAAATTAAGGCCCGTCAACTGCCCAATTTTATAACAAAACGATCCTTTCGTAAGTTCAATGCAGCAAATTTCCTTTCTGACTTGGGTAAGGTTAGATGGCAGGATTTTTAGCTTGCTAAAAATGTCAGTGAGGCAGTCTCCATCCTTAACATCAACCTCGCCAGCCTGGCAAATAAGCATGCCCCCCCCTTATCAAAGTTAGGGTGCGCAACAACTCTCACCCCGGTTTACCCCAGATCTAAAGGCAGCTCTTACAAACTGGGACAAGATGTGGGCAAAAGCAAGGCATTCCAAGAACCCTGCAGATTGGCAGGCATTCAGAGCAGCTAGGAATGCCAGTGTAAAAAGCATTCGCTCTGCCAAAGCAAATTTCTACATCTCTACTCTTGAACAAGCCAAAGAGAACTCTCACAAAATATGGAGGACACTTAAATCTATTGAAGGGCGGCCTGCTGCTCCCTCCATTCCAACTAAAATAATCTCCAATGGTAGGATTGTGGAAAGTAAGCCCCTAACCCTAGAAGAACTTAACTCCCACTTTGTCATGGCTGGCCTAGCTTTTGATTCCTCACCTTATGCTAGCCATGCGAAGAGCCAATCAAGCTCCTCCCCGTCTTCCAGCACCGCATCTTACCCTTTTCCACTGCATATGCTTAACTATAAAGAAGTTGAAGATTCACTACTTAACATGGATATCAGAAAAAGTGCAGGGGACGACGGTCTAGAATAGGGTTGTCAGAACCCTCTGAAGTTCTGGGTTCTAGTTCTAGTCTAGAACTTTTGAAAAAGTTCTAGGGTTCTAATCTTTTTTAGAACTTTTTAGAACTCGAACCCTATTTTTTTATTGTGCTGCCAGTAACGAAGATAGTAATAAAATACATGTAAAGGAAAAACTGTTCAATATAAGGGGGAGAGAAATTATTTTGTGTGACATTGATAGGAATACAGCTAGGTTTATCTATGGTTTCTTCTGTTTGCTAAAGCCAGCAACTTAATACGTAACAGGCCCACCACCCACCCATATGTTAAAGTTTTCCTGCTGCAGCTGCACTAGTTCCTTAGTGAAAGAAAGAGGCACATTAGCCATTTATGTACTCAGCTATATATACTCATCGTCATGAATTATGAGAAAAAATAACTGATATTACCTAATTTCAGCTATTTGCTGCTTTCTGTTTTAAATGAGTAAATCAAAGTTGCTATGTTTAAAGATAGCTTTTATAACAAGTTAAGCCAAGTACTACAGCAGCAGCATGTGGAACTGTTGCAAAACATATTATGTCATAACGTAGTCAGTCAAGACATTTGAATAAAAAAATATGCGGTCATTGTTGCTGGCAAAATGCATGCAATTTTCTAAGGTAATGCATACATATACCAACATTTTGTTGGCAAATTGAAGTAATACTTAAACTTTCTAAGATGATGCATTTTGCAGCTGATACTTCAATAAAATCTGTATTTCAGTCACATAAATAAAAAGTGGTTTCTCACCACATACTAAGGAACATTTAATGTAGCTGCAGCAGTTGACATGTGATGTTTAGGGACAGCGTCTGTCAACCCCATTATGTATCAAATTATCACTACTTGTAAAGCAAAAACACTTTATGATACGTCATTCTGTGAAAACTGCTGATGCAGATTTTCTTTTATTTCTGATTCCTTTATTCTTTTTAAAGGGGACAGGACAATTGTGCTAAGGTGGCAGCAGTTTGCAATGTATTTAATAAGAATATATATTATGTGTACAGAAGGTCTGGTCTGTCATCATTTTTTCCTCACCATTCCCAGCTGATTACTAATCTGTAAATGAAAGAACTAAAACAACACCCACCTTTCACCCCATCACCCATTCCACTTTTCTTCCATCACCCTCATCTGTGCAGTAGCACCCATGCCACCCTTACACCCATGTTAAAACCAACCCACAACCCTCACCCATGTACTAGCATCCATTTTTCGTTTATGGCTAACATTTCTGTAATTGAAAAAATAATAAACAGCTACCAATTAGAACTCATTGTTTTGTCCTCTTTAAAATTGAAAAATAGACTGTCTCCTGTCCCAGCCCATACTGATGCACCACAAAGTCACAGAAGGTAAATCCAAAAATATATGTTTTCACTTTAACTATAAATAATATGATACAGAAAGGATTGATGTGACAGTGTCCCTTTTATGCCAAATTTGGGCCTGTTCCCACTGATGTTAAAATTGCCCTGTATATAAAACTTGTTGACTTTAGTTTTAGACCCTAGCTACAAAGCAGTTTGCCATGAAATGGTGAAAGTTTTGGGGTATATAGTCCAAGGTAGTAGATCGAGAAAGGAGAGAGGCTACAACCAAAGTCATCACAGTCTGTAAAAGTTTCCTTTTTGGTGCAGAGAGACTCCGTCCCACACAGTATTTACCAGCCACCACCATCTGAGTTGTCATCACCATCAACATCCACAACATCAATCACTTCAGGATCAGTTTGTATACTCTTGTAGGGATACGAAAATCTTGACTTATTAACTTTAATAAAAGTTAACGTGTGTACATTTTCTGGCAGCAACCTATTTCTGGTGTCTGCCACAATATTGCCAGCTGTACTAAACATGCGTTCTGAAGAGACACTTGTTGCAGAACAACCAAGATATTTACAGGCTTCATCATACAGCTCTGTCCAAATTGACTTTTTTGATCTCCAGTATTCAAAAGGGCATGCATCAATAGGAATAGGCAGTTCTTGCAGGTAACTGTCTACCATGTTGGACAGAGACCGCTCAGAAGAGGAATCAGCAGAAGCAGCTGGTATGGCAGCAATTTGGGAAAGGTTTTGCCACAGATTTAGCTTGCTACTAAGGGCTGAAGAAGTGGCAGTTGTGGAACAACTACTGTTAATGTTTGGTGACTTTTCCAGTTCTGTATCCCTTTGTGAAGATGAACCTGCATGTTGTGGTGATGACAACCTGAGGGTACTGTGCGTGTCTGTGTTTGACTCCTGTGAGTGCTGCAGCTCATCTAGCAACATACATTTGTACTGCTCTGTATCATCTGTTTTTGGAAGATGTATAGCCTTGAACCTGGGATCTAAGAGAGTTGCAAGGATGTAGTGTCTTGATTTTGTCATTGCAACTAATTTGTCATTGGTTTTGAAGCGCTCGCTCATTCTCTTTACGAGATTCCCATGATACAGGCGACATGTTGTCTGCGCTTCAGATCTGTCTTTTTCTATTTGTAGATTTAGAACACTAAGATGATGTGAAATGAGCATTGTGAGTGGGATAACCTGACTCACAGATGCACCTTCAGAAGACATGTCCCTTGTAGCTGTCTCAAAAGGAGCTAGGATACAGCACACTGTCTCCATTAATTTCCACTGCAGCACAGACAGCATAATGCCATCTCCAATAATTTAACCGGAGCAGTACTCATGTACAGCTTGCTTTTGCTCCAAGAGGCACTGCAGCATATAAAGCGTTGAGTTCCAACGAGTGGAAACATTTTGAATCAGCTTTTGCTGGGGCAGCTTGTGTTTTTTTTTGCAGTTCAGACAATGTCCGTATAGCCTTGGTTGAATGTGAAAAGTGAGTCACAATTTTTTTGCAAACAGCAATCATACCATCCACTTGTGTTTCGTTGCTGAGAAATCCCATGACAATTAAGTGTAAGCAATGTGCAAAGCAAGAAGCATGCAGAAATCCTCCATCCTGTACTGCTTTTAAGATGTTGGCTCCATTGTCACTTACTATGAAGCCAATTTTTAGACCATGAGAATAAACCCATTCGTCAAGGAGGTCATTTATTCCTGCAAGATGTTTGCAGCAGTATGATCTTGCCCAAACTTCTTTAGATATGCAGCACGCCTTCTTTTGGGGGTGTCTTTGTTTTGAAGAAGACAAGAACGTGACCCAATGAGCGTGTAAGGACACGTAATCTATGTTTTGAGTGCTGGTCCACATATCTGTTGTGACATGAATAACCCCACCTCTGCAGTTTTATGCAAGCATCACTGTCGCTTTTAAAGCCTGATAAATGTTTGGTATTTCAACATAGGAAAAGTACCTTCGATGAGGAACATTGTAACGAGGCTCTGCTAATGTCATGAGCTCCCTAAAATCCTCATGATCTACCAAAGAGTATGGGAGAAGGGCTGCGGCTAGCAGTTCACCAATTCGGTGATTAAGATGAAGGGTCTTTGGATGATTTCTAGTAAAGGTATTCTTCCTTTCAAATGCCTGAGACAGTGTTAGCTGTTTGCAACATGTCCCTGCTGGTTTATTATACACCATGCTCGATGGGCAGATGGACGAGAGATGGTGGACTAGGACTTATACATTCAGTGCCATCACTGGATGTGCAACTGGTACTAATGGTGCTGGCATTGGTGGTAGCAGTGATCCTAGGGCTGGCAGTGGTTCTGCCCGCATCAAGTTCAGACAATTCAGTATCCATTTCAGATTCCTGACCCTTCTCACGTGCGGTCTGGAAGATGGAGGACATGGGTTTTGGATGATCAAGCAAAACTGAATGCTTTTTCAGATGGCGTTTAAGAGCTGTAGTGCCAAGGCATGACAACTTTACCACGGCTTACTTGGTTTACTTGGTTAGTGGGACAAAAAGAAGGCAGTTGCCTATAATATTGTCCTCCACATAAGTGGATTATTGTAAAAGGCCCTGTTCGATCAGCCATTTATCAAGTTTGGTTTTGAAAATCGAAAAAGAGGGAGAAATTACTATGTCCTGGGGAAGAGTGTTCCATAATCTCGGGGTCCTTATTGAAAAAAAAATTTTGTCTAATACTGGCTTTACATTTGGCAATATTGAGTTGTTTATTATTAAGTCGAGGACCAATTTTCCTATTTGCAAATGAAATACCGCATTGTTTCAATAAGGTAGGGTTTTGAATAATCTTGAAGAGCTGTAGTAGATCACCCCGTGTTCTTCTTAATTTAAGCGAGTGCAGACCTGTTTTATGAAGCCTTGTTTCATAGTCTTCGAGAACTAAGTGTGGAATAGTTTTTGTGACTTTTCTTTGAATCTTCTCCAGCCTATCAACATCACCATGAAGATGAGGGCTCCAAAATGGAGAACCATAATCCATATATGGTCTAATATGTGATCTATAAAGTGGGATGATACATTGCTCAGTTCTTGAAATGAAGGTATTTTTTATTCTATGAAAAAGTGAATTAGCCTGATTTGCAATTTTATTACAGTGAGAAACTTGAGTCAACTTGTTATTTACTAAAATCCCCAAGTCTTTTTCAAGACAAGAGGTTCTAATAATACAGTTATTCAATGAATATTCTTGTTGGGAATTATTTTTACCAAAGTGTAAAATGGCACATTTGGCTGTATTGAACTCCATTTTATTTGAGCGTGCCCACTGCTCAATATTTGAAAGGTCATTGGCTAGTGTTTGTCTGTTTATGACATTATTTACTGCTCCACCGAGTTTGGTATCTTCAGCAAATTTAATCAGTAGGTTTGTAGAATGAATTACCATATCGCTAATAAAACATTAAACAAATCGACTTCAAAACTGATCCTCATGCGGCACCCCACTTGTCACATGGCCACAATCAGACAACAGCTTACTCCGCACTCTCTCGCGATCTGTCAGTCAGCCAGTTTTTATCCATAACACCATATTTGTTGAAACCTAGTTTAAATAGTTTAGAAATAAGTGTGTTATGAGGCACTTTGTCAAAGGCCTTGCTAAAATCTAACAGAATAACATCAGAGGGATGTTTGAGTCAAGGTTAAGACTAATAAAATTGTAGAAGGATAGTAGATTAGTAGTACATGAAAGTCCTGTTCTAAATCCGTGTGTGTAACATCTGTGAGGTTAAGGATACTATTTCATTCTCCAGTTGTGATTTGATTACTCTTTCAAGCAGTTTACAGGAAATAGAAGTTAGGCTTATAGGACTATAATTATTTACTAAGGAATAAGAACCTTGTTTGTGAATAGGAGTCACTATAGCCCTACGCCAATCAGCAGCGAACTTCAGATACACATAGGGATTTATTGAAAATAATTGATAATGGAAAGTAATTTTATCTATGGTACCTAAAAGGAATTTTGGGTGAATGCCATCAGGTCCTGACTGGTAGTTTTCTTAAGGAATAACAATAGATTGTAGATGTCATTTTGTTGAACAATTTTCACATTACCAATTTTAGGTGAAGTAAATATAGAGGTTTCTAAGGGATCGTTGGTAAAGACTGAGGTAAAGTAAGTGTTTAGTGTAGAGGCTATGGCAGAATCAGAATTAATTATGTTGTTCTCAAAGATGAGGGGGCCAATTTTTTTATGGCTCCCTTTCTTACTATTTAAGTAGGCATGTAAGGATTTATGCGTATCCTTGGTATGTGCTATACGAAATTCTAAGTTTCTTTTTGCTGTTACTATTGATTTTTTGAGTAATCTTACAGATTCTCTGTATTGTAGGAGTAACTCATTATTGTTGCTCTAAAGTAAGTTATTTTTTCAGACGCCAGAAACAGTGTATGCTTTACGCCTATTTGTATTTTTATAGAGGAATTAAACCATAATGGTATTTTTCCTTACAGTTGTAGGTACATTTATTAGGGACATATTTCTGCTCAGCTATGAATATCTGTGACTTAAAAAGTCCCATGCCCTAGAAGTGTTGAGGGGTGCTTAAGACATTTCCCCAATCAATACTATCTAAATGAGTATTTATTTTATCGAAATCAGCCCTATCATAGTGTTTGATTGTTTTGCTTATGGGTGTCGTCTGACAAGAAACAGATAAGGAAAGGAATATAGATTTATGGTCACTATTGCCCAAGGGATCTGATAAATGTAAATTACTAACTGGAATGTCATGACTAGTTAGGACTAAGTCCAAAATATTGTTGCCCCTCGTGGGTTCTTTAACAAGTTGAAATAAACCCAGATCAATAATAGTAGTTAAAAATTTTTTTTCATTTGTATTAGAACCTACTAGTGTATCCCAGTTGATTTTAGGCAAGTTGAAGTCTCCTAATAGGAGAACTGACCCCTTACTAGTAAGCTGTGTAATGACTTCTAATAGATTAATATTTTGCAAACCATCAAGTGAGGGGCACGTAACAAGTACTCTACCAAAATTTGGGGGATGCCAATGGGTTGAATATAGACCCAGACACTCTGTGTGTTATGTCTGATAGGAGATTGGAAAGATGGGATATTGTCTCGACATAAATACTAACTCCACCTCCAGACTTGATATCTGGTCTATTTTAAAATAATGGTTGAACCCAGTTATCTCAGCAGAGCAATTTTATAAGAATTTCCCATGTTTCAGTAACTGCACAATTGACAGATCCAAGAGATACGCTTTGATTCCAATTTAGCAATTTTAACTGCATTCAGGGATCGTGCATTTAAGGATAAGATGTTTAGATGAGATTTCAGAGGTGTAGACCCCTTGTCAAGAGTTTGAGAGAATTTCCCAAACTCCCCCTTACCTAATAGTTTAAATGAACGTTTATGTAAGAGACAATTTTCTTCCCAAGTATGGTACTACCTCTTCTACTGAGGTGAAGACCATCCCAGCAGAAGAGAGAAAGGTTTTGATGGTACTCCTCCCAGTGAGTTAAACACGAAATACCTTGTCTTAGGCACCACTTCCTCAGCCATTCATTTATGGCTTTGATTTTGGAATTAACAGAGTCACTTGCTCTTGGATAGGTAATATTTCGGAAAAAATATCGAACCTATCTACCAATAGGTTGCAGAGGGAGACAAAGTCCTGTTTTATGTCTTGCTGAGATTTCTTGGTGATATCGTTTGTTCCCACATGGACTATGACCAAAGGGTTATCTCCTGCAGATTTTAAGATTGGTTTAAGCATGGAGGTGATGTCGGAGATTTTTGCACCCCGATAACTTAGGCATGAACAATGTTCCTTGTCGGGGTTACAAACTGTCCGGTCTATATATTTAGTAATAGAGTCACCAAGTATGTAGATTTCCTTCTGATTTAATGTTGTGCCAATGAAAGGGGGGAAATGAGGAGGGGGATGTAGTGTGGGAGCAACCAATGGGAAGTTAGAGCTTTAAGGCCTGAAGGACTATTCCTAATGGACTTGCTAAGTTTGGGACTAATTTCTATGGAGTCTTCAGTAAGATTAGACAGAAGCTCAAATGAGTTATGTGTAGGAACATCAAATAAGACTGGGGGGGTTAAGATATTTAATACAGTATTGGGTTTAGCACTGGGTTTCTTAGATCGAAGATTAATCTTACTAGTTACAGACTGACAGTTAGATGAAATCGTTGGAGTTGAAGTGGAAGAAGGTTGTCCACAGGCTGATTCATAAGTGGCACTAGATTTAGGCTTCGTGCCTACACCCTCACCTAAAGTTGTAGTGGGTTCAAGAACAGTTTCTACCATGTTAACTGCAAGTGAGGTATTGGCCTCGACTAATATTGACATTTGGTCAATATAGTTTTCCAGGGCTTTAATGTCTGAATTAGTACATGGTTTAGGTTGGAGTCTCTCTCATTTCATTTTTAAATCAGTAACTAGAATACACTTGTCACATTTGAAGTCAACTGTGTGCTTACCTAAGGCATACATTTTACAGGAAGTGCAGTATTTGTTAGCCTTTTTCATTATTGCACTATGTACTCACAATGGTCTCCACAAACAAAAATAAAATAGTTTTTCTATATGTGTTACCTTAATGTCCCCTTGTCCACGATGGACACGATAGACACGCCAAAAGACGCTATGTGTCTCTGTGTGCTCTCGCGAGCGTCCTCACAAGACGCGCTCCCGCCTCACTAGAGCGGTTGTTTAAAGGTCCAAACCGGAAGTGCGATTCCTCCCTGCTTCCGGTTTCGCTAGAGCCCCAGCAGTAATAAAAAACAGGAGATAAGCCTTTAAAAAGGCTAACCAAGGTATATTTAGAGAAAACTTGAAGGTGTGAGCAATCCAGAAGTTATAAACACACTCGTTTATTAGAGTGTACTGGGGGGGTCAGAAGGAGTGCAGGACTGTCCTCCAGTACCCCACAATCCCCTGCAAGCAGTCACTGAATCACTGCTGCAAGGAGAAAGTACCCCTGAGCCTGGATAATGTAAACAAGGCTAAAACACAACAGTAAGTTCAAATAAAGTCACAATGAGGTATATAATTCGTTAGAACCTCTCTCCAGAGGTAGGCAAGTATACCAATGGCTTACACTCTGTTTACACAGGGAACAAATTGCTCTGCATGGATCAGTTTTACTGACAGAGAAATAATTCCACACCTCAGATGTGACAGATTTTGTTCGAGTGCTAGGAAGATAGCTAAAGACTGTTTGTGTCTTTTCACCTGTCCTAACAGAACCTGGGACATGCTCCTTGGTGCTAGAAGAGTGGGTAGAAGACTCTGATGGATTTTCATTGCTGGCCAACACAGAAGTGGTGGATTCAATGGATATGTCCTTTTCATTGCCAACAGTGCTGGATGTATTTGCAAGTGCACTACCTGATTCATTGTCAGCAGACTTGCTCATTTCACTTTGTTGAGGAAGTAATGATTTGTCTGAGACACAACAGTGTTGGACTGAGACAAAGAGCTACTGTCTGAATCAGAGAGGACTCACTGTCACTTGCATTATTGCTGCTAGTCACAGGGATCTTAACAGCATGAATGGCATACCTTATGGTGCCTCTCCGTGTGACCCCAGCAGCTGTACAGGTTTTCTTAAAAGGTCCCCCTTTACCACACTTCACTGTTGCTCTTTTGCTGTTTGTTGAATTTTTATCACGTGAAACATTTTGGTTATTTCTGTTAGCACCAGGATTACCACTACCACCAACACCTGCTCCAACACCAGCACTAGATGCTTCATCTATGTTGCTGTCAGCCATAACAGACAGTAAGTACCAGTACTACCAGTATACTGTGGTGAACACACCCACACCCAAACAATTCCTGTGTAACAAAGCAATGTGATCTGTGATCGCTGGCTACAACTCCAAAATTTTATTTTGGTTGTGTGACACTGTGATACCGTGGACTTAAAGTAATTGAAGAATATGACAGTTTGCAACTAAAGGATCCCAGGTTCAAGGCTTACAGAATGATTGGGCTGCTGGGCATAGGCATACACATAGCAATCAAGGGGTGCACAGCAGCAGGGTGATGGGCTGACCACAGGAGATGGAGTCACATACGCAACCCAGGGAATGAGAATTATATTTCTACGTTTCTGTCATGTAAGATTAATGCCACCACACAACTGGCCACTGGGCTTCTCTCTGTAACACACACTGGGTAGGGTACAGTGCAGTCAAGGGGCACACAGTAGGAGGGTGATGGGCTGACCACAGGAGATGGAGTCACATATGCAACCCAGGGGTGAGAATTATATTTCTACATTTCTGTCATGTAAGGTTAATGCCACCACACAACTGGCCACTGGGCTTCTCTCTGTAACACACACTGGGTAGGGTACAGTGCAGTCAAGGGGCGCACAGCAGCAGGGTGATGGGCTGACCACAGGAGACAGAGTCACATACGCAACCCAGGGAATGAGAATTATATTTCTACGTTTCCGTCATGTAAGGTTAATGCCACCACACAACTGGCCACTGGGCTTCTCTCTGTAACACACACTGGGTAGGGTACAGTGCAGTCAAAGGGCACACAGCAGCAGGGTGATGGGCTGACCACAGGAGACGGAGTCACATACATAGCCAACAACTCAGGGAATGAGAATTATATTTCTACGTTTCTGTCATGTAAGGTTAATGCCACCACACAACTAGCCACTGGGCTTCTCTCTGTAACACACACACTGGGTAGGGTACAGTGCAGTCAAGGGCACACAGCAGCAGGGTGATGGGCTGACCACAGGAGACGGAGTCACATACACAACCCAGGGAATGAGAATTATATTTCTACATTTCTGTCATGTAAGGTTAATGCCACCACACAACTGGCCACTGGGCTTCTCTCTGTAACACACATTGGGTAGGGTACAGTGCAGTCAAGGGGCACACACTGGAGCTTCTCTTGACACACACACTACACTGGGAAGGGTTCAGATTTATTTGCCTTTTTTTGCCACCTTGTATGCTTGTTGCTGGCAGCTGCTGAGTGTGCAGTGTGCACCACTGACTGAGCAGTGCTGCAGTTTCAAATAATCACATTTCACAAAGGTTCTTCACTTCTTCTTATTTTTTTTTTATTCTCTCTCCGAGTCCTCCTGAGTCCTCCTCCAGTCCTGATATTGATTGATCTCGGTCTCGATCCCTCCCTATTCCCCAGTCCCTTCCCAATTCTTGATTAATCCCTCCACCTGTCCTGAACCTCCCCCTAGTCCCACTCCCACCTGATTTTGAGCTTTTTTCAGCCTTTCTCTTGTTCTCGGTCTCACAGGAAAATGGATGATGGAAGAGGCCACTGGACAAGAGTAGTGGTACGCTAACCGCTAATGCTACAGTTTAGCTAGGCTGCTGCTACCTCTGCTCCGATTCTCTGCAAATGGCGCTCCTCCTAGCGGCACATCTCCCTAAATACCCCCACAGATCCCGCGGCTCGCGCAGCTTACTCGACCCCCACCTGACCCGTACGTAGGTATGCAAGTGCAAACAGACAATGTCTCGCGGTGATTCGAACCCTTTTGCAAACCGTTTAGTGTTCGAGTTCTAAGTTAGAACTCAAACACCAGGGTTCGAGGAGGGTTCGAATCTTTACCGAACTAGTTCTGACAACCCTAGTCTAGAACCCTTCTTCCTAAGACTAGGCTATGCCCACCTCACTGCCCCATTCTTCATGTCCTCAATCTCTCCATTACTTCTGCTACAGATCCATCTTGTTGGAAATCCACCCATATCCTCCCCCTATTCAAATCAGGGGACCCATGCGACCTGAATAACTATAGGCCTATCTCCATCTTGCCTATCCTTTCTAAAGTCTTCGAATACTAATCTATAACCAACTAAAAACTCATATTGAAACTTTCTCACTCCTTAACCCGGCACAGTCCGGTTTCCAGGTGAATCTCAGCACAATCTCTGCTCTGGCTAAAGTAACTAATGACTGGATCTCTGCTGTGGATGCTAAGAAGATTACTGGAGCAGTCTTCTTAGATTTTAGTAAAGCATTTGACACTGTTGATCATAACCTCTTAGTCACTTGCCTTGCTAACTTAGGTGCCACTTCCTCCACTACCCAGTAGTTTACCAGTTGCCTAACTGGGAGAACTCAGAAAGTCAAAGCTGATGGTCTATTCGTTGCCTCTCTGCTGATTGCCAGAGGAGTCCCCCAAGGCTCCATACTAGGCCCTATCTTGTTTTTGCTGTACATTAATGACCTTGATTCTAACATAACTAGCTCCAATCTGCACTTCTTTGCTGATGACACTGTATTGTATACCTCTGGCTCAACGTTACCCGAAGTTAGGAGAGTGCTTCAAGCTGACTTTGCCCAGCTTGAAAAAAATGAAATAAAGGCCAAGCTTCTCCTGAATGTTAAGAAAACCAAAGCAATGATCTTCTCTCGCAGTACCTCCTCTGGCTCCTCCCCTACACTGCCGAAAGACTTTATTGTTACTTTTCTTAGTGAACCATTGGAAGTCGTTCCCAAATTTAAATATCTGGGTATCTGGATAGACAATAAACTCTCCTTTAATGACCACATAGAGGACTTATCTAGGAGGCTCAAAGCCAGGCTCGGATTCTTTTTCAGAAATAGGTCACTTTTTCCCTTGAGACTCGAAACAGGCTCATTCAGGCTACATTCCTTCCCTTACTGGACTACGGTGATGTAATTTACATGGAACCCCCTTACAGATGCGGGTTCCTGAAAGCCTTCCTGGTGCTTGCCTAATATTCCCTGCCTAACTGGTGCTCACTGCTATGGCGCCAAAATGCAGGCAGTGTGAGGCTTTTAAAGCCTGCAGTACTGTCTCTTTAAGGGCTGCTTGCTCGCAGGGTTCAGCGGGCTGGCATGGGGGGGAACTGGTATTTTCCTGTTGGAGTCCCGCCTGAGCCGCAGTGACATTGCTCCCATTTGGCAGTCTCTATATGCACAGGGGGAGCCCCCTTTTGAAAGATGTAACTGTTGGGGCATAATTAGTTAGACTACTGGTGGGGTTACACTTTGTCTAACCCTTTTTTCTTCTGCAGCTGGGACTGTGTGTGCTGCACCCCTCCATGTTGGACCAGGACTTTCCGAAGGGTTCAATAGGGGCAGGGGGTGTCCCCAGTGGAGTAACTGGTGACCAACTAGGATTAAGGCTCTCTAGGGAGCCGGCGGACCAATGAGGATACAGCGAGTAACTGTGGGAAGTGAAGGCTAGACCCTGGCACCTTTTTCACACCACTGAATGCAGGACTAAGTGACTGGCATCTGTAGCCAGCCAATGGGATCGGGTGGTGCCCGTGCAGAGAGGATGGTCCCATGCTGTCAAGGGGCAGATGCGTTGTGGCTGTGAATGAGGAAGGAGCTCTGAGGTCCTGCGCCATTGAGTGTTCACACGGGAAGCGTGTGAAAGGCTTGAGGCAGCTGTTGAAATCGCCTGGCGATCCACGGACTAAATCCGCAGGGCAGCGGTCAGAGGAGGCTGTGTACAAGCACAGCTACATACCAGGCTCAACCTGAAGAGTGCTGGAGAATCTGCTGAATCGCGCTCGGTCTGTCAGGAAAGTTGAAGCTGCAGTGAGACTCCCGATAGCTGTGAGTTCGGTCGGGCCATAGGAGCAGCTGCCTGGTATGGTACCCCTCTGTTGTCTTTCATATAAATGTGTGGAGAAGTATCTGAAGTTCAGGCTTAGCCCTGTGAGTGATGTGAGAGCGCTTTTCCTTCTGGAGTTTTGAGCACTAAATCAGGGTAGCTCCTTTAAACATTGCTAGCTGGGCAAGATTTTCTGCTTACCTTTGCTGACTACATTAGCCGAGCCGCTGGCTCCCATCAAATTGTAGTAGGAATTAAATGCTTATCTGTGTCAGGGCCCCAACCAGCTGCATCAAGGAACTAGCCTTTAGGGCTTGGGTACCCATGGACAGTAACTTATAGGTTAGGCCTGTGCACAGAGCCCTAGGTGAACATTTTTATATTGTAGTGGTAAGCTAATCAACCTGATTTCCCCCGGTCCTTGTTGTCTCCCCTTGAATAAATCAGATTGCTTGTTTTGCAAAAGCACACTGGCTAGTTTGTGTATTAATGGGGAAATATTGCACAGTGAATGTGGTGTAACTGTACCTTGCTTTTCAGGGGATCCCCAGAGTGAGCTGATTGGTCCGAGCCGGGGGGTAAGTGTATATGGTAAGGACACTGAAATTGAATTGTGTGGGCCACTAGTGGGAAGAAAGAGGGATTGTAGCAACCCAGAGGGCTGTGACCGAGTCAATCTCAACTGTTCTAACCCCGACGTCTGGGTGGAGGTACCCGCCAACGGATCTGGTCCCCTCACCCTGTCACAGTTAGGGCAGGCAGGGGTAGTAGCCCTTAGGATAGCGCCCCATAGGGGTTACAAATTGGAGGCACCACTGGGATTAGCATCACCTAGTGGCTGAGTGCACGAAGTGCATAACTATGGATAAATTAAAGGAGAAACTGGAAGGGGATATCATGGCTAAGATTAAGTTGGACCCTATTAAGACAATGCTACACAAATTGATGGGGTGGGGTGAAGCCGAAAAGCTGGACTCTCAGAGAATTGTGTTACTACTTGATGTACCTCTGGGGACAACGACCGCTGACATTATCTCTGCTGTGGAGTGTGTTAAGTGTTTAGGCAAGGTGGAGGTGAAGGGGCGTATGGCTGACCTACTCGATTAGACTTTGCAGGTGCTACTCTTGTGTAGCATAGCCATTGACCCTGAGAGGGTGCCCCCAGTGATTTACCTGGAGGGTGCCCAACCAGGGTGGAGGATCATTCACATACAGAGTGGGTCAGTCACCCCCGGGGGGTCTCCCCAGACTAATAGTTTCAAAGATAAGTTATTTAAATTGTTGGCTGTAGAAGGGAGAACTACCCAAGAGTTAATGCAGGCCTTGGACCTTTCCGGTGAACCCACCCCTCAGGCCTCCCCTGGTGCCTCTCCAGAGTGACCCCAAGAGTTCTATCTTGGCCCCACCTCCCCTTGTGATTCCCTCTGTACAGCTGGATTCTTACCGTAGGCTAACACTTTTTTCTGGCACAGTGCCAGTGCCTTCAGGGGAGGATGATTTGGAGGCGTGGATGGACTACGCCACCCCCCCAGTCCAGGAGTGGCAATGCTCTGAGAGGGAGAAACGAAAGAGACTGATGGAGAGTCTGCGGGGTCCGGCTTTGGAAGTCATTTGGTTTTTGAAGGCCACTAGCCCGGAAGCTACCGCCGCAGAGTATATTTCTGCTCTAGAGGGAGTGTTTGGGAGCATAGAAACTGGGGAAGACTTATGGAAATTCAAGTCTACTAAGCAGTGGAGGAATGAGAAGCTTTCTGCCTTTGTCACCAGGGTGGAAAGGACTTTTCAGAAGACCTACCGAAAAGGGGGGGGGGGTCACCGCCTCAGCCTTGAACCAGGTCAGGTTGGAACATGTTTTAAAGTCTGCTAGATTTTCCAGTGTATCACTGTTAAAACTTAAGTTACATGATCGTCGAGCTGCCCCACCTGAATACTGTCAATTGATGAGGGAGATTAGAGAAGTAAAGACTGATGAAGAGGGGTGGGAACCCTATGTGGGGGCTGTGAATTTGAGCCAAACCCCTGAGTCTAGTGAACCTGATGAGACCCACCCTTCAGGAGGGCCTGATGTATCCCCAGAGTTACAGGGAGGGGTAGGGGTGCATGCCATTTCCTCTGATCCCCAAGTAGAAAGTGAATTGAAGGCCGAGGTCAGGAATTTACGAGAACTGCTGAGGGACTTGAAGTGATCCACTACCCATCCTGTTAGGCCTGGGGAACCTGAGTTATCTAGAAACCCATGCCCTGGCCCAGGGGAATTCCCTCATCCCCCAGAGGGCCCCCAGCAAATGACGTATCTCCCTCCCAATAGAGACCCCCGGGACCCCAAGTTCTGTTACCATTGTGGGGAGGATAGACACTTTCAGACTGAGTGCCAGTTGCCGGAGAATGTAAGGAAGGTCAACAGCAGACTAATCACTTGGCATCGTAGGGCCCACGTCTGACCCCCAAGAAAGGGTTTTGTGACCCGGGCCAATGCCCAAGCAACTGTTAATGCTATGCCCCCCAAGTGGTCTGATGTGGTCGGGCCCTCGATGGAGGCTCCAGTGCAGGTAAATGGGATTCCCACCCGAGATGTACTGGATAGTGGCTCTCAGGTAACCATTATGTTTCAGAACTGGTATTAGACGCATCTACCTGAGGTTCCACTACAACCCTTGGATGGCATACATGTATGGGGGCTGAGTGACAAGGCTTATCCATATTTGGGGTATATCCGGATCTGGTTGTCATTTCCTACTTCTGTGGCTGGAGTGGATGAACAGGTGGAAACTTTGGCTTTAGTCTGCCCCCCTACTGGACTGTATGATGGGGTGCTCTTGTTGATTGGCACCAATGCTCACATGTTTGGCCGATTAGCCCAGTTGTGTTCTGAAAAGCAGGTGTCCTGGTCTGGGCGAGCCCTCAGGATATCCGTCTTGATCCAGAAGGCCTATGAGGCTCAGAGAAAAGCTAGTCAGGAGGAGCCTGAAGGCCCAGTGGTTGTTGGCTGGAGGAAGGATCCAGAGCCGTTGCTGTTAGCTCCAAATGCCCAGTGTGTCTTGCAAGGGGAGGTTCGGCTTAAAAAAGATGTTAAAAATAAACTATTGATGCTGGATGCACCTGGAGAAGGAAAGTTGCCTGGAGGACTGCTGGTTAAACCCAGTATCTTGCCTGCTAGAGCCCATGCTTAAGCCCGGAGAGTAATGGTTCAAGTTCTTAATGTGTCTGACAAAGAGATTCGAGTAAACAGGGGTGCACCTTGGCTAGTGTGCATTGTGCGGATACTGCAGTGCTCCCTCACCGCAAGGGTTTGGGGAAAGATGACCGAGTCACACCAGACTTGTTTGATTTCAGTGACTCCCCATTGCCTGCTGAATGGAAAGTAAAAGTCAGTGAAAAGCTTGCCCAAAGAGACCAGGTTTTTTCCCTGAAGGAGTGGCATGTGGGTTGTGTGCGGGGGGCCAAACACTACATTTGCCTGCATGATGAAAGGCCTTTCCGAGAGAGGTCTTGGCGCTTAGCCCCTGCCGATGTAGACGATGTGAGATGGCATCTGCAAGAGATGCTTGCTGCTGGTGTGATACAAGAATCCAGGAGCCCTTATGCTTCCCCCATTGTCGAAGTGAGGAAAAAGAATGGGGCTGTTTGGATGTGTGTGGACTACTGTACCCTGAACCGGCGGACCATCCCTGACCAGTGTACCATGCCACGCATACAGGATGCCTTGAACTGTCTGAATGGCAGCAAGTGGTTCTCTGTGTTAGATCTCCGCAGTGGGTACTATCAGATTCCAATGGCTCCTGAGGACCAAAAGAAGACTGCGTTCATTTGCCCCCTAGGTTTTTATGAGTTTATCCGGATGCCTCAAGGGATCTCAGGTGCCCCGGCTACTTTTCAGTGCCTGATGGAATGAGATGTAGGGGATATGAACTTGCTCGAGTGTTTGGTTTACTTGGATGATGTCATAGTGTTTGACAGCTCATTGGAAGAACATGAATGTCGATTGTTCAAGGTCCCGGATCGACTGGAGTATTTTGGTCTTAAGTTATCTATAGACAAGTGCCAATTCTTTCAAATCTCTGTGAAGCATGTGGGCCACATAGTATCCACTGAAGGCATAGAGACTGACCCCAGCAAGGTGGAGGCATTGACTACTTAGCCTCAGCCAAAGAATTTGAAAGAACTGCAACGGTTCTTGGGGTTTTGTGGATATTATAGGGGGTTTATTAAAGACTATTCTCGAGTGATCCGCCCCCTCCTCAACCTCACTCAGGGGTACCCTCCCACCCACAAAAAGTATAAAAAAGTTGTGCTCTCTGGAATGGAAAGACAGTATTTTCATCCGAATGATGTGTTTGGAAACCGCTGGACTACTGAGTGTGAGAAAGCTTTCTATGACATTATATATCAACTTGCCCATGCCCCAGTGCTGGTCTATGCTGACCCAGCCAAGCCGTACTTTCTCCACACTGACGCCAGCCTACTAGGATTGGGGGCTGTCTTGTATCAGGAGCACCAAAACGGGCTGAGACCTGTAGCTTTTGCCAGCAGAAGTCTGACTCCCTCAGAAAAAAAACTATCCAGTGCATAAACTAGAGTTCCTGGCCCTGAAGTGTGCCATTGTTGATCAATTTCATGACTACTTGTACGGTGCCAAGATATTGGTGAAGACTGATAACAATCCTTTGACATATGTGCAGACCTCAGCCAAGTTGGATGCCACTGGCCATAGGTGGCTCTCTGCATTGGCCACCTACGACTATGCTGTTAAGTACAGAGCCGGCCTAAACCATATAGATGCGGATGTTCTCTCTCAGAGGCCTGTGCCCCAGACTGACTGGGTCAAGTTGTCAGAACCTGACATAACAACCTTTTGCCAAAAAACTTGACAAGGAGGAACAGGTGTCTCCTGATGCTGTGGACTGCATGGTGGATTGCTTGGGGCCATCCGAGAACTGCATACCTGCTGCTTACTGTCATTTTTCTGCCTTAGACACTAGTGCACTGCCCAAATTCAACAATGATAGTCTCCAACGGGCTCAATCCCGAGACTCCACGATAAAAACTGCTTTGGAGGCTCTGCAAGCAGGGAGAGACGTGTCCCAATTGCGGTCCGCTGAATTGAGAACTGCCCTGTTATACAAAGAAGGTCCAAAACTGAAGTTGAACAATAGACTGTTATATAGGGAGACCGTAGACAAAGAGGGGCGAATAGACAAACAACAACTGGTGTTGCCAACCGTTCTTAGAGGACTAGTGTTGAGGTCCCTGCATGACCACATGGGGCATCTTGGCATAGACTGAACTCTTGACCTAGTAGGGACTCGATTCTACTGGCCAAAAATGAGTGTAGACGTAGAGCAGTATGTGAAGACCTGTGGCCGCTGTGTACAGAGAAAAGCCCTACCTCAGAGAGCTGCCCCCATGGTCAATATCACTACCAGTGCCCCCATGGAGTTGGTCTGCTTTGATTTCCTGAGCTTAGAACCTGATCTGAAAAATATCAGCAACATATTGGTGGTCACTGATCATTTTACCTGGTATGCACAGGCTTTTCCTACTAAAGATCAGAAAGCAACCATGGTGGCTAAAGTTCTTGTTGAAAACTTCTTTGTCCACTATGGGGCTCCCCAGAGAATCCATTCCGACCAGGGGAGGGACTTTGAGAGCCGCCTGATTAAAGAAATGCTATCCTTGTGGGTAGTACGAAAGTCAAGAACCACCCCGTATCAACCCCAGGGAGATCCTCAACCTGAAAGGTTTAACCGCACATTGCTTGATATGTTGGGCACACTGCAACCTAAGGACAAGCCTCGATGAAGCCAGCAGATTAGCACCTTGGTACATGCTTACAACTGCACCAAAAGTGATGCCACTGGATTTTCCCCATACCAACTGATGTTTGGGAGAGAGGCTAGACTGCCAGTGGATGTGTGTTTTGGGGTTTCCCCTGATGGAGTACAAGCAGCAAATTGTCTACAGTATGTACAGAAGTTGAAGACTCAATTAAACCATGCCTACCAACTGGCCCAGACCATGGCTGCTAAACAAAACCTGGCCAATAAGGAGAAGTATGATAAGAAAGTGAAAGCGATGGAACTGAGAGAAGGGGAGGGGATGGAATGCTATTGAGGAATTTGGGACTGCATGGCAAACATAAGATTGCGGACAAATGGCATCATCTCCCTCATATTTTTGTGGGAAAACTGGCAGATTTACCCGTATATAAAAGTGCGGCCTGAAAACAATTCAAAAGCTGTGAAAACTATACACAGAAATCATCTGCTGCCAATCGGGCAAATCTTGATAGAAGCTGAACCTCCAAATGCACCACCATCCAGGCCTGTAACTAGAGCTGCTGCCAAGAAAAAAACAGACCACTTGATTCTTCAGCAAGCAAACTAAGAGGGCCTTCTACAACCCCCTTTGATGAAGATGATTGTCAGTCTGTGTCTGAAGACAGTGAGAATAATATTGAATACTATCCCTCTTATGAACTGAGCCAGCTGTTTTGGGGCAACCCCCTAATTAACTCTGGAGATGAAGTTGGGCTTTCTGGACTGTCTGAGCCCCTAGTTTTGTCTCTGGAGCCGATGCTCCCAGAGGATGACGTGAGTGGCCTCCAAGCCGAGGGGGTGGAGTCCTTGAGCCTGGCTGAACTGTCTGGCCTGGCTGAACTATCTGACTTTTCTGGAGAAGGAAGTAATGTGGGGGAGCAAGCCAGTGATATGCCAGAACCTGAGGAATATTTTGAGTGCCCTGATGGTTCCTTGCCAGTACCCGCATTGTCCCCAGCTGAGCCAAGTAGTGTGGGTCCTGATATACAGGGTCATGTCCCCGAAGTTACTATGGGCACGGGGTCCCCTTCTCCTGTGGAGGCTCCCTCTACTAATCTCAATGAGGCGGAAATGGAGCCAGGGCCTGTAGCTGATTTTTATGGGACCTCTAGACGCACTGGCCGAGAAGTACGGCCTGTAGTAAGGTTAAGTTATGAGTCCCTGGGTCAGCCTGTGGACCTGCCCTTAAATGTCCCTCTCGGGGTTTGTGGGGTTGGCATAGATTCTTGGATTGACTAAACGGACATCTCAGGGGTTTTATCCCGTTCTCGTTTTCATTTGTCTCTCACAGCATTCGAGGAACATCTTGCCATTGGTGCCTACTGATTTTTTAATATCACCCCACTGCAAATCAAATTGCTGTTTTGTTCTTAATGCAAAATGGATTCCAAAATTAAAGAAGAAGTAATTTAAGAGACCAGTTACATAGATACATAGATACATAGCCAGTGTCAGCAGATAAGGGCCTACAGCCCACCCAGTCTGCCCATTTGAGCTTGTAAATTCACTTTATATTTTCCTAGAAGTCTGTTGCCCCTTACCCCTGACCTCCAGAATTCCTTTATATCTATCCCATGCATTCTTAAATCCTGTGATTGCTTCAGCCCCCACCACTTCCTATGGCAGGATGTTTCACGTGTCCACCACCTGTTCTGTGAAGAAAGTCTTCCTCACATTTCCTCTGAATCGTCCTCCCTCCAACTTCATCCCATGCCCTCTAGTCCTGGAACATCTTGTTTGCTTAAAAACAGTGTATTCCTGCACCCTATTCCTCCCTGTAAGATACTTTTAGGTCTCTATCATATCCCCTCTCTCCCTCCTCTCCTCCAGGGAATACATATTCAAGTCCTTCAACCTGTTCTCATAGGACTTGTGATGCAATCCATGTACCATCTTTGTTGCCCTCCTCTGAACCTTTTCTACCCTGTATCCTGACGTAGGTAAGGTCTCCAGAACTGTACACTGTACTCCAGGTGGGGCCTCACAAGTGTCTTGTATAGTGGAATTATTACCTCCCTTCTCCTGCTGGTGATGCCCCTGCCTATGCATCCCAGCATCCTATTTGCATTACCTGCTGCCTTGTTGCACTGTTTCCCTACCTTGAGGTCATCAGAGATGAGAACCCCAAGATCCCTTTCCTGCTTGGTGCATGATATATCCTCACCCTCTAACTGATATATTGTGCCAGGGTATTTGTGCCCCATATGCATTATCTTGCACTTCTTTGCATTGAATTTCAACTGCAAACCCCTGACCATTCTTTAAGTTTCTGCAGGTCCTTCTCATTCTGTCTACACCCTCTGGTGTGTCTACTCTGTTACAGAGCTTTGTGTCATCAGCGAACAGGGAAATTCTGCCTTCTAGGTCCTGTGCAATGTCACTGATGAAGATGTTGAATAGGACCGGTCCCAGCACTGATCCCTGTGGTAGCTCACTGGTCACTTTTCCCTCTGTGGAATGACAGCCATTTGCCACCACCCTCTGTGTCCTGCCACTCAGTCAGTTACCTACCTACTACACTACTGTCCTGCCCACACCCATATTCCCCAGTTTGTGTAATAGCCTTCTGTGTGGCACAGTGTCAAAGGCCTTGCTGAAGTCCAGATAGGCCATGTCCACTGCCCTCCCCTGATCCACCTTCTTAGTCACCCAGTCAAAAAATAGAATGAGGTTGGTCTGACATGACCTCACACCGGTGAAACCATGCTGCCTTGGGTCCTGTAGTCCATTGACAACCAGATGTTCCATCAATCTCTCCTCCAGTAGTGCTTCCATGATCTTCCCCACTACTGAGGTGAGGCTGACTGGTTTGTAGTTCCCCGCTTCCTCTTTGTTCCCACTTTTGTATAACGGGACTACATCTGCTGTCTTCCAGTCTTTGGGTACCTCTCCTGTTTCCAGTGATCGGCTAAACAGGATTGCCAGAGGTTCAGCCACCACTCTCTTAGTTCTTTTAAGGACCCTGGGGTGCATTCCCTTCTGGCCCCATTGCTTTATCAACTCTTATTCCTTCCAGTTCCTTCAGGACCCTTTCTCACGTAAAGGGACTTGTGTCCATTTCTGCACCATTCCCACCCCATGTACTCCCTTCAGGCCCATTACCCTTCTCTTCCTCAGTAAAGACTGAGCAGAAATACCTGTTCAATATGTCAGCTTTACTGTTGTCATCCTCCACGTGGCCCCCATCCTCTCCTTTCAGTCTCACTATCCCTCCCTTTGCCTTACTTTTTTCACTTTGAACCTGTTAAAGGTTTTGTCCCCTCTACCCACTGATTTTGCAATGTGCTCTTCTGTCTGAACTTTGGCTTCCCTTACTGATCTCCCTGCCTCCCTTTGCTTCTCCTGGTACTTCTCCCTATCCCCTTCTGCCTGTGTCTTTTTCTATTGCCTGAATGCAATCTTTTCGGCTTTCACTTTCTCCGCTACCGCCTTGGAAAACCATAATGGCCTCCTCTTCCTTTTCCCCCTTGCTGACCTGCTTAATGCATAATTCTGTTGCTCTTGTAACCCCTGTTTTAAATACTGCCCACTGTTCCTCAGCCACTGATTCCTACCCCATTCCTCTTAATGCCTCTTTCAAGCATCTCCCCATTTTCCCAAAGTCTACCCCCCCCCCCCAAAATCCAGGATACGTGTTTTTGTGTGGTTTGGTTCTGATCCTTCTGTGATTTCAAACAACAATGACTGATGGTCACTGTTCCCCAGGTGCTCCCCCAGTGTTACCCCATCATAGTGTCCCTGTCTGTGAGCACAAGGTCCAGTATTGCCTTCTGCCGAGTTGGTTCCATGACCAGTTGCTTGAGGAAGGCATCTTGAAGGGAGCCCAGGATAAATCTACTCCTACTGTAGTTGATGCTGCTGCTAGGATGCTCCAGTCCATGTCTGAAATATTGAGGTCTTCAACCAGCACTACCTCACCCTTGTCTGCCATTCTTTGGATGGTTAGCATCAGCTCCCTATCTGTTTCTTCCTCCTGGGCTGGTGGTCTATAGACCACACCTGTGTGGATGGCTGGCCCCATTTTCCTTTCCAGCTTAACCCACAGTATCTCTCCTCCATTTTGTTCCTCCTGGATCTCTGTGGTCTTTATGTAATTTTTCACATAAAGTGCCACTCCTCCTCCCTTCCTATCTGTTCTGTCTCTTCTGAATATGTTGTAGCCAGGTATGGCCATCTCCCAGTCATGGTTATCATTACACCAGGTTTCTGTGATGGCCACAATGTCCAGGTCCGACTGCATCATGACAGCCTCCAGATCCTCCATCTTGTTGCTAATGCTCCTGGCATTGGCACACGTGGCTTTCCATGATTTGAACTCCCTAGACTGTTTAGCTGTTCTGCTCCAGCCCCTTTCCTGGTTGTCCTTTATCCCTGGTTCTCCCTGCTGTCTGCCCTTCTGTTGAATTTTGCCCCTTTTCTGCCTGTCCACCTCTTGGGTGCTTATCTCCATCTTTTGCACACTGCTTGTAGAGATATCCACTCCTCCTGTTCACTGGTTCCACTGCTAGCTGTGGGGGTGGGCAATTTGGTACCCTCCTTGCTGGCCTGCCACCCCCCCCTTGGCTAGTTTAAATACTTGTCCATGTAGTATTTAAACTTATCATTGAGTGCTTGGATTCCCCTCCAGGATGGATGCAGGCCATCAGGCTTGAGCTAGCCTCCATCCCTCCAGGTGGGTCCCCAGTCACCAATGAATCCAAACTCTTCCTCACAGCACCAGTTCTTCAACCATGAGTTAAAGTTCCTGGTGCATGCACCCCATGCTCTCCCATGCCTCTCACAGGTAGTACTTCTGAGAAGGTGACAGAAGTAGCTACTTGCTTGAGACCCCTTCCCAATTTCCTAAACTCTTGCTGAACTTCGTTTGGCTCCCCATTTGCCACATCATTAGTACCTAGGTGGATAATGACATCAAGCTTACCCTCCCATCTTGCTTCCCGGCGATTCCCAGGATCTTCCTCCCATCCCTCCATGCCATGGCACCTGGTAGACACCTCATCTCCCTGTCCTCCCCCTCCTGTGTTCCTAGCTGGATCCCTCTTATGATGGAGTCCCCCACCAGGATTCACTTTCTCCTCCTCTGGGGTCCACTGCTTTTCCCACTGAGGTCACCTCCTTGGCTAACCTCCACATCCTTCCCTTCCACTTCTCTGGGTATCTCTATTTGGTTGTCCCTATTTGGCAGTGTGGCATATGAGTTCTGGAGTGGAATAGGATCTGGGATGTGCCTCTGCCTGACTGCTATAACCCTTCATGAGCCCACTGTAATCCAAGTGCTCCTCATTCTCGGCATCCTTTGAGGCAGCTGCATTGGACTGGGTGGTCTCTGGATAGGGGTGATGGTACTCCTGACCCAGTTTACTTCCACTCGAGTCTGGCTACCTCATCCCACAGTCCAGAGAGATGCTTGCAGATAGGGCAGCACCTCAGCGTCCAGAAGGTCTGCCTGATATGGCTGCCCTGCAGCCACTGCATTGCACCACTCCCCACATTATACTGCACTTATACTGCTATTCTAGTACTTGTCTGTTACTGAAGCTCTCCTAATTCCCTTTTTATTAATTTACTGTCCTACAAATCCTGCCACTGATCATCAGATACTTTTCTTTAAAAAAGGAAAAAATAAATAAATAATTAGTCAAAACACTTGTCGTGCCAAGGGTGGGCTTCTTCCCCATTATACCCCTCCTACTCCACAGCCCCTACTATCCTCTGTGCTTAGCTCCTGTCAATCAGATTTAATAGGGCATATAATTAAGAGTGGGGGGCAGGGGGGGGAGGGGCCAAAAATTTGCAGCAATTAAAGACAGCAAGGAATACACCACCATTACAAGCACACCAAACTAGATTTTAAATTTTCAACAGCCCAAAAACAATTCTAAGTAAAGACAGCAAAAAAATTACAGTGTCACTAAACGACCACAGTCTAAGTTTAAAACAAAAATAGCAATGAACAGTTACTGTAAAGCACTGAAATGAATCTGGATCCTTCCCTTCTGGCTTCTGGCTTCTTCTGAAAAAACAAAAATCACTTGCTACCTCAACTCTGGCTAAGCCCCACCTCCAGTTAGCATGTAGCTGAGGGCTGAGGTCAGACAATTAGCACCCCTCACCAAAACTACAGGGCAAGCCAGACAAGCCAAGACTAAATTTGTAGCAATTAAAGACAGCAAAGGAATACACCACCACTACAAGCACACCAAACAAGGGTTTTAATTTTCAACAGCCCAAAAACAATACTAAGTAAAGACAACAAAGAAATTACAGTGTCACTAAAAGCCCACAATCTAAGTTTAAAACAAAAATAGCAATGAACAATTACTGTGAAGCACTGAAATTAATTTGGATCCTTCCCCTTCTGGCTTCTTCTAAAAAGACAAAAATAACTTTCTACCTCAACTCTGACTAAGCCCCACCTCCAGCTATCATGTAGCTGAGGTCAGAGGTCAGGCAATTAGCAGCCCTCACCCAGACTTCAGGGCAAGCCAGACAAGCCAAGACTAAATTTGCAGCAATTAAAGACAGCAAATGAATACACCACCACTACAAGCACACCAAACTAGGTTTTACATTTTCAACAGCCCAAAAACAGTTCTATGTCAAGACAGCAAAGACATTACAGTGTCACTAAAAGCCCACAATCTAAGTTTAAACAAAAATAGCAATAAACAGTTACTGTAAAGCACTGAAATGAATCTGGATCCTTCCTCTTCTGGCTTCTGGCTTCTTCAGTTGGGGTACTCATGCGTAGTGTGCCTGACCCATACAATAATTCAACATCTTGTTCCAGCATTGTTCCGCTTTATTTGGTCTGTTGCCTTTGACTGCTTTCTTTAGCTGCTTTTGTTTAGTTAACAATGTCTTTTTTGTTTCTGAAAAAAATATTGTCAGGCATCTTGAAAATCAAGTATGGGTACTTTTGAGTCCCTAAGAACCTTTCTACGCTGGTTAGTATCCCTCTGAGAGTTGCCAGCTCATATTCTGTCCCATACTGTCTCTTAGCAACAAATAGGAAGTTCACTGTTTTATTGTCGAGGTCTTGCAGTTCTAATGTATGAAATTCAGTTGGTGCCCCTACCTCTGACAAGTATGCTCAAAATAGTTTTATATCACTTTCTCTTTTCTTGGCAGTATTTCTATTTTCCTGTTCCTGGATGAAGCTTTGCCTTTGTTTGGCATCTACTACTTCGAAGTGGACTGACATTTTTTTCCCCCTAGATTTGCTTTACAAGGATTTTCCGAATGATGTGGCTGTTTGTGAGATGAGTGGTTTTTCAAAGGCAGCTGTGCGGAAAGCAGTGGCTTGTGCTTGCAGTTCTACTGTATGAAATTCAGTCGGTGCCCCTAATTACAACCCCCTCATCATCTCCAACTCATGCAGTGAGCTGCTGGAACAAGTCCACTTGTTCAAGTATCTGGGGGTCATAATAGATGATACCCTCATGTTTGCGCACCATATTGACTCTTTGGTCAAGACAGGCAATGCCAAAATTGGTGTCCTGTATAGGCACAGGCAATACCTCTCTCTGGGGCCCTCCGCCTCTCTGTCTACAGCTCCATCATATCTACTATTGACTATGGACTAGTGGTCTATGGGGCGGTAATGGATACAGTGCTCAAGAGGGCTCAGACTGCGCTCAACAAAGCCTGCAGACTCACCCTGGATGCTGAACATGGCACGCACACCTGTACTCTGTACAAATGCTCAAATTGGCTGTCATTAAGAAACAGGGTCAAATTCCAGACTTGCATCCTAGGGAAGAAAGCTCTATTGGGTAAAACACTGCCTTGTGTAGGCAATTTGATCAAGGCAGCCAACTTGTTACAGGTCACAAGGGGGAGGACTAGGGGGGCCTTGGCTATCCCCTTCCATCGCACCTCGCTTGGGCAATGTGTATTTGTTTACCTGGCCCCCCTGTGGATGAATGAACTCCCTGGGCACCTCTTGGCCACCAATTGTCTGGCCCAATTCAAAACTGACCTCAAACAGCACCTAATAACACTCTCTAAGTGTACCTGCCCCTACGTCTAGCCACACCCGCTTTCTCTGCCCTCCAGCAAGCACTAGGCAGGCCTCAGGTACTGCCTCCCTCCCTCTGTCTCTTCTCATGACTTGCCTCAGCAATCAGTTCACATCATGCTCCTCCGGCACCCGCCACTCCACCTTACCCCCCTCCCCCAACTCCCAGTCCATGGGTTTCCCTAACAGTCACTACTAATGCAGGCTGCCTGATCATACCCCCTTGCACCTCACCATTTACTCTAGCACATCTTCTCCGCTCAGCTTCCCCTCACTCTCCCTATTTCTCCCTATACCTTATCGCTCTTCTTCCCCTACACTTCACCTCCACCGCAGTACCTACCTTTCTCCCCATCTCCTTTCTTCACCCACTGCCAGCTATCCCCGTCCCTCTGAACTACTGACAAGGCACTTTGTGGCTGCTTATCCCCCCCCCCATAAAGTGTTTTTCTTGTTATTTTAAAAGAGCTTGCACTCAATTATTTGGGAAAGACCTTGCACTCAAAGGTCTTTTCTGAATCATTAAATTGAGCTGGCAGGGAAAATAACATTTGATGACAGCGAGGCAGTGATTTTGGCTCATGGTTTCTCATACAAAGTGCTGTGTGCTTTTAATTAACACTTGTGTATACCGGTATTTAATACACGGATCTTTGTATGGGAAAAAACATGACTCATTAATTAAATTACCATAAGCCATAAAACTGGAACAATTCACAAATCTGAATGAACAATAAAACAACTGTTTAATGTAATAGTGTAGTGTTAAGCAGTTAAAGAGTGACACAGTTGGAACCATCCGTCAATCCGTTTATTGGAGCGACAGATATACAGCAAAGGCTGTTGCCAAAAACTCAATCCATTCTGGGCTCCTATGAAGGTGATCCTCTGCCTGTGAACTGAATTATTACTTTGTTAAAGAACAGGCCAAAGGTCACTGAGACTGTCTTCTTGGGTTGGGCAGAAAGATGGCTGGAGGGCTGCTCTGCTCCGCTTCACTCCTGGCTGTCTTCCTCCAAGTTTGTTCTTGGCTTTAAAATAATTTCTTTGTGGCTCTTTTATTTTTTGTATATATGAAACTCCAAGTGTATTTGTTCAATCAAGCTTTATAAGCCATTTTATGTTGTCAGGAGCCTTTAGGTAATTTAGACAAGCGACCAGTTGTTCTCGGCATTGGCGTTCTGAGAGACGCCAAGAACTTTTTAGCCGAGTGATTGTTTTATGTTGGCTTTCTGTGATATGGACAGTTCGCTTGTCTCTTTACTCAGGATACAAAGTTGATATGTTGTCAAATTTAGACAAAGAACACTTTTAGAGATATTAATCTCACTTAGCGTATTATGTGCTTATGTACTCCTCGTTTATTTGGAGTGATTCTGGATGGGGAAACAATGGAAAACTGTAGAATCGTGAGATTTTTGGAGAAAAGTTCTGGAGATGGCTTCAATTTCGACTGTTCATAAGGAACAGAAGTGAGGCATCTAATGGGATAAAACATGTTGTAAGGCTTTTAAAATGCCTTTAAAAGGTATGTCATCCTTGCCTAGCTCTTGGGGTTTTTTGTAAAAGCATATTAAAGTTACCGCACTTAGAGGAGCGCATTGTTTGTGTTTTTTTATTCAGGTGTCTGTGCTTTAAGATGATGATTTTGGATTAAGCGGCCATAGAAGGTTAAAGGGCACTGTCTGTGCTGAGATGCCTGAAAACATTCTTATGAGAAGGCCCCTGAAAATTAGACTGATGCTCTGGAAAAATACTTTCTTAAAGAAATTTGAAACGAAGGCAAACAAGGTGCAGCCGTGAGTACAGTTATGTATGGATGTGAATGGCTCTTTTATTTCTAAGTTTTAAATCAAGAATTAGTACATATCAATCTATAAACTAGACAAGAACGCTGCCTTAGTTTTGCTTTAGTATTGCTGGAGGTAAAATCCTTATAAACTTATCCTGGTTGGCAAGCAAAATGGTGCCTTGGACACTTTGGGTGGGATATTCAGACTGTGCCAAAAAGTTGTGCAATAGAGGGAGCAGGTGCAAGACCAGTGTGCCATGGTGCAATGAGCATGATATTCAAATGATGCACAGGACAAGGTGTGCCTGCGCAATGTGGCTGAATATCATGCACCATGCACCATAGCTCAACAAGGGATGCACAATGTAGCAGGGTCAATGCGCAATAGCACCCCTAGAAATGCACAGGGACAAAGACAGGAAGCAACTGAGCAGCAGCCATGGATGTGCTATGCACCAAGGAGCATGCACCAGGACAGACACACCAACCCCCTTCCCCCCAGCCGTCCACCAGGGCAAGGCCCCCATGAGCTGCACAACCAGATGGGTGCAGGACGGACCACTGGCTCATGAACCCCGGTGCTGAACCAACAGCAGATGTGACCCAGCAGACCACACCCACTGGGCAAGGTGCCCCTGCACCATTCTCTGGCTAACAGAGACCGGAACACAAGGATGGCTAGGCCCCACCCATGCCACAGCACCACACCTATGCCGCCCACCCCCAGTACAGTGATCCCAAGACACCTAGCCCAGAAGCATGACCAAGCAGTGCATGGCACGGAAGGCATTCCTCCACCACCATGCCAAGACATCCAGTTGCCCCGGGGCTCAATGCACATGTACCACATCCCCACCATGACCACCCACCACATGCATTGACACCATCCACTGACGCCACCACAACCCACACAAGGCCCTCCAGGTTGGCTCCCACAGAGGCACAGTAAGGTGGGTGACCTGGTACCAGTACCCATGGGACCCTGCACCTGAGAAGGGCTGCCCCAGATGCCATCACCAGCAGGAAGGCACTCTGAACATAGGACCTGAACACGGTCTGCCACCCATGCACACACCCCCTCTCAGCACCTGTCCCACCAGACACCACAGTACCCTCCTGTGGTGCATGGAGGCATGCGCCACACAGGAGACAATACAGGGCACACACAATGTCCCCCCATCCCAGTCCCATGGGTACCTCGGCAAACAGCCACACAAAGCAGTGTAACAGACGATGCTGTCGTGAAGCCGATAGTGCCGTGTACCTGTGGTCTGCCCACCACCATGGTGCCGGTAAGCCTGTCATGTGGTTGTTGCCCAATGAGCCTGGCCACCCTGATAGCAGGTGCAGGGGCCTGTGACCAGGCCACTGCCCGCATGCAGCAGGACCCCATGTGACAGCCACCAGATCACAGGCACCGGCCCAGCCACCATGGACTGCATGGAGGGGGCAGACAATAGCACGGCCCACAGTGGCAACAGGGACAGACGTGCAATATTCCAGGGGTCGGGATGCCAGCTGCAAGGGCACCATGCATGGAAGGTGGTAGGTATGGACTGCTCCTGAAGGCACACCAGCAGCCAAGCATGCGATGGTGGGGTCGGCATGACCATGTGTACCACTGTTGCAAATGGTGACAGTGTAGCAGCAATGGTCACAGCCGCACAGGCATGGCACACACTGACAGGGGTGGCTGGGACATGGTACATGCACCCCAGCCTGCTGCACACAGGCAAAGAGTGCACAGGGCACACCACACATTCCTCGGACAGAGCCCATGGACCCACCCACACCAGTGGAGAAGCCCCACCAGACACACCCATGGCCAGGCCAGCACCACCCCACAGTAGCCGTGAACACCACTGCAGCAAGGCTCCATGCACCCGCTGCAAATCAGAGACCGACATGGACATAGATATAAAAGTATATATTAAT
This sequence comes from Neoceratodus forsteri, assembly GCA_016271365.2. Taxonomy (NCBI): domain Eukaryota; kingdom Metazoa; phylum Chordata; order Ceratodontiformes; family Ceratodontidae; genus Neoceratodus; species Neoceratodus forsteri. Next base: position 558,279,074 of record CM028130.1, read on the forward strand.
AAACAACACAACAGCAACAAGAACTATGTACATATATTTACAATGGGTGAGGGAATGTGCAAGGATGCTACAAGGGGGGAGGGGAAAGGGCAGGGGACAATGGGAAAGGCAAAGGTGGGGGACCTGAGGATGTGGGGTACAGTCTGGGGAGGGATGGAGTGTAGTCATGTGCTACAGGCCCTACTGGTGGCCCCGGTCCTCTCTCTCCTCCCTCTGGTGCCTGTGGTGCCGCCGATGATCACCCCTGTCCTTCCTTTCCAGCAGCTCCAGCATGGCCCGAGTGACCTGCAGGATCTCCTGGAGGGTCCACTCCATGGCTGACCAGCACAGTCCACCTAGTACAAGGGAGCAGAAACAGTATGATTGACTGGCCTGACCAATGCAGCCCACCCAACGTGCACAGCATGCATTAGTGGCCTGCACCCCTGGGATGGCATGCAACCACCCACAGTGAGTGCACCAATATGATCCACCTACCCAGGCACCCACAGCCATGCAAACTACTGCAGACCATCACCGCCCATGCACTGCACAGCACCATCCTAGCCATCCGGCATCATGGCAATGCAGTGGGAAGGTAGTGGCACAGCCAGGCACTGAGTGCACCCACAGCCCACCTGCAACACCCACCCACATGTGCAGTCCCCCAGGGTGGTGTAGAGGGCACCGCGGGACATGCACGGCTGGAGGGCCATGCCTCACCACCACCACTGCAACCCACCATGCACAGGTGTATAGGGAATCATGGTACTCACCTACATCCCAGTTAACAGGGTGCTGCTGACCCACCATGCACCACCACTGTGCCCTGCCTGCATGGCCACACCTCTGGTGTTGTCCTGGCCATGACACTCCTGGGCCATCCAGGCTCTACGGCAGTCCTCCAGGCCTAGGGGGGAAACATGGAGAGAGGCTCATCAGTACACATCTGACCCATAGTCCCCCCACCACTGCATGTGCCCATACAGCCTGTCTGGGTCACGGTGGCGCAGGGTGGACATGATGCACCCTCACAACTGACAACACAGGTGCTGGCCCCCCTGGCGGCATGGCCTGCCAAACTCTGTGCCCTGAGGACAGTCGGATATGACTAGTGATGGTGAAGGAGCACCTACCTTGCCATGGCATGGCTGCCTGCTGGGCACGTGCCTGCAATCGCCCCAGGTAGTCGGGGTCACGCTGCTGGAGGTCACCGTAGTGATGGTGACACTGCTCCCTAGTTCGACTGCTCCCAGTGGCCTCCTCAAGGCCTTCGGCGACCTCCTGCCACACCTCGGTGCAAGGCCTCAGGAGGGGCACCTCCCCAAACAGGGCACCTGCATGGGGCTCCACAAGAGCCACCAGGTTTGCAAGCTCAATGGCACTCCACACAGGGGCTCTGGTGCGCGACATCATACAGCCTCTGCTGAGCTCAAAATGGTGCCCGGTAGTGCACGTGTCCCACATGCTGAGGCAGCATGGTACTGCGCTGCCAGTCGCAATTGCGCTGGCACTGAACTGCACAATGGTGGACAGCCATGTGGCTGCATGGCATCTAGAGGGCAAAGGGCAGCCACAGGGTCAAGGGTCTGTCAGTGCACGGAGCGCCACTGCTCTATTGGGAGGCCTCTGTATGATGCACAGTACGGTGCATGTGTGTGACAACATGCAGTGGCCTACTACGCAGAGGCACCATGGCACCCATGGTGCACCTTGGCACATGTGCCCCTTCTGACATACTGCGCACGAGCGCCACAGGCACAGTAGTGGCTGTACACTGTACTGCCTCCCACACACAGTGCGTATGCTGCGCTGCTAGCATACGTGTCAGCACCGCGTGCATGCATGGTGTGGGGCCGATTGCGAATGTCACAGTGGTGCACCACAACTTGAGCATGCTCAACACCATTGTGCAAGGCACATCTATGCGATATTCAGCCAGGTTATGCAAATCAGCTCATGAGCCATTCCACAGTGCATCCACGGCATTTGCATCCCATTACAGTTGGCGCATGCCCTCGTTTGCATGTGATGAGCTATAAAAGTGACTTGGAAACGCACACACCATGGATCAGTATTGCAGCCTTTGGAGGTAGGTGCCATGCTGTGTAGACATGGGGACAGTGGTCTGGGAGGGCTGTATGGGACTGCACAGTCCATGGTAATACCTGTCCATCTCTCCAGGCACAAGCATGACCGAATGTGAAGAGGATGAGGAGCAGGGGAGGGTGCGGAAGTGGAGGCCCAACTTCACCAGGACAGAATCAGATGCCCTATTCAAGGCCTACCTCAACAGGGAGCCACTGCCCAGTGGACAGAGGGGCACACCACAGGCCCATGCAGTGGCGTGGGGTGAGGTGGCATGTGTGGTCAACCAGCAGGGCAGCCACCAGTGTTCCATGCAGAAGTGCAAGAAGAAGGTTGGCATGGACAGGAGGAGGATAAAGAACAAGGTGGCTGCCATCAGGGCAGTGCGTGCAGCCACTGGTGGGGGCCAGCAGGACGTGCCTCGCCTGATGCCACTGGAGGAGCAGGTGGCCAGCAGCATGCGCCGTTGTGCCATTGAGGGTGTTCCTGGCAGAGGCTTCCAGATGGGTGGCAGCCCATCACTACATGGTAGGACCAGTGCTGGCAGTGTGTGGGAGGCAGAGGGGCCGGGCTCGAGGGCTAGGCAGAACCACTAACGGTACTGTGTGTCTTTACAACTCCTGAGCATCTGCATGGGGCAGCGGTGGTGGGTGTGTCCACCGAGGAGGCAGCCCTGGAACTGGTGGAATGCCCATCCACTTCCACAGGTGTCTGAAGGACCGACCGCCTGCAGCCCTGCACAGCTGTCCGGACTGATGCCTGTGGTGCGGGTGTGGATGAGGTCCTGGCTGTGTTCCAGTGTGATATCAGTCACGGTGTCCTGTGTGTTGAGACACAGATTGGGGCCAACTCCAGTACCGATGATGATGTGATGCACATCCCAGACAGTGATGTTGGTGGGTCACAGGGGGATCCCACGAATGGCATCCGGCTGGGCGACAGTGCAGGCAGTGCTGGCATGGTTGCCTGCCCAACAGTCCTTGTCCTGGCCATGTCTGTGGCATCCAGTGGTGCAGATCTGGCATGTGGATGCAGTAGTGGGGTTGGTGGCACCACTACAGTCACACTGGTGGTGCCCGGTGATCGGCAGCTGGAGGGGCAGCGGTGGCAGCAGCTGGACTGTATTGACATGGGGATGGGGGCAGAGGTGGCAGCAGTGCACCATGTGAGGACGTGCCCCAGGAAGGCACTGCCATGCAGCACCCACCATCATGGGGCGCTGTGCTGCAGGGTCAGGAACAACACAGGGGCCAGCATGTTGGCCATGCAGATGACCCCTTGGACAACCACAGACTTCTACTCCAGGCCTCTGTGTATCAGCAAGTGCGGCTCATGGTAGCAGTGGATGCACTCCATGTGGATCTGCACCAAGCAGAGGAGCAGTGCAGCAGGGACCATGCCCTGCTCCTGGCAGAGTTAGCTCAACAGTGGGCAGATGTAACCACAGCCATTGACAGGCACACCACTGCAATGGCAAATGTTGTGGCTACACTAGCCAACCGGCTGTGTGCCCAGCCACTGCGCACCCCGCAGAGTGCAATGTCCACCCCCCGTTCTTGGCATCGGGCGACCCCTGCCATGTTGATCCCAGGTTCGCCTGTGGGCATACCAAGCACGCCTGGTGCAGGCATGTTTGGTGGCCTGCAGACACCTACACGGACATGGTTGTATTCACACAGCGTCACCTCTGAGGGACCATCGGTGCCACCCCATGAGGCCACTGGTCAGCCTGTTACAGCTGGCAGGTCTCGACGGGGCCACCCATGCATCCATGGTGGCCGTGCTACTGTGCTGCATGACTGACCCTTCCCCTTCCACGATCACTGTCTGCCACTGCCCTGTGTGCACTGTGGTGTTCTGAGTGTGACTCATGGATGTAGTGCCCTGTCCTGAACTCACATGGTCCCTGTGCACACCCTCCCAGCTGCTGGCCACTGCTGGCCACTGTGGCATGTGTATGATGATGCCAGCGTAGCGCTGTCTGCCACTGTGCAAAGGTGCTCAACATCTGAGACACACACAGTGCCAGCCACTGGGTGTGGTTGTGTTGGGTCCTGTGTGGGGGGTCTGTGGGGTGGCTGTGCATGTGGCCCTGTGGGCATGGGTTGGGGGGGTGTGTGCCTGTGAGTGTGTGCCACATACAGCCCTGCTGTTTCTTGCCTTTGTGTGTAGCCCCCACACATTCCCACACTCCTGCCACTGACCTTCCCTGGTGTCTGCCCCTGCCTGTCTGTCAGCTGTGCCCTTGCCCCTGGTGCTTGCACGTGGCCCTGTTGACCTACCAGTGTGGTCCAAAGTGCTCCTCTGCAATGGCCATCTGGGCCAGCTGGGGATCCCTTCACCCAGGGGGTGGCCGTGCAACACCAGCTGGACCGGCATCCTCATCGTCCCCACTGCTGTCCCCCTCCTCGACCTCAACCGCTATCTCACAGTCGGTGGCCATGTCGTGCAGGATACAGCAGGTCAGGAAAAGCCTACAGGCCTTTGAGGGGCTGTACTGTAGGGCACCACCTGACGTGTGCAGGCAATGGAACCATGCATTCAGCAGCTCGAACACCCACTCGATGATATTCTGTGTTGTGGCATGTGCCTCATTGTACTGTTGCTGCGCTGGGGTCAAGGGGTGCCAGTATGGTGTGAGCAGCCAATGCCGCAGTGGGTACCCACTGTCACCTGTGTGTAGAGGGGTATCATTAGCATGGTGGTCTGTGACACTGTGTCACTGACCTTCTAGGCCGTTCCCCATGGCACCCCTGCCCATGCCCCACACTCCCCCATCTGCACCCATCATCCGGCGTGCACTGCATAATCACCTACCAGATGGCCAGTGGGGATGGCCCCACTCTCAAACCTATGGTACAGTGCAGACTGGTGCCAGATGAAGGCATTGTGTGCTCCCCCAGGGTGTGTGGCACAGACATTGATTATGCACCCCCTGGCATCGCACACCGCCTGGCAGTTGACACTTGGGTATCCCTTGCAGTTAATGTATGCCACTCCCTCTAGGCCAGGTGGCATGCAGATGCCAACATGGGTGCAGTCTATGGCCCCAAGCATGCCAGGAAACCATGCTACCCTGTGGAACTCCTGCATGTTTGCTGTGCGCTCTACCAGTGTGTTGGGCAAATGGATGTACTCCACAGCATGTGGCAGCAGTGCACTGAGGAACTGCATGAATAGGCGTGATGCAGCTGACTGGGTTATGCCTGTTGTGTCCCCTGTTGGTCTTTGGAAGGTGCCCGTGGTGAGCAGGCTCATGACGGCTGTGATCTTTGTCTCCACGGACAGCGCATGGCTGCATCGTGTGGGTGCCTGCATCTCCTCACTGCACAGCTCACAGATCCACCTAAGAATAGACTGGTTCTGTCAGTACTGTCCCACGATCTCGATGTCACTGTACAGCTCGAAGCTGACGTGGGCACAGTACAACCTGTTCTGGGCATACTGCCAACGGGCTCTTCCATGGCCGCACCTCCCTGCTGCCTGCCTCCTCACACCTCTCATTACCACCTCCATCTGGAAGGTGGCACTGGCCATGTCCCTAGTTGGTGTCCCCCCTTCCCCCGGGGAGGCTGTCTACCTGGTCCCCCTCGGCTGTGTGCTGCTGGTACTGCTCCTGCACTGGGTGCACCCCTGGCACGTCACCACTGTGTGCCCTGCCTCTGCCCCACTGCTCTCCTTCCTCTATGGCATGCTCAGTCCCTCACGCACACATGCACACTCACACTCACTCACTCACACACATGCTCATTCGCACATGCCTCCAGTGGTCCCCCGTCCACATCTTGGCCACACCTGCCCCCTGCTTCTTTGCATGGCTCCCTGCCACTCTGTCTCTCTCCACACTTCCTCACCATGGCTCCTCTGTAGTGCAATCATCCTCCCCTCACTTGCTCCCTTTTATATTCACTCATATCCGCTATCGCACAACTTCTGCTTTCTCCACTATTGCACACGTCGCCTGCTGTTGAATATCGCACTGCACACATTATTCCTGGTTCTGCCCCCTGCATTTGAGCATGCATTCATAACTGTTGCACTGCAGTGCATTGAGTTTTGTACTGCACATCCGATGCCACTGAATATCACACTTTGGCGCATGTCCGCTCTTGCGTGGGCGCATCCCTATTGTGCATGGCACAACTGCTCTGAATATCCCACCCTTTGTTTTTTTTCCCTGGCTATTACAGTAGTTTTATTTAATTAAGGAGCCTCAAATGAACATGAATATTTGAGAGTTATTCAAACGTGTTAAACCAGCAGGACTCCTCGTTTAGGAGCGCTGTAGTTTGTTGCTTCATTAATTGTATATGCTCTTCATCTTGCAGAGACTTTAGAGTGACTGCCTTTTAGAGAGCATTTTTGCCACTGCAGTTGGAATTTTTGTAAGAGAATTACTGTTGTTTCCTTTTATATATAGGCTTTGCCAGTTTATTAGTGTGGTTGTTCTATATAAAACTGTGTTATTTGTCTTTATTTGTGCAATTCATAAGTTAAATGTGTCAACTGTTGAAATTCTTTTTAGGATTCCATTAGAGCTGGCCACTTTAAAACTAAGTAACAAAATATATACAGATGAGTCATTGATGAGTTAGTAAAGATGTGTGGCAGCTATAATGTGCTGGTGTTACTAATTAACAAAGTAACAAACTTTATTGTAGAAATGAATACGATATGGATGTGAAATTTTAATAGCTATTTAAAAGGCAGGTGTTTTCACCTCTTAAAAGTCTTATTTAATTGTTTTCTGTAAGAAATGTGGATTTGCACATATTGTAATGTGTGTATTGTGCATTGTGTATGTCAGATATTGTAATGGTTATTTAGCTGGACAATAAACTTTACTACTACTACGTGTTAAGGAACAACCAGAAAGACTGTGTTATGCTGGAGAAGACCCCCCCCCAACACCCAACTCAGGTGGCTTAAAATTCATATTAGGGCAGAGCACCATATTTTACAAGCTCTGTTGGTGAACTTGTGCTGTTCTGTTGTACTGCTTCCCCCTCCTCTGGGGCATCCCAACTGTATTTACTATGCTTGCACTATAAAGTGGTTAGTACTGGAGGATATGTTAGTAAGATAATAAGACTGCATGATGTGTTTCTCTTTTTGCCCACTCCCCCTGACTTGCCCAAATAGAAATGTTTTACCTACAAATACAGTCCCATGATTCGGGATCATATAGTATCAGATGCGGAGATTAGTATCTTTCTCACCAGAGTTCATGAAAGTCTGGACTGGTGCCGGCCCCATAGTGCTGAAGGTTGAGGTGCTGGATGCCACACCTCACGACACGCTTGGTACCCGGGTTCAGATGTGAGCCCGGGCTGCAAGAGGCTGGCAGGGAAGGGATAGGATTGAGCATCCAGAAGACTGCTCTCCTATCCCAGGGAGGGATCCAGGGAGCCACCGCTCTGTAGCAGCCCTGGTGGTGACCAGGGCACTACTAGAGCAGTGCCAGCAAAGGGGCGGAATGTGGCAGACATCGGCACCCGTTGTGCCCAGATGTCACTGCATGCCTGCTCCACAGGGGTGTAAAAACTGGAGGAAAAAGTGGCGCAGGTTGGGCAGCATGATCTTCTGACCTCTGCGGCCTGACCCAAATGGTGCCTCATCTGGATATGACTTAGCAAGATGAGCTGGGTTAGCTCCTTTCCGCCCCACCACGGGGGGTAATCTGTGGGGGAATCGAGGAGGTGGCCTGATATCAGGTTCGGCGCCGGGGGATAGGTCTGTATGACATGCCGACTGGTGCCAATGGGGAAGAAAATATACACCAGAAAAAAAAAGTAAGTCTGGACTGGAGCAGGTTCAGTCATTGGTAAAAACAGTTGAAAATAGCTCCAAAATTGATTGTCTGTTAGGGCCAAATTAACAGTGTAAGCGGCAGTGATTCAACCTGAGACAAAAGAAAAGACAGCCTGGATTGAATGTCCCAATCTGCTTCTGGGTCTAGAGCTGTTCAGAGTTTATAAAGGCTGGTAAGCTCTGTGAGTATTTCCTCTTCTCGACTGTACAATCATGCAAATCTGTTCACTCCTCCTCCTCTGCTCTGCGTTGATTTAAAGCATTCAACATCTTATGTGCAAGGGGCAGCCAATTAGGAGATGACTTCAATAAAGGCTACATTGATAAATCACATCCTGCAATCCGACTTCATCAAAGGCAGGACATCCTACTCCAGGAGACATACTGTTAAAATGTCCTTCAGATTGCATCTTGCCTTAAGGCAGGTTATCCTCTTCCTAGATCTTATAGGAGGGAATGTGCACCCTAATCCTGGCCCTAACAACCCCAAATGTAATGTGCACACTAATCCTAGACCAAACACCACAGTAATTTCAGAGGCTACTTGGAGGTGGCCCATGTGAATATTGGCAGGCTACTGCCTAGGTTTGACGAGTTTAAGCTCTGGATCATGGACGCCAAATCTGACACAGTGGCTGCCACAGAAATGTGGCTCTTGGACAAGATCCCGGACTCTGTTTTTCAGATTGATGGGTTGATGACAATACGACTGGACAGGGGGACCAGAAGCCCAGTAAACTTCCCCTTTCGCTGGGTGCAGCTGGTTGTGAGCTCCAGGCTGCCAACCTGAGGCTTGGTCCACTTGGTGAAAAAAAAACTAATCATCCTTGCTGCCTACCTGCCGCCTAAGAGTGCTAGTGACAGTTTCAATAGCTTCATCCAAACAGTAGCAAACCTTAATCCGCAACACAAAAAATAGTGCTAGGGGAATTTAACATCAGTTGGTTGGCTAGCAGCAACCAAGGCCCAATAGACAAAGCGTCTGACATATTCCTTACCCAGATCATTACCATAGCCACCAGAACCAATTACAAAACTGGCACCTCAACCCTTCTTGACTGGATCCTTGTTAGCCACCCAGATAGAATACCATCAAGTGCTGTACTACCTGATGCTTCCAGTGACCATTCCCCAGTTACCTGTAAGTGGTCCACTAAACTGGCCAAAAGTGAACCTCTCACTACTAAAGCATATGTCCTTTGCCCCCATAAGCTCCCTCTTTTCTGAACCTTGCTTAGACAGATTGATTGGTCCTTCCTCCTGGTAACCAGAGATGTGAATCTACAGTACAGTACAAGTCACATTAAACTGTTTCTTCAACTCACTGGTTTAGCCTTTTTCAATGAGTCACTTGTTGTGTGCACTTCTTATTACAGTGCATTAATAAAAGTTTCCTTAAAGTTTTCTGTAGCTGCTTTTCATTTTCAGCTTACCTTGCAGCTGTTTGGAAACTCTATCAAGGCAGTTAAATGAGTACTGCACTCATCAAGCAACCCATAGAAAACTGATTTGCCACTGAGTTGGAGCCTGATTTCACTATAGCAGTGTTAACTAGGATCTACAGCTTATCCATTAGGTAGGGAAATGGGCAGACTAGGCGGGCCATATGGTCCTTATCTGCTGTCAAATTCATGTTTCTATGTTTCTATGTTTTATTCAAGTCTGGTTTTTCACTTACAACCACCGATCTCCGATGCTGGTGGCGATCGCATACTTTCACTTCTACAGTACGTAGGTCCCCCAAGCAGAGATGTCTGCTCTGTAGTCCAATTCTAAATCAAAATAAAGTGCATTAGATAAAACAAAGTACATTTTTCTACCTTAGAGAAAGACGAGTACTGTACCTTTGTGTTGCACTTTAAACCACTGATCTCGGAAGCCGATCACGATCACACACTTTCACTTTGTACAGTACAGTACACTACAGTATGTAGGTTCCCCGCACAAAGGAGTCTGCTCTGTAGACCAATTCTAAATTAAACTAAAACTAACTAAAGCAAAGTAAAGTGTATTAGATAAAATAAACTTAAATTCTCTACCTTATGTGAGTCAGGAAGCAAAGTCGGGGAGTAGGAGAGTGCTGAAAAACAAAGTCCATCAAGTGGGCGGCAGGGTAGTGGGTGATTGACCAAGTCTGCTCTGTAGCCCAATTGTAAACTAAACTACAACTAATGAAAGCAAAATAAAGTGTATTAGATAAAATAAAGTTAAATTCTCTACCTCCTGTACCCTTATAATGTATTTCTTTGAAAATGCATTGATGAACATTTGATGGGAGAAGAAGGGAATTTACAGTACAGTACTGGCTGAAAGTGCACAGCATGTGAGTTGCATCTGAGTTGATTGTTGGTATTTACTGTACTGGTTGAAAGTGCATTTCATGTGAGCTGCATCTGAGCTGACGGATGGTTGAAACAGAGTTTGTATTTTAAGCATTTAGAATTGCCACTGCATTGTCAGCATAAAAAACAATGCAAGAGCAGTGAGCTGGAGGAACAGTTTAATGTGACTTGTACTGAAGCCTTACAATTTAATAGGGCTTATGACTCCATTGCCACCCTGAAATCAATTCAAATAAAAGGGAACTCTCAACCCTGGTACACCCTGAAATCAAATTGTTATCAAGGCAGAAGGATAGAGCCTGAGCTCTTTATAGAAACCATAGAACTGCCGCTTATCTAATCAAGTGCAAAGAGTTACTCAATCGTGTGAAATCTCACAGCCAAGGCCTCACACCACAGAACCCAGCAACACCACATGCTAAAACACCCCAAAAAACTCTGGTCTACAATTAACAAAATCATCTGGCAATCTAGACAAACACTTCCTTTCTCTATCATGAGGGATGGCATACCAATTATTGGTGACCAAAACATAACGGACACCTTCAATAATGCATTCAGAGACCTCTCAGCTCATATACCTGCTTCTAGGATACAGCATGACTTGCCTGAAGACATGCCTGCTCCCCCAAACAGACAACCCTTCTATTTTAAAAGGCTAATCAGGGCTGAAGTCTACAGGCACTCAAAAAAAAAAAAATCAAAACAAGACTAGGTCCTGACATCAACCTAAAGCTGCTGAAGTTTGTTCTAAGGGAAATCACCTTCCCTATGCAGACTATCTTTATATTTAATTTGTTACTGACCACCTGTACAGCACCTGCTATCTGGAAAAAAGCTCTTGTGACCCCCGTATTAAAAAAAGGAGACCCTGTCTGACAAGCAACTATCGACCTGTATCGATCCTATCTCCACTCTCCAAAACCTTTGAGCAAATAGTTAATGACCAAATCTCTCTCTCTACCTCTCTGACCATGAGTTACTGGCTAGGGTGCAGCATGGTTTCAGAAAACATTATAGCAACATGACTGCCCTACTCAAATACACTGACTCAATCCACTGAGCCTTGGATGGTGGGGATATAACTGGTTCCATCTTCCTTGACCTAACAAAAGCATTCAACCTTGTTAACCACACTCTCCTATGCAACAAGCTTTCCTGCCTGGGACTCTCCAGTGACACTGTGACTTGGTTTAAAAACTGCCTATCGGGAAGAACCCAGGCTGTTAAGTGCCAGGGAATCCTCTCCCAAGACTCACCTGTATCTCTTGGTGTCCCTCAAAGGTCAGTTCTTGGACCCCTTTTTTTTCAGCCTTTTTATAAATGATATCCCAACTGCCTGTTCAGCTACACACATTCTGCTCTACGTGGATTATGTTGTCTTGTTCACTAGCAACTCATGCCTGACCTCCCTTCAACATGAGCTGCAAGCTAACTTTAACATAATACAGAGATGGTTCACTGCAGCTCCCTTGTAATGAATAAACAGAAAACTACTTGCATGCTCTTCTGTGCCTGTAAGCAAGCTGCCCACCCTCACCATAGTCACAAACTTGGGCTCCCAGCTTGAATAAGTAACCTCATTCAAGTACCTGGGTGTAACACTTGACAGTGGGTTGACATACAATTCACATGTTGATCTATTAATAAAAAACAGCAAATCATAGACTTGGCCTGCTGTACAGGCATAGGCACAACTTCATACCTGAGATCAGAAAGCAGCTAGCACGGTCTTTCATAACTGCCCTCATTGACTATGGCATTACTGCTTATGGATTGGGCTGCAACAGTGTACTAACCAGAGTCAGGGGCCTCCTCAATAGAGTGTGCCAATTTGCCCTAGGCCTTAAACCTGACACGTATACTTGTATTCTCTGTAGATCCTTAAACTGTCTTGACTTCAACAATTGGTTGGCTTTCCACACACTTGTCCTTGGCCACAAGGCCTTGTGCAGCCTTCTGTCCCCTGGTCTTAAATCACTCTTCACTGTAATAGACAACAGCTACTCCACCCAGGGAGGTGAACAACGATCCCTCCTGCTTCCTAGAAGAGAAACCAAACTAGGCTAATCCTGTTTCTCTTTTTGTTTCCCTAAATGGTGGAATGACCTGCCTGTCACCCTAAAAACCAGTTCCTCAACTGATCTCTTAGGACTAAACTGCTCTCAATGCTGTCTCCTGCTGAGTCTTGTAATTGCTTTAAATGATATGACTCACCTTACCTCAAGCCTGTCAGTTGTCTCAGCACCTTATTCAGATTGTGTAGTTATATGATTATATGTATTGATGCTGCACCAGCCCTTTATCAGACTAAGGCATGCTCAGACTACTGTTAGTTGCTATCCTGGGATCTGTACTTCCTAAAGCTCTGATAAAACTGATATGTACATTGTCTTTGCAACTGTTTGTTGTTGTATTCCTTGACACTAAATTGTTTGAAAATAGGCTCTGCCTAAATGGTTTTATGTGAAAATAAAAATGAAATGAATTAATCCTTTTTACGTTTGTCTAACAGGCAACCACATTCATTGCAATTCTCTCAAAAGATACATCTATCAAGGGTAGGGGCACCAGGGGCATCTTGTCTTTTTTAGTCACTGGGACTACTTTGTGACATTAACAGGTAGCAATATCTTCATGAATTCCAGGCCAGTAAAATCTGTACAGCAATCTGGCAAGGGTGCAAGCCCTCCCTGAGTGATCAGCCATAGGACTATCATGTGCTATCTGTGACAACTCAGTTCTGTACTTCTTTAGTATGACCAATTGTTCTATCTGTTCCTGCATCTGAGGATTAGCCCAGACTCTATACAGCAGCCCATTATAGTTTTTAAACATTGGTTCACCCTGTTTTTGTTTCACCCCAAGTTTATTAAAATAACCTTGGACAGAAGCATTGTTAGTTTGCTCAGAAACAAAATTGCAGTCATTTATCAGTTTTGTTTCAGTATGTTCATATATTTATTTATTTATTTATTTATTGGAGGTTCGGAAAATACCTTTCAGTCAGAGACTCCTTTACAAAGGTTCCATGTCACATAATTTACATGCAGAGACATACAGTTACATAGCAGTACATCAGTACACAGTCAGGTTGCTACAGGAGCAATTGTGAGGCTAACAGTGAAAAACTAGGGAAAATTAGGGCAAACACACAGTACATATAGCACCCAGATGTAGAGCTAGGCTAGAGGGACTCAGATTGGGAAAGGTAGGGTAGAAGAAGCCGGCCAACGGCTTTAGTCAGGCAGGTAGTGTGAGGTGTTTCAGTGGCAGTCGCAGTGGTTTGAGGACTGCAGGAGGTCTCTAAGAGAGGTTTTAAAGGGTCCAAGTCTGATCTCATTGGCAAGTGGGGTGGGTAGACTGTTCATCCAGAAAGGGGCTATGTAGCTAAAGGACCTTTGGAACTGGGAGGTACGGCAGTGAGGGACAGAGAGGAGTTGCTTTCCAGAGCTACGCGTTTGCTTAAGTGTCAGGGCCAGCGGATTAGTGGTGTGAGTCCTATGGGGCAGAGGCCTAGGGCAATTTTTTTTGCCATGAGGCAGGTGTGAAACCTAATCCTGTTGTCAAGGTTAAGCCAGTTGGTATCATTGTATAGACAGCATGTGTGAGTTAGGCGATCACAGCCCAGGGTGAGGCAACAGGCTTTATTTAGGGAGATATGAAATCTATGGCGGGCCGAGGTTTTTCTCCGTCCCATAGACGAGTAAGCCATAGTCTAGCAGGGAGAGGACAGAGGAGGAGACAGCAAGCCTAATTGCGTTTGGGGAAAAACAGTGTTTGAAGTGATACAGGAGCCCAAGACACACATTGAGGGTGGTAGATAGGAGGTGGATATGTTGGTAGAAAGTAAGTGCAGGATCTAGGGTAATGCCCAGGTATCTGAAGGAGTCCACTTGCTCCAGATGGGTCAGGTTGGCAGTTAGTACTTGAGTGCAAAGTTCCTTTCTAGCTTTAAGTGGGTGGGAAAAGAACATAACCTTGGTCTTGTTATAGTTCAGGATAAGGTGTTGTGAGGCGAACCATTTTTCAGCACCACTAAAGGAGGATTGAAGGGAGAGGTGGAGTTGCAAAGGCTCAGAATTGGAGGTATATAGGACAGCATCATCGGCATAGAGGAGCAGGTTCCCTGGGCAAGACCTGGGGAGGGAGTTAAGGAAGAGGCTGAACAGTAGTGGTCTGAGGACGGACCCCTGTGGGACACCAGAGAGGACAGGTAGCCTATTAGATAGGGTGTTACCAATTTTGACCTGCTGGGAATTGTTAGTCAGGTAATCAGAGAACCAGCCAAGGGCGTCCTGAGAGAATCCAATGTTGGTCAGTGTGGATAGCAGGAGCGGGTGATTAACGGTGTCGAACGCCTTTGTGAGTTAAATGAAGACAGCCCCAGTGATTTGACATCTATCTAATGCGGAGTGGATGTGTGTGGTGAGTTCCAGGAGGGCAGTAGTAGTATTATGTCCCTTCTGGAAGCCGTGTTGCCATTTGCTGAGCAGATTGTATTTGTTGAGGTGATCAGTGAGCTGATCAGAGATGATCCTCTCAAGGGCCTTGGATAGGGGAGGGAGAATGGAGATAGGATGGTAGTTGTTAGTAAGGACATGGTCCCCACTTTTAAATATTGGCATAATGTAAGCAGATTTCCAATGGGAGGGGAATTTCCCCATGCATATGGAGCGGTTTAGTATATGGGTGAGGGGGTTAAGCACCTCTGGGAGAGAGAGAGAGACAGAGGAGTTTCAGGTATAAGGAGTCACTACTATAGCAGGAGTGACTTAGAGCAGTTCTGAGATATGGCTCAGCGCCATACCTCTCAACCTCCTGCCTCATAAATCAGGGACAAGGCTTAAAAAAATCAGGGACAAAGGACCAAAATCAGGGACACTTCTTCAAAATTGGAGATATCCACTCAAGAAGCTGGTAGACTAAAGGGCTCAGTGTAAAATGCATTTTCTAAAGAACAAGTCTATAACTTTGATGTTTGACCTTATTTTGTGTATATAACCCTGCTGTTTAGTCACGGAAACAGAATTTTAGGAGGGACAGAGTAAAATTTGAGGCAAAACAGGGACGCCCCTGAAAATCAGGGATAGTTGAGAGGTATGCCCAGCGCAGTTAGATGCAACTAGAGTCAAAAGGGAGGCTACTGGGGGAGGGGAGGGGAGTGGCTGGGGTGGGTCAAAGAAGTTTGAAGGGAGAACCTTGCTGAGGTTAGAGAAGGCGCCATTGAAGGCTGTGGCCATTTGGGTTGGGTCAGAGGTTAGGCACCCATCAACCATAATCTGATTAGGGGTAGAGTTGGGATCATTGACACAGAGGTCCTTAATATTGTCCCATAATTTTTGCCCTGAGCCCCAGGTAGTGGTTAGAGAAGTCTTGTAGTACCCTGCTTTAGCTTTGTGCAAGGACCAAGTACATTTGCTCTGTGCCTCTCTGTAGCTCTGTCTGTTGGCTGGCAGGCCAGTCTCATTGGAGAGGTGCCATAAGGAATCTCTGGTCTGCATGAGGTCCAGGAGATGGTCAGTGATCCACGGTGCCGGATTGCCTTTGACCACCCTTTTTGTGATGGGGCAAATTTGTCTCATATGGTATTAAAGGATAGTATGAAGAGGTCGAGGGCTCTGTCAGGGTCAGGGGCCTTTGTTATGAGGGACCAGTCCATTGTCCTGAGATATGCTTTGAGTTGAGCAAGTTTGCCTGGGCCAAGTTTGCGCTGTTGGATTATTTTGGGGGGGGGATTTGGGTGCTTTGCATGTCCAGTAACAGAGGACAGGGGAGTGGTTGCTAAGGGCATTTGGGAGGACAGTAGTACTAGTGATTTTAAGGGGGCAGTTGGTGAATACCAGGTCCAGCAGTGAGGAGGACCCTGTGCACAGGTTCAGGCGGGTTGGGGATGAGACGACTTGTGTAAGGTCTTGGGCAGTGGCAGCATCTATGAACGGTGTGACAGCTTTGTCAAGTCAATTAATATTAAAGTCTGTAAGTAAGCATTTCTCGGCTTGTGATGGAAGAGAGGCCAGGTAGGACAGGACAGAGTGGAAGGCCACCTTCTGGTCCCTGGGGGGAATGTAGACCGCAGTGATGAGAAGGAAGGGGGGATTTGGAGTTTCCCAGGATGATTTTGATAGTGAGGGCCTGGGGTCCAGGATGAAGCTGGGGAGTGGGAAGTGGCTGCCCACGTAGGATATCTTTGATATACACGGCGCAGCCCCTCCCCACTTACCCTATCGATCTGCATGGTATATGTTGTACCCAGCGAGGATTAACGACAAGTCTGGGATCCATGGGGAGAGCCAGGTTTCACCAACCGCAATGATGTCAGGGCTGGTGCTGGTGAACCCAGCTCTGGAAAGAGTCCCACTTTTTTAATAGGCTACAGACATTAAGGGTGGCAATACACAGTCCGCTAGTTGGGAGGTGAGCAGGCACAGTAGTTGTGGGAGGACCAGGATTAGGGTGTACATTTCCTGACATGAGTAGGAGGAGGAGGAGGAGGAGGAGGAGCCTGTGGACTGGGTACCATTTCAATTTTTGGTGAGATTGCAAGCTGTGACCTGGGTGCCCTTTCAGGGTAGGGAATGAGGGGATGGGGAGGCTAGTTATGTAGGATGTGGCCAGTAATAGGAGCCGAGGTGAGGGGGCAGGAGGCAGGGGCTGGGGTCACAGGTGGCGAAGCTGCCATAAGTAGCAGGGAGAGCAGAGGGTGCTATGTGTGGAGTGGTGTGCATAGTACAAAAAAGACAGAGGGAGGGCTGTAAGGAGAGGCCAGTCAACACAAAAGATGTAGGTGGCTAGAGATTCATGTCTTGTGATAGTCTCAGGGGTTGCAGTTTGTGGCGACTGCTAGTCAGGCAGCCATGGGAAACATAGAAGTGGTGAGTAGTCAGGGAGGATAGCAGGGAGAGTCACTAGATGGGGTAGTAGAGTGGACAGCAGGAGGAGTAACCGTAGCATAGCAGTAGAGATGTGAAGCAGGGCCAAGGGAAACCAGCAGTAGGTGTAAAGGGGCAGCATTGCCCCTAGTGGTGGAATAATATAGGCTGCAGATGGAGAAGTTGGCTGATTGGTTCCCCATGCCCTATAAAAGGGCATGCTCACCAAGGGTCATGGTGAGGGCGGTGGGGAGCCGACACTCTGCGTTGGCGGGCCCCCCCCCCCACACACACACAGTCTCCCACTGCGTGGAAGGCTGGGGCTCCTCAGCGTGTTGTGAGACCATTCATACCTGTTTGCTGTTTTGGGGTGTGGGGGAGGGTTTGTCCGAGACCCTCGCAACCTCTGTAGCACCCTCACTTCAGGATCCTAGCAAGAACTGTGGAGGAAAGGACAGAGGTAGGTATTAATAAAATGGTAGCAGTAGGGGGAGGGAGCACAGAAAGCCTAGTGGCCTGTTGGATTCAAGTTACACTCCTTGTCCTACCCCACTTAGCCTAGCTGGAGTATCTGTTGCTAGAGCACAAACTGAGTGGAAAAAGCAGAGATTTGTCTTACATTAAATTAAGGTGTTCTGCAGGCAGGAACAAGAATTAAGGTGGACATGAAAATTATGTTAAACACTTGCTTCCCATTGTTTGTACTCTGCCATAATTTGAGTTAAGGAAGAGCCTAGCAGACTGGAGCTGAAATTTATGTTAAGGCTACAAATACTCACTTTTGATTTTTGTACTCTGCCACAATTTGAGCCAAGGGAGAGCCTAGCAACTGGAGCTCCAGATGAACTGTGTGACCGCTTAAGGCACCACAGAAAAGGCAGAAACACAAGCTGAAAAGTCCATCCCAATTGACTAAAAGTAAGGTGTTCTGCAGGCAGGTAAGAGAAATTAAGGTGTAACATGAAAACAATATGAAGGCTAAAGTTTAGGCAGTTCCCTATTAAAAAAACTTTCTCCACATCTACGCTGACTGAAACTTCAGTTTGAAAATGGCGCCACACACACACACACACACACACACACACACTCTCCCATTGCGTAGAAGGCTGGGACTCCTCAGCATGCCATGAGACTGTCCGTACCTGTTTGCTGTTTCGGGGGGTGGGGAAGGGTTTGTCCGAGACCCTCGCGACCTCCGCAGGACCCTCACTTCAGGAGCCTAGCAAGAACTGTTTGCTGTTTCGAGGGGTTGGGGAGGGTTTGTCCGAGACCCACGCGACCTCCGCAGGACCCTCACTTCAGGATCCTAGCAAGAACTAATATGATTATATGTATTGATGCTGCACCAGCCCTTATCGGACTAAGGCGTGCTCAGACTACTCTTATTTGCTATCCTGGGATCTATACTTCCAAAAGCTCTGATAAAACTTTTATGCACATCATCTCTGCAACTGTTTGTTGTTGTATTCCTTGACACTAAATTGTTTGAAAATGAACCCCTTATGTCCATTAGTCTTTTGTTGCCTCTGTTTTTTCAGGCTTCTTTCTTTCCTGGACTTTTGGATCTTGAAGCTGGGCTCAAACAAGTCCGCATCAAAGTCACCAAAAGGAAGTGTCCCACCATCTGAGATTTTCTTTGTCTGTGCTCTTACAAACATACAAACATACAAAAATGCCAGCAGAAATAGGCCTCATGGTCTACCAAGTCTGCTTGATTGTGCAGCTAGCCCCTCAATTTTCAGCTGCCCACCCACCCACCCCTCTTCTTCAGTACCCCCTCATTCTGTCCCATCCCCTCTTAAAACCACCCACCATTCTACAGGATACCACCTCCTTGGGTAGAGTATTCCACTTGTGCACCTCCAGTTCCGTGAAGAAGTGTCTCCCAATTTCCCTCCTGAATCTTCCCCCCTCCAGTCTCAACCAGTGCCCTTTCATATCCCTCCCTCTTCTAATATGGAAAATCCCTTCTCTTGTCATCACAGCTGCTCAAACTGCAGAGTTTTGCACCCTCTGTGATTAACTCAACAAATCCTTGAAAGTCATTTCCAATAACCACATGTACAGGTAACTTAGGTACTACCCTTCCCCTTTCATTTGGTGTGACACCCCATTAATACTCAGAAGCACTTCAGTGGTGGGATAGTATTGTGTGTCCCTGTGGATGCAGATGACCCCAGTACCTGACCCCTTTGCACAGTGTTTTCTCAGCACTTCAAGATGCACGAGGGTCTGTCTGCTTCTCAAATCAATAAGTCCTTTCACAGTCGTATCTCCTACCTTGACATTTGTTAAATACTTGTCCCAGTTTGCTAAGGACAAATCTGCTCCAGTGTTACCCTCCTTATTTTTATGGCAGCTTCTTGCAATATGGCCTGGCTTATTACAGTTGTAGCAAATAAAGTCTTTGGGTGCAGATTTGTTACCCCCATCAGAATTCTTATCTGACCTGTAGTTAAATCATGAAAAAGAGGATCTTTCCAGTCCTTGGCTGTTACTTCACTGCTGCGTGGTCTGTCTGGCTATCTGATAGTCCTCGGCCAAAGAAACTGCCTGTTCCCCACTTTCTGGTTGGTGTTCTTCTACCCAAAGCTGCATGTCTGTGGGGAATATGTTGATGAATTGCTCCATTGCAAATATGTTTATGATCTGTGGGACTACTTTGCCATCTGGTTGGTGCCATTTAATGAGCAGTTCCCTTAGTCAGGTGAAAGCTTCTCGAGGATTGTCAACTGAGTGGTACTTCAGGGACCAGAATCTTTGCCTGTAGGTCTCTCCTGAGATGTCATATCTTTTCAGGATTTCTCTTTTCACAAGGTCATAGTTTTCTGACTGTGCAGTGTCCATATTGCTTTAAGCAAGTTCAGCTTTACTTGTCAGATGAGGTACCAGCCTTACTGCCCATTGCTACTTTGACCACTGGCAGGCTCCGGCAACCCTTTCAAATGTTGTCAGGTATTCTTCTAGGCTCTGTGATGCTGGTTTGGCAAGAAAAATGTTGACCAGCATCACAGCGCCAGGCTCCATGTCGACAGTGATTTGCAGTTGGCATGGAGCCACACACATTGGTGTGTATTTTTTCTTCTGGGGGAGCTTCGCCACCCAAATCCCCCACATGGGGGACTCTGCCCCTCACATCTCTCCCCATACTGTAGGCTTCTAACTCCAGGTCAGAGTTAGTTTGGGGAGGGGGTGCAGGTTGGGGGAAGGGGGTGTCCGGTCCCAGTGACACTTCTACAGTGACATGGCGCTGTTGTCGATATCGACAAATGTCACCATAGATATGTCACTGTTCAGGGGGTATACCATTCTTTGATATCATCCAGTGGACACAACTTTGTAAGTTGGATGTCTTTTAAGTTGTTTGTGTTTTGTTGCTCTGCTGGACCTATGCCAGATCCTCTAAGTTTGATAGCTTGCAAGGCATCCAGCCATCACTGCTCCAGTCTTCGCATCTCTTCTCTTCTCCTCTTTTTGTACCACCCACCATTTGAAGAAGGCAGGCAGTAACAATTTTATTTTATTATTTTACTGTTATTAATAATAATAAAATGCTCCTTGCATACAAATTTTATAACTGCTGCTGGTTTTCCCATGTGTTCTGACCTGTGCCTGGATGACATATGGTATTAGAAGAGGGATTTACACTGTGCAAATTCTGAGTCAGGAGTTTTGTGTGTGGGTACTAGACCTGGTACCAAGGAAGCATAGAAGAAAGGTATGGATCCTGCAGCAGCAAGCCCAGGAGTGAGTACCAGAAGAAAGACAGTACAAAGAAAATAAAATCCTTCATCTGAGGCTATCTCTAATTCTAAACTCCAATCTCCCTCTTACAAAGGATTGCTCTCTTTTTATAGACGTCTTTGCCTGGCAATTAATTTCTGCATCCTGAGCTCTTAAACAGACATCCTGTTTTTTTCTCAAAATGTATCAGATCTTTGTCAGTTTCTTTGGAAGACTAGGTTTGCTGGCCAAGGCACCTAGCTTCACCTGAGCTCTTTCCTTCTAGGTTGCTTGAAAGGACAGAGCAAAGAACCTTACCAGAGCAAGGAAAAGGATTAAGGCTTCTTTGGCTAGGCAGATTTACTGTGTATTGTTATTTTTTTTTTACTTTTTTGTACTCACAGGGATTGTTACTGTTTGTTGCTAACATTTTATTGCACTATTTTTCTCTGATTCAAATTGTTGTTGCTGGGTATACATTCACATTCTGCTGCATTATTACAGGGTGTGCCTACAGGTGTGTGCTAACAGATTACTGCTATAATCTGATTCAAATTGTCTTTTGCAAGGTACATCTTCTGTTACTGCTTTATTTTTCTCTGTAACAAAGTGTTTCTTAAAGGGTATATCTTCTGTGAAATTATTACAGGTGGTGCTTTACAGGTTTTACAGTTTTATATATCATTAGGATAAGCTTTCTGGGCTACTGCATTTGTTGCTGGCTGATTGTTTTTGCTCTTACCTCCTTCTTTCTTTTGACTGTGGTTCTTCTTTGTCAGTAGGGGAAGGGCCCAGTCACCCACCCCCATCCCCAACCACCCCATACTACACTCCTTTTATAGGGTGACACAGTTATGACATTTTCTGTGGCAAAGCAGGAAGGTGCGGATCAGTGGGGTATCCACACGGTGACCTCGTTTGCAGGTGCAATAGTAATTTAATTTGTTATAACAAGTTATACAAAATCAAACTTTGCTTTCATTTTCTTCCTTCTACTTACTCTGACCAGGTTATAAACCCAGAAGTTTATCTGGAATGGATATCATTAACTGCAGGTACTGCAGAACATTTTTCAGAAGGGCAGTTTTACAGGATTTAGGACACTGTCCTACAAGCTGAGCCATTGGAGATCTAAGGGCTCAGCTCCAGGCAGCATGGGCAGAGATTGCTCACCTCAAATTTCATATTCAAGAGGAAATATAATATAAGAACCACCCACCATTTCCCCAACATCCAACAGAAGCACCTTGACCGTAGAGGGTAGTTGGTCAAGATGGTTGGCAGGTGGTTAGGAGGGGCAAATTGGGTGCCCCATCACTCGGTGCTCTCCAACATATTACCTCCACAAACCATATAAACACTACAAACAGGTATCTGCCTCTATCTCCAAAATCAAACAAAGGGACAGAGGACACTGCAGAACAGGACACTGCAGCACAGGAGCTAGCACAACAAAACTCACCCATAACAGGAACCAAAAAAAAAGCAAAAAGGAAATCCAGAAAACTTCTTATCATAGGAAACTCTATGATTCAGGGAGTTGATACCTATCTCCAGCCAGGGGTAATGGTCAGATGTCTCCCAGGTACATTAGTGTGGAGATACACTAACAGCATTCCTAAAATTGTTCAGGAAGCAGGAGAAAACATTGATGTCCTGGTACACAAAGGGACTAATGATCTCGCCAGCCGGTCAATTATTTAGACCAAAGAACATCTGATCAGGCTGGGTGACAAACTATCATCCATTTCATCTGGCATTTCCTTCTCTGAGATCATGCCAGTCTGGGAGAGGGGGGCAGATGGATGGAAGGTCAAAGAAGGGGAGATAGGGGAGCTAAACATGTGGTTCAAGGGCTGGTGCCAGGAAAAAGGACACAAATTTGTAGGGAACTGGCAACAGTTTTGGGAGTAAAAATGTTCTTTAAATTTGATGGACTGCATCTGACTAAGGAGTGAGTCAGTGCATTGGGGCAGAAGTTTGATGTCTTTGCAGAATATTTTAACTAGCAAATGGGGAGAGGGGTGCAGTACCCCATATGTCGAATGGGAAGAACACCCCTCCTCCCTCAGCTAGTGGTCAAACAGGAGTTCGGCATATTTGCAGTTCATTTGCATCACCAGGTAAGGAAAAAGATCCAGCTCACCATATGATGCACAGGGGAAACGCCAGACCTCACTCAACAACTAATACATCAAAATCTGGCCAATGGAAAATCATGTACACAAATGCTCGCTGTCTGGGAAACAAGATCCCAGACCTGCAGGCAATAATGACAGAGGCTAAACTGGACATAGTAGCAATTAGCGAGACATGGTTTACCAGTAACTACACTTGGGAGACTTCAGTACCTGGCTATGTACTGTTCAGAAGAGACCGATATGCAAAAAACGGGGGGAGGGGGTGGAGTGGCCCTGTAGGTCAATGAAAATATCAAAGCTACAGAAATTCAGAATGCATATAAGGAGCCAGAAGAACTGTGGGACACCCAGGAAACAGGAAATGGGACAGCCATACGAACTGGGGTTATCTATAGGCCCACAGACCAGGGGGAGGACATAGACACATTACTGTTAGAAGATATACAAAACATGACAGCTAAAGGGGAGGTTCTGATAATAGGAGACTTCAACATGCCAGATACAGATTGATCAATACCAGCAGGAACATCTGCCAGAACTAGACACATGATGGATTCCCTGCAGGGGGGAGGGCCTCAAACAACTGGTACAACAACCCACAAGAGAGAGGGTTATCCTAGATCTAGTACTGACTAACAGGGAAAGGATCACAGATCTCCAGGTAGGTCACCTGTGGGCCAGTGACCATCACATGGTATGGTTCAATTCGGCCACTAGAACTAAATCATCCCATTCCAAGGCAAAAATATGGGACTTCAGAGGAGCTGATTTTGATAAGATGGCAAACATAGTTAAGCTAGCCCTGGCAAAAAGAATACAGGAGAGGGGGTACAGGCAAAGTAGTCAAGCATTAAGGATGCAATACAGCAACATCCCATTGTGTCAGAGAGAAAAGGAAGTGCAAAAGAAGAAGGAAACCTCCTTGGTTCTCAAAAATAGTAGCAGAAAAGGTAAGAGCGGAAAGGCTGGCCTTCAGGAAATATAAGGGAACGCAGTGGGATGAGGATAGGGAGGCATACCAAACTTCCCTAAAGAAAGCAGGGAAGGCAGTAAGGCAGGCAAAGGCCAAACCGAGGAAACACTAGCACACACAGTAAAAGAAGGTGACAAGACTTGCTATAGATGCATTAGTGAAAGGAGAAAGTCCAGAGGGGGTATTGCTTAGATCAAAAGAGATAATGGGGCATGTGAGAAGGAGAACCATGTAAAAGCATCTATCCTAACTAGATACTTCTGCTCAGTATTTACTGGAGAGAAGGTAGGGCAGGGCCCACAGCTCAGCACCATGGACACAGGGGGGAGGGAGGTGTGCACTAGTCCCTTCACAAAAGAAAGGGTCCTACAAGAGCTCAATAAGCTCAGGGTGGACAAGGCAATGGGACCCGATGGCATACATCCCAGGGTACTAAAGGAGCTAAGGGTGGAACTAGCAGAGCCATTATCAGAACTGTTTAGTGAATCTCTGAGCACAGGAGATGTCCCAGAAGTCTGGAGAAGGCCTCATGTGATCCCGCTCCACAAGAGTGGTAGCAGGGAGGAAGCAGGGAACTACAGATCAGTCTTATCTCAGTAGTGGGCAAGATTATGGAGGCACTCCTTAAGGAAAGGATAGTGCAACACCTAGAATCCATAGAAGCACAGGATCCGAGACAGCATGGGTTTACAAAAGGAAGGTCCTGTCAAACTAATCTCATAGATTTCTTTGACTGGGTAACCAGAGTGGTGGACCAAGGGGGAGCAGTTGATGTCGCCTACCTTGACTTCAGCAAAGCTTTTGATACTGTTCCACATAGAAGATTGATTAATAAGCTGGTTAGGCTCATGTGGGTCAGAAGTTGGTCAACTGGGTGGCAAACTGGTTGACAGGCAGAAAACAGAGAGTGGGGGTAAATGGTATACAGTAAGAAGAGGTGCAAGTCACAAGTGGGGTACCTCAGGGATCAGTCCTGGGGCCAGTCCTCTTCAATATCTTCATCAGTGACATTGCAGATGGACTGGAGGGTAAGGTTTGTCTGTTTTCAGATGACACCAAGATCTGCAACAGAGTAGATGATCCAGATGTGGTGGGCAGAATGAGAAGAGATCTGGATAAACTAGCAAAATGGTCGGAAGAGTGGCAACTGGGGTTTAATGCAAAGAAGTGCAAGATCATGCACATAGGAAAGAGAAACCCTAAAGCCACCTATAGGCTGGGAGGGGAGTTGCTGGCAGTCACAAGGGAAGAAAGAGACTTGGGCATCATCATCACTGATGACCTGAAATCATCCAAGCAGACCACTAAAGCAGTAGGTAAAGCTAGGGGGATGTTGGGGTGTATTAGTAGGGGTATCACAAATTGGAAGATGGAGGTAATAATCCCTCTTTACAAGACACTGGTTAGGCCCCGTCTGGAGTACTGCATGCAGTACTAGAGACCACACCTTCACAAGGACATTAATTAAATTGAGGCAATCCAGAGAAGGGCAACCAAAATGGTTCAGGGACTGCATCAGAAAACATATGAGGACAGATTAACGGAGCTCAATATGCAACCCTAGAGCAAAGGAAGGAGAGAGGTGTTATAATTGAAACATTCAAACACCTTAAGGGAATTAACAAGGTGAAAGAGTCTAACATGTTTCAATATAAGAAAAATAGCAGGACAAGAGGACACAGCATGAGATTAGAGGGAGGCTGGTTAAGGGGTAATGTGAGGAAGTTCTTTTTCACAGAAAGGGTGGTGGATGCATGGAAAGGCCTACCTCAGGAAGTGGTGGATGCGAATACAGTGCAAGGCTTCAAACAGGCATGGGATAGGCATAAGGAAGCAATACAGATGAGTATGAATAAATAGGCCACTGACAGAGCAAAGGCCAATGGCATATTCATAAGGTAGAAAAAGAAATGGGCAGACTGTATGGGCCTTGCGATTCTTATCTGCCATCAACTTCTATGTTTCTATGTTTTTTTCCTTGCAGGTGCAACAAAACAGAATGGTGTTTCCCAGAAAATCTCCTGATGACAACTCTGCAAATAAGTTTGTGCTGCATCTCAGTGTCAGTCCCCTAAGTTCCAAATAGCTTTTTGCAATCATTGCCACAATGCAACTATATACATTTTCAAATGAAGGGATCCCAGTTTCATACAAGGATTCACATATATTTGTATAACCACAGGTATGCGAGGGGGGAAAAAGATAGAAACCACAAGAAACAGCAAGTGAAGGCAGGGAGCTAACGGGGGAGGGTGGATCACAAGACCTTCAGAGTGATCAGTTCCTAGGTCTCACAATACACTTCAAACAACATGAAGTCTTGCTATATTATGACAATTGCAGTGAGTCCCCATCTTTGAACTGCTCCGGAGGTGAAATAGTTAACTTTCCATGCAGGCATGGAACTTAGACTGCGAGCTCGGTTGAAAACTCTGTCTGTTGTTCTTCAAATGCAAACTGTAAGATTCTTTACTCCGCCTCACTGAACAGTCGCTCCTGAGATTTCTCCTTCTGCTCGGTTCATTTTGTCGGTTTAAAAGTATTATTTTGTCGGTCGCAACCGTTTGGTTCAAACTCTGTCTGTGGTAATGTAAGTAATAGATAGGTTTTACATTTAGTTCTTCTGTGTGGAACTTGTAATTCATTATCGGTTCGGTTTGAACCGATCAGGTTGTATTTAAATCTACTAGTCCTTTTTTAGAGTGCGGTTCCCGGTTCTTATCGGTTCTAAAAAGAACGGATTTCATTACGGTTTTTTCCATGACCCGTGACACGTTGGGAACCGATAAGGGTGTCTTGTTTGGCAGATTGCATAAGCGGGCAAGTTATTAGCTGGCATTATGTCTGAGAAACCCAAAAGAAAAACGGACCCACTGGGTTTCAACACTGTAGTGTTTGTGGGAAGCTTTGCAGGCGACCACACACCACATGTGTTATTGTCTGGGGTTTGACCACCTCAATTCAGACTGCCAGATTTGTAGAATTTCCTGCTGCCACCATAGATAAAGAGTTGGTAGGCTCAGGGAAAGGAGACAAAAAGTCTGCTGACCCGGATGGCCAGCCCGGTTCGGTACCAACCGAACCAGAGGAGTGCCCTCTGACCAGGCGATACTTCTGGCAAACAAGAGGCGGTTCTGAGGAGCCGTTCCAGCAAAAGGTCTAGAAAGTCAGCTAGCGAGAGTCAAAAGTTCTCTCTCCCCAACTGCTGAAGAAATAGCTAAAGCAATTCAAATTGTCCAGTCTCTCTCCGGTTCGACCGAACCGACACCTTCAGGAGGCGTTCGTTGGCCGGTTCCACGGTTCAAGATTATGATTTTGAGGATTTTATGAACCGGAGGAGGGGAAGAGGAATATGAGAGAGTGAATATGGTTTTGAAGATCTGGATGTGCCCATTGAACGGACATCTCTCCAGATAGACCCTTAGGGTTTCTCCTCCAAGGCTTTCTGAGTCCCCTCTCATTTCATGTTTTATAAAAGTTGTTGAAACTCTCCAGCTCCCTGTTGAGGAAGCTGTTGATGACCAAGAGGAGCCGGACTATGTAGAAATGATGGATATTCCAGTGTCTAGGAGACTGTCTATTCCTTTGCATAAATCTTTTCGGAAACAGACAGTAAAAGTTTTAAAAACTTCTCACACTATACGTCCTGTGGATAAAAGGATGGACAAGAGGTATACCTTATCAGGCTCTGACACTGATTTTCTCACTCAACAATGCAGCCATGTGGGGGGTAGTGCAGGCTGCAGCCTGTGACAAGGCTAATATTCCCTAGCTTCACACCCCTGAGAAGGACTCCAGGAAGATTGATGCTATGGCAAAGAAACAGTACATGGCAGCATCTTTGGGACTCAGACAGGCAAATTATATGGCTTATGCTGCTAGGTACCAGAAATCCAGATGGGATACTGTGCTGGCCCTAGCAAAACAAGTCCCTGACCAGCTTGCCAGGATGCTGGAACAGGTGGCTATGGATGGTATTGAGGCATCCAAGGTGCAATTTCATGCTGCAGTGGACTTTAATGATGTTTCATCAAGAGTCATGGCTACATCTGTGGCACTTCACTGATTCTTCTCTACCTGTAGGGGGCAGGCTGGCTTACTTTGTCCAGGACTGGAAGTCTTTAACATCAGACAAGTGGGTCCTGGAAGTAGTAAGCGAGGGACTGGTTCTCAGCTTCAAAAAATTTCCAAAGCTGAGAACCAGATCTTTCCACCTGCAACTCCATCAGAGGCACTCACCCTAGAGGCAGAGGTCTCTCCCCTCCTGGCTCTCAGAGCCGTGGAAAGGTTTCCTCCCCTACACCAGGGCAAAGGTTTGTACTCCAGGTACTTCCTTACCCCAAAAAAGACAGGAGAATGGCGGCCCATCCTGGATCTCAGATACTTAAACAAGTACCTTTTAAAGCCAAAGTTCAAAATGGTGACTCTGGGAATTATCCTACCCTCTCTAAGGCCAGGGGACTGGCTAGCTTCCCTGGACCTCAAGGATGCCTACTTCCATATTCCCATCAGAAGCTCCCATCGAAAGTACCTCAGGTTCGAGCTGCCCTCAGGCCACTACCAGTTCAGAGCAATGCCCTTGACCTCACTTCTGCCCCAAGGGTATTCACCAAATGCCTGGCAGTAGCAGTTGCCTACCTAAGAAGGCAAAGATTGCCATCTTTCCTTACCTGGATGATTGGCTCATAGTAGGCCAGTCCCAGACCAGGTCAATTTACATCTTCAGATAACGCAGCAACTGCTTACCTCTCTAGGTTTCCTTCTGAATCTCTCAAAGTCAGTTCTAGAGCCTGTCCAGCTTCACCTTCATAGGCCAGAACTGAACATACAGGAAGCCAGGGCCTTCCTTCCCTGAACAGGAAAAGATCCTAGTCTCCTGGCCTCCTCATTCACCCTGCAGGTCTCCGGCCAGCAAGGCATTTTCTGCAGCCCTAGGACACATGGCTGCTTCCACAGCAGTTGTGCAGGGAGCAAGATTTCAGATGAGGGACATCCAGTTCCATTTGAGAGCTTTTTGGTCTCAAAGAAAGGATCCTCTTACCAAGTTGATCCCAGTAACTCGAACCCTGATCCAAGCCCTACAGTGGTGGCAGGATCAGAGCAACCAGAGACAAGGGGTTCCGTTTGTCACTCAGTCTCATTCTCTAATCCTTACTACAGATGCATCCCTCTTGGGCTGGGGAGCTCACATGGGTGACCTCACCACCCAGGATCTGTGGTCTCCTCAGGAATCTCTGCTCCACATCAACCTGTTGGAGCTCAGAGCAGTTTTTCTAGCACTTCAAGCTTTTTCCAAATCTGTTCAGACCAAGAGTATTCAGGTCAGAACAGACAACACCACTACAATGTGGTACATCAACAAGCAAGGGGGTACTCAGTCTACAGCCTTGTGCACCGAAGCGATGAAGTTGTGGTCTCTGGCTTACTCCTTGAACACCTCCTTTACGGCAGTCCACCTACCAGGCAAGGACAATGTCCTGGCAGATGCTTTCAGCAGGATTTCCCAGGGCCACCACGAATGGTCACTGGATCCCCTGGTCTTGGGAGTAGTATTTGCCAGATGGGGCACCCCGCAGATAGATCTTTTTCATCCCCAGACAATCACCAACTTCCTCTTTTTTGCTGCAGGCTCCCAGTGTTGGGCTCACTCCCCCTGGATGCCTTAGCCCTCAGTTGGGAAGGGAAGTTCCTCTATGCCTTTCCTCCCTTTCCTCTCCTGTTCAAAGTGCTAGTCAAAATCAGATCCCAATCCTGCAAAGTCATTCTGATAGCTCCAGATTGGGCCAGACTACCCTGGTATCCACTCCTGCTGTCCTTAGCAGTCCATCCTCCCCTGTGCCTTCCCAGGAATCACAATCTGTTAACCTGTGCCCAGGGACGGGTTTGGTATCCGAATCTCAAATCTCTCAATCTCAAGGCTTGGTTCTTGAAGAGTTAGAGTTTGCTGATTTACACCTTTCCCAAGGTGTAATGGATATATTGAAGGCCTCAAGGAAGCCTTCCACCAGGGCTACTTACAATTCCAAATGGAAAAGGTTTTCCATATGGTGCTTGGAAAAGAATATTTCCCCAGACTCTGCTGATCTACCCACAGTCCTGGATTATATGGTCCATCTGAATTCTTTGGGGCTGAGACCAGCTACCCTGAAGGTGTATTTGGCAGCTGTGTCTGCTTTTATTTCAGCAGGTAAATCCTCTTCTCTTTCAGCTCATCCTGTATTTTCCAAGTTTTTTAAGGGGTTGCTTCACACCAACCCTCCATTCAGGGATCCTGCCCCTGCCTGGGATCTTAATGTTTGCATTGCTCAGCTTATGCAACCCCCCTTCGAGCCCTTGTCTTCAGCTGAGCTCAAGTACTTGACTTGGAAAACTGTGTTTCTGGTAGCCATCACCTCTGCCAGATGCATAAGTGAATTACAAGCGTTGTCAGTGGAGCAGGAGTTATCTCTTTTCACAGAGATAAGGTGGTCCTCCGGACTAACAGAAAGTTCCTGCCTAAGGTGGTTTCAGATTTCCACCTTAATCAATCTATTTCTCTTCCAGTGTACTTCACTGACCACTCCTCCTCTGGTGAGAGGAGGCTGCACAGCCTAGACGTGAAGAGAGCCCTTAGTTACTACATAGAGCATACCAAGGGTCATAGGTTTGACTCCCTCCAACTGTTCCTCACTTATGGTGAAGTTGGTAAAGGGAAGCCAGCCACTAAAAGATCCATTGCCAGGTGGATTGTCTCTTGTATCCAATTCTGCTACGAGAAGTTGGGTAAAGCTCTCCCCTCAGGCCTGAGGGCTCACTCTACCAGAGGTACAGCTGCTTCTCTGGCTGCTGCCAGAGACATTCCTATTCTAGAAATATGTCAAGCAGCTACCTGGAAAACAGTTCACACTTTTACCAAGCACTACTCCCTGGACATCCAGGCTAGGAGTGATGCTCGGTTTGGCACAGCCGTGCTTCAGAGCCTATTCCCTAAGTGAGCTCTGTCCCTCCTCCATGGGGGTACTGCTGTGTAGTCTGCAATTGTCATAATATAGCAAGACTTCATGTTGTTTGAAGAAAAATTACTCACCTTAGTAATGTTGTTTCTTCTAATGGAGTCTTGCTATATTATGACCTCCCTGCCTGCCCCTCTCAGAACCTCTGTTTTGGGATGTGGGTGGGCAGTACTGGGTTGGCACTTTTTTGATGCCCACCCTGTTGTTTTTCACCTTCCTTTTTGGGTGAATTGGTGTTGTGTTTTTGCATTTTTGGGTCTCCTGACTTGAGTCTTTGTTTGAGGCCAAAAAATGAGTGTTTATGTTAGTAGCCAGTTGGCTAGTGTAGGTTTACAGCTTCCACACAGAGCCTAAGTGAGTTTTAGCTCGTAAAGATCTGACAGTTTGCGTTTGAAGAACAACAGACAGAGTTTTCAACTGAGCTCGCACTCTAAGTTCCATGCCTGCATGGAAAGTTAAGTATTTCACCTCCGGAGCAGTTCAAAGATGGGGACTCACTGCAATTATCATAATATAGCAAGACTCCATTAGAAGAAACAACATTACTAAGGTGAGTAATTTTTTCTTTGACTGCACAATCAGACAGACAAGAGACAAAAAAGCAGAAGATAGAACAGATCCTTGCTTTTAACTGTTTCTCCATAATGAATGGAACAGGATCATATTCAATCCTTTCACAAGGAGTTGCTGGATAAACACCAGAATTTGTGTACCCTCAGCTTTTTCAGGTGTTTCAGTCTGGACTAGATTGTTCCTCCTGCTTCTCCTACCCTGGTCCTCAAGCCTGTCCTCTAACCTAACCACTTTTTTGTGCAAATTCTGAAGCTCTCTTGTGGGTTTCAGTGTCTCTGACCCACTGAGTGACTGATTCCTGAGCTGGCTTAAAAGCCTCAAGCCACTTGCCAGCTCTAGGAGTGTAACTTTTATCATTGCCAGCTTGGAAAAGAAGCGGTCCAATTTACCCATGGGGTCTTTGTGGCCACTCGATTTGGGCATCAAATCCAAGGGAGATCCATTTTATGTGTCTTAGCTGCCTGAGAATGTGGGAGTACAGGTGGGACTGTCAAGAAGTCTATGTTCTGTGACTTTTGGCTGTCAATTCGGTCACAAATTTCCATTGGAGGTGCCCACTGGTAAGAGGTATTGACTGATCACTTTTGAGAAAAGAAGAATAGTAAATTTCAATGATTGTAGCCAGGTTTGACAGCTGGTTCACAGAGCTAAGAGGGAGGTGACCACTCACAGGAAGCACATTATGTGACTTACCCCCCCGGAAGTGGCCTTTCCTAAGCTGAGTACTTCTGTTCTCCCCAAGATGTGGTTATGAAATGAGGACATGGTCACAGGGGAGAATCCAATGTGAGTCAATTTGCCAATGTTGAACATTTTGGGTCAAAATATCAAGAAACAAGAAAGTTATGAACAAACATTGCCATTTTTCAATGTTTACTCACACCACTGCAATTTGTTTTATCTTTTGAATCCACATTTTCAAAACAGTCATGTTTTTTACCCCATTGAATGCACATGGCTGATGTCATTTTAAAATCCCCTACCAAACTCATTCCACAAAATCAAGTTTGGGGTCACATTTTGTATGACACCCATCATGTTCATATGCTGGAGTAATAAAAACTGCTATTCTGAAAATTAAAGGTTACAATCTAAGAAAAAAAAATGTTATGTGTGAACCTCTTTATTTCCCAATCATTACACCCAAGGGTGCTCAGGGAATTGGTGGACGAAATGGCTGAACCTCTTGCAGACCTCTTCAATAGCTTACTTCAGACAGGGGTTGTCCCAAGGGATGGGAGGGTGGTGGACATAGTACCGCTCCATAAGGGGAGCAGGGAACAAGCAGGAAACTACAGACCTGTCAGTCTTACCTCTATCATGGGGAAGCCTTTGGAGTCACTGCTTTAAACAGACCTAGTAGACTATCCAGAGGTTAATGGTCTCCAGAATAGTAGACAGCACAGCTTTGTGTCTGGGCGGTCCTGTCAGACTAACCTAATAGTCTTCTTTAACTGGGTGACAAAAGAACTGGATAGGGGCCATGCTGTGGATCTATTTTACTGCAGCTTCAGCACAGCTTTCAACTCTGCATTTCACAGATGCCTGCTGAGGAAGTTGGAGGACCTGGGGATTGCTAGGCATATTCTGTGTTTCATTGAATAAAAGCCACCTTCAAATAGAAGCAGCAGGTCACAATGAATACTTTTAATAAAAGCCGCCGTCAAATACAAGCCATGACTTCTAATCAGGGTTGAAGTCATGTCAGATGAAGCACTGTAGATGGGATTCTCTGTTATTTTCTCTGTAAATATGATTATTATTGTATTTCTTTTTACATTTTTGATCTTAGTTTATTTGTTGTGCTTATTTTGTTATGGAGTAGACCAGTAACACTATACTTGATTATTTTCAGGATGTGTAATGTTTTCTTTTTCACACTTAAAAATCTAATTTTGCAATACAAGCCACCCTCCAACACAAGCCATTCTTGAATACAAGCTGCAGGTCAAAATACAAAATGTTAATAGAAGTCACAGCTTCTATTCAATGCAATATGGTAGTTAGATGGGTGGGAAACTGGCTCAAGGGGAGGTAGCAGTGGAATGTGGTAAATGGAGTTAAGTTGGATGAGACAGAGGTCATGATTAGGGTACCATAGGGGTTGGTCCTGGGCCCGGTCCTTTTTAACATGTTCATCAGTGACATCAGAGAAGGTATCCAGGTTAGGATAAGCCTCACTGAAGACAAGACTAAACTCTGCAGAAGGGTGGATAGCGCTGAGGGAATTAAAGAATTACAAAGTGACCTGCAAAGGCTACAGAGGTGGTCAAATGTTTGGCAGCTAAAATTCAATGCCAAAAAACACAAAGTGGTGCACCTAGGAAAAAAGAACCCAAAGACAGGATACTGGATCGAAGGGATCAAACTTAGTACCACATCTGAGGAATGGAATCTACTAGTAGTGTAGGGACTGGGATGGTGTGTGCGGTAGCAGCTATTGCAGCTGAGCCTGCAGGAGGTATGTGTATCAACATCCAGTAGTCAAGGCTGCTGCTGATGTTGATTTGATGGTTGATGGGTAGAAACCTTTCACATATGAAAGGACACAGCGTGGTTGCATCCCTTCATGTGACCTCATCAGCCAACATCCCCCATCCAGACCAACACCCCCTTGTAACACCAGTGGTGGGTGCAATCCAGCTGCCAGTATCCCCCCTTCTGCCTGACCCAGCTATCAACATATCCAATGGTCAGGTGTCCAACCCTGCTAGCAGAAAACAGAACAGCCCCCCAAAGTCCAGCAGTCAGGTGCCATACCCCACCATGCTAACACTCCCCACCAAAAGTGCAATGGTTGGTGACCCAACTCCACTGCTGGAAATCATAACAAACATCCCCAGCAAAGACTGGTGGTCTGATACTCAACCACGCCAATGGAAAACACAGCACACTACCCCAATCTTGGCGGTTAGGTACCCAGCCTGCCACTGGAAAACACAGTCCCCCCAAAGTCCAGCAGTCAGGTGCCCAACCTTGCCATCAGGAAATGCTACCACTCCCCAATAGCATGCAGCACCAGGGTGCTCACCCCTGGTGCTGTCAAACAACACATCAAGTTCAAGTTCAAGTTTTTTGGCAGGAAAACTCCATTTACAGGCTCATTTACAAGGAGATCCTGTTAGGACATTGTGATAACAATAAACAATACTCAAAGATTGGCAGACAATACAGTTACATTAACTAGCATACAATACAGTTTTATTTATTTATTTATTAGCTTTTGGTAACTGGGTAAGTGCACTAGGCAACAATACTGCCTATTTTCAGGCACAACCCGGGAGAGTACAACATACAGAATACAGTGGTGATGACAACAGGACAGTTCGGAAACAATGAAATAGGTACATTCATTTACAATCCAGGTGGACATACATCAGAGAATTGGTCACATTTACATTTCTTCAAACACAGGTAGTGGTAGACAATAATGTAACAATTAAGAAGAGCGATAGGTGAGAGGAGGTCATAAGTCAACTGGGGAAAAAGGAAACACAATAACTAAGATACATCAAGTAAGTTATGCCTAGACATCTACATAATCTGGAGAACTTGGAAGAAGAACTTGAGAACTTGGGAGGAGACTCCCTGTTAGTAGCAGTTACAGTTACCTAGGGCACAGAGGTGAGAGAACAAAGAACGCTTGAAGGAAAGGTGGGAGGAGGAGTGTTTAGCCTGGGGGGAGTGAGTTCCAGAATTTAGGAGCAAAATAGGAGAAGGCCTGTTCTCCCATTTTTGTAGCACAGGGCCGTAATGATAGCATGGGGATGGAGGAGGACCTGAGTGAGCGGACATGAGAGACCAGGGTAAGCATGTCACCCAGGGAGGCCAGACTGGGTGGTTTAGTGAGGGAGTCAATGAAACACCCTAGGGAGTAAGAATGGAGGTCTTTGGGGGACAACCAGTTTAAGCCAGAGTAGAGCAGGCAGTGATGAGTAAGGTGAGGGGCTGATAACGCAAACCTATAGATATTGTTATAGGAAGTTTCTCACTTACAGAGCACACTTGCATTGGCTCAGTAGAGAACTGGAAGGGCATAAAGGAGTTGAGGGAGTAACATACCTCTAACTACTGATATCCTTGCTGAGGGGGTGAGTGAGTGGCGCACTCGATAGGCTGCACCAATTCTGGCATTGACAGACCGACACACGTCATTGACATGCGCGGAAAAATCAAGAGCTGGGTCAAGGGTGACCCTGAGGTATTTGAAAGTCGATGTATTAGTGACAGCATTACTCTCCCAACAGTGGATAAGGAGCTTGGGGGATTCAGAGAACACTTTTTTGATGACCCAAACAGCAAGGCCTGGGTCTTACCTATGTTAAGAATTTGCTGGTTAGCCAAGAGCCAGGATTGAAGGGATTGAAAGTCATGTGATAGGTTTAGGTTAATGTCGGCAATAGACTTGGAAGAATAATAAAGCACTAGATCATCAACATACATGAGTAGGCTGCTGTGAAGGGAAGGACTGGGAATATCATTTAGAAAGAGGGAGAAGAGTAGAGAACCAAGTATAGTACCCTGAGGAACACCACAGGTGACAGGGATAGGGGAGGAGAGAACCTTACAGAAGGAAACCGCCTGAGAACGGTTATCCAAGTAACTGCTGAACCAGGATAGGGTAGAGTCAGTGGCTCCCATGGCTTGTAGCTTAGACAGTAGAAGCGGGGGGTGAACCATATCGAAAGCTTTAGATAGGTCAATGAATACCGCTCCAGTGACTAAGTCCTTATCCATGTTACCTTTGATATCACTAGTAAGCAGGGTCAGGGCAGTGGTAGTACTGTGTCCAGCCCTAAAGCCATGTTGAGAAGGGGATTGAAGATTGCACTTAAGGTACTCAGAGACCTGACGATGGACAAGTTTCTCCAGAAGCTTGCTGAGCATGGGGAGAAGAGAGGTAGGGCGGTAGTTGGACAGTAACTTAGCATCTCCCTTCTTAAAAACAGGTATAGTTCTAGCCATTTTCCAGATCAAGGAGACAGAGGCAGTGGTAATAGAAAGGTTAAAATGCCTGGTTATGGGGCTTGCAAGCCAGGCAGCAAACAGCTTAATAATCCCCGGATGTATACCATCAGGACCAGGGCTGCTACTGGCTGGAACAGTTTTGAGTAGGTCTAGAACTTCCAAGTAAGTGACCTGAGCCAACTCCAGAGTAGGGGAGTGGTGGAACATGGAGAAGAGGCAGGCCCAGTAGTGGGGAGCACGGGAAGGGGGGTAAGAGTAGGTAGGGAGGAAAAGAAGGAGTTGAAAGCATTAGCAATGGTGAGAGGGTGGTGACAATGGACATCATTCATGTACATAACAGTAGGTGTAGTTGGCTTGTTGTTCTGAAGAATTTCCTTGATTTGAGACCAATACCTTTTAGGACAGGAAGCAGATGAACTTAGGAGGTTCTTGTAGTAAGAGCTTTTAGCCAGGTGAATCTCTTTTTTGCATGTGTTACATAAAGATCTATAGGCTCCGAAATCCGTAAGTAGACAGGAGGTCTTCCAAGTAGACCACAGTTTATCCCTGAGTTTCAGAAGGTGGAGCAGTGGATGCTGTAGCCATCTGGTGATTTTCCCTTTTACCCTTCTAGTGGTGACTGGGATATATCTGTCTTGTGGCGAGAGTAGTGAAGAGTTGAAATAGTCCTTGGCGATGTTTATATCATCAGTATAGTATAGGGGAGACCAGCCAATTAAGTTAAGATCATGAATGAAATCTTCCATATTAAGGTTGGAGAGACTGGAAAAAGTTAAAACTTTAGAAGGGAAGGAGGGGGCAGAGGTATTCCATATACAGTAAACTGGGTAATGATCACTTATGGTATCTGGAAGAACACCGGCTGAGGTAAAGACGTTATTTTTATTTGTTAGGATCCAGTCAAGGAAAGTAGCACTAGTACCACCATTGGAGATCCTAGTGGGTTCCTGAATAAGCTGTGAGAGGTCAGCCTTGCTTGTCAAGGAGGATAGGAGAGCTGAGCTAGGATCGGTCCAATCAAGGTTGAAATCCCCAAGACAGATTATGTCATTTTTCCCAGTCACAGATAGCTGATAATCCATAAACAGTTACAACAGTGAGACAGTCAAAAATGGCATGCAATGCAGTTATATTGCAGAGACATTAAGACATTCAATGCAGGCGAGCAGTATAGTAATATGACTATACATACTGATGTTCTTACAGATACAGTAGGATAGGGAGAAGTTGTAACAGTAGCTGAAAGTAGAAAGAGGAGAATGGTTCATCGTGGATAAGTGCATATTAAACTAGCTTCATCAAAGCTGGATGTGCTAGCTAAGGTGGCAACAGCAAGTATCTATAAGTGCCTTTGTTAAACAACAATTTAAAGGAGTTTAAGGAAACTAGTTCTGATAGCTTGAGTGAGGCCTGTATTGTATTCCAGGTGGTCGAGATGGCATGACTAACTGCAGCTTTGCCATAGAGGGTACGGAATTTGGGGACATCTAGGAGGGTGTATATGCTTTTCCTGAAGGCATTGTGGCTGCACGTTTGATGATAAAGTGAAGTAATGTAAGATGGGAGCTTGTTAAGTAGGGCTTTGAGGGCCCAGGCACCAGTGTACACCAGCACTGTAGTGCCCAATCCCCAGTGTTAGTCCTAGCAATAAAGAAACAATCCCTTATCATTCTCTTTGTTTTTATTTTTTGAAACCTGAAAGAAAAGAAAATGGTCCATCGAACTGTTCTATTTCCACAGTAACCCCTACCACCCACCTCAAGCCCCCTGCACCCTTCACTTATCTATCCGGAACTACAGCAAATGTCCTGTTGTTACTGACACCGAATGTAAACTGAGAACAAGGTAAGACCAGTTAATGGCTTTTTCATGTGTTTTGAACATTTACTCGTAACTTTGAAATTTTTTTTTTGACATTTTTGCCTCAAATTTTCAGCATAGCTGTTTTGTTACCCCAACTCATGAACAGGGCAGGTGTAATTTTTCAAATCCTCTCTGAAACTTGTTTTCACAGTTGATCT
This sequence comes from Neoceratodus forsteri, assembly GCA_016271365.2. Lineage (NCBI taxonomy): Eukaryota > Metazoa > Chordata > Ceratodontiformes > Ceratodontidae > Neoceratodus > Neoceratodus forsteri. Next base: position 558,317,557 of record CM028130.1, read on the forward strand.
ACAAAACCACCATTCAGATGGGATTTAACAAATTCCACCTGTCTTGATCATAATGTGGGATCTTTAAAAGACTGCGTTGAAATACTGGAGTCAAAATGTCAAAAAACAATGAAGTTATGAAGAAACTGTGAACTTATGAAAATAAAGAACCTCACTGCAGAAACACTGAGGCAAGGGTTACCCCCAAAAGGCAGAAACACTGAGGCAAGGGTTACCCCCAAAGGGCATTGGCAGTAAAGTCAAGTTTCAAAGAAATACAAAATCACACACACATAGTGCAATGCATCATGGGATGTATATACAAATCACCATGACATTTTAGGTTGGTTCAGCTTTAAGCAAGAATGCATGGTGCCAAAGGGCCTCTCACACAATCTGAAAAGGGTGCAAACAGAAGACACAGACACATGTTTCGTCCTACCCAGGACTCATCAGTGTGCCTCATCTGTATCATATCACAGGGGAAATGAACCAGAGCCTTAAGCTGGTTTTACAGGTTAGGATAATGGTGAGCCCCCCTCCAAAAAAAAAACAAGCTAAGAGAAAAAGAACATCAGTGTAGAAACACCAAGGAAAAGGTTACCCCAAAGGGCGTTGGCAGTAAAGCCAAGTTACAAAGAAATACAAAATCACACACACACCCATAGTGCAAAGCATCACAGAATGTATATGCAAATCACCATGACATTTTAGGCTGGTTCCACTTAAAGCAAGAATGCATGGTGCCAAAGAGCCACTCACACAACCGGCAAAGGGTGCAAACAGAAGACACAGACATGTGTTTTGTCCTACCCAGGACTCATCATTGTGCCTCGTCTGTATCACACCCCTGGTGAAATGAACCAGAGCCTTAAGTTGGTCTTATGGGTTTGGGTAATGATTTGCATATACATCCCATGATGCTTTGCACTATAGTGTGCGTGTGTGTGTGTTTTTGCATTTCTTTTGAATTTATGAAGATGTTCCTTATTCTGTTTACCATTTGTAGCTTAGAACCTCCATATTTAAAAGATTAATGCAGCACTAATCAGGTTAGCGCTGCACTAACTGTGAACTGCACTGGTTGAAGGGGCAGGGACAAAACTGAAATCTTCTGTTGGGCTGTGTTGACCTGACAGCAGGACCGCATAGAATATACCACTGCACTGATGTAAATGAGGCCCTCCCAGGCATACTGGGTACAGTTATATATTCCGTGGTTTCGACAGTGCTAAACAGCCACCATCATAGTGCTCTTAAATGCTGCCAAAACTCTGCCCTTATCCCTGTGCATGGTTGCACCCCCCCAATTGCCCATCCTGTAGCTGTCTTGTATATTCCTGGTGAACTAGTTGTCCCCTACCTCCTGAATGTCCTTTTAGCTGTCTTGATTGTTCCTCGTGGTCTAGTGGTCCTCCCAACCCCTGATTTCCAATCCTGTAGCTGTGTTGAATATTCCAGGTGGTCTAGTGCCCCCTCCAATCTCCCGTCCTGTAGCTGTCTGGAATATTCCTGATGATCTAGTGATCCGCCAAGTGGCAGTCAAAGACCAAGTCGGCTAGACACCTCTCTCCAGAAGAATAGAGCAGTCCCTGGGACAGTCAATCCTCTAGCACCTCACTGACCTCCATTAATCCATGCTCATTTTTGAACATTGGTCGCTGGTGAGGCAGGAGGTAAGGAGTTCAAAGCCTTAGCTCTTGACAGCACTGGGCTGGCTGTAAAATATCTACACTTTCATCTGTTCCACTTAGACATTTTTACTCATTATATGGAACAGCACAAATATGATTGCTTTGCACATGTACACAAGCAAATATAACAGATTCTGGTTAGAGTCAACATGGCTGCTTCAGAGCGGTGAGTCCAAGTAAGTACTTGGCGCTCATGCCGCAGCTGACAGCATACTTGCCTGGTACTCGCGCATACGCAGTGATCAATAATCGCTGCACATGCGCAAAAAAGAGCCTGCTGTGCCCAAGATGGCTGCCATGACAGAAGTGCCCATGCTCAATACTTGTTCTTGTGCAATGAGCTCAAGGTGGCCATCTTGGGCATGGCGGGCTCTTTTGTTTTGCCCACAACTGTGGAAGTGATGGATGGAAACAAAATAGTGGCCAGGAAGGGGTTGTGTGGCCTGTGGAGGGGAGGGGCAATGGAGAACTAAGCCACCAGCTCTAATGGCAGCACTGTGGACATGGGACCACAGTACTTTGGATGCACAGAGCTGAGGTATCTGGTTACATGCTTCCAGAGCCCCTTTTTCACTCTTCTAGCAAAATACCTTGGGGGCTCCACCCATGCATCCATAAAAATGAGGGAGATAAACATGGCACATTAATGAAATATACATTGTATTGTGTCTAGATATTATATTGGAAAATCACTTTAAGGTGCTTTAATAGTTTGTTCAGTTCTACTGTGAAGGACTCAAAGCAACATGCTTCCCAAAGACTTCTTTTTGCAGGTCTACCCCTCCCCCTACTTAATAGCTACCGCCACTCATCTCGTGCAAACTGAAACCAGCAGAAACAAAACACAGGCTTCTAAAAGTACAAATGAAGTGTACAGCAGTGTGGGGATTAGCAGATGCAAAACAAATAAATATGAATGCCGAGGGTTTCATTTCGATAAGGGGATTTAGAAATAAGCTGGTTTGCAGGAGTGGATTAGATTCATTTTAATTTTCTTTTCTGAAAAACCAAAAGGGCCTTATTAAGATACAAGAGGCGTGTTCTGCTTGAGCGTAGATGGAGTGTGGCTGCATTCTGTAAATATTTGCATATTTCAGTAATGTATCAGTGTTCCGGGCCTGTGATCGCCAGGCACAGGAATTGGAATGGTGATTGAGGAGGTGAGGCTGACACCACTTCATGAATCTTACTTCTGGGGCAACTGCTAAATGTCAGATACTTGCACTAATTAGAACGTATGGAAATTATGGGATCAGAAAGTCTGCTCTAAGAGCCCAGTGTCCTTAGTTAATTTCAACTGCATACAGTGTTCTGGCTCAGTAGGTAGCATGCTCACCTCTGGGCCCAGAAGATTGGAAGGATGTGGATTCTAGCCCCACATGAGTTACTTGGGGGAATACCCATAAATTAAACTATAGTGCAGTAGAAGGGGGATGCTGCATTGCTGAGATGCTATGCTTCAGATGAGACATTAAACCAAGGTCCCTTCTGTCCAGTGTAACGCCCCCCCCCCCACATTTGGGAGCTTACCTTGTGCCCATTGTCTCCCATTTCTGCTCTCCTCCGTAGCGCCTCCAGGAATGCCTACTGTTTTTTTTTTCTGTGGCCCGAGTCCTTCTGTGCCCCTGGTGCCCCAACCATAGCCCCAGTGTGTAAATTTAGGCCAACTACACTCAAGAACTCAGCTGTGCCTCCCCACTGCTCAAGTTTGGCACCCTGGTGAGAGAACACACATGCACAATTCTGTGCCTTTGATCTCCCGACCGCTTAATTTGCGGTCAAGCGGGAGAGTGTTCAGCATTCCTGGTCCCCGTATGGCCAGAGTGGGGACCGGTGACCTCACCAAGGGCCATGAGAGCCTGTTATTAAAATTAAGTTAAGAGATCCATGAAGTGTTAGAGATCATGGCTCATGAATATTAATGAGCCAGAGTCCCAATCCTATGAATATTCATGAGGGTATGTCTGCCCTCAGGGAAGCAGTGTTTCAGTGACTGCCAAGAAAGGGGGAAAAATAAATGTAAATAAAAGCATGGCAGAAAGAAAAGAGCTTGCAAGTAAATGTGTGCAAAGGGAATGTGTTTAAAGGGGGAACAATTTAAATAAATAAATAACTAAAGCCTGACTGCATCAATATAATGTTAGGACTCAAATCAGCCTGCCTCCTGCAAGAGGGGTTACAAAATATTGGCAGCAGTGACAGGCAAATGGACTGAGATAATTACTAAAGCTGGGCAGTGACTACAAAGACACACCAGTGGCTATTAGACTGTGGGGCATTTGGGCAAATATTTTAATTATTCTGGTTGCACCAGAACTTTATTTGGGGCTATGTTAATTCTGCCTAAGGGACTGTGTTGTCAGCAGCCATTACAAAGCAGCAACAGCCAATTGGAAAGCTAGGATTCTTAAGCCAGGACTTGTGGGACATTTGCCAAAGCTCATGGGAAACTTCCAAGTGCTTATGGGGAACTGCAGGGACCTAAATTCAGGTGCCAAAATAACAAACCAACTGTGCATCGAGGAGGCTTTATGAATAATTCATTTTTGTGACTTACATAGATACATAGACAGTGTCGGCAGATAAGGGCCTATGGCCCACCCAGTCTGCCCATTTGAGCTTGTAAGTTCAGTTTACGAGCCTTCCAGCCAATCAGAGTCAAAGCAACCAATAGCTTCAGCCAATAGGGAGCCTCAGTAAAACCCCATAAAAGACTGTGTTTCAGCAGATTTTTCAGTTTTGAGCTGGTGTCCCCCATGGGGGTGGGGGCTCAGGCCCCCTGCAATGCCTATGGGCCTGGTAATCCAGTGTAAGCCTCTCCACAAAGGAGGGGAGTTTGTTCTTCTTTGCCAGAAAAGTTAAATCAGTATAGTTTAAAGTAAAACCTGCTAGCCTGGGGTTGCCAGAAAGTGTCCTCCGGGGGCTAGCCAAATCCCTTCCACGTTTGGGAAAAACATGGGACCTGTAACCTAATGACAAGCCCACTGTGAGAGAGCTGAACCTGCCTCAGTGGTGAGAGAATTGAAGACTTCAGGAACCTTAGATGATGGAAAGCCATTCCATGAGGATGCCTAAGTGAGTAATCTTGTACCCTCCGGTGCAAATAGTGAAAAAGCTTATTGGGGCTGCCAAGCCCTAGAGACTTGTTAACTGTTCGAAACTGTTTGATAGTCTGCACCCTGCATCTGCTGCATTTAATCATTGCCCAGCTCGGGTGGACCTGTATAAGTTAAGTGGCCATGGAGTGGTCCAAATCGTATAAATGGCTGAAATGTGTTTAAATTGCTAAAGTGCCTAGAGGACTGGAAGGGGAGCACTCAGATCTGGGGCTCATCCTAACTTTGTCTGGGAGGTCCAGTATTTTGTTTGTGTATGGCCAAGATGTCCTGTGGAAGCTGTGAATCTCAGCCATTTACCACGTGGGACTGAGACATCAAGTTTGTGTTAAAAGAACTGCAGTAATTGCTTAAATTGTTAAAGTGAAATAAATGGTATTACTAAACGTAATTTTGTCCGGATATGGGATGTGGAGAACTGGATCACTCTAGCCCTAGTGAGCACGTCCCCCTCAAAAAAAGATTTATTGTTGAAAAGGACCATGGTGGCCAGGCTGGCCCATGGTTGAAGAATTAAAGTAGTAAATGTGCTGAATGTGAAGAAAATGCAAATCTGCTGTATGTGCCAAGATTATAAATGTGCTGGATGATCAGAGAATTCAAAATGTGTTAAAATGAAATGTAACCAGCTGGTTATACTGCAGGTGCTTTTAGCTCAGAAAGAGGAGCACCAATTTAAAAATGCAGGCCCCCCCTGCACAAGCCTCAGAAAATGTGAATAGTTCAAGTGTTTAATGTTTTTGCAATTCAAGGCTTAATCTGCTTAATTTAGCCGGCCAACATACAGCTGTACCATTCACAAGGCCTGCACCTTTAAATGGATTGTGGTTACTGGGCACCCAGATTTGAGGTTGGGATTGCGGGGTCTTATACCAAAGGTTGGGGACTGGTACCAGTGTGGGTAAAAGAAATGTTTCTGTGTCATCTGATTTATGCAGTTACAGCAAGATAGCCAGGGCTCTGGTTACTTTAGAGGTTGGTAAAATGGTGATTACAACGTAATTTAAAATGCAACTTATCTACCCAGCTGGAGGGTTTCACCAGCACAAATTAAAACCATTGATCAACCTGTAAATATTGTAAGTACTATACTGCATAACCTCTACTCCTTGCTTCCCCCATTCCTAAGCCCCTCCCCCTGTAAATAAATTGTTCATTGTTGTTTTTGCAGATACCTGTGTCATGAGCATTTTATTAGGATCCAGTCATATAATGGTAAAGTGTAATGAAAAGTGGGGAAATGCTATTGTGTCATGCTTGGGGTGGCTTGTGTTAATAGTAGGTGGGTACAGCAGCCCAGGGGGTTGTACCAGATTCCATGCTAGCCCACTTAAAGCTAAAACCTGGGTGGAGGCACCGTAAAATGTAATATCTTGGATAAGAACCAGTTCAAAGTAAATCTTGGGAAGCCAGGCCCCTCAACCTACATCCTAGGTAGTAGGCAGGGGTAGTAGCCCTTGGAGTATTGCCATCAAGGGTTTGCACACCTCTGGTCAATGCCCAGGTCTGAGATAAAGATCCTATAGCACTTATTGAAGAACGGGGGTCTCTGTCAAGCCAGTAGTCCTCCTGTCAATAAAACAGGTTCATCCAATCCTCAACCCCCGCACACACCTAGCAACAAGATATCATAGCTCTGCTGATGTTTCCTCATATATTTTTGCCCTATTCTTCAGAGGCCATGATTCTAGTCGTGGCCTGAAACTGTTTATAATCGTAAGCAAAACTGAATATTTATGACCTAGCTGGGTTTGTGATAGGCTACTGGATTAGTTATTAATCTACAATCTACTGTAACTGGACCTTGTTTTGATGATGTTGCTAGGGATATACAACAGAATTTTGTTAAAATGTTACCAGCTTATGTTTTTTTATTAAATTCTTCCAAGACCGAATATTTGAAACTTGTGTCAAAACAAAGGCTGCCTCAACATAAAACCATAGACAATGACGGTTGAAAAAGACCAAAGGTCATAGATACATAGATACATAGACAGTGTCGGCAGATAAGGGCCTATGGCCCACCCAGTCTGCCCATTTGAGCTTGTAAGTTCAGTTTATGTTTTCCTAGAAGTCTGTTGCAACTTACCCCTGACCTCCAGAATTCCTTTATGTCTATCCCATGCCTTCTTAATTCCCGTGATTGTTTCAGCCCCCACCACTTCCTCTGGCAGGGTGTTCCACTTGTCCACCACCGTTCTGTGAAGAAATTCTTCCTCACGCTTCCTCTGAATCTGCCCCTCTCCAACTTCATCCCATGCCTCTAGTCCTGGAACATCTTTTTCGCTTAAAAATAGTGTATTCCTGCACCCTGTTCCTCCCTGTAAGATACTTGTATGTCTCTATCATATCCCTCTCTCCTCCTCTCCTCCAGGGAGTACATGTTCAGTTCCTTCAACCTGTCTTCATAGGACTTGTGATGCAATCCATGCACCATCTTTGTTGCCCTCCTCTGAACCTTCTCTACCCTGTCTATGTCCTTATGTAGGTATGGTCTCCAGAACTGTACACTGTACTCAGGTGGGGCCTCACTAGTGTCTTGTATAGTGGAATTATGACCTCCTTTCCTGCTGGTGATGCCCCTGGCTATGCATCCCAGCATCCTATTTGCTTTACCTGCTCGCTTTGTCACACTGAGCTTCCCTACCTTGAGGTCATCACGAGATGATAACCCCAAGATCCCTTCCTGCTTTGGTGCATGCTATATCCTCACCCCCAACTGATATATTGTGCCAGGGTTTTTGTGCCCCATATGCATTATCTTGCACTTCTTTGCATTGAATTTCAACTGCCAATCCTGACCATTCTTCAAGTTTCTGCAGGTCCTTCTCATTCTGTCTACACCCTCTGGTGTGTCTACTCTGTTACAGAGCTTTGTGTCATCAGCGAACAGTGAAATTCTGCCTCTAGGTCCTGCATAATGTCACTGATGAAGATGTTGAATGGGACTGGTCCTAGTATTGATCCCTGTAGTACCCACTGTCACTCTTCCTCTGTGGAGTGACAGCCATTTACCACCATCCTCTGTGTCCTGCCACCCAGCCAGTTACCTACCCACCACACCACTGTCCTGGCCACACCCATATTCCCCAGTTTGTGTAATAGTCTTCTATGTGGCACAGTGTCAAGGCACTTGCTGAAGTCCAGATAGGCCATGTCCACTGCCCTCCTGATCCACCTCCCTAGTCACCCAGTCAAAAAATTCAACGAGGTTGGTCTGACATGACCTCCCCCTGGTGAAACCATGCTGCCTTGGGTCCTGTAGTCCATTGACAACCAGATGTTCCACCAATCTCTCCTTCAGTAGTGCTTCCATGATCTTCCCCACTACCGAGGTGAGGCTGACTGGTCTGTAGTTCCCTGCTTCCTCTTTGTTCCCTCCATCAGGTCCATCTAGTTTGGTCAACCTTATTTTCAAAGAAGTGGTATTGATGCTTCAATTATTGAGACTGTTGAAAGTTTTAAATATTTAGGTTTTTGGTTATACCAAATTCTCTCTTATAATACCCATTATGAGGGCTGCACATGAATTGTGAGCTGGGTATGCACAAAATGTGCGTTCCCGGCCCGCACAGCTGCATACCTGTGGACAGGCATTTGGGATGCAGCATACACTAACTAACATCACAACGTAATGCCTGTCCATGGCTCCCCTGGTGGGCTGCTGTGTGGGGGCAGATTAGAGGGCACACTGGGGCATTCAGTTAGATGCTCTACTTGGTCCCATAGTGGATCCCTTGCTCTGCAAAGAGCAGGGATTCTGGGATGGTGCTGGATGTCTATTTTTTCAAAAGATGGGAGAGAGCTCAAATGCTTTCCCCCAGCCCTCCCAGTTAGCCCTGAGATCTGGGGCAGCATGGGGAGATTCCTCATCTCACCAGTACCAGTGGGTGTAAACTGAGACAGCAAGCAAAAGATATGGCAGGGTCCCTGCTTCCATATCCTGCACCCCCTTGCCCAGCACTCTGCACCTCCATGAATGGTGTGGAGTGCAGGCAGACCACCAGACATGCCCCCAACCAGCAGCATGCAAAGCTGCATGACCAGCTAGGGAATCCTGTGTGGAAGGGAAGTGTATCCCTTCCATAAATGTATCCCCAAAGCTCCTGCCATGTGGAGTGCCTCAAGGGTTGATCCTGTCACAGATGTTGTTTGCGGTGTACATGCTACGCCTGGGAGAGCTCATTACATGGTACAGTTTGGGTTTTCACAGATGATATTCAGCTGTACATATCTTTTGCCCCTGGAACAAATGATGCAGTGGATGTGCTAAACAGCTGCCTGGTGGAAATCCAGAACTGGATGGCCTCCAACTGGCTGAGGTTTAGTCCTGACAAAACAGAGGTCCTGGTGATTGAGCCTGGTCGCGAGCGTGATGGGAGTGCCTCCAGAGTGGCAACAGGATTGCTCCTGGGAACCACCCTGTTGATGGCTTCCCCTAGGGTGAAAAGTCTGGGCATTTTCCTGGATGACGCTTGATGCTCAGGTGTCATCTGTTGTCCAAAGTGGTTTTTACCACTTAAGGAATATCGCCCAGATTAAACCCCTAGTTCTGCCCTAGGACCTGCCATCACTAGTACATGCCTGTGTTACTTCCAGACTCGACTCCTGTGTAACCCACCTGTTGGGGGCTTACCTGAAAGCCCCCAAAAAGGCTTGTTTCCCCAGAGGTTTTGGTCCAACCCCCATTCTTTTTTTGGGATCTCCTGGCATTTCTCCCTGTGTTCCTGGGTCTCTTCTGCCAGCCCCTCATGGTTTGCTAAGAGAGCGGGGCCAGAAGAGCAAGTTTCATGGAGCTGCCAGCTTTTGAAAGGCACTCCAGTGCCGGCGAGCTCCATGCATGTGCACATGTGCATTTTTGTGTGGCCATTTTCAGCCAGTTTTGGTGTGCCTCTCCGGTGGTCCCAGTCTCAGGGAAAGACAAGAGAGGGACCAGAGACCAGAGTGAGAGGCAACTGGAAGCAAGAAAAGGAGCCATTTTTTAGGCACTAATTGCGCTTTAGAGATCAGGAGCTGCCTGATGAATATTAATGAGGTGGTATCCCTTGAAGAGCGGGAGTCCTGTCTAGTGTGGAAAATAAAGGTAGTGCTAAGACAGGGAAAAGGCTAAGGTAAATAAAAAAAGGAAAGGTGTGCCCCAAAGGAAAAAGTGAAGGCTGCCCATCCATGGGGGATAAATAAATATAAATTGTCCACGGACTGCAGTCAGTAAAGTGGGGCACTGTATAAACTGCAAGTGGGAAAATGGACGTGCTGCCTAAGGGCAAGGTACACCAGCAGTTGCAACTGCAAAGGGACTAAATAAATATGTTAATTGATCCAGGGCACAGGAGTGGCTACTAAATGATGGGTAGATAAATGAATAAAAGTAAAGGGTTTGGCTGCAGGGACACTTTGAAACCTGGGGCATTGATAACTGAGTGGACATTATTTGCATCCAGCCACCATGTTTGCAGCCATGTGACACCAGCTAGCCAACTACCAAGCCAGAACTAGCCAGGAGAATTCTGGGGCTTGTAAACAGACTCTTGGGGGAAAATACTGTGAAAAATCTAGGTGCCTTTTTGAACAGCCTATGAGGCATTGAGGGAGCCTCATACATATCATTTTTCTTAAGGACAGTGGCTGCAGCCAACGGGGAGCAAAGAAAGGGCAGTGAGCGATTGAGTAAGTTCGGTGGAGAGTTCGGTGGGAGCACCTCCTGAGGGAGAGGGGCTCTTGCCCCTGGAGAGATTGGGGCTGAGAGATGGGCCTGCCTGGGGGCTGCTGTAATTTGCCCCCAGGGCAGGGAGGGCCTGCCCCATCAATAAGGAAAGAAGCAGCTTGGAAGAGAAAAGGGAAAGCTGCAGGATGAAAGGAAGAAGCAGCTTGGAGAAGTAAAAGGGAAAGCTGCAGGTTATGAATTGTCTGCATTGTTCTGAAGTTGTACTACAGCGGCGAGGCCAAAGAAGCAAAGCAGGAAAGGTTGTGTCCTGAGCCTGAAATAAAAGGACAAAGGTTGTGTCTAAACCTGGAGAAAAGACCAAGGTGGCACTCTGAGCCTGGGAAAAGAACGAAGGTTGCATCTGAACCTGTGGAAAAGACGGAGTACAGAGCATGAAGAACAAGGACATATAAATGTGCTGAGAAAAGAGGAGGGAGAGTGAACCTCTTTGATTCAGAAAATTGCCAGTATCTGCATGGTGAGAAAAGGGACTGTGTGTGCAGGGGGTGATGTGTGAGCCAGAGCAAATAGTGTGGCCGTGTTAAAGTTGAGAGACTGCAGTAGCAGAAGGATGAACAGGTGCTTTCTGGTTCAAGTGCCTGAGGTCTGCTGCTGAGGTACAACCAAGAGAGAAATGGATGGCTGTACCTACACATTGTAGCAGGAAGATAGAGAAGGAAAGAGAAGCAGCAGAAGAGGATGTGCTGAATGTTGCTGCTGGCATCCAGGGCCAGGTCGGGAACTTGTTAACCCCCATCAAGTGGGGTCTGCTGCTGCAGGGGGTCACGGGTCCTGTACCTGAGTGCTAGGGCACTCTGATTGAGGGAGCCGTGCTGTGGGGCCATTCCCCAGTCTGGGTCCTCTGTGGTGGTGGGCTCTGCGCATGTACTCTGCACTGGGGCCTGTAATAGGCTGAAGGGGACTAGCTGCAAGATCCACAAGCAAAAAAAGCAAAAAAAAGCAAGCTGCTGCCTCTGTGCCCCTGTTCAAGTTTTGTGTCCCATTCTGCCTGTGATGCCCTCAATGGCATACCATGAGTATAGCAACTGAATAGGGGCACCACATCAAAATGGCGACTCATATTGGGCGCTATACTCTTGGGCTACCCTGCAAGGGTAGTGACTGTAGAAGAATGCAAGGGTAGTGGATGGTGACAGGAAGGGGGAATAGCAAGGGGAAGGGGAGGGACAGGGAAAGGGTTTTGGGGGACGGGTGTGCCTGCTGCCACTGAGCTACCTGTGTGGTGTAGTGGTGTGGGTGGCTAGCTTTCGTGCAGTAGGTACAGGGTTCGGAACCAGGTGCGTAGAATTTTTGCTTGTGGCTGTGGCACTTAATTTTTCTGCAATATGGGATTTTGCCCCTCCCCAACATGCACCCCAGGTTGATAATCCTATAGACAGGGGTGCAAAGGGGCCCAAAGCCCCCCATGGGAATACACAAAAACACTTTTTGCCTTTTTGGATGTTGGGTCACCTGGAAGTGTATATCACTGATTTGCTTTTCAGAGATATACACTTGCCATAATAGCAATCGCTATTCTACAATCGCTGTTATGATATGGAACCCCATCAATCCCCTAGGACTTCAGTGAACTGTACCAGCTAAGGACTGAGTTCTGCAGAAATGTGAATAAATGGCATGAATTGCCCTGCACCTGGGGACTGTAAATATGTTAGCACACTGGGGCTGGAGGAAGAGCCAAGGGAAATGTAAAACGGTTTAAAGTTTAATTCTTAAGTGCGCCAATGTCAGCTACCAGCTGCACCTCTGGCCTGCAACTAAAACTGGGTACTCAGTGAGCGACTTACTGTAAGGGAAACTGGACTGGAACCTGTGGGTCTGGGTTTGGGCAACTGCAGCAGATAGCTAGATAGACAGATACTGATGGCTTCATAGATTGAAACACAGGAATGAATCAAAGGGGATGTGATTTGGGAAATGCAAAACTTGAAAATGCTTTAACCTCTATTCCACTACTCCCTCCTAACTCCTAAACCCTCTCCCTGTAAATAATCCCTGGAGTTATTGTTTTACAACAGAAAAATAATCCAGAGCCTGATTTTGGTGAGCCTGTGTATTGATGAAATGAAAAGGTAAATGTGGTAACTGGATGTGGGGAGATTCAAATCCTGGTAAGTCCATGTCTGGGGTAACTGCTGGTGAGGTGGGTTGGTACAACATCACAGGGGGTTGTACTGCTAGCTATCAGACCCACTTAAAATGTACTCTGGGTGGAGGCACCACCATTTTAATGTAACATTTGGGAAAGTACCCCCTATGTCAACTATGGGAACCCAGGCCCTTATCCTTGGTCTGGCCAGCAAGGCAGGGGCAGTCGCCCTCACTCAGATGACGCCAGAGAGGGGGTTACACCTGCAATGCTCTACATTTCAAGGTCTGTGGAGGGACCCTCTGCTGGCTGCAGTTGGTGCAGAACACAGCCGTCAGGTTACTTACAGGCCTGTCTAGGTCATGTCACGTGACCCCAGTCCTGCGAGATCTGCACTGGCTGCCAGTTAGGTGGATGATTCTCTTGCCAGTTCTAATTGTAATTTTTTTACATGATATTTGCTTTGTAATGTCTGTAATGTATTGACTTGAAATTTTGTATTTTATTATTTGTAGCTTGTATTTTGTTATATGTACTCTATGCTGATGTATCATTTGGGTCTCCATTGTAGATGGGCATCTAGTACACTTGGGGCTAACTGATTACCAAAGTTTAAATAAAAAAAAAAATAAATAAATAAATGATTGAACCACCTGCCAACTCCATGTTACACAACATACAATGTCTAAATGTCAGACATCCTCATGCCATATGCCACTTGCCCCACAACACTCAGCTCAGAAAAAAACAAGTAATAAAAAACCTCAAAAGCAAGGTCGTTATTGGATTTGACTTTTAAAATCTGTTTATAAGTTTAGTTGAGTGTATCCCTTAGTGAATAACATAGAGAATTATGCATAGGCGACTGTGTGTTATGATGTTTTTTTTATACACCTAAGGTGTGTGATGATCCATAAACCTCGAGATGTTTATGTGGTCATTACACATCAAGGGTGCATAAAAAAACTTCATAAGCACACAATCGCTTATATAATAGCTGGCTCTCATTTTTTCCCATAGGGAAACTGGTTATAATTTCATCGTTATAACCAACTGGTTATAATGACGAACATGCGCCCAGTTTCCCTAGTTTGGAGCATGCACCAACCATGATCTTCCTCTTCTTTATGCTGTTCCCCGCCGTCCTGCTCCTCAGAGCTGCACCGGCTCCAGTTCCCCAACATAAGCAGTCGGCAATAAGTTATTTTTTTTTTTTTAGCAAAAATATCACTGGGCACAGAATTGACATTGACAGTGGGAAATAATAAAAAATAAAAAATGAACACTACGAGCCACCACAGACTGCGTTGAAATCCCAACAGTCCGTGGCGCGAAACAAACCCATTTATTTTGTATAATTGCTGCAGCAAAAGGTGATCTCCAACAATTATACAAAATAAAGGATGGGTAGGTGGTCAAAACTCAGATTTTACACACCCCCTTGGGGTGGGATGTCTTAATAAACCCCTTGAGCTGCGCTCTTGGGGTTTATGTGGCTTCCAACCCCTCAGGGTGTGTAAAATCCTCATTATAACCACACGCCTATCCATTATTCTCTATGTTTTATTTTGTATAATAACTGGTGCAGGGACATGAGCACAAAAATCAGGTTTCCTAACAGTGAAAGTAAACGTGAGCACCCCATACATCATAATAACTGGGTATGACATCATACCTGTATATTATGATGACTAATCACACTGATAATCAGTGTGATAAAGGTGTCACTAGTTATTTTAATATTATTTTGTGCTGTTTTGGTTGAAGGACCATGAAGCTGAGTGGGTGTCTGCTCAAGCAGCATGAGTGAGCATGGGACTCCTAATGTGTCAGTTTCCTGAGGGAGTGGGAAGGAACAGCAAATGTATAAGCCCTGGAGTGAGCGGGATGATTCTGAGCACACTCAGGCCTTGCTCCCCCTCCTCCACTAGCCGCCCTCTCCATCCAAGGTTCTCCTGACTATCTCCTATCCAGAGGCAGGGGGTGTGTATCCAGCTTGGCCGGGCCTTGCCACAAGGAGTCAGCTCACAGGATTGAAAGGGGGTAAGTGCTAGGGACAGGGCAGGGCTCCACCAGAGAGCTAGGGGCAGCACCAGTGAGAAGTATAAAATGTATGTTAAAAAAAAAGTTTGTACTGCCCTGTAGACCAACAGCAGCACATTGCATGACCATGATGAGATCGAGGTTTGGGAGAAGAATGAGGTTGCTAGCATTAAACTGGCTAAGGCTATGAGTCAGCCCGCCGTTGCAGCGGTAGGATTTCAATCTGCAGCACCGACGACCTGGGTTTCTATGTGAACCCAGGGAGTCAGAGGGCCAGCTGGGGGGAGGAAGATTGAGCATCTGATGGACTGCTCTCCTCACCCAGGAGGGAGAGTGGCTAAATATTCAGTGCTTAACTAACCCCTGGCAGAGGCCGGGGGTGTCACAACTGAAGTTCACAAGATTCAGAGAGGCATGCTGGACATCAGCGCATTCACACCCTTACGTCATTAGTGCCACATCTCCCAATAAAAAACAAAAAAACAAAGGAAAAAAATGACTGGCTGAAGTAAGATGCGTCCTGCTCTCCGCACCATTGAGCCCCACGCTGCAAGGTCAAGGCACTCTGCTCCTGGATCGCCTAGAGGCACCATCTGGGGATTTAGAGGATTCTACTCAACAGCCCCACCCTGGGAGTAAGCAAAGGTGCACTCTGGGAGGCAGAAGGTAAGTCCCGGGGAATGGGGTGAGGTGTGAGAGAGAGAAGTGGACTGACAGAAGCCAGCCGTCAGAAAAAGAAAACAGCTAATGCTTGGTAAGCACCTCCCACAGCAGCATGTCTCAGCCTGGACAGAGAGAGGGCCACATTCTACCCCCTTTCAGTGATACCCTTTATTATTTTCATAGAACAGTTGACAGTTTAATTAATTAATTTCCCCAAATTATCCATTTCTTTATTGTTGGGTCTAGCAATACTTAATTGCTATTTTTTACAATTTATTTACCCAAGATAGGCCAGTTGAGATGTAATATCTTTTCAGTGGGGTCCTGCTTTTTACCCATTCTTACAATGTATTTGTCCAGGATAGCATCGGTGAGATGTAAGTCTCATTTTCAGTGGGCTCCTACTTTTCACCCATGTTTATAATGTACATATCCAGGATAGCCCAGGTAAGCTGCAATATCTCATTTTCAGTGGGGTCCTCTTTTTATCCATTTTTACAATGTACTTACCACTGATAGCCCAGCTGAGATGCAGTGGGTCTATTTTTTACAATGTATTTACCCAGAATTGCCTAGCTGAGATGCAGTATCTTCTGGTGGGGGGAGGGGGTCCTGCTTTCTACCTGTTTTTACAATGTATTTATCCGGGGAGCCCAACTGTGATGCAGTATCTAGTACTGTGGGCAGGGGGTCCTGCTTTCTACCCATTTTTGCAATATATTTACCCAGGAGAGCCCAGCTATGATGCAGTATCTGGTGGTGGGGGATCTGCTCTTATCTATTTTTACAATGTATTTACCCAGTATAGCCCAGGTAAGATACAACACTCTCATATTCAGTGGATTCCTACTTTTTACCCATTACCTTACCAAGGTAGGAGAAAACACAGTACTGTGTACGAATGTACTGGAACAGACAGCTTAAGGTTTAGTATGTACTGTATACGTAATAGGGTAACAGCTAGGGGGGTATCCCTGGGTCACACCTGGAAACAAGCTTTGGCTCAGTGTGCCTTTCCCGATTACCAAATTTTAAATAAAAATAGATGACATCAAGAAGGAAGTAACTGCTAGAAGGGTTGAAAGGAAAAGTAGGAAACACCCTATCTAGGGTAGGGTAACAAATACCTTTCAAACAAATAAATGAGGAGGTAGAAAGTCAAAGGACTTAGAGGTCTCCCGAAGGAGGGAGAAAGAGGTCCCCAGCTGAAAGCAAAGCAGCTGCTGGTGGGAGACTGTCTTTATAAGTGACATTGCAGAGGGTCTGAAGGGAAAGTATGTCTCTTTGCAGATGACACAAAGATCTGCAACAGGGTTGATACCCAAGGGGGTGGAAAGGATGAGAAAGGAATTGGCAAGGTTGGAGGAATAGTCAAATGTATAGCCGCTTAGATTCAATGCAAAGAAGTGCAAAGTAATGCACCTGGGAAACAAAAACCAAGGGGAAGAGTACACAATGGGGGGTGAGATACTGACAACAACAAAAATGGAAAGGGACCTGGTGGTAGTTATATCAGATGACCTAAAGATGGGCAAGCAATGTGAGAAGGCAGTAAGGAGGGCTGGGGGAATACTGGGATGCACAGGGAGAGGCATCACAGGTAGAAAACAGGAGCTTGTTATCCCTCTGTATGGGCAGTTGGTGAGACCCCATCTGGAGTACTGCATGCAGTTCTGGAGACCCCATCTTTGCAAAGACATAGACAGGGTGAAGGCTGTCCAGAGGAGGGCAACTAAAATGGTGCAGGGTCTGCACCAGAAAACATACGAAGAGAAACTAAAGGAGCATAATATGTAGACCCTTAAGGAAAGGAGGGAGAGGGGGAACATGATAGAAACTTTCAAGTACCTCAAGGGAATCAACAAAGTCCAAGAAGGTAGCATCTTTCAGAAAAACAGATGTGCAAGAACAAGGGCACACAATTTGAAGATAGAAGGGGGATGGCTCTGAGGTAATGTGAGGAAGTATTTTTTCACGGAGAGGGTTGTGGATGCATGCAGTGACCTTCCTAAGGAGGTTGTGGAGTCAAAAACAGTGCGGGAAATCAAGAATGCATGGGACAGACTTAAGGCAATTCTAGTAGGGGGGGCAGGAGGAAGTAGGCTGTTGGTTAACTAGTATCTGCAGCTTATCCATTAGGTAGGGAAATGGACAGACTAGGTGGGCCAAGCAGTCCTTATCTGCCATCAAATTCTATGTTTCTATGTTTCTATTAGGGGAATAAGCTTGCGAGAATGGGGAGGAAGGGAGAGGGAGGTGAAATGCCTCCCTAGTGCTTCAGCTTGGAGGGATGAAGAGCAGATCCAGAGGATTGCTATGGCAGCAGAAGATGGGAAAGAGCTAGATGTTATTGTCCACCTAGGGACAAATGACCTGGCAAAGGATAGGGTAGGGGTAGTGCAGCATAATTTCAGGAAGCTGGGAAGGGGCCTGAAGCATTCATGAATTCAGCTCATGGTTGAGGGTATGGTGCAGAGAGGAGGGGTTCAGCTACACTGGGGATTGCAGTTCAACCTGGAGGGATAAGGGCCTTCACAGAGGTGGAGACCTGCATCTAGCTGGCGGGGGAACCATGGTCCTTAGTGGATAGTTTAAATGTTTCTTTGATGAACATTTAACTAGCTGAGGGGGGAGGCAGTAACTGCTCCCCCCCCACTGGCTAAAGTAGGTAGTAGAGAGAACATGAGGGGAGAGAGGCACCTCAGGGTGCAAATTAATAAAGAAAGCAGGGTAGCAGAAATGGAGGGGAATGGAAATGGGAGCAGTAAAAACAGAGGGAAGAAAGAAGAAGGAAAAAAAGAAAGAAAGATGGGGAAAAAATCAGACTGTTAACAAAATCTGGAATGCTAGAAGTCTAGGAAATTAGATTCTGATCCTAGGCGCTATTGTGGCAGAGTCCTGCTTGGATACTGTGGCCACTACTGAGTCATGGTGCACTGAAAATCATGTCTGGGACTTGGCCATACCAGGATATACTCTGTTCAGGAAGGACAGGATGGGAAGAAAAGGAGGGGGTGTGGTGCTTTATGTGAAGGAAAGTATAAAAATGACAGAGATGCAGGGAATGCAGGGGGAGCAGAGGTAATATGGGTCACCCTGGAGAAGGAAAATGGAGCCGCTGTTAGTACTGATGTGATCTACAGATCTTCAGCACAGGAGGAGCAGTTAGATAGAGAACTGGTGGAAGCCATTGACAAGGTGGCAAACCGGGAGAGGTGTAGCTGGGAGGGATTTCAGGATGTAGATTGAAGCCTCCCAGTTACATAGAAACATAGAAACATAGACTTTGACAGCAGATAAGGACCGCTTGGCCCACCTAGTCTGCCCATTTCCCTACCTACAGGATAAGTGCAGATCCTAGTTAACCAACAGCCTATTTCTTCCTACCCCCCACAAAAATTGTCTTATGTCTGTCCCATGTATTCTTGAATTCTCCCACAGTTTTAGACCCCGCAGCCTCCTCAGGAAGGCTGTTCCATGTGTCCACCACCCTCTCCGTGAAAAAATACTTCCTCACATTGCCCTGAACCACCCCCATCTTCAAATTGTGTCCCTTGTTCTTGCACATCTCTTTTTGAAAGAAGCTACCCTCTTGGACTTTGTTGATTCCACTGAGGTACTTAAAAGTTTCTATCATGTCCCCTATTTCCCTCCTTTCCTCAAGGGTATACACATTAAGCTCCTTTAGTCTTTCCTTGTATGGCTTCTTTTGCAGACCCTGCACCATTTTAGTTGCCCTCCTCTGGACTGCCTCTATCCTGTCTATGTCCTTGTGGAGATAGGGTCTCCAGAACTGGACGCAGTACTCCAGATGGGGTCTCACCAACTGTCTGTACAGAGGGATAACAACTTCCTGTTTTCTGCTGGTGATGCCTCTCCCTATACATCCCAGTATCCCCAGCCCTCCCTACTGCCTTCTCACATTGCTTGCTAACCTTAAGGTCATCTGATATGATTACCCCCAGGTCCCTTTCCATTTTTGTTGTTGTTACTACCTCTCCCCCACTGTGTAATCTTCCCCTGGGTTTTTGTTTCCCAGGTGCATTATTTTGCACTTCTTTGCCTTGAATCCAAGCTGCCGTACTTCTGACCATTCCTCCAACCTTGCCAAGTCCCTTCTCATCCTTTCCACACCTCCTTGTGTATCAACCCTGTTGCAGATCTTTGTGTCATCTGCAAAGAGGCATACTTTTCCTTCCAGTTCCTCTGCAATGTCACTTATAAAGACATTAAAAAGGACTGGACCTAGTACTGAACCCTGCAGTACCCCACTAGTAACCCCTCTTTCTTCAGAGTAGACTCCATTTACAATTACCTTCTGTGTCCTGTTGTCCAGCCAATGTTTTACCCAAGCTACCACCCTGGGACGCACTCCCAGGCTGGTTAATCTGACTATTAATCTTTTGAGTGGGACTGTGTTAAATGCCTTGCTAAAGTCTAGGTAGGCCATGTCCACAGCCCCTCCCTGGTCTACTACTTTTGTCACCCAGTCAAAGAAATCAATTAGGATTCGTCTGACATGACCTTCCCGCTGTGAACCCATGCTGCCTTGGGTCCTATGCCCCACTGGCCTCTAGGTACTAAACAGTTCTTTCCTTCAGAAATGATTCCATCACTTTCCCTACTACAGAGGTCAAACTGACAGGTCTGTAGTTTCCTGCCTCTGTCCTGCTCCCACTTTTGTTAAGGAGAATCACATCTGCCTTCCTCCAGTCCTCAGGTACCACACCATCCTCCCATGATTTGTTAAAAAGGGTAGCCAGTGGTTTCACTAGTTCTCCCCTTAATTCTTTTAGAATTCTGGGGTGAATTCCATCAGGCCCCATTGCTTTGTTCAACTTCAGTTTTTGGAGTTCTTTCAGAACCCTTTCTTCTGTGACAAGACTGAGATTGATCCCCCTCTCCAGAGTGCTTCTGTCAATTGGATTAGGCACCTCCCCCTCCTCCTCTTTTATGAATACTGAGCAGAAATATTCGTTCAGTATCCCTGCTTTATCACTGTCCCTCTCTGCCCACCCACTGTTCATTGTATTCAGCCTCACTATTCCTCCCTTTGTCTTTCTACGCTCCCTGATGTACCTATAAAAGGTTTTATTCCCCTTCTTAACAGAGTTGGCTATCTTGTCTTCAGTTTGGGCCTTTGCTATTCTGACTTTATTTTTATTTATTTTTTTCCTCCCTGCCTCCTTCTGCCTTAACTGGTACAGCTCTCTGTCCTGCTGCTTCTGTGTTTCCTTATACTTCCTGAATGCTATCTTTTTCTCCCTGACCTTCCCTGCCACCTCTTTTGAGAACCATTGTGGCTTTTTCCCTTTGTTTTGATTTGTTTATTTGTTTCACACAAAGGATTGTTGCCTCTGTGATGGCAGCTTTGATGTTTCCCCATTGTTGCTCCACCCCTCCTTCTAGCCTATTTGCTAGTTCTTTTCTAAGGCACTCTCCCATTTTGGCAAAATCAGCCCTCCTAAAGTCCAGTACCTTCACTTTTGTATGGCTTGACTCTGTAGCTGAGTTTATCGTGAACCACACTGTTTGGTGGTCACTTGTTCCCAGATCGCTACCCACTTCTAGATCTGAGATCCTCTCACTGTCCCCATTTGAGAGTACAAGGTCTAAGATTGCTCCCTCATGAGTGGGTTCCAAAACTAGCTGTCTGAGGCATGCCACCTGTAGGGTATCGAGAATGGCCCTGCTCTTGGATGTGGCTACAGCAAATGTGCTCCAGTTAACATCTGGCATATTCAGGTCTCCCATCAACAGTATCTCCCCTTTCTCCGCCATCCTAAGAATGCCTTCTATCATATCCATGTCTATTCCTTCCCCTGACATGAGGGTCTGTATACAACCCCTGTGCAGATTGTGGTACCATTTCCAGTCTCTAAGGTGACCCACAGTGCCTCCTCTCCTCCCTGTTTACTCTTTTGTTCAGTTGCTTTTATCCCTTCCCTTACATAGAGAGCTGCTCTTCCCCCTCTTCTCCCCTTTCTGTCTCTCCTGTAGGTTGTGTACCCTGGTATGTTAACATCCCAGTCATGGTTCTCTGTGTATCATGTTTCTGTGACTGCTATGATATCCAGGCATCCCTCTTCCATCAAGGCCACCAGTTCAGGGAATTTGTAGCCCAGACTATGGGTATTGGTACTCATTACCCTCCATTTCCTGATGACCTTACCTTTTTTTGCCCCATCCCTGTCCTTAATGCCTTTGTCACTTTCTCCATTTACTGCTGCCTTTCTCCCTATCGACATCTCTATCTTGGTGTTTACCTCACTTGTTACCCTGATTTTTTGGGGGGGCTGATTTCACCTGCTCCTTTTCAGTGCCTGCCCCCTTAGCTAGTTTAAATACTTGCCACTGAAGCATTTAAACCTATGACCTTGGATCCTGGTTCCCCTCCTGGACAAATGCAGACCATCACTCCAGTATAGGCCTGCATCACTCCAGGTGGACCCCCAGTCCCCAATGCAGCCAAACCCCCTAGCTCTGCACCAGTTTTTCAACCACTGATTGAATCCCATGATATGGAGCTCCCTAGCCTCACCAACGCCATAGACAGGCAGCACCTCCGAGAAGGTTACCGTGCATGCTACTCATCTAAGGCCCTTCCCCAACTCCACAAACTCTTCCTGCACTGCTCTGATCCCTTCCTTAGCCAGATCATTTGTCCCTAGGTGGACAATGACATGCAGCTCCCTCCCCTGTGCAGCTGCTCCTGCAATCCTGAGGATTAGCTCCCTGTCCCTCCAAGCCATAGTGCCAGACAGGCACCTTACCTCCCTCTCCCCTTCCTCCCCCAGTTCTATCTTCCTAACAATAGAGTCCCCCACCAGGAGTTGTTTCCTTCCCCTGTGGGTCCCATGCCACCCTCCTGTGGGTTTCCT
Source organism: Neoceratodus forsteri (assembly GCA_016271365.2). Taxonomy (NCBI): domain Eukaryota; kingdom Metazoa; phylum Chordata; order Ceratodontiformes; family Ceratodontidae; genus Neoceratodus; species Neoceratodus forsteri. The sequence continues at coordinate 558,339,747 of CM028130.1, forward strand.
TTGTGGAGATTCCCAGCATCCTCCTTGGTCTCCACTGCAGGTGCCTCCACAAAGGAACCACACTTGGCCAGAATGGCATATGAATTGTGGCGAGGTACAACTGAAGGGATGCACCTCTGTTCCACCACCCTCACCCTCACCCTCCCTGAGCCCACTGTGGTCCAACCGCTACTCTTTCTTGGCAACCTCTGAGGCCACGGCAGCGGCACTGGTGGTCCCTGGATGGAAGAAGAGGTCCCACAAATCCTGGCCAACTCAGCCTGGAGATGAACAACCTCCTCCCTCAGCCCAGAGAAGTGTCTGCATATGGGACAGCACTGCAACTTCCAGAATGTCTCCCAGAAGACTGCTGCTCCACAGCCACTGCACTGCACTACTCCCATCATGTCTTATTTCTGGCCCCTTCACTGTTGTTTGGAATACTTACTCTTTCCTCTGTTTATTTTTTTTTCCTCCCTACTTAGTTATTGCCTCTGTGCCCTTTAAGCACCTGATCTTCCTGTTCTGAGACAAGAAGATCTTATGTTTCTCAGTAGTCCCCTTACTTGCTCAGAGGCAGACCTCCAGCAGCTAGGGGGGGATGGAGAGCTACTCTTGTCCTTCTAGGATGGTGAGTCTTTGGTGGCTCTGTGATCACTCAGTTCCTGCTCCCAAACAGGAAGTTCCTGTTTCCAGTCAAATCCTGGGCCTATGAAAGTAGAACTGGCTTGGGGGGGAGGGGAGGAGGGGCAATATAGTCCTAGTAGAGAAGTCCAGTCACAACAGCAGCTCCTTGTCCTGGTGTTCTCTGACAATTCTCTGACAGAAGCTATCTAGGACAGTGTTTAAATCTGGCTTTAACCTGGCTTCCTTCTAGCTAAGCCACTCCCCCTACTTAACAGATCTTTCCACACTTAGTTATATTGTACAGATAACAATCCCCTTCAGCTACCTGAGATTAACACCTAGATAATTGCTCAGGTAATTCACTTCAACCAACTCAGACAAACACACTAACTTTTTTTTTTTACCCTAAATTGAAGGTCCCAGTAGTAGAGTTCTACTTCTTAAGTCCCAGTAAATTGAAGGTCCCAATAGTAGAGTTCTGCTTCTTTAGTCCCAGTAGAGAAGTCCAGCCACAACAGCAGCTCCTTGTCCTGGTGTTCTCTGACAAGTTGCAGCTTCAACAAGAAATAGGGACATCCTGGACTCACAGTACAGGGAGTTCCTCAGGCAACTAGTCAGTGAACCCACTACTGATGGAGCAATACTAGACCTTGTACTCACTAACAGAGACAGTGTTGCAGACATCAAGACTGGAGGCCTCCTGGAGACCAACAACCACCGTACATTGTAGTTCAATATAATGGGTACATGACAACTCACTCCCATCAATTCATTCCCACACATTTCACACCCGACAATTCACTCCCACATCAACTTGCTTCTTCTCAAATCCGCTCCCGTCAATTCACTCCTGTCCTGTCCCAGTGAGCTCAAGTTGCAAGTTCAAGAAAGGCAATCTCTATAATCACACTATCTTCTCCCATATCCGTGTTACTTAAATTACCATCACTAACGGAACTTGTGGCTTCTTCAGACTTCTGTTGCTGGCTCCCCTCAGCTAAATTGGTAAAATGAATGAGCACAAGGATACTTAGGTGCACCAATTTGCTTTAAAAAAACTAAAGGGTCAGCATAAATTAATTAATTAATTAGTCTGGTAATTCTCAAGCAACAGCAGTTAATCAATTTGAGGTGAATACCAAAGTAACAAGTGATAGGTGACAGTTGATTCACCTGTGCTAACAGCGATCACTAGATCTAAAAAAAACATAATCAATGACCACCAGTTAATTAAGCAATACAGCTCCGGTAAAAAAATCAAACGTATCTCATGTGAATTTGAAATGGCAGTCTTAATTTAAAATTAAGAGAGTAATCTGCCAGGCAGTGGCAAATAAATGCCTTTTATTATATCAGGGTTTAAGAATAGACTAAAAAACTGAGCAACAAATTGTACCAGTTGTACCAGATATACAAGATCTGTTAAAAATTCTATCTTGAAAACCAGCCAAGGCTTCTTATGACAGTATACCCCTTGTTAGTTGACTGGTGCCCACTTTTCATCACCAACTGCCCATTAAAATATAAAAAAACTATCCGAATGGTACTCCCCATAGACTATAATGGCGCTCGTCCCCACGCTCTCCTTAGCATTACGTCACAACTTTAATGAACATGGGGGTGGAGCGTGGGCAGCCCCAGAAACCAGGAAGTCTTTGGGACTCGGTGGGGCTAAGTTTACAAGTGATGCCATTTCTTAATTTTTAGATTATTGGACATAATATCATCAGCAATAATGTCTGAAAGGGGCAAGGCACCGAGCTAGGAGGTGCAAATCAAAATAAATTTAACTTGGTGGATCTCTTTAAGGGTATCCCTAAAGCTTTTGAATCCTTAGAAAAGGTGAGAAAGGACCTTCCGACGCTGCACCTGGATCTGTTCAAGCCCTCCACCTGAGGATCTTTACCTGGGACTTAGTTTTTATATGGCACTTACAATTAGTGGTCTAATTGGATTGTTGGGTGATCGCTTGTTTTTTCCTCTCCTTTTCTTGAGAGACTATGCTTCAAATGTCCCCTATGCAATGTGGAGAGAGTGAATGCAAACATCATTGGAGTCTCCTCCCTGTGAGTTGGTGATTCTTTCCCTTAATCGACTAATGCAATCTTCCCCACGTGTTTGGTTGTTGAGATGGGACCCAGTTACTGAGTTATTCTTTTCACTTTGCATATTGGTCTGGTGATGCTGTCCCCTAAGGAGTTAGCTGTACCCCATTACTTCAGAGGTCATCAATTCGTCACTCTTTGGGGACTGATCGATTTTTGGGACCTTCCTTTCCTTTTCTCTCCAGTTCAGATTTCTACTGCGATCCGCATGTGTGTGACCCCCACCAAATTCTACTTCAATCTAGAATCCCAGATTGATATGCCTCCTTGATGCACAAGTGGATTCTAGAGTGAAGTATAGACTTAGATCGGATACTTTCATGTGATGCCTTATAGAGTTTTTCAGAGCAATCGGGAATGAACTCCCCTTTGTGGACCACAGGAAGAGACTGACCTTTAATGCTGGATCCATGTTGTGGCTCTCCTATGACAAGCCCTGTCTGTGTTGCCCCAGCAAATTCTGTATCTATTTAGAATTCCGGATCAATGTACCTTCCTGATAAGCAAGTTGATCCTGGACCGAACTATAGACTGACAGTGGGGAATTTCATCTAACGCCTTATCGGGCTCCTAGAGATTTTCAGAGTGATCGGGATGAACTTTCATTTGTAGACCACATGGAAAGCTAGATCCCCAATCCTAGCTCCATGTTATCTGCTCACCTGGTTTGTCTTTGACTACTTATTTGCCCATGCAGCTCCAGCCACCTCGAATTGCAATAATACCTGTTGAAGGGGCTGGGGCTGGACCAGAGCCTCGGTGGAAGTTTTGGTTGCGCTTGGCTCAGCATCCTTTCTCCAACTGGCACTCCCATCTGATGATGGGGGCCCTGGTGGGGTGCGCCTCTGCATATATGCTCGGTTGGTGAGTGTGATAGCTGGTTACTTGCCGAGTCTCATGTCTCCTCCTTGGCAGGTTCGGGATTGGGAGGGTTGAGCCCCCGATTGTCGCACCCCTCTGTCAAGACCTACAGTGTGTTTATAATAAAGTTCTCTCTTCAGCGTACCTCCTTTCTTTTGTACTCTGCGATCATGGCTGGCTCTTAGCGGAGAGGGGTGTGCTATGATTGTGGAGTCATGCAGGATTCTATAATTCTATTGGCAATAAACCTCTCATTGCTTCTGCTTTCCCCTTCAATTCCCCCGTAGTTAAAATAATGAGCTCAGTGTCAGTGGGGAGGGCACGGTTCTCCGAGTTTAGCACTAAAGGTAGCACTAAGGGGGTGCAACAGAGTTCAGGACCTGCACTGGCTAATGAAGACCCCCTGTGAATACTGTCGTCTGTTGAGGGGTTTGGTGTGAAAGGACAGCCTCGGCTGATACAACTTAATGTTTGTGGAGTTCTGTTCTATAACGAAAGGTTACTTGAGGATTGTGACAGTAGGGGATCCCCTTGATACTGATCCTTGCTGTTGAGCTGAGTATGGGATTTGGCATGTGCAGGCCCACCACCTGTAACTGACAGGTGCTTCAGCTTTCTGGTGAGCAGTAGCTTCCCTCTAGTCTGAGCCTGATAGGGGCTCTCTCCCTTTTATAGTGGTCCTAATAGATAACTAGTCGTTACTGTTGTTAACTACAGTAGTAGCGCCGAATTTGTCAAGCAATTTTGTGAGATTTCCTATTTATCCTTCACAAAATTTAGGGAAAAAAATTCCTCAAAAATTCTTTTTGTTATGCCTATAGAAAGAGGCCAGTTCCTATTACAGTACTCAAGTGCCATCTGGTAGATTTTCAACCAGACTATCAGATGGAAGCACAATCTCCAGGTAGCAGTGAATACACTAACAAAACAAAATCCCTTACCAAAGGTTTCACAATTCTCAATAGGGATTTTTAAAATTCCCTTGACTAATTTGGCGCTACTACTGTATGCTCTGTATCCATGCCCTCCCTGTGAAGAGTGCTTGGACATATTATAGGACTTTTTACAGGCACGTATAGACTCCAGACCTCTGATACCCATTTAGACTGCTTATTGTTTGGTTTGCTCATTTGGGGGTTCTATCTTGGGGGTTCCCAATAGTGATAAAGCCAGTTCTTATGATAGAGACAGTTTATATACACTTTTGATATTATATATGGAAGGTTGCATGGGTTCTATTGTTTTTACCATTCAATATGGACCTTTTATCTATAGACTTTGTTGAGTTTTCCAGTTTCTAATAATAATAGTCTGTTGTTCATTAACTTTCTTCCTCTATAGCTATGTGTCTGCATATGGGGGGTGGGGGCTAAGGGTGGGTGGAATTATTTCATCACTGCTCTATTGTTTTGGGTGTGGTAGTCATCAGCACTGGGGGTAGTTTTTTTATTACCATTTGGCAGTATTACTCCATCATGGACCTGCTCTTTGAGGAGTGTCGGTCATTAGGACCGGAAGTGTTTTTTCTTATGGTTGATGAGTTGTATTGTTTCATTTTGGGTTATTAAGATGGGGGGGGTGAATCTCTGTCTTTATTAATAGATCGTAGCTGTTTAGTACCAGATTTTGATAGCTTAGTGGGGGTAGGGGGTGGGTTAGCTTTTCCCTTGTACCTATTTTCTTTTCAGATTACTGTTATATTGTTGATGAGCCCTGAGTTCTTAATATCTCTTATCCAAAATGGCTAACTGTACATTTCATCACATGGGATATAAAGGGGGGGACAAAATAAATGTAAACGTCACATGGTGCTTCAACATCTGAAAAAACTTAAGACTATTATAGCCTACCTTCAAGAAACACATACTAAGAGAATATGCCCTCCTTTTTAGGAAGCAATGGGTAGGGCAGCCATATGGATCTGGTTGCAGCACACAGAAAAGTGGGGTTGTTATTTTGCTAGCCAAAGGCATCCCATTTATCCTAGAAAAAAATATTGGGATCCCATGGGCCATTATTTATTTTTACATGGTAGACTGGGTCACACCATGGTGGTGCTTGGCTCAGTTTATGGCCCCAATATAAATTCTCCAAAATTCGTTGTGGATTTAATTCTCATCCCAGCTGCTATACACTGTCCATTCATAATAATTGCGGGGGACTGAACATGGTATACCAGTCTGATATCGGATAAATTCAAGAGACTCGACGGGGTCTTTCCCCAGGACAGCGAAGCCTACGAAATTTGATGGATGACTTAGGTCTGATTGATCCATGGTGACTAACTCACCCTACTGATAGAGGTTACACATTTCATTCCCTACCACATAATACTTATTCATGGTTGGACTACTTTCTAATTTCACAGGAAGCCCTTGCTGGTGTTATATCCTCTGAATTCCTTGCTACTGTTGTGTCAGATCACATCCCAGTTAACTTAATTCATTGTGTCAATAATACGGAATGCTGAGATTTTGTTAGGCGCCTCAACGCCCAGTTACTTTAGGACTCAGATTCACTTCAGGTCCTACGCAATTGGTTGAAAGACTTTCTGGCTGCGACTATAGGGTCTGTTCCTGTGGTCAATGTATTATGGGGAGCTCTTAAATGTTTCTTAAGAGGCAAATGTATTTGCCTTTCTTCTAAACATCTTAAACAATGCCAGGCCCACCTTTCAGAACTTCTTGAAAATATTAGGCAGATTGAATATACCCTCTCCTCTCATTCTGACTTGATGACTTGGTCCAAATTGCATAACCTTAGACCCCAATACTCAGACATATTAGCTCAAAAGGCTGAACTGGCACTTCGCAGAACTAAAATAAAATATTTAGAGTCTGGGGAGAAAGCTGGTAAGCTATTAACACTTCGTCTACATGCTCCAGAGTCCGATAATTATATCCTTCAATTATGCCAGCCCAATAAAAGTACACCAATTACTCACCCTAGGAAGATAGCAGAAACTTTTTGTTCTTTATACTCCAGTCTTTATGCTTTTGACCCTACCACCTCTCCCTTGTTGACCAATATAACTGATTATCTAGACAGCATTTCCTTCCCAGCTCTTGACCTGGTTCAACAAGATTTGCTTAAGGCTCCCTTAACTGCCATGGAAATCCTTCAAGCTATCAAACAGCTTCCATTGGACAAGGCCCTGGGACCAGATGGCATTATCAATAATTTCTATACTACGTTTGCTGAGGAACTGATCCCTCTTCTTTTGAATGTCTATAACTTTTGGTATGAATCAGGTTTCTCTAACCATACCTTCACCGAGGCCCTTATTACAGTCATCAAGAAACCTGGTAAGGATCAAACTCTCCCTGACAACTATCACCCAATTTCATTGTTGAATACTGACCTCAAGATATTAGCTAAGGTCTTAGCCAATAGTGGAATGGGGGTTGCCACTAGATACCTCATTTAAATCAGCAATGACATGCATAAGGCTGAAACTGATCTAGATAACTGGAGAATGTAGACTAGCAATCTTTGCACTAACCGCTGAGCCACCTAACTTCACTTTCTAATTGTTGTGATACACACATACTGACTAATACATATACACATACAGTATATGCATATATATTCCAGTATAACATACACAGCAAGTCACATTAAACTGTCCCTCCAACTCACTGGTTTAGCATTTTCCAGTGAGTTGCTTGATGTGTGCACTTCTCACTGAAATGAATTAATAAAAGTTTCCTAATGGTTTGTTTCTAGCTGCTATTCAGTTTCAGCTTACTGTACTTTGCAGCTCTCTGAAAACTTTTATCAATGCAGTTCATGAGCAGTGCACACATTAAAGGGACACTGATGGTTTTCAGCAGCAATACTGAAGTTGTGTAACCAGTGTGCCTGTAATAACATCTATGGCAAAATTATCTACTCATGTGCCCCAGTATGAGTAACAGTAAAATATGTTACCTAATGTTTTATAAAATATATACTTTAGCTCGGACTGAGCACACTACCTTAGTGCTTGGCCGATCATCCACCACCGGATTCCTCTTCTCAATGTGAACATGCATTGCACATATGTGGATTTCCTGAACAAGTGTAAGTGATAGTTGGGGCTAAAAGTGCATGCTCTTCTGAGCATGGTGATCTTTGTAAGAATAATGAAGAGCGTTGCAAGTCTTACTTTTACCACTTTGAAAAACAGGGCTGTGATCCTGAGCATACGTGTCACGTCCATGGCAATGTCACATGCCTGCTCAGGATCATGGTCTTGTTTTTCAATGTGGCAAAAGTAAGACTTGAAATGCTCTTTTTTATTCTTCTTACAAAGATGCTTGTCTATCCCAAAATATTATCTAACAGCATTTGGCTTGTGGGGCTGGTGCCAGTTTCGACCCATGTCCATGAACATCCACATGTGATCACACAGGTGACAGTACAGGAACAGACAATCAGGACCACTCTTGCAGTACACACACACACACACACACACACACACACACATACCAGAATAGGTAACATATACAATGAGAAAAAAATGCACAGACATATTTTTAGTGCCACACAAGATGAAACCATAGCCAACAACAGCCCCTAATAAACTAATATGAAACACCATCAAATTATGATAACAATGGGTGCACATGGGCACCTCTACAGAGCCCCCACACACACACATATGCAATGAACAGTATGACTTGATATGGTTCAGGACTGATGAGAACAAAGACATATTAAAAAACATATAATTTGTGATGCAGCATACTGTAGGTCAATGAGTAGCTATACAGTATAATGGGGTGGGGGGCTATCACAGATAGTATGATGGACTGGAATACCTTTGTGTTGCTAAATAAAACAGACAATGACCCCTGAATTGCAGATAAAGCAATAACTAGGTATTAATAATTAAAAATACTAACCGATCCAAGGTACGTCTCCGATTTGTGTCATCTGAATCAGAACTGTCAGTCTCTATGTCAGAATCAGATGCAGCTTGTGCCCCCTCACAGTGATTAACATGGGACACTGTGGGCTCAAACTGGTATGGCTGGATACCAATATCAAAGTTTAAATGCATGTCCTCAACATCTTTATATTCCTTTACCTCAAACATGACGAACAGTGAACAAAGACACGGTAAAGATTAATGAAATCCAAAGTTAAAAAAAAACACCATCCCTGTAAAATAGCTTGCTTAGCTGATCTAAGTTTTCAAGAAGAAGGCACATAATCAGCACAGACCAGCAAACTCCCTTTTCAGTACTTTGGCAACAGAATTTCAACAGCATGGTAAGTTTTAAGATGAAAAAGTGCATATGAACAGTCCATTTCAAACCTCCACTATAAAAACACTCTGTAACTTAAATTAGCTGTGTTTAGGGGTCCTTTAATTTATCTTCAGTGAGAGTTGTGGCATCAAACTAAGGCTTATACTAAAGTGTGAGGAGCTAAGAAGGTTGTTGTCCATTAATGCTCCTTTCCATTATCTGTAGTCGCATAGTTTGTTTTCGTCCAGTATATAGGAGTCTAATCTACTTTTGAATTTATTTATATATTTACTGAGTACTATCTCTTGAGGGAGTCTGTTTCAGGGGTTAATTATTCTTTGTGTATACAATGCTTTCCTCCTGTTAGTATGAAAAAGTGTCTTGATCGTAACTGTAGGGAGTGGCCTCTAGTACCTTTCTGGTAATTTTTGAATTCCAAGTTTAGCTGATTAAGTAGGTAATTGTCATTTATAATAGCATAACAGAGGAGTAAGTCCACCCATATTCTTCTAGTTTCTAATGACATGAGGCTTAATTTCCTTCAATGTTCATCACAGTGTAATGTCTTCAAGTTATTACTCTATATTATTTTTGTGGCCTGTCTTTGAACTCTCTCAACTCTGTCAATGGCTCCCAATGCAACTGGGCTCCACACCAGGCTCCCATAGTCCAAAATTGGTCTAACATATGTCCTGTACAATGGCATAATCACATGTTCACTTCTACTTTTGAAGTTCCTTGTTATAGTCCGGATTAAGCTTTTTGCTTTAGTTATCTGTGCCTCACAATGGGATGAGCAAGTCAAGTTCTGGTTTATCATTGTTCCTAAGTCCTTCTCTTCTTCAGATTCTCTAAAAGGTGAACCATCCAGTAAATATGTTTTTATTTGATACTGGTTTCCTAGGTGAATGACACAGTACTTGTCCATATTAAATTTCTACCCTATGTTTTTGCCCATGTTAGAATATTATTCAGATTCATTTGCAATGTTGATTTGTCATTGTTCGTGTTAACTATGTTAGCTATCTTTGTGTCATCTGCATATTTACTGATTCAGCTAGTCACATGTTCCCCCATATCTGATATGAATATCTGAAACAGTAGAGATCCCAAGACAGAGCCCTGTGCCACCCCACTGGACACCTCCCTTGGGCCAGAGTAATATCCCCTTAAGCAGACCCTCTGGGTCGTATTACTTAACCATCTCTGCGTCCACTTTACAATTCTAATATCCACATTTAGATGTATTAGTTTCTGAATTATTGCCCTGTGTCGGAATGTGTCAAATGCCTATGAGAAATCGAAATATATGCAATCCACTGCTACACCCCTATCCAATGCTGCTGATATTTTCTCATAAAGCATATAAGGTTTGTCCCGCATGATGTGTTCTGAGTAAATCCATGTTGTTCTGTATCCTGGGCATCATGCTTCTTTTGGTGTGCTACAATCATATCTTTTATTATAGATTCTAGTATTTTCCCAGGCACCGAGGTGAGACTAATAGGCTTATAGTTTGTACACTGTGCCGTATTCCCCTTTCTGTGTATTGGAATTACTGTGGCAGTAAGTCAGTCAGAAGGGACTTCACTATTTGGTATTAAATTATTTACTACATAAAACATTCCATTCTGTGACATTTGACTTACTCACTGCTAGTACCAGGGTTGCCTGCTTATCTCACTTTATGACTGCGAAAGCCTGAATGAGCTGACATATTTATGAGCTATGAAACTTTCTTGAAAGACAATTTTAACCAGATTAAAGCACTGCTCAGCTGAATGAAAGAGGAGCAATACCACAAAACCTCTAGTTTTATCTTGTCCATTAGGCATCAGAAGAGCTCCTTTTTTCTACTGTAATAGCAAAACGACTGCAGGGCTCTGCTAATTGCAGCCATAAAAAGGCACTCCACACTAGGGGCTGGATTCACAAAGCTTTCAGAAGGTGCAAAACCTTCCCTAAGTCCCTAAAACTGCCTTAGCTATGGAAAAAAGGGGAGATTGCTTTATGTGCTATTCACAAAAACCTCCATAGCTGCAGAAAAAAACACTATGGACTGTGGGAAAAAAGTGCAGCTGTGGAAGTCCCTGAGGGAAAAAAGGTGTGAGATAAATAAGGCACATCCCCTGAAGAGCTATTCTCAGTCAGTTTTTTTCCGCAGTTGCAGAAAAAATGTTACACACAGTGGAATGAGGTGTAACTCTCCCTCAGCAAACTCTGTAGTGCCCCAACAATTGGAATCAATTAAGGTGGAGGTGAGGCACAGGTAATAGCATCCCAGATGGTATATCAGTGGCTGATGTTACAGCAACAAAAGCACACATTGCCCTGCTATGGCAACAGGCAACAACCACCAGACCCAGTGCAGCCCATGACAGAGCCCCACAGGCAGTAGAGCCTGGCCAGCCTGCAGTGAGTGCTACCCCTGCAGGCAACAGGAATGCCCCAGGAGGGACAACCAGGGACAGTCAGCCACCGTAAGCTAAGAGCATTGCTGAGCCCTGTGGTGCTGCAGTGGTCCCAGTTGAGGAACTGGTTTCTGGTATCTTTGTGGGTGCTGTCAGCCTCATACTATGGCAGCAATGTTAAAGTCTGCTGCTTCAACTACTTGTTGTACTATTGCTGTGCCTTTTCAGCCATTTCCACAGCTGTGAATTGGCAGCTGCGGATTCGTAGTACTTGTGGAATTCCCACAGCTGCTGGAATTCCGCAGCTGCGGAACATTTTGTGGAATTCCCTCAGCTGCAGGATTTTCTTTCAGAATATCACACAACTGCATTTCCACAGTGCTGCAAGCCTTTTTCCCGTAGCTGCGGGGTTTTTACTGTTCTTTGAGAATCCTGCCACAGGACTTTTAACAATTGATTGAAGGCTTGGTGCATGGAGGAGGGCTTTAGCTACACTGGAGACTGTGAGTCAGCCTGGGAGGATATGGACCTTTATAATGGAGACAGTCTGCATCCTTCCAGGAAGGATACCACAGTTCTTAGTGTGAAGTTTAAATGCTACTCAGATGAGCATTTAAACTAGCTGGGGGGGCTGAAATACAACACTCTCAGAAGGTTCAGTGTGAACTGCAAAACAAGGGTGAGTCATGCACAGAAAATGGGAGAGCTATCACCTGTTGAGATACAAACAATTTCAAAAGAAGGAATGATCTGTGCACTAATGCCTCCCTAATGAAGCTCGAGAGGAGCACAGTGTCAGGGTCATTTGCTGAAAGTGGACCGTGGTTGGGTAATGCTAAATTCAGCTGATATCAGTTAATAGGATGTTTACTACACTTTAGGCATTTCAAAAGGAACTCTATTTTTCTGCACTGGATGTGAAACACTGAAGCACTTTTCTATATATCAAGTTAGAACATTTATTGCTGTATATCAGCTAATGATGATATGCTGAATCCATGCAGTTGTCATGTGTTTTTTAACAAAGGTTGTTAGTATCTGCACATTAAATCTGATGCAAAATGTTTTTTACCTGAAGAGTTTTCTTCTTGAACATTATATGACCTACGTCATTTATAACTAGACATTGTGACCTTTATGCCAGTATAGCTATACCCTACAGACCTGAGTGCATAGATCTTTTTTCATTTGGAACTGAAAGACTGTAATACAAATGGAGAAAAAGACTGCCCCCCACCAGACAATAAAGCAACAAGGATGGAGGGCCAGAGCAGAGGAAGTATAATTCAGATCTGCAAGAAGACAGGAGCAAAGGAGACAGGTAATCGAGAAAGAGAAACAAGGGAAGAATGGTGGGTCAGTAGGAACTTCAGTAAACAGCACAGGCAGGTGGAAGAAAGCAGGGAGGCATGCAGGGGGCATAAGGTGTGAAGAGCCATGTGCTCCAATGTGAGGAGCCTGGAAAATAAAATTCTGGACCTGTAGGCCATCATGGAGGAGGCTAGCCTGGATTTGGTGGCCATAATGGAGTTATGGTGCACTGACAGCCGTGCCTGGGATGTGACAATGCCAGGCTACTCTCTGTTCAGGAGAGAAAGGGAAGGGAGCAGAGGTTGTACTATATGTGAAGTAAGGAATCAAGGCTATGGACGTACAAGGCCACCCAGAGGAAAAGGAAGGATTGGAGGTGCTGTGGATCATCTTGGAGACAGGTGCTGGGGCCACTATTCATACAGGGAGGCATACAGACCTCCAGCACAGGGAGAGGAGTTGGATAAGGCACTTGGAGAAGACATCATCTGGATGGCTAAGAAATAAGGGGGAGGTGCTGCTAGTTGGTGAGTCAAATCTGCCAGGTGTGGATTGAAGCCTTTCAACAGCAGCTTCAGCAAGGAGCAGGGCCTTTCTTGACTCCCTACAAAGGGCCTTTTTCAACCAGCTAGTCAAGGAAGCCACTAAGGATGGGGAAGTGCTGGACCTAGTGCTTACAGACAGTGACAGCATTGCAAACATCACAGTAGACAGTCCCCTAGATACCAGTGATCACAACACAGTTTGGTTTAGCATCATGGCAGGAGGCGAGACAAGCCACATGAGGATGAGGGTCCTGGACTTTAGAAGCTCAGATATTAAGGAAATGGGAGACTGCCTCAGAAATTACCTAGCGAGGGAGAAATGCCAGGCAGGGGTAGAGGAACAGTGGAGAAAAATAAGGGAGGGCATAATTAAGTCAATCAGCCTCTGCGTGAAGGAAGCAAGTAAAATCAAAAGGAGACCATTATGGTACTCTAGGGACGTGGCCACAGTGGTGAAGGAAAAAAGGGTGGCATTTAGGAGGTATAAGGAAACGTGGAGGGAGGAAGACAAGGAGGAATACCAGGTAAAACAGAGCGAAGCAGAAAAGGCAGTAAGGGGAGCAAAGGTGCAGATAGAGGAAAGGATAGCCAAAGGGGTAGCTAAAGGGGATAAGACTTTCTTCAGGCACATTAGGGAGAAGAGTAAAGCAATGAGAGAGACAGGGAGAATAAGGAGGGTGGCAGAGGGAGAATGTGCAGAAGAGCACCAAGAAAAAGCTAATATCCTAAACAGGTAATTCTACTCAGTATTCACTTTGGATGGGGGGATGGACCACCAGTGATCGCAGGAACAAAGGGGGGAGGTGGACTCAAGTCCATTTTGAGAGGAAAAGGTCCTGAAGGGACTTGCAGTTCTGAAAGTGTATAAGGCTATGGGACCAGACAGGATACACACAAGGGTACAGACAAAAACTCAGGGAGGTACTGGGTGTCCCGCTGATGGGCTTATTCAACAGTTCATTAGAATCAGGCTTGATTTTGAAGAGTCAATATTAAAGGGATAAACTCAAACTGGTCAGATATAACCAGCAAGGTGCCCCAGGCTCGGTGCTGGGACCGTGCTTGTTTAATGTCTACAATACCTCTATGCAAACCACTACTGAGGCATGGCTATCCAAATTTGCAGATGATACCAGACTGGGACGCATAGTGGAAACCCATGAGGATGCAAATGTTCTACAACTAGCCCTTGGGGAATTGGAAACACGGGCAAATGGAAAAAAGCTGACATTTAACGTTGAAAAATGCAGTGTTATGCATTTTGGAAATAAAAACAGACTGAGCAATTACTGTCTAGGAGGGCAAATATTAAAAAAGATAGAAGATGAAAGGGATCTGGGCATAAGAATAAGTAACTGGGGCGTGGCTTGACCGCCAAAGGAATGGCAGCGTAATTCTTGGGCTTCTCCTCACTGAGAAAGAACCTTGGCGGGTCGGTCTAATCCCGGGATGTAAATCCATTTTTGTTGTCGAATACTTGCCTGGGGAACTGCCCTGAATTGGTCGGTGTGCTTTTCCTGATTGAATTGTACTGTAAAGCTGCTAAATTTAACCGGCGATCCGGGAGAAGTGCTGCTCAACTAGGCCACAGAAATTGAAGACCTAATCCTCAGGACTCACGGTGTACTTGCTCTATACAACCTACAGATGGAGTTCATATCAGCACCCATATCAGCCCAATCAACCCCGAAGAAGATGACGACTGAGGTCCTTCTGCCCATAATCTCTCCAATACCAGATACAAATGTGCAAACGCCATCAGTGACTGAATCGCTAACGTATATCACCCGAATGCTGGAGGTGGTTTTGCTGCGAGTTGATACCATCAATACTACGCTTACAAATACTACTGCAGAGGTACATGTAATACAGGATTGTTTAAATGTAGCAGAGCAAAAGGTGGAAACTTTGGAACTACAATAAGCTAAATTAACACAGAGAATACGAATGCAAGACTTACAATTGGAAACACTACTTGCCAGAGTGAAAGACCAGGAAAATAGGGGGAGACGCAATAACCTTCGAATTTTCAGAGTCTCCGAGGGATCTGAGGGAACATCTATGGAAAAGTTTTTCAATGAGACACTCCCTAAGATGCTAGGGGAGTGCTGGAGAGGCCCAGTTGAAATTGAAAGGGCTCATCGGATCGCTGGAAGGAAGGAGAAACAGCAACTAGTCCCAAGGCCAATCGTGGCATATTTTATGAGATATTCTACAAAAGAACGTATTCTAAGTGCTGCTTGGGACCTGGGTGAAATTGGATGGCAAGGTGTGCTGATTTCGATATACAGAGATTCCGCACAGGAGACAGCGAATAAACACAGGGCTTATGGCCCTATTAAGAAGGAACTATCAGCCCATAATTTTCAGTAAAGATTCAAGGGACTTACCAGACTGTTGGTGTCTAAAGAAGGGAGAGAATTACTAGCAGAGGCTCCTGAGGAGATTGAAAGATGTGCCTCTAAGTATTGGCTCAACTTACCCCTTCAAATTTCACCCCTCAGAAGGCTATAGGAACCCTCAGACACCAGAGCTAGGAACCAAAATCACCAGTTACGGAACCCAGAAGGCCGCTGTGTTAAGGGACCAGGTTCTTGTACTGATGAGCCCCCTCAGGGAGAGATCTACTTATGTAACACCAAGCCTACACCTGCAGCGGCTGCTGATTCGAACTTGCCTTTTCTCCCTCCTAGAAATACCAGCTTGATTCCAAGACAGCGACAGCAATCTAGGAGTGACCAACAGCTTTCCCCAGATCTGCAGAAAACAGCCCCACCAACAAAAATGCCTAGAGATGAGCCTTTAGAGCTCTGCTCTGATCACCTGGTGGATGTAACTGAGTTCTCCCTACCTAATCAAGGCAACTGCATGGACTGGGCTGATATCCCAGAATCTTCTCTGTTGGAAGTAGTGGACATCCCTGGTCAGCTTAAATCAGGGATTAAATCATATGCAGCAGTGGTAGCTTCCAAAGAAGTTTCAGCTTCTTGAGAATGATCCCAGCTAATAATGACTTGGGATGGTGAATTCTCTGACTGAACTTTGACTGCACTGACTGCAGATTGTAATATCCTGCTGCATGATGTCTCAATTGTTTGGTTTAATAGTAATATAGAAATATGGCAAAGCTTCCCCTCCCTGGGATGGTTGAAACTCCCTGAAGTATAATGCCCAGACGAAGAAGGGTTCCCTCCCAGGTCCCTCCCCCATCACCACCTTCTAAGTAGGGCATCTGGGTAGTACAAATAAGGTTGGAGTTGCTGAAATGTCAATGTTTTGGATTAGTAACGAACTGCATTGTATGGGCAAATGCTATGGGGCCTGGCCCTTATTATTCGATTAGGTAGTTCCCCACTACTCCCTCCCCTTTTCTTTTTGCAATTAATCCCCCCTCTCCCCTCATACTTGGTTTAGGCCCTCTCCTCCCCCCCTCCGGGATTATATTTTCTCCTGGGATTATTCTTCAGTTGAAGACGGATTAACCCAGTTGAGTTGTGACTCTCATTGATAAACCCTGAGCGCAGACGAAAGTGGAGCTGAGGATACGGCTTTTGTTTATCCTCTTCCTGGAAACGTCTGTAGCAGTTAGCATTTAATTGCTGGTTAGCTATAGTATAGGGTACTTAAGCCTGGGTAGCACAGGCTTTCTGTCTTTACTATTGTAGTACTTAGTTTTTAGTTGGGTTAGATATTACTGTTCATGTATACACTTCCTGTGGCTATCATTGTCAATCAATAATCTCTCTTGTGTGGTAGGGCATAGCATTCTCTAGTTTTTGGATAATAAGATAAGGTAGATTTCTCAGGTAGTAGCTCATAAGCAGGGTATTAAAGGTCCATTCCTTTAGAACATCTAGGAGAAAGTCCAGAGGTTCCTGACATATTATTAAGATGCCTCCAGCTATTGTACAGGGCCTACGTTTTGTGTCATGGAACGTAAAGGGTCTGAACCACCCTATTAAACAAACCAAGGTGCTGCAGCATTTGCGCTCCATGCACACAGGCATAGCTCTTTTGCAGGAGACACATCTCCTTAATAAATCCATTCCTTGGCTCAAGAAATCGTGGGTTGGAACTGTGCATGCTAGTTCAGCATCTACTAAAACAAGGGGAGTAGCTATCTTAATTCGGAAAGCGAGCAACTGGGCAATGGAGGAGTCTCGTGTTGATAAGCAGGGGAGGTGGGTAATAGTTAAACTGAAATCTGGTCTGAACAGATTGATATGTAACCTGTATGCTCCAAATGTGGACCAAGCGGAGTTTTTCCAAATTTGAGCCAAACTATTGCAGGGGTAGCACAATCCAACTCCACTATTCCCTTGATAATAGGAGGAGATTTTAACTTAGTACCAGACATATTCCTGGACAAATCCCGGCCCACCCCCAAATCCACATGAAGGCACACGTTACCCTGCAAGAAATGATAGCAGAATGGGGCTTAGTGGACATCTGGAGGAGTGATTATCCCTCAGGCCGTGACTACACATTCTACTCCTCTCCACATGATGCCTATAGTCGCATTGACTATTGGTTAGCTAACCAGCCAGCCTCGAGTGCCATCTCAAATAATGACATAGGCAACATAATTATATCAGACCATGCGTCGGTGTCGCTTACTTACACCACCCTTGAAAGTCGAAATACTGGTACAAGATGGAGATGTAATCCCATGTTAGTCAGGGACCCTGAATTTCAGCAAAAAATGCAGGAAGTAGCTCAGGAATATTTTAATTTCAATAAGGCTGGAGAAGTCTTTGTGAGTATGATCTGGGAGGCATTTAAAGCCACGCTGAGAGAGCACATCATCACCTTTGCTGCAAATCAGAACAGAACCCAGAAAAAAGAGATAGAACTGCTGCAATCAGAACTCACTGACCTAGAGGGTCATTTTAAAGCCTCCCAGACCACTGCTACAGCTTCTAGGGACTCCTCATTGATGAGGCGTATTGTAGGACTCAAATATCGAATAAACTCACTTTTACAGCATAAGGCCAAATGGACCTTGTTTAGGGCTAAACACCGATATTAGGAGGGAGGAGTTAAGGGAGGGGGAAGCTCCTTGCTTACCAGTTGCAGAAACAGCAAGCATCTTCAAAGATTCATGCCCTCCGCACTCCCACAGGCTCAGTGGTCTGTGACTCAAAGGGCATTAATGAGACCATGAAAAATTACTATCAGACAATATACCAATCCAAATCCATAGATATGAGGGAACAGCTTTCACATAAACTACATCAGTTTTGTCAGGAGTTTACAATGCCCTCATTAAGTCGAGAGCAAGTCAACCTCTTAGATTGCCCTATATCAGAGACTGAAGTGCGGCATGCCTTATTTCACATGGTCAAGAGGAAAGCCCCAGGGCCAGACGGAATGACCATCGAACTATATCAAGCCCTGGACCAGGAAATTGTGAACCCCTTGTTGCTTGCTCTGCAATGTGCCCACTCTTTAGGCTCTCTCCCCACCACAATGAATGAGGCCTTAATTACGGTCATACCTAAAAAATCTGACGATCCCCTGAATTGCTCTAATTTTTGTCCCATATCATTACTGCCAGTGGACACAAAGATCCTGGCTAAAATATTGGCTACCAGATTGCAGAATATCCTTGACTCAATTATTCATCCATCCCAAGTTGGTTTTATGCCTGGAAAGGTAGGCTCAGACAATATCAGATTGCTATTGAATCTAAAGTGGGTGGCAAGCAGAGCTAAAATTCCTATGGCTGCCCTAGCCGTGGATTTCTCAAAGGCCTTTGATTCCATAGAATGGAATTACCTCCACGAGGTCCTTCGTGTATATGGATTTGGTCCCCAATTCTGCTTGTGGGTCTCGACTCTTTATAATTCCTCAAAGGCTAAGATCCTTACCAACTCCACCATCTCTTCCTCTTTTCCACTATATAGGGGCACACATCAAAGCTGTCCCCTATCCCCCCTGCTTTTTCTAATTGCCCTAGATCCCCTACTCTGTGCGCTTGACACTATGGAAGGGCTCTCAGGCATATTGGCACACGGCAAATCATATACTGTGGCAGCCTTTGCAGATGATTTATTATCTACCCTATCTCATCCCCAAGATTTGCTACCAATAGCCCTCTCAGTTCTTAAAAGTTTTGCAGAACTATCAGGACTACAGGTTAACCAACGGAAGACTGTACTTGCTCCACTGAACTCTCTCTGCCTACCGGAATGCCTTCATGGTACAGAATTAAAATGGGCTCCACAAGATTTTTCCTATTTGGGAATCTACATACCTTCTAACTGGGCAAATTTTGAATCAGCTAACTTTCCCCCCTGTTAAAACAATTAAATGCAGAACTGGAGAGATGGAAAAAAACTACATTTATCTCTGATGGGTAGAGTGGTTTTGTGCGCATGCTACTACTACTTCGAGGGTATTATACTTATTCAATAATCTTCCAATACGAATGTCTCCCAAACTCTTTGCTTCCCTTGAGAGGATGGTCTCTACTCTAATATGGGAGAAAAAGGCACATAGGTGGGGGAAAAACAAGCTTAGGCACACTGGACCAAAGGAGGCCTTGGAGCCCCTTGGTTTTTGAATTATTAACTAGCATGCACTGCGGCACAAATAACAAAGTGGTTCGTACCACCCAATACATCTTGGCCAGTGTGGGTTGGCCTTGAAAGAGACTTGGCAGGTCCTACTCCGCTTATGTCCCTGTTGAGCTCTAGTGGCTCTACAGGAAAGGGCCTCTCTCTGGTCATATGTCACTCCCGATACGCCCGGCGTCGCATTACGACTCTGTCCAATACCCCCAAAAATGCGTGGGCCCCACCCCTGGCTTATGCAGAGCTGTGGCATAACACCTTTATAATGTTAGAGAGGCAACCTCTTAATTTTTCTACTTGGGAGAAAAAAGGCATTCGCTATGTGAGAGACCTCATGATGCCTGACTCGAATACACTATTATCCTTTGCCCAGCTAAAGAATAATTTTAGCCTTCCAAATACTGATTTTTGGTGGTATCTCCAAATACGTAGCCTTATCTATGCCCTTTCTGCCCAAATATGACCAGATAATAAATGGAAGTGGCTTTCCACTCTACATAAGCAAACATCCTCATGTGGTCGCATAGGCAAATTTCTACGCTATAGGTAGAGACTCTCTACCAGACCCCACAGAACACTGCAGAATCCGATGAGAGTCCGAGATGGGTGTAACAATACCTAACACCACATGGGCCGGGTGTATTCAAAATGTGCATAGGTTGTATAAAGATGCTGAAAGCCAATTAATACAGTTAAACATTTTGCTGGGCTGGTATTGAACTCCGGCCATTCTGTGTTCGGCAAGACTAATGCCACATTCCAATTGTTGGAGATGCCAACAACCTGGAGCCCACCTTTTTCATATATTGTGGGAATGTCCACAACTGTCTGCCTTCTGGGATGCAATTAGGCGAGATTGCTGCTTGGTTTTAGGTATAAGGAATATCCAGCTAGATCCTAAACTATTGTTGGGAGACATGTCTAGCCTTCCTACACTCCCAAAGGCCCTGCGCGAGTGGGTCATGGTGGCCCTATTAGAGGCCAAGCGGCTCCTCTTAATGCAATGGAGACAAGCTAACAGTCCAAGCATAAGACAATGGCACGCAGACATAGCTAAATTAGCACTGTTGGAAAGGCTAACTTATGCTCATCGAGGTCAACTGGATCATTTCCATAGTAAGTGGGATTCTTATTTTAACTTGCCACTATGTAACCCCCCCCCCATGGAATTCTCCCTCTACTAGCTCTTAGATGGGCTGCGGTATATGTCCTAGCTGTCTAGTAATAAATGAGTTGCTACAGTTAAGAAAGATAGGCTATATCTAAATGGATGTATGTGCAATGATCATAGGTGTCTAGCCTTTGGTAATGTACTGTATGCTGTAAGACTATGGGCCCTGAAGATCTTTCTACATGTATGAGGGAAATGAACATGGAAGTGTAATGTAAAGCTGAAAATCTTACTAAAACCTTCTATGATAAAAAAAAAGAATAACAATTTGAGCTTTAAATTACAGTGCTACCATGTTATTAATAAATCAAGCAGCATTCTACACTGTATAAACAAACATATTAAATGTAAAAGTAAGGAAGTACTGTTGCCACTTTATACATCTTTAGTGTGACCACATATTGATTACTGTGCCCAGTTATGGTTCCCTGGAGGCAAAGGAGAGATACATGCCTTGGAAAAAATTCAGAGAAGGGCAACCCATAGGATTAATGAAGTAAATGTTCTTGATTACAAATCAAGGCTAAAATTCTAGGGTTGTATTCCCTGGGTATAGAGCGACTGAAGTGACTTGTGTTTGGTATACGTGCAACTACTGATCTCACATGTGGGAAGTATTGGGAGTAAATTATAGAAGTTTACACTATAACACCAGAACTCACACCTTACGATTAGAACAGGAAGGATTTAGAACAAGGAAAAGGAAACAGTGGTTTTCAGTAAGAATCACCAAAATTTGGAACAATCTTCCTTTGGAAGTAGTGGCCAGTCATAATATGAACAGCTTTAAATCAAATCTGGATGCCTACCTTAGTATTACTAATATTGAGATATTAAATAATAAACAAAAATTGCAAGCTAAAATGGACCATGGTCTACTATAAAGCTCTGTCCTGCCTATGATATGATACCTATGATAGCTTGAATCCAGTGGTCTACAAGACCAAAGGCAGCATGGAATCTTGGGTGGGGGGGTTCATGCCAGATGAATGTGCTTGAATTCTTTGACTGGGAGACCAGGAAAATAGATCAGGAGAGGGCAGTGGACACAGCCTATCTGGAATTTAGCAAGGTTTTCAACACTGTGCCACACGGGAGATTGAAGAAATCAAGCAGCCTAAGGGTGGGATCCATAGTAGTGAATTGAGTTAGGAACTGGTTACCGGATAGTCATAGGAGACAAAGGATGGTGGTTAATGGCACTCACTCTAACAATGGCTCCTATGCATGAACACCAAGTACACACCAAGTACACCAAAGGCATGTATCTCGCCCGCACAACTCTGCACACATGGACAGGTGCATACTGGCCCGTACTCACTATTGCCAGCCTCCTGTCCATGGCCTCACCCCCCAGCATGAAGGCTCGCAGAGGGCAGACAGGTGTGGAGTAGTGGACCTGGGCAGGCATCCAACTGGATGCCCAACTTGTGTCCCAGAGTGGATCCCATGCACCATGAGTGAGGGGGATTGTGGGATGGCACAGATCCAGAAACACAAAGAGTATGGGCAATCAGCTGAATGGCTGCCCCCAGCCTTCCCCAGGTGCCTGATGGGCTGGGGCAACATGGAGGGGTGAATCCCAGTCCCGCCACAGCCAGCAGGAGACATCCATGGGGGTATGTAATGGGTTATGGCAGGGTCCCCCATCATAACTCCTGCACCCCTGTGCGAAACAATCCACACTGTTGTGCATCACTTAGAGTGCAGGCACGCACCTGACACACACCTGGCCCACCTCAGGTGTAGAGCAGGAATGATCGACTGGGGGAATCTCTGGTGCACCTTTTGTTGCATGCCGTCAGAGCCCTGCTGCGCAGCATGCACACATAGAGTTGCTTAAGTGCCTCAGATATGTGACATATAGGCAATCTGCTGTTATGTGCATGGGGCTCATTGGGAGAGTGATCAGCAGGGTGCTACAGGGTACTATACTTGAACTGGTCCTCTTCAGTGCCTTCATAAGTGACACTGCAAATGAACTGGAAGGGCAGGTACACCTTTTTGCAGAGGCCACTAAAATCTGTAATTGGGTGGACAATAAGGAAGGGGTGCATAGGGATCTCAGGAAACTAAAGAAGTGGTCAAGAGCATGGCAGTTGGGGTTCAATGCCAAAAAGTGAAAATCATGAACCTAGGGCATAGGAACCTAATAACTGCATATAAGATGGGAGTGGAGAGGTATTGTCTGTCACTAAGCAGGAAAGTGACATTGGGGATGTCATATCTGATTATTTGAAAGTGGCAGAGCAGTATGAAAAAGCTATGGGTAGGGTCAGAGGGATGTTGTGATGCATAGGGAGAGGTATGTCCAGCAGGAGGAGTGAGGTGGTGTTGCCACTATATCGCCAGCAGCTCAGACCCTGCCTGGACTATTGTGTCCTGTTCTGGAGGCCACACCTCATAAAGGACATACACTGGATGGAGGCAGTCTGGAGGAGGGCAACTAAAATGGTGCAGCAGTTGCACCAAAATCCCTACAAGGAGAACCTGAGGGATCTCAACATGTATACCCTGCAAGATGGGAGGGCAAGAGGAGAAACACAGAAACATAGACAATGATGACAGAAAAAGACCAAAGGTCCATCTAGTCTGCACAGAGTTTCCCATCTGCCCTGGTACCTATTGTTCATATGGGGTTTTATTCCTCCCAGTCCACCCCTTGCTCTGCTTCCTACTACTACCGACCTGAACAACCACCAAACCATTAATGCCCTGCCAGCCATGCCTGAAACCATTTATGGTCTTGGTGTCCCCACCTCCACAGGTAGATTGTTCTACGATTGTTCCACTCTTTCTGTAAAATAGAACTTCCTCATATCCTTCTTAAAGCTTCCTTCCCTCCAGTTTCCACTCCTGACTTCGGGTTCTTGACTCTACTCTGTTAAATAGTTCCCTGTAGTTCACCTTCTTTAGTCCCTTCAGGAACTTGAAGGCCTCTATCGTATCATCCCATCTCACCTAGTCTCCAGTGAGTACATGTTCACTGCCTTCAGAAGATCTTCATAAGATGTGCCGCGTTGGCTCTGAATCATCTTGGACACCATACACTACACTATATCCAGCCTGTCCCTGTCATTTTATTAGGTGAGGACTCCAGAACTGAGCACAGTATTCCAGATGCGCCCTCACATAGATACATAGATACATAGACAGTGTCGGCAGATAAGAGCCTATGGCCCACCCAGTCTGCCCATTTGAGCTTGTAAGTTCAGTTTGTTTTCCTAGAAGTCTGTTGCCCCTTACCCCTGACCTCTAGAATTCCTTTATGTCTATCCCATGCATTCTTAAATCCTGTGATTGTTTCAGCCCCACCACTTCTCTGGCAGGGTGTTCCACTTGTCCACCACCCGTTCTGTGAAGAAATTCTTTCTCATGTTTCCTCTGAATCGTCCTCCCTCCAACTTCATCCCATGCCCTCTAGTCCTGGAACATCTTTTTCGCTTAAAAATAGTGTTTTCCTGCACCCTGTTCCTCCCTGTAAGATACTTGTATGTCTCTATCATATCCCCTCTCTCCCTCCTCTCCTCCAGGGAGTACATGTTCAGTTCCTTCAACCTGTCTTCATAGGACTTGGGATGCAATCCATGCACCATCTTTGTTGCCCTCCTCTGAACCTTCTCTACCCTGTCTATGTCCTTATGTAGGTATGGTCTCCAGAACTGTACACTGTACTCCAGGTGGGGCCTCACTAGTGTCTTGTATAGCGGAATTATGACCTCCCTTTTCCTGCTGGTGATGCCCTGCCTATACATCCCAGCATCCTATTTGCTTTACCTGCTGCCTTGTCACACTGTTTCCACTTTGAGGTCATCAGAGATGACAACCCCAAGATCCCTTCCTGCTTGGTGCATGCTATATCCTCACCCCCAACTGATATATTGTGCCAGGGTTTTGTGCCCCATATGCATTATCTTGCACTTCTTTGCATTGAATTTCAACTGCCAAACCCTTGACCATTCTTCAAGTTTCTGCAGGTCGCTTCTCATTCTGTCTACACCCTCTGGTGTGTCTACTCTGTTACAGAGCTTTGTGTCATCAGCGAACAGTGAAATTCTGCCTTCGATCCTGCGCAATGTCACTGATGAAAATGTTGAATAGGACCGGTCCCAGCACTGATCCCGTGGTACCCCACTGGTCACGCCTCTGTGGAGTGACAGCCATTTACCACCACCCTCTGTGTCCTGCCACCCAGCCAGTTACCTACCCACCACACTACTGTCCTGCCCACACCCATATTCCCAGTTTGTGTAATAGTCTTCTATGTGGCACAGTGTCAAAGGCCTTGCTGAAGTCCAGATAGGCCATGTCCACTGCCCTCCCCTGATCCACCTCCCTAGTCACCCAGTCAAAAAATTCAACGAGGTTGGTCTGACATGACCTCCCCTGGTGAAACCATGCTGCCTTGGGTCCTGTAGTCATAGTGACCAATATACAGATAGTAGTAGTATCTCCTTTTTCCTGCTGTCAGTACCTCTTCCAGTACACCCCAGCATCCTGTTAGCCTTACTATAGGCCTTGATACACTGGCTAGATTGTTTGAGGGACTCCCAGGTCCCTTTTCTCTGCTGTAGTGCTCAGTCTAACCCTTCCCATCCAGTACTCTGTCCTAGCTAGTTTTTTTTTTCCCCAGGTGCATAATGTTGCATTTATTTTTTTATTTATTTATTTTTATTTATTCAATCTAGGATTACAAGTACCTTTGAGCGCCAAGCAGCTCATTTACAAAGGTTCCACATCAATGAGGGGGGGATACAGATCCATAATGGAAAACAGACTGGTTTCACAAACAGTTAAGCAATTTGTATTACAAAATACAGTACAAGAGAACAGCAAATAAATATACATTAGTTTAGCATGTGATTCAAGGCAGGGAGTGAGAATAGGAGGGAGTTAGGAGGGGAGCCAAATCAAGGAAGAGGAGAGCAACCAGGTGGCATTGTCAAGTAGCAGCTGGGATAGTATGGGACAAAAAGCAAGGAAGACAGTGGGCGGCCAAAAAAGAGGGGGAGATTGGATGGCAGGAAGGGAGAGGAGAGTGAGAGGGCAAGACAGGTAGAGAGAACAGTGGAAGAACCATGGGGGGGGTGATGTCCTGGGAAGAGGGACGAGGATGTTAAGTGGTGCAATCACAGGAGTTTTCAGTTAGGATGGTGATGTTGAATTTCAAGCACTAAACCTTACAGCACCTCTCTAGAATTTGTAGATCCCTCTGCATCTCCTTGATTCCTTCAGCACTATCTACCCTACCCCAGAGTTTTGTGTCATCTGTGATGACATGCAGCTTACCCTGGATGCCCTCTCCAGTGTCGCTGATGAATACATTGAAGAGGGCAGAACCTAGGACAGATCCTTGTGGCACCCCACTCATGACCTCCCTCCCTCTCTTCTGGTTTGATCCTGTTTACCACCACCTTCTACTGTCTCTCCATCTGTTTCCTACCCATCTTACTATGCCCATAGCTGTACCCAGGTGCTCCAGCTTCTGCAGCAATTTTCTTTGTGGCATCAAGTTGAAACCATATCAAAGTAGAGTAAATCCGCAGAGTGGCCCTTATCTACTACCTGTGTTACCCAGTCAATGAAAACTATTAGGTTGGTCTAACAAGATCTCTCTGCCACAAACCCATGATGTTTGCCATCTTTTGGAACGTTGTGCTCTAGGTAGTCTACAAGATCCTCTTCTACCAGTGACTCCATCAGTTTACCCACTACTGAGCTAAAGCTGACAGGTCTATAATTCTTTGGTTGTGCCTTGTCCCTCCCTTGTGTAGTGAGACTACGCCTGATTCCCTCCTGTCTTTTGCAACTACACCTGGCTGAATTGAGCTATTGAATAGCTCTATTAGGGGTTCAGCCAACTTTGCAGCCAATTCCTTGAGCACCCCTGGGTGCATCTCATCTGGCCCTAGAGCTTTATCTACCTTTAGGGTTTCAAGCCCCTTCTGGACCCTTGCTCTATACTGACTGCCTCATTTCAGAATTGTTCCTGACAGCCACCATGATGCCACTGTTAGGCAGGGACCCACTGTCTTACCATGTGAAGACAGAACAGAAATCATTGTTAAGGATGGGTGCTTTCTGTTCAGCTTCCTGTATTACTCTCTTCCCCACCTCTCCTCTTGATTCCTAACAATACCCCCTACTTCCTTTTTCACTTAATATAGCTGAATAATTTTCATCCACCCTTGACCCCCTCTGCAATACACAGCAGCTCGTCAGCCTTTGCCTCTCTGACCACCCTCTGTGCTTTCCTGGTTTTTATTTGGTACTCTCCCCATACTTATTCTCCTTGATTTTCCTTGTACCAGGTGAAAGCCTTTTCCTTGTGCCTCACTGCTTCTTTCCAAGAACCATATTGGTTTCTTATACCTGTTTGGTTTGTTACAATTCTTGTTCATGACTTTGGTGCCTCATGAATGCTACCCTTGATTGCCCCTCGTCTTTCCTCTATATCATCAACACTGTCCACCCTGGTCAGTTTATCTTGGACCAGCTCCTTTACCTGGTTGAAATTTGTTCTTCTGAAATTTAGGACTTCAGTTTTTGATAGAGGCATTCTGGTTCTGAGGCTGGCCTGAACCAAATGGAGTTATGGTCACCGGACCCCAGTGGCTCTCCTACATCCACTCCACTCACCATCAATGAGCTGGTGAGCACCAAATCAAGAATGGCCTTCTGTATAGTGTGCTCTTTAACCAGCTACACTAGCAGGCAGTCCTGCAGTGTATCCAACAGGGCCAGACTTCTGGTGCACCTGGCCACTGGAATGTCCCAGTCAATATCTGGCCATTTCAGATCACCCACTACCACCACACTCCCCTTGTCAGCTCTTCTCCGTTCTCCCTATCTCTCTCCTCCTCTGTCCTGGGGTCAGTAGATCATCCCACCTATATTTTTTTGCCCAGGAGCTTTGCCAGGTGAACCCACAACAACCGCTTCCCCTTTGCTTCCCCTGATGGGTCCATCATCCACAGTCTCTATGCCCTTCCTGACATATAAGGCTATGCCTCCTTTGCTTTTCCATCTGTCCTGTTCAAACATTGTGTAACCTGGGACTTACCAGTCCCAGTTCTTATTCTCTGTGGCCCAAGTTTCTGTGATGTCTATGAGTTCCACCTCAGTGTCTGCCACCAATGCCTGGAGCTCACTGGTTTTATTACCTAGACTCCTGGAATTAAGGCAGATCCCCTTCTAACTAGCTCTGGATTAACTTTTGCTGTTTTGTGATCCCACATGTGATCCACAAAAGGGGATCCTACAGAGGACATGATAAAAACCTACAAGTACCTAACGGGGGTGCAGGAGGCAAGTCTCTTTCGAATTAGAAAGAGTACCAGAACCAGAGGGTATGCAATGAAGCTGGTGGGGAGTTTAGGAGGGATGTGAGGTAGTACCACTTCACTGATAGAATGGTGGATGCCTGGAATAGACTGCCAGAAGTGGCGGAGGTAAAAACAGTAGGGGGCTTTAAGCATGCATGGGATAGACATAGGGCAATATAAGTAATTAGGCAGGGAGGAAGGAGGGTTGCCAGAGACCAGTTAGGGTCTGTGGAGACAGACTAAGCAGGGACCATCTGGGCAGACTAGGTGAGCCAAGTGGTCATTTTCTGCTAACAAATTCTATGTTTCTATGTTTGACATTTACCTGGGGTCCCAAAAAAAGAAAAAAAAAGAATTATGGTAAAGTATACTCCCAAAGAGAATCTTTTTATATCAAGTTTTTTCTCCCCAGAAGCCAGCCAAGTGCCTTCATACGTGCCAGCAAACTCCCAGCCCTGTCATTCTACTTACCCATTACCCAGAGACGCAGGAATTAGGCAGGGTTGTGAGATGTAAGAGTAACGGTGCAGTGTATCATGATGCTAGCTTTACCCTTGTTTTCTCCCTTATTTCTTCCTTCCTTCCTACCACCAAGCACCTCACTGGTGCCTCTCATGCCTAATATTGGCCTCATACACTACAGTTGGACCCTGTAGAGGAGAAAGCTCACCAACCAGTCTCAAGGGTCATTGAGGTAGCAGACCATGGCACTACTCACCGTCCTGGCTAGCAGCATTTACTAGCCGTGGTGACCCATCTCTAGTGTCCTGGGTCCACTGTCAAATCAGGGTTGTCAGAAGCCACTGGGGTTGTCAGAAGCCACTTGGCAGTCCCACAAAAGGGGATTTTTATGTAACAACCCCCTGCCTAGGATGGCCAGAACTGAAGATGTGGCATTACATCCAAGGAGGTGCCTGCACTGCTGTGCAGTCAGGTGGCTAAAATAATGTCAAACAGCCCTTGACACCATTGGGATACCTTTAAAAAATGTAATATCCAGACAACATTCAGCTTATATTTCATATTTATTTTGTAGTTATCACACTTATTTCTTTATTACTGAGGACATTTCCAAAAAAACAAGTTGGCTTCCCTATCTGTTGTAGTTGCTTGTCTACACCTGACATCATAATTCTGTTTATGACATCACAGTCTGTTGCTGTGGAGATAATTATGATGTCATAAACAGTTGCTTGTGATAGCAGGTGTAGACAGGCAGCCAAAGCAGATAAAGTCTAGGGGACAGTTGCCTTGTGTTCATGCAGCTGTCCTCATGAGAAAGAAAAGAAGGAAAATAT
Organism: Neoceratodus forsteri; assembly: GCA_016271365.2. NCBI lineage: Eukaryota > Metazoa > Chordata > Ceratodontiformes > Ceratodontidae > Neoceratodus > Neoceratodus forsteri. Next base: position 558,369,189 of record CM028130.1, read on the forward strand.
TACAGAAACCATATGAAATTATAAATTGTACTGTTTCTAAATCATACATTGTTCAATGTTCTGCCAAAAGAGACAGGAGCTCTTTAACCCCCACTGCTAGGGGCAGGGCTTATTGCCGCACAAGCATAAGCCACACTAGCATCTGGCAGTTCAGAAGAGGAGTTTAAAGGAGGAGGAGTGTCTGAAGGAGATGCCCCTTCAAGGGGCATGTCCAGATGGCTCTTCAGGGGCTGGAATTCAGCCAGGGGTGGAGTTGCCCTAAGGTCTTCTTGCCCCAACATATATTGGTGCTAAGAACTGGCTGATTCTGATCTAATAGGACATTTCAGGAATTTCTTATTCCAAATCTAATTTCTATTTTGATTCTCAAAAGAACCTCAGAAATTGACTCGGATTTGGGATCCTACATCCTAAATTCCACTATAAAAACATGTTTTAGTCTTTAATTTTTAAATTAGGATTTTCTGGCAATTTGGAAAATCCTAATTTCGTAAATTAGGTCAGAATCCAACAAATCTGATTCCAAGACTTGGAATCCAAGCAACCCTAACGGGAACCTCAGAAGGGAGAAGATGGACCTCAAAGGAGAGCAGAGAAGGAGCACCAGGGTTCCAGTCAGTGCCATCAGATGTTTGCTCAGAGATGTGAATGTACTGTAAAGGGAGTAGTGTGGTGGGGGGCTTCCCCAAGCAGATGTTACCTGCCTCTGGAGCTACATTCAGCCACTAGGCAGAGGAACGTCTCTGGCCTTTGGCAGTAAGTATCCCCAGAGGCCACGGGTGAGAGTGTCCTGTCACATGTAGCTCATCCTTTGGGCTGGGACCACTTAGTTAGGGACTAGCACCCAGTTACAAAGTGTTATAAGTTAGAGTCGGTGGCAAGAGAAAAGTATGAGGAGAAATTAATGTTGTTAGGGTGTGGACTCCTCATGCTCTTTAGGGGGGTAGCTCCCTCAAGTAGAACTGCACATAATCAAGTTTGTCTTTGTTGGACTGAATAAATGCCAGATTAAGTAAAAGACCATCTATTGTCTTGAAAATCTATGTGGACATTGGAGTTTATTCTTCTGTGGAGGGAATTTATTTACCCACTGAGAAGGAAGAGTAACTCTGCTGTTTGATGCCACAAAATTTCATTATTTGAATGTGTGCCCACCCCGCTTTCAGCCTAGTGTCCAGTTATCCCCATGCCACTGCCTTTTTCAGTGAACATAATATGGTAACTCCCAAGCCTATGCTCGAATCACTAGTTTACACTGGGGTAAGAAGAATAACACTAAAGTAAATTTGACTGTTACATGAGAAATGAGAAAACTGATAAATTAAAAAAGATATGTCTTGGACCTAATCAGGGTTTTTAAAGCTTTGGTTTGACTCCATCTTGACCTGATCCTGTAGAGAAAAAAAAACTATTTACACCCCTACTTCTAATGTCAGACCCCTCAGTGTCTCATTCTGCAGTGTCAAGGCTATTTTTAGTTACTATACATGTGCCAAGCATCCAGTACAAATGACTACATGGAATGATTGCATGATAGCATATTACTGTCTTCTGCATGGGCTGGTTCCTTTCTCCTCCCCCTCCCACCTCCTGTTATTAACACTCTGTAACCTAACCATTTGCCGTGACTAATAAAGAGGACTACAAGTGTGCCGGTTACCTAAGAGACATGATTACAAACCATGACATGGTGTGTAATTACTTGGTGACCGTGACCCCCTCTCTACGCTCTAGTGCTTGCTTGCTTGGTAACCATAGAAGACCTAATGGGAAGGAGAAAGCGTTTCAAATTTTTTTTATCTAGCAAAGTGCTGGAATCAGAAAACCTGAGACTGGGGAAAAGGTGGGGAGGGGTGTTGTGGGTTGAAATGGGAGCACAAAACTCATTAATAAGAAAAGCTTTCAAGTCGACCTTTGCTCCTGATGAAAACAGAAACTACCTTTCTCTGTTAGAGAGGCTCCAGTGTCCCCACATGAGAAGGTGATGCACCTTCTTGACTGCCATTTTGTGTACAGACCTCTTACATGTCCGATAGGACATGACAGTTCATAGGCTGTGCTGGTTTTACCACATGCCCAGGAGTGTAGTAAGGCACAGGCAGAGTGTCTTCAGCCCCTGGAAGTGTGGTAAAACCAGCACAGCCAATTCCCTCAAACTATCTTATCTTATTCTTACTGGGGACTATGCACGAATGACAGGCAGGCCCTACATGGCACATATCCACTGCATGTATGGGAATGCATTACCCAAATGCGCTGTTCACAACCATGCAGCACACACATACACCATGCAGAGGTAATTAAAGGGTGTCCAGTACATACTACCACCATGTCAGCGCTATGCACATGGGCAGAGGGGCATGGCCACATAATGGCATGCACACACCACACATATGCGCATTCATGACATGCAATATGTCACCCTGGTGCACAGGAAAACAGGTGCAGCACTACGCCGTGTGGAGGACTGCCATAAACTGTATGTATGCAGGGCTGGCATGCCAGGCTCATAGTGTGCAGGACAAACCACCAGGCCTGTAGGGGACATGATTATAGGACTGGATGGACTACCACAGCAGAGAACCTGTAGTGCTGCATAGGTCTGAATCTGGCATTGTATTATTAATAAAATATTATAATATAAACCCACAAAGCAGACACAAAACATCAAGATACTTTGAGACACTAAGGGACAAAGGAACTATGGAGATTAAGGAGCAAAAGAAGTGGAACCCCATTACTGCTCCTATCCATTACCTGTAATATGCTAGTTGTCCCCCACTGAGCAAATGTTTGTCAAATTTAGATTTAAAATTGGTTTTAGGCTTGCAACTTGTTACTTATTTTGGCATGTTATTTCATATATTTCTTATACACTGTGTGAAAAAGAGATTGCAAGTATTAGAATGGAAGATAGTTAATTTTACTTGCAGGGGTGTCCGACATATATCGGACACCTGCAATATGTCCTGGATGCCACAGACAACACACTGTGCACAGAGCACACCACGTGAGTAGCTGCCTGTCCCGAACTAAGACCCAGGTCCCACACTGCCCCTACCCCCCACTAGCAGGACACACCACAACTACCATGGGTCTGACAGTCACAGTCAGCAGCACGCCATCGCTGACAGGATTAAAGACTCTGACAGGGGTTGATCTTAACATTCATTTACTAGCCCGGGTACTAGTGCAGATTACAGCGGTCTAGTACAGGATCTCTGTCACTTGCCTGGCTGGGCTAGTGCAGTTCCTCCGGTGGAAAGCTGCAGTTCCATTCTCTGCCTGTTGTGCTGCGTGGTGCTCGTGAAGTCGCAAAGATAAAAAAACACCAGCATGAAGCGCAGTCTGAGCAGTGAGACCGCAAAGAAGTAAAGCAAAAAAATAAAAAATGGGACCAGACAACTGCCGGAGACCACAAAGGAGCCCCCCCCCCCCCAGTCAAACTGAACAACACTCCAGCAGCAGCATTCAGAACACAGCGTGGTCAAAAAAGTGAGACCTCAAACTGTACATGATTAAAGACAAGCAGCTCAGTATTTAACACAAGACTAGTAGTAGGGCAGCATTTGAGCCATAACGTTGGGTCGGAAGTAAATCAAGACCGACTGCTGAAGCTGAAATAAAGTTAGCTTAGCTAGTAATGCACTCCGACCTCATCTCCACTGTTCCATTTGTTTTAGCCTTGTCCCTGTCATCCTTTTCTGTGGTCACCACCTGAGAAGCTGCGAAGCAGCAGTGGCAGCAGATAATATGTGCAAGTGAGAAAATGGGCCCCTCCAAAGGAAAAATGCGACCTGAGCACCCCCCAAACTAAACAGTCAACACCCCGCAGCATTCAGAAGTCAGGACACGGTGCGATTAGAACAGTAAGATGCCTTGTCCTGTTCCTGTCACCCTGTGGTCATCATCATTCTGAGATGCTGCTTCCAAAACTCTAAAGCAGAAGCTGCAGCAAACATGCACCAGTGAGAAAACGGGCTCCTCCGTCCCAACTGTAACAGATGGTCTCTATCTCCACATCTCCACAGGCAGTAATGGTAGAAAGACAGATCCCAGAGTCTGACTCCCCCAAAGTAAAACAACATCGCTAGATTCACCAGCATTCACACCAGGGTGCAGTCGGAACAGTGAGAGACCGTGATGCTAATCAAACAACAGACTAACAGGCTACAGCCCAGGAACACAGGGAGGTTAATCCAGCATTCCGACCTCCACTGTTCTTTTGAGCCTTGTCCCTGTGGTCTGTCTGAGCTGAAAGTGACTGTAACAGTGATACAAGTGTGCTTGACAGTGAGCCACACTCCCCTGACACCAAATAATCCAGCAACATTTAAGGATCGTTTGACTTTTATATTAACAACTTTAAGACAATGACATAAGACACTGATGCCACTGAGTGTTATATATATGAGTGTTATGTATATGAAGTATTTTATTTCACAAAATTCATTTGTAATTTAGGTTTCAAATAAATTCAGACACGTGCTTTGTACATTTCAATTTTATTTGCCTTTTGTTTAACAAATCACTGTGAACCATACTGACTGCAGGCTAGTGCAAACTTCTGCAGGCTAGCGCAATCTCTGGTTCACTAGCCCAACTGGCTAGTGCAAAAAAAGGTTAAGGTAGACTCATGCTTGGATAAGGGACATATGTGCCATTAATAGTTTTATTGGCATAGAGGACAGCTGGCCCAGTGTGTGCAAAATGTAAAAAGGCAGGTACCTGTCAACGAACAGGACAAACATTGAACATTACAATATCATGAGGGAAAAAAAATGTCTAACTTAACAGAAAGGGTGCAGACAAGCCCATGCAGAATCAGATACTTCTTAGTCCTCCTTTTCCTCCTGAAGGTCCTTGCTGGACCCATGGGGTGGAGTCAGTATAGCCCCTCTCCAGCAGAACCATCTGCTACAGTGGTCCCCAATAGCCATGGAACAAGAAGAACACAGAGGATGGGCATGAGTGCATTGCACATGCATGGCCACAGCAGAACACAGTTGACACAGGGCACATCCTCCCCCCACAGCATCATTTACATTAGAGGGCGCCATCAGAGCCTAGTAGGCCCCCATGTTGTCCTGGTAATACATGTCCTGTGTCCCCTCCCTCCCTCCAGGACAGTCAGTCTGGTATGTGGAGGATCCACTCTAGGACCATCCAGTCTGGCCTGCCGTGGTAGTGCTGTGGAAAAATAAATAATGGAATGCTATCACTGACATTGCAGATGCAACACATGGCATGCATGCTTTCTCACCCCTTGCCAGTAGTATGCATACCTCCCCTAGCTGTGTGACCTCCCACACCACACCACCAGACTCTGAGTCCTGGTAGGTTGTCTGGACCATTCCACATAGTTTGGGGGGTAGTCCCCAACTCTCCTCAGTGCTCTGCATGGGTGCTGCTGCCATGTCACCTTCCAGTCTGATCTGGCGATGCCCATGCATGCCATTTCACCTCACAGGCATGCCGGCTACATGCATCTTCAAAGGGCCTCATTTCTGCATGTAATGTCTGTGCATCATCCCTGTCAGGGCCACAGAGGGGGGAAGCATGGGCTTACATGGGACAAACACTGCATGGCAGTCATTCCAGGGGCACAACACAAGGTTACAGAGGATGTGCCTAGGGCTATTAATGAATGTCCTCCTGCTGTATGGTGACAGGGACCATGAGCAGGCATTGAGGGCCAGGCCATGGCTATGTGTATTCTGGTCAAGACTGGACAGCAGTGTCCTGTGGGACACACACTGTCTAGAAAGATTCTCTTTGGACCATGCCACAATCGCATAACTGTGTGATATAGCCCATGCATATGTCACCCCATGTAACCATCGGTTGATGGCAATGTCAGTCAAAACAAAGGTGTTATGTTCATCGGCTTACTATACCACAGGGTCCTTCCAGAGGGTGGTGGAGGATGTCACAGGTGTTAGCCAGTCCTCTGTGTCCAGGGCATTGCACCAGCTCACCAATGCCCTGCTCCTGCATGTGCATGAGCACATAAAATTCCCTACCACATAGGCCGACATGCAGTCCATGAAGGAGGCATTGTATGTTATGCATGTCATGCCAGTGTATTGGGGACTATTGACTATATACATATGGCGATCCTGGCACCAACAGAGGATGAAGAGGCATACATTCCATAACTGCAAAGGGCATCACAGCATCAACTGCTAGTTAGTTTGTGATTCCACATGCATAATCAATAATGTGTGTGCCAGATACCTAGGGTCATGCCATGATTTCTATATCTTCAATGGGTCAAGGCTGAATGCCCTCCTTCATGCACACACTGGCAGGTATGGATGGTTGATTGGTGAGTATTCATACACTGTGCAGATGGTATACTGGTGGATGCAGAGCAGGAGCTCTGTACTAATTATGTCATTTAGTCACTGCATAGGTTACAGTGGATAACCACTATGGCCATACCTGATGAACATCTATTGTACCTGGAGGCACATGGCAAAGTGGAGGAGGCATACAAATAGGTAACAAGGAAGACAAGGTTTCATTCATTCATAAAAGTTTATTTTTATGCAGGTACATACTGTTAGGACACAATATCCTATTTTCAACTGTAGAGTTGTGTAAAATACACATACAGGGGTGGCTAAAATGGGGAAGGGGCCAGCTTGACCATGGGCCCCCTACTTTAATTCAAGGGTGAGCCACATATGTATTTCACTGCCCCCCCCCACACACACACACACTGTTTGACATAATTAATATATTCGTGGACTGTGCAATGATGTCCATTTTTAGTTACAACATGCAGTACAAGAGAATTTTATACTTGAGCTGAATGTTCCATGGTAAAAGGGTGATCATAGATGACACCTGATTACAGTACTTCAGTAATCTGCCTGTCTGCCATGCAACTAGTAAAGGAAACAGAATTCTTCTATTGATTCTCCCAGTTATGTAGTATTTCTATAGCAATTTGGGCAGAATGCACTTGTCACCATAGTAATTCTAGGAGGACCAATAAAAGAATTCTCTGTACAAGGCAATTAAAAACAAGAGCATGGCAGGCACTACTTTGAGCGGAAGCTAAACAAGTTGTTAGGCTGAGTCTATTGTCAGCCAGTGTTCAGTACGAGCAATTCTCACCACGGGTTGTCTGACGAAAAAAAAAATAAATAGATAAATTGTGCCTTTTTCACAATTCAGCTGCATTTCAATTAGGAATAGGGTCGGGAGTTCCTAACAGTAGAGAGGTGTATCGGTTGCATAGTTTCTGCTGGTTGAGAGTAGAGACGCCTTGTAGCAGGGTGACAAGACAGACCTTGCCATCCCCTTCTGCCGTCACTTTCTATGTTTCTATGAAACAAGCAAAAAAGATTGTACTGTTTTTAAGGGGCTTTGCAGGTGTTTTTTCTGTGAAATATTTATATTTACCACATAATCATTGCTTGAAATCGGCCGTTATCTGAAAATACGACTTACTGATGACTTAGTTCATCCTTGAATGCAGGCTGTGTGGTACAGTGCATGTGAGTGGCTCAGACGTCATTTGAATAGTGAGGAAAATATCCTGATATTTAAAACAAGAACTGCATTTTAATCTTTTTTCCCACTATAACTTGCTGTAATAGTGGAACGAACAATTGCAATGTAACTATTTTTATAAATATCATAGAGATTTTTCTCACTATTCAAAATGATGTTTTGGTCAGTCACGTGCACACATGCCTGCATGACTAGAAACTTTTTTTTTTTGTTGCCTGGGATTTACATGTGGTATGGTTAATCTAAAACAAAGGTCCCAGTGGTCCCCAAGCCACTAGTGGCTCCTGTCAGCAACAACTCAACCTCTGTGTTGCTTGGCTTGCACTAGTTGCAACTGAAGCTTGTCACTATGGACCCGATCCACTCACCCCCATGTTGCCTCACTACTACTTTCCCTGAATTCTTTGAGAAGTGCAGCAAGTTTAACTGCACATTTTTTTAACTGGCTGACTTTCTTCCACTCTCCTCTGTGTTGCCGCATTACCAGTCCACTCCCATCACTGTGGCCCTCCTTTCTCCACTTCCCCGTGTTGTCTTGTTTCTTTTCACTCACTGCCCCCCCCCCCAACTACCACTCCCACTGTGTCCCATCAGTCTTGTTTTACCCTTAGTGGGTGCAATGCAAACACCAGCAAGTGGTCTGCACTGGGCTACATATGTGGCACTAGGACTGAGCAGAATGATGAGATCTCCTAACTAGGGTACAGTGTTTGCCCTTATTGGTGCTGGTAGTTGCAATTTGTTGGAAGAGTGGTTGCCATTTCCATACATATGACATAAAAAAAGAGTGTTCTGGAGTAATTGTAACTAGAGATCTGCGAATATTTACAGGTACTCAAGGAGAAAGGAGTGCAGAGAGGGAGAAAAAGTAGTTAGAGATGTCACGAAAGCAAAAAAAAAAAAAAAAACCCTTTCAGTGTTCAGCCACAGACTAACTGAGTAAAAGAGTGAATTTGCACCTTCCAGGTCAGCCATGCAGCTTCAGTGAAGAAGCAGGACTTCCTGCAGTTGTTTCCATCAAAGTCCAAAGCTATTTTTAAATGGACACGTGCTTGTTGTTGCTCTCTTGAGCATCACAAGTACACCAACTGGCTCAGGAAATCATGTAGCAGCTGCTGCCACTGCTTGGTGATGATGTGGTACTCCTTCCTCCTCCCTGCTTAGCTTTGCTGGCTAGTCTGTATTCTGCTTTTATTTTACTGCCAACCTGCTCTGCACTCTGCAGTCCAAAATCCATAGTGCTAATGCAGACAGCAGCTGCTTTAATTTGTAATGCCTGTACTCCTGACTATGTGTGAGGTCTGGAAACCCTGAGGGGCCCACTCTGTGGGTTTTTTTGGGGGGGGCGACACTATAATTGAATTGAGGGCGGGAGTCTGCCTAAATGTACCTATATTATCTTTGCTGATAGGTATACATGTATGGAGCTGTAATATATGCTATGCCATAGCCCCATACATATATACCTGCCGGCAAGGATAATACAAGTACATTTAGGCAGCTCCCTCCCCTGATTCCATTACATTGTCCATAGAGCACCTGCAGCCCTGTTCCCTACTTCATGTCATAATTATGCTGTTTTTAAGGGCAGGACTGCAGGACTCAGTGGCCACCCAGCTCATACACAGATGTTAAGAGCCGGGTGTTCTGGAGAGAAAACCTCTTTTTTTTATACAGCACAAAAAATGCTAAATATGGTTAGAATAGCTTCTAGGGTAGGCGACTCCATGTTACGGGTTGCCTGCCATGATCGTGTCAGCTGTTCTTTAAGTGCAACCATTCACCACACAATATAACAAAATAAATTGCATTTCAACAACACAGTTGTTTGATAGAAAAAGAAACAAAAGTATGCAATTCAGTACATGTACTCAGATAGCAGAATTGGTTAATAAATACCATAACGTTTGCTTAAAGACCATCATAGATGAAACAAAACAAAAAAATGAAACCAATTATGTATCATTTTTGTTGTTAGCTAGAGAAGAAAGAGATGTAAAAAATAATTTCTGGTAATGTTATTAATAATTTAGTAACAGTGACAGGGTAAGTGTTTGCATTTACTTGTTATAAAATGCTGCACATAAATTTACTGTAAAGTAATGCTGAATTTTCATTGAAAATGTAAAACGTCTCATTGCTCCAAATGAATTTCTTAGCATTGGTGTCATCATAAAATAAACAAAGACATCTATCACAGTGCAATTGTGTTTTTGATTTCATTATATTGCATTACTTGAGCACAGAGTATTTTTCTGAATATATATTTAGCAACAAAACTTATGACAGTGAAATAATTCAAGATTGCTTATGGTAAGAAAGAATGTACTGCATTGCCCTGCTCAAGGTAATGAGTTTCATCTGATTATTCCAGAACAAAATTCTTGCCATGACATGTTATTTTTATGAAGTAAACACTGTGTGACATCAAAAAAAGCCACAAAAACACTGCAAAAAGTGTAACATTTTCTGGGGGCCTAGGTGGCTCCCAGAACCCCAGCCCTTTTATTAAAATATTTTGGGCCCTCCACATTAAAGCTACTTGAACCACCTCTGTGCATTTTTTTTATTTATTTATTGGTTCTCAGATTACAGTACCTTTGAGCACAAAACATTTCATTTACAAAGGTTCCACATCAATGGGAGGGTGACAAACATACAAAGGTAGTTATTACATGAAGTTATAACAAGCAGTAAAAAATGACTTAAACAAAGCAATAAAATATAAAATAGACATACAAAGGTTGGCATTACATAAAGTTACAATAGGCAGTAAATTAAAATGACTTAGGCAATGCAGTAAAATATAATCAGTGGCTAGGTAAGAAATACCAAAACATCATAAAAAGAAGCAGCCCAAAGGGCTTTGTCAAAGAGGAGAAGTAGTTGGAGGTATACAAAGTGAAGGCATGTAAAGAGAGTGAGGGGACGGGGTGGAGTGGAAAGACAGCATGTGGGAGGGGGAGAAGGGCGGTATAGGTGAGCAGTGGGCAATTGAGGTGGAATGAAGGTGGCAACCCTAGGGGGTGACAATACCGCTGCTGAAAGCTTTGTCAGTGGAAACAGTCGCAGGAACTGATTGTTGTGAGATATTGTTGAAGAGTGCCTTTAAAAGGTCCCAATTTAGGAAGGGCAGAGATATTACTAGGCAGTGTATTAAACCAGAGGGGTACTCTATATGCAAGCGAGCAATGTCCCATGGTGGTCCAGCATCTTGGAACAGAGAGAAGTTGGTTGACTAAGCTCCGTGTGTGCTGAGTGCTGCAAAAAGGGTGGATTAAGTTTATAGTTCCAGGAGGTAGGAGACCGAGAACTGCTTTTTTAATAAGCAGGCAGGTTTGATACTGGATCCTCCCAGTAAGCTGAAGCCAACCTGTCTGCTTATAAAGTTTACATGTGTGGGTAAGGCGGGTTGCTCCAGTGAGAAGTCATCCAGCTTTATTAAGTGCCACTGCTTTATTCTAAGGAGGGAGGTGTTGGAAGCTGAGCCATAGATTTATTTATTTATTTGTACAGCAGTTTGGGAAAACCTTTGAGCCAGAGGCTCATTTACAAAGGTACCTTGTCACATAATGGCAGGTCACAATACAACAGCATGTAAACAGTAACGGATACAAACAATGGGTATTACATCAAGTGATACAACAGAGAGAGAAAACAAAAATATCATCCAGCAATCAACATTCAATAGTCATAAGCAGCTTTCAGGTGGCCTTGTCATATTGTTTATCCAGACTAAAACTAGTGGCAAGTACAGCTACGAGTACTGAATAGGTGATTTTGTAGGAGGTTTTGAAGTAGGATATAGAAGGAGCATCAGAGATGGATGGGGGCAAAGAGTTGAACCAGAAGGCTCTATAGCCGTGAGGTTCGCTTGATCAGGCGCAGTCCCAGCTCCTAGGGATCGAGTAGGGCGTTTGTCAGCGGAATGGGTGTGCACTTGAGAGTTAACACATTGTGTGGTGGCCATCAGACCTGGTGGGGATAGCCCAAGAAGGTTTTTTTGTTATGATACAGGTCTGATATTTGAGCCGTTCATCAAGGTCAAGCAATACAGCTTTCTCATATAACTGACAGGTGTGTGTTAACCTGGGGGTGCCTATGATTAGCCTGCAAGCTTTGTTCAGTATGGTGTGAATTTTGTTGAGAGCTGTCTGATCAGCAGCGCCATACACAGGCAATCTATAATCCACTAGTGACAGTATGGATGAGGTGACTGAGAGTCGAAGGACCTCGGTGGGGGGGGGACACTTTTTGTGCCGGTGTAATATGCCTAGTCTGATATTAGCCACTGTGGCAAGGGCTGAGATGTGGCCATGGAAGGAGAGGGAGGGGTCAAAGTGGATCCCAAGGTATTTATAGGAGCAGACTTGCTCAAGCATGAGCTTGGAGCTTGAGTGTATCTGGAGCTGAAAGTTGCACAACTTGTTTTGTGGGTGAGCAAAGACCATGGTTTTAGTTTTTTTTGAGATTTATCACCAGCCTACGTTCCTTGAACCATCCCTCAGCTTTATTAAAGGATCTTTGCAGGGAGTCTTGGAGAGCAATAGGGTTATGATCAGTGGCAAAGATAATGGCGTCATCCGCATACAATAATATATTACCACTACAGGAACCCGGGAGGGAGTTAAGGTAAAGGGAGAAGAGTAGGGGTCCAAGAATGGAGTCCTGGGGGACACTGGAAAGGATGGGACGTATGTCAGAGACAGCCCCCCCGATTTTTATGTGCTGTGAGCGGGCTGACAGATAGCTAGCACACCAGGAGATAGGCCCAGTGGCAAAGCCAGAGTAACTGAGGGCATCCAGAAGGAGGGGGAAGGGAGACGGTGTCAAATGCTTTCAAAAGGTCTACAAACACAGCCACAGCCAAGGAGCCCTGGTCCAGGGAGGAGTGGAGAAAGTTAGAGAATTCTAGGAGGGCAGTAGTGGTACTGTAGCCAGCCTGGAAACCGTGTTGTTCAGGGCAGAGAATGTCATAGTTGGAGAGGTGGTCAGTAATTTGGAGGCCACTACTTTTCCATAGCTTTGGAAAGAGGGAGGAGGAGATAGGCAATGGGCATTTCGGCCAAGGTCCTGTCTCCACCTTTATGAATGGGCGTGACTGTGGCAATTTTCCAGATAGCTGGGAATTGCCCCAGACAGAGAGATTTATTGAGTAGATTGGTAATTGGTGTAAGGACCAGATCTAGAACTTGCTGAAGGATACAGGGGTCCAGGGTGTCACAACCTGTACTATTGCTCCTAAGGGCGTTGACTAGGTGAGGCCTGAGTTCTTGAGCAGTGACCTGGCGGAGGTGAAAGTACGGGTGTGTAAAGACCAGTGCAGACGGGGGGGGAGGGTTGAAAAACCTTAGGGAGGATAGGGCTAAGATCCGTGAAGGAGGTGTTGAGGAAGTAGCAACTGGGCGGCAGGATCGGAGGAGATAGAGCCATTGATACCGATCTGGGGCGCGCATTTCCATTTAACTGTTTGATACTGTCCCAGAAGATTCTGGGATTCCCCAAGAGGAGGTAAGCGAGGCCTGATAATGATCAGCCTTGGCCTTTCTGATGGCCCAGGTACACTTGTTTCTGGCAGCCGCGTACACCTGTCTATCACTAGGCCGGCCAGTCTCAATGGCACGGTGCCAAAGATTATCCCTATGTTTAAGTTGTTGAATCAGGGCCGGGGTCACCCAAGGAGCATTTTGCATCTTGGATCGGCAGACTGACAGAGGAGCAAAGATATCACAGGCTTTATTGAATGTTTGGATAAAGAAGGTAAGTGCAGTGTCAGTGTCAGGGGCAAACAGAATAGGCGACCAATCAATTTGGGACAGAAGTTCCTTGAGTTTCTTCAGGCCACCGGGATTCAGGTGCCGCTGGGGAAAGGACTGTGGAGATGATTTGGCTACTGTGGAAGTCCAGTGAAAAAGTATGGGAGAGTGATCGCTAAGCTAGTCGGGAAGGACTTGAATGTCAACAATCTGATTAGGGCGATTGGAAAGGACCACATCAAAAAGAGTACTAGTACCTCTCTTTGGGTTGGTCCTAGTGGGATGGGTGACGAGTTGGGTCATATCGACTGCAGCAAAGGAGTCACGGGCAGGGGAGAAAGTGGGGCTAAGCCAATTGATGTTAAGGTCCCCCACTAGTATTTAGTCCGAGGGGTGAGGCAGTGAGGAGAGGTAATCCGTAAGGGAGGCTAGAGCCGGGGTTTGATTTCTAGGGGGTATGTAAGCAGTTGTTAGATAGAGTGGGCCCTTTAACGGGTCAGGGGTTAGCTTCAGTGTCAGCGCCTGAGCCCCAGAGTCAAGGGTAGGAGATGGTAGGGCATGTCCAGGGAGGGCTTCTTTAATGTAGATGGCACAGCCACCACCCCGTTTACCAACCCGGTCTGTCCAGAAGAAGGAGTATCCGGGGAGAGAGACAAAGGAGTCTGGGGTGGATTTTGTCAGCCAGGTCTCAGTCAAGGAAATGACGTCAGGATTATGAGACTTGACCCAGCACTGGAGTGAGCCAAATTTTTTCATGAGGCTACAAATGTTCATGGAAACCAAGCAGAGTCCAGCAGGGCCTGCAGCAGGGTTGTTATGAACAGGACCAGGATTGGGGTGAATGTTACCTGACAGGAGGAGTAGCATAATTAACACCCTGGTCAGGTGGCGGAGGAAGGTATTTCTATGACAGACACGGGAGGGATGGGAAGGGGGTATCTGTATACAGGGAGTGGGCAAGATAGCACAAGATTGGAAGGCAAGAATGATAAGGCTTACTTGTGAGTCAGGGGTGGGAGCTTGGCAGAGATTGCTGGGCGGGCATGGTGGGCAGCACCACCCGGTGGCTGCCAGGTGCACGAGCGCCAGCACGGATGCGTAGGAGGGGTCCAGTACCTGCCCCGAAAGGGGCAACGCCACATGGCTAGCTTTCAATAGTGATGGGATGGTTGGGTCCGACAGCAGTAGTAGACATGGGCTGAGCAGGAGGCACGTCCAGAGGTGAGTGGCAAACATAGTGCTAAAGAGCTAAGACAGGTATGGATGACCAGTCCATAATCACAATGGATAGGATAGAGCTATGGATTGCTAGTCTAAGAGCTTCAGATGTTAGACTATGCTTATGTCTGTGGAGTAACCCTATTTTGATATTAACAGAACTGACAACATTCTCAACATGCTGGGTGTAGGACAGTGAGCTATCCAAGGTTGCCCCTAGATACTTGAAGTGTTGAATTTGTTCAAGTGGGACACCAGAAACGTTCCTGATGGTAAGGGCTCTGACTCTGTGTTTGCTGTAAGCACTGCTGAACATCATGACTTTCATTTTTTTGTAATTCAGGACCAGCATGTGGTTCTGGAACCAGTCTTCCACATCCTTAAGGCGGAGTTGAAGCTGATGTTCTAGTGGATTAGGGTCAGTGCTGCAAGAGAAAATGAGTGCGTCATCCATGAAAAGGAGAACCTGTAGGTGACATGAATGAGGAAGCTTGTTAAAGAAGATGCTAAAGAGAAGTGGTCCCAGTATGGAGCCCTGTGGTACTCCGGAGTGGACAGGTTGGTGGTGAGAAGCAACATTGGCTATCCTCATTTGTTGTGAGCTTTCCGATAGATAGCTTCTGAACCAGGACACAGTGTCTGTGGAGAGGCCAATGGAGGGTAGTTGCTTAAGGAGGAGGCCGTGGTTAACTGTATCAAAGGCCTTTGAGAGATCTATGAAGGCCATGCTCACTAGGCTACCTTAATCCAGAAATTTGCGAATGAAACCAGTGAACTCTATCAGTGCTGTGGTGGTGCTGTGTCCCTTTTTGAATCCATGCTGCTGTGGGCACTGGATCGAGTATTTATCCAAATAATCAACCAACTGATTGGCAACTATGTGCTCAAGTGCCTTGGATAGAGGTGAGAGGATAGAGATTGATCTGTAGTTTGTGTGTACGTATATGTAAAAAAATACACATAATTAAAACATACAATCAACATGGTTAACAAAATACAACACAATGTCACAATTTACAAGTTACATGTGCATGCTTTAATTAGATAGTTCTTTAGGGCTATCTCGAAATCAAATATAGAATTCATAGCTCTAATATTGAGATAAATATGTTTCCAAGTTATGCTCACACATGTCTGGAGACTAATATCTCCAAACCTTGTGTTGGTTCTTGGGCACAGTAAGCATCGATTTTCTGTTTTTTTTTTTTTTTTTTTAGCTTTTTGTTGACCGGGTAAGTGCACTAGACAAATCCTGCCTATTTTCAGGCACGACCCGGGGGAGGGGGATACAGATGAATGCCATCTGACCTTGAACCAGATTAAGCAGTTGGTGGTATTTTTAGTGAATGAGGGAAATTTGGCCAGGACACTGGGTAAATTCCCCTACTCTTTTCGATAAGTGCCATGGGATCTTTAACATCCACCTGAACTACCACCAATCCAGGCAGATGGGACCTCGGTTTAACGTCTCATCCGAAAGACAGCACCTCCGAAGTGCAGCACCCCTCTCATGCTGCACTACAGTGTCAGTACTGGGATATTAACCCAAGTGCCAGATGTGGGAAGTGAACCCACAGCCCTCTGATCTCCCGGCCTCAGAGGCGAGTGTGCTACCTACTGAGCCACTGACACTGATAACTGAGCCACTGACACTGAACTAAACTGCCTAAACTGGTAACAAGGAATAAGATTAATCTCAAGTTTGTGATTGAAAGGGGGGCTAGGGCTACTGAAGATGCAGTCCAGTGCCTGGATCTGACAGGCGGCAGGATGATGCTTGCCAAAGGGAAGATAAGCAGAGTGTTCACAACATATGCCATGCTGCACAACATAGTTGTGTGGTGGTGCCTACCCATGCTACTGGAAAGACATTGGTATGTTCCACTGGGTGAATGAGGAGTGGAGACCTTTCAAGGCAAGGTGCACAGTCACTGTCTGGATAGGCAGTACAACACTGACCCATGCAAGGGACATTCAGCCACTAGGGCAGTGGGGAGATGAGGGTAGGCAAGTGAGGTACTGTGATAGTGACCCAACCATACTGCTCATGATAAGGAGGGGTCTATTAGTGCCTGTACTTGGGAGGATATATGCACTTGTAGGGATATCAGTGCTTTTCACTGGGGGGATATATGTGCTTGTGCTTGGGGGTGGGACCATCACTGTTGTTGTCCCAGTTACTGCCCTCTGCATGTGGACCCACACTTGCCCAGATGGTGTATTTTTCCTGTGGCCTTCCTCCCAGACCTGCCACGTGTGCCTGTGAGCAACCCTGAGTCTAGTGGCATATCCTCCTGCCCTTCGAGATTTCAAGGGCATGCAGGTCTATGTGGTATGGCACTCTCCTGTTTTGCCTTGGCTACAGGTGGAGTGCCTAGAACGTTGTCGGCTATGCTTTCTAGGATGTCCCCTATTTGGTCAATGCTGTGCCACATGCCCCTCACCTCTGTAGTTAGCTCCCTTAGCTGCTCTGTGTTCTCCTTATGGGCAGGAAGCCTGCACCATTCCAGCTGTCGTTACTCCGGATACGTATGGAGTATACCCTCCTCACTACTCTACATGTACCATGCGTGGGACAGCTGGAGACACCCTTGTCCTCACTTTCCCTGGGGTGGCATGCATTCCCCTGTGACCACACTGTGTTCTGCCATCCACCAACAGCGGGAAGACAAGATGTGTTAGGCATCTACCTGATGGTGCTGACAGGCTGTTACTGCATGCCCTCCATGTTTAGCTGACATTGGCCAGGCTCTGCTAGCTGTTCAGGGCATGGCTGCAGATGGGGTTCATGCCTCTATAGCAGGGAATCTGGTGGAGTTACTGATCAAAGAGAACCTCATAGACTACCTAGAGAGCAGCAGGCTCTAGTAAACAGCATGGTTTTGTGGCAGGAAGATCTTGTCAGACTAACCTGATAGTTTTCTTTGACTAGGTGACAAAGGAATTAGACAAGGGCCATACTTTGGATCTGCTCTACTTTGACTTCAGCAAGACTTTTGACTTGGTACCTCACAAACAATTGCTTAAGAAGATGGAAGACCTGGGTGCAGCTAAACCAGTTGTGAACTGGGTGGGTAACTGACTAGATGGGAGGCAGCAGGAGGTGGTGGTCAATGCGGTTAAATTAGAGAAAGAGGTTATGACTGGGGTTCCACAGGGATCAGTCATGCGTCTGGTTCTCTTAAACATGTTCATTAATGACACTGGAGAAGGAATCCAGGGCAGGATGTTGTCTCTTCGTAGATGACACAAAACTACGTTGGAGGGTGGATAGTGATGAAGGAATAAGGGACATGCAGAAAGATCTACAAAAGCTAGAGGGGTGGTCAAAGGTCTGGCAATTAAAATTCAATGCCAGAAAATGCAAGGTAATGCACCTAGGGAAAAAGAACCGCAAGACAGAGTGCTGGATGGGATGAGAGAGATTTATCATTACAGCTGAGGAATGGGATCTGGGAGTTATCATTAGCAACTCATTTAAGCAATCGACTCAGTGCAACAAGGCCTATAGCAAGGCTAACAGGATGCTGAAATGTATCGGGAGGAGTACTGATAGCAGAAGAAAGGAGGTAAAACTTCCCTTCTACTGATCCCTGGTGAGGCCTCACCTAGAGTACTGCACCCTGTTCTGGAGTCCTCACCTCAGAAAGGATAAGGATAGGTTGGAGACAGTGCAGCGTACGGTAACAAAAATGATTCAGGGCCAGCAGGGCAGATCCTATGAAGAGCATGTCAAGGCACTAAATATGTACTCACTGGAGACCAGAAGGGAGAGGGGAGATATGATAGGGACCTTCAAGCTCCTTTAAGGAATTAACAATGTGAACTGTGAGGAACTATTTAGCCTGAATACCAATTCATAATGAAGGGAATAGTGGTTACTGGGGGTGGCGGAACCAAGGAGAACAGAGAGAGAACAGGGAGGGTTAGTACCCTAGAGGAACAGTAGGTTCCAGGGATTATTGGTAGCTTGGGCAGATTGGATGGATCTCTGGCGTTTTTCATCCATCATTGTCTATATTTCTATGTTTCTAAAGATTGAGGGCTATCGGTGTTGGGGGAGTTGAACCTCTCCTCAGTCTCCTGCATGCCCAATTCCTGGCTCAGGTCCTCTTCCAGGTCCTCTAGTCCACCTACCTCCTCCACCATGTGCATGGTCTCCTGCTGCAGTGTACCTGGAGGTGGAGACAAGCTATGTTTTACAGGCAGTGGCATAGTTATGGATGTACCAAGGGACTATTGTGGCCCACCACGGGTGCCATCTACCTCTGTTTGCCTGACCCCATCCTCCAGTGCTGACCTCTGGGCACTGATCTACATCTATGGTCTCCCCACATCCACATCAGGTGTGTGCTCTATCACAGGGTCTGTACAGTGCAACACAGGGTGGTTAATGTGACCTTGCTGTCACATACCACCATACCTGGAATTGTGTCCATGGCCTCCTCCTCACCATGCAAGGGCACCTCTGTAAGGGTCTCTGCCACCATCCTCTCAACTGGGGTCAGGCTGTGTTACTGCTTAGGCAGGTCACCACCTGAGGCAGTCTGTGACTGCATGATTGTGGACACTAATAAAAGGAAGAATTATTTCAATATAAGAGTCTGTAAACGTTGGAATTCATTACCCAACTATTTAGTGAACATTATTTGTGTGGGGATGATTAAAAATAGTTTGGACAGATATTTACTTGATATGGGGGGATAAATATACCCTGCTATTGTAGGGAAGGTGGTCTCAATGGCCTCAGGCCTACTTCCACCTTTAACAACCGAGTATTACCGAATATAATATCTGTATTTAATCACTGTCTTTGTGCATACCTCTGGCTCAGCAGTGTTTACAGCAGCCTGGATATCTAGCCACAGCCTGGCTTTTGTTTCAGATTGCACCTTCAGGGGCTGCTCCCCATACAGTGTGCCATAGTGCTCCTTTATGTCTGAACCATGGCTGCCACCTGTCCAGTGCCGAAATTTGAGGACCGTGATCAGCCACCCCCATGTATCCATACACGTCCCTGTATTTCTGTTGAGCTACTGTCTGTGCTCACGTTGTCCAGTGGTGGCCCAGGTACCATGGACAGTGCCTCTCCCCCTGCCATCCTCTGAGACAACCTACCCCTCAGAATTCATGTTGGTATGCACTTCTGTGGCTGGGCACTGTGTGCTGGGAGGGAAATGCTGATGTACTTATGTGGTGGGGTCAAGGGGTGTGGCCATGCATTGAACACCACCCTGTGTCTGCTCTGCAGGGCCTTGCATGCATCTATACAACCCACTCATGCCTCCACCTGTCCTGCATGTTCACACACGTTCATTCATAGGCCCCATTGCACTTATAAAATGGTTCCTCCGTAGGCAATTAAAAAAAAAATTCTTAGAGTTTTAAAAGACACAAAAAAAACATACTGTATTGCTAAACACTGTAAAATAGTCCCCTACAGATTGTTTCCACCTGTCTGTAATCTGTCTTTCTATGCATCAATAAATGTTTGATTGTTTACCATGGAATACAAGAATTCAAAACACTGATGTATTCAATTAGTAGAATGCTCCCCCCCATACACACACAGACATAGAAACATAGAGACATAGACTACGACAGCAGAAAAAGACCAGAGGTCCATCCAGTCTGCCCAAGTTCCCTATAATCCCAGGAACCATCCCTGGAACCTATTGTTCCTCCAGGGTACTAACCCTCCCTGGCCATTTCCCATTCTTCTTCATGGTTCTGTTGCCCTGAGCAGCCGCTATTCTCTTCATTCTATCCATGGCCTGCTTGAATCCTCTGACTCTGTTCGCACCCACCACCTCTGCTGACAGACTGTTCCAATGTTCCTCCACCCTTTCTGTAAAGAAGTACTTCCTCATGTCCCTCCTGAACCTCCCTCCTGATAATTTCCATTTGTGTCCACATGACCATGAGTTGGTATTCAGGCTAAATAATTCCCCACAATTTACTCTGTTAATTCCTTTAAGGAACTTGAAGGTTTCTATCATATCTTCCCTCTCCCTTCTGGTTTTCAGTGAGTACATATTTAGTGCCATGAGGTGCTTCTCATAGGATCTGCTCTGCTGGCCTTGAACCATTTTTATGTTGATTGCGTGCATGCGCAAGAAACATATTATGGCAGGTTGCCAGAAGCAGGTTGTGGAGGCACGGCACTGTTGTGGCCACTGCCCCCATAGCCTTTAAAGGCTTGGCCTACTTTCCCCAATGCCATGGCATGCTGCTGCTGACACTAGTTCAGCCAGCATGCCACAACCTTGTAAGGTCTCAGCCGCTGCAATCAAGGGCTGCCTCGTCATTGCAGTGTCAGCCATTCACTGCAATGAGGGAGTGACCCGCCATTGCTGGGTGGAACCTTGTAACAGTGATATCATTTTTGAACATGGTGGTGGGTTGCCACCATGTTCTCAAACAATATTAAGCATCCCCCTGCCAAAGGGGTGCCCACTCCCCCTCGGCAGCATGTGCCCCCCTCCTCCGTGTTTGTTTGCCAACGGGGGCCCCAATCCCCGTCGGCTTCAGTGCCCAAATGATGTTGCAGATGGGGAAGCCTACTACCCATGGCATTATGTAACACTCCCTCCCCACTTTTGTTGTGTGCCAATGGGGGGGGTGCCCAATCCCCATCGGCATAATGTAACCCCCCCTTTTGTTGTGTGCTGATGGGGGTGCCCAATCCCCCGTCGGCTACAGCTGCCCAGTCCCCATTGGCATAATGTCACTCCCCCCCACTTTTGTTGTGTGCCCATGGGGTGCCCAATCCCCATCGGCTACAGCTGCCCCACAAAATAGTCCATTGGCATGCTGGGAGCCCACCTAGTGTGCCACATGCCCCTGTTAACAAACAAACGGTCCCGCAATGTTTTTTTTTTTTTACCGTGTCAAAAAAAGAAAACAGTCCCTCGTGGTCTCCCTGCCCCACTCCCACAACCCGCGCCCACCCACTGCACACCCTGCTTCCCCCCACCCCATACTTACCTCCAGAGCCCGGCACAATTATCTTCTGTGGACTGGGAGCACATCTGCACTCTTCAAAGTTAACCACAAATGGAGGAAATGCCAGTAAGCTGTATAATGGAATAAATATATATATTTTTTTTAACTTTGATGCATATCTCGGGCATTTTTTGTAATTTTGGCACCAAATGTTCAACATGGGGTTTTTGGGACCCCTCCTCATGAATTTTGGCACTGTAATGATGTTAATCGGCCCGGAATGGTGATTTCGTGGTCACTGCGTGGAATCACCTTTTTGGGACTGAGTAATGGAATGACAGTGCCAGTGTTCATGAGGTGGGCTCTCAAAAAGCCTATGTTGCAAATTTGGTGGAAAAAAAATACAAGTTTTACAAGCATGCACTGCGCAGTTTTCACGCATGCTCATAAGTTCTCAAATTTATAATATTTTCACTCCAGATTTTCAACATTGCCATTGTTTTGCACCTCCTTATGAACAGTATAGCTGTCATTTTTCACATCCTGGCCAAAATGTGTTTTCACACTTCTGGCGCAGAATAGCGCTGTTACTGTGGGAAATCTGTGCTTGGGATACATTATGAAAATCCCATACCACCATACCTAGCATTGTATCCATGCCCTCCTCCTCACCATGCAAGGGCACCATGCAGAGGTCCTAAAATGCCTATGTTGAAAATTTTGGTAATGAAAGTCCATAAACTGAGTGTGCTACGAGCTTGCATTGGGCAGTTTCCAGGCACGCTCGTACCTTCTCAACTTTGCAATATTTTTACTCTAGATTTTCAACATTGCCATTTTTCCACACCTCCTTATGAACAGTGCCGCTGTCATTTTTCACATCTTGGCCAAAATGTGTTTTCGCTTTTACTGCGCACAATTGTGCGGTTACTGTGGGAAATCAGTGTTCGGGACACATTAAGAAAATCACACTGACACAGTTCATGAGCAGAGGTCCTAAAATGCCTATGTTCAACATTTTGTGATGAAACTCCATAAAATGACTGTTACGAGCGTGCATTGTGCAGTTTCCACACACCCTTGTAACTTTAGAAAATTAGTAATATTTTCAAGCCACATTTTCAGCACTGGCATTTTTCCACACCTCCTTATGAACAGTACAGCTGTCGTTTTTCACATCCTGGCTGAAATGTGTTTTCATGCTTCCAGTGCAGAATACCACAGTCGCTATCGGAAATCAGTGTTTGGCACAGATTAGGATCGAGCGAGTGGGGGGGAGTGACTGACCTCAACCGAGCTCTGTCGGGACTGCTGCGGATTTCTTTGTGGGCAGGAAAAGGCACCAACGCAGGCAGCAGACCAGTACAAAAGGGCAGCCTACAGTGCCGGGAGACACAGAATGAACGAGTGAGTGAGGGGGAGGGAGTGAGTGAGCTCAATGGAGCTCTGTTGGGGCTGCTGCAGATTTCTTTGTGGGCAGAAAAAGGTAGCAATGCACCCAGGGGCCCAGAACAAAAGGGCAGCCTGCAGCGGTGGGAGAAACAGAACGAGCGAGTGAGAGAGGAGGCGTGAGCGAGCTGCTGCATATTTCTTTATGGGCAGAAAAGAGCAGCAATGCAGGCAGCAGCCCCGTACAAAAGGGCAGCATGTAGCACCAGCAGAAATGGAACAAGCGAGTGAGAGAGGGGGAGTGAGTGAGGCCAACGGAGCTCTGCTGAGATTACTGCAGATTTCTTTGTGGGCAGAAAAAGGTGCCAAGAGAGGCAGGAGCCCAGTATAAAAGGGCAGCCTGCAGTGCCAGGAGAAACAGAATGAGCGTGTGAGACAGGGGGAGTGAGCGACCTCAACAAAGCTCTGTCGGGACAGCTGTGGATTTCTTAGTGGCCAGAAAAGGGTGCCAACGCAGGCAGAAACCAAGTACAAAAGGGCAGCCTGCAGCACCGGGAGAAACACAATGAGTGAGTGAGAGAGGGAGAGTGAGTGAGCTCAGCGGAGCTCCATCATGACTGCTACGGATTTCTTTGTGGGCAGAAAAAAGCGGCAATGCAGGCAGGAACCCAGTACAAAAGGCCAGCCTGCAGCGCTGGCAGAAATGGAATGAGAGAGTGAGAGAGGGGGAGTGAGCAAGCTCAACGGAGCTGTGCTGGGACTGCTGCAGATTTCTTTGTGGGCAGAAAAAGGCAACAATGCATGCAGGGGCCCAGTACAAAAGGGCAGCCTGCAGCAGTGGGAGAAACAGAATAACTGAGTGAGAGAAGGGGAGTGAGTGAGCTCAATGGCGCTCTATTCTGACTGCTGCAGATTTCTTTGTGTGCATAAGAAGGTGGCAACACAGGCAGCAGCCCAGTACAAAAGGGCAGCCTGGAGCGGTGGCAGAAATGGAACGAGAGAGTGAGAGAGGAGGAGTGAGCGAGCTCAGCGGAGCTCTGTCAGGACTGCTGCAGATTTCTTTGTGGGCAGAAAAAGATGCCAACAGAGGCAGGAGCCCAGTACAAAAGGGCAGCCTGCAGTGCCAGGAGAAACAGAATAAGCGAGTGAGATGGGGGAGCGAGCGACCTCAACATAGCTCTATCATGACTGCTGCAGATTTCTTTGTAGGCAGAAAAAGGCGGCAACACAGACAGGAGCCCAGTACAAAAGGCCAGCTTGCACCGCCGGCAGAAACGGAATGAGCGAGTGAGAGAGGGGAAATGAGCGAGCTCAATGGAGCTGTGTCGAGACTGCTGTAGATTTCTTTGTGGCCAGAAAGAGACGCCAATGCAGGCAGGAGCCCAGTACAAAAGGGCAGTCAGCAGCAGCAGAAAACACAGAACGAGTGAGCGAGTGAACGAGAAAGAGTGAGCTCAATGGAGCTCTGCTAGGACTCTTGTAGATTTCTTTGTGGGCAGAAAGAGGCAGCAATGCACGCAGGGGCCCAGTACAAAATGACAGCCTGCAGCAGTGGGAGAAACAGAATGAGCGAGTGAGACAGGGGAAGTGAGCGAGCTCAACGGAGCTCTATCATGACTGCTGCAGATTTTTTTGTGGGCAGAAGAAGGCTGCATTACAGGCAGGAGCCCAATACAAAAGGGCAGCCTGCAGCACTGGCAGAAATGGAATAAGCGAGTGAGTGAGCTCAACGGAGCTGTGTCGGGACTGCTGCAGATCTCTTTGTTGGCAGAAAATGCTGCCAACACAGGCAGGAGCACACTACAAAAGGGCAACCTGCAGCAATGGGAGACACAGAATTAGCGAGTGAAGGAGGGAGGGTGAGTGAGTGAGCTCAGCGGAGCTCTGTTGGGACTGCTGCAGATTTCTTTGTGAGCAGAAGAAGGCAGCAATGAATTCAGGGGCCCTATACAAAAGGGCAACCTGCAGCAGTGGGAGAATCCGAATGAGAGAGAGAGGGGGGGGGGGGAGTGAGCGAGCTCAACGGAGCTCTGTCAGGATTGCTGCAGATTTCTTTGTGGGCAGAAAAAGGCGCCAACAGAGGCAGGAGCCCAGTACAAAAGGTCAGCCTGCAGTGTCTGGAGAAACAGAATGAGCAAGTGAGACAGGGGGTGTGAGCGACCTCAACGGAGCTGTATCATGACTACTGTGGATTTCTTTGTGGCCAGAAAAAGGCAACAATGCAGGCAGGAGCCCAGTACAAAAGGCCAACCAGCAGCGCCGGCAGGAATGGAATGAGAGAGTGAGAGAGGGGGAGTGAGTGAGCTCAGCTAAGCTGTGTTGGGACTGCTGCAGATTTCTTTGTGGGCAGAAAAAGCCACCAATGCAAGCAAGAGCCCAGTACAAAAGGGCAGCCTGCAGCAGTGGGAGACACAGAATGAGCGAGTGAGAGAGGGGGAGTGAGTGAGCTCAATGGAGCTCCGTTGGGACTGCTGTGGATTTCTTTGTGCACAGAAAAAGGCAGCAATGCACCTAGGGGCCCAGTACAAAAGAGCAGCCTGCAACATCAGGAGAAACAGAACCAGCGAGTGACAGAGGGGCAGTGAGCGAGCTCAACGGACCAACACAATCAACATTCGGCATTGACAAATGCTTGTTGTTACTCTGCACTGTACTGTCTCCAACCTATCCTTGTCTTTTATGAGGTGAGGACTCCAGAACAGGATGCAGTATTTGAGGTGAGGCCACAGCAGGGATCTGTAGAGAAATAATACCTTCTTTTTCTTCTGCTATCGATAGCCACTCCCTTGGCCTATTTGCTATAAATAGTCACTTCCTTGGCCTATTTTCTCTGATACATTGACCACCTCCCACCCCTCTGCTCTGCCTTTCTACCCAGTCCTCCTAGAAGCTCACCTTTGTACCCTTTCTCACCCCTCGTTTACCCTACTTATCATCCCCCCAGCTTTCGGCCATCACTATGATTAACCTTGCAACAGCCACTTAGGCATTGACAAAGTCTATTTTTTGGACTGCATTCTCTTTGTTGAACTATGTATGTTTACACCATGTACCTAAGGGAACTCTCTGTATTTCTCAATGCTGTATTTCACTGGATTCCTTATTATTGCCATATATTTAACTTGTGATACCTGGTCTGTCCTTTTGACTTGGAGCCTTTATTAATTAACCCCTAGTTCAAATATATTTGTAATCCTGGTTATCAATAAAATAATAAAATAATCAGCCCCCCCGATACTTTCCAGCATCCTGTTCACCCTGTTATGGGCCTTGTTGTCCTCAGGATCAAACTGGGAAGCAAAGAGTCCACCTGGAACTGAGGCCATGGTGGTCCTGGTACTGAACGCGGTATACCCTAGTGTACAAACTGTAGCACAGATTTTACCAACAGCAGTATACCCTGGCATACAAACTGTAGCCTGAATTGTTAACCATAAAACAACATGTATAATCACTTTTTTATTATTTATCTATCTACTAAAAACTTCACAGATTACCTTTGAGCACAAGTGCTCATTTACAAACGGTCCACATCAAACACATTGTCACAAAATACAAGTGCAGGCTAGCACAGAGCATTAAAGAGGGGGAGAAGGAGTTTTTCAGGTACATCAGAAGAAAATGAGTTGTACAGACCAAATAGTAAAGATAAAGAGGAATGGAGGTGGGTGGAAACAGGGGCAGAACAGGCAGAAGCATTAAACGAGCACTTCTGCTCAGTATTTACTAAAGAGAAAGGGGGAGCTGTACCCAAGGGGTGGGAGGGTGGGCATGGGGGAGGTGACAGATGGGAAAATCCCAGTGGGCAGAGTACTGGAGGGCTTGAGGGCACTGAGGGTGGACAAGGTGCCAGGGCCAGATAACATATACCTCAGGGTGCTGAAGTAGTTGGCAGAAGTCTGGCAGAAACCTTGGCAGACCTGTTTAATGCCTCACTGGACTCAGGGAGTGTATGTCAGGACTGGAGGATGGTGCACATGGTACCCCACCACAAAGCGGCCCCAAGAATGAGCCAGGGAACTACAGACCGGTAAGCCTCACATCCATCGTGGGAAAGCTAATGGAGACAATCCTGAAGGAGAGGCTGATTTCCCTCCTAGAGGCTAATGGGCTGCAGGACAGCAGACAACATGAGTTTGTTTCAGGCAGATCCTATCAGACCAACCTGGTGGAATTACTATGACTGGGTAATTAAGCAATTAGACAGGGGCCATGCAGTGGATGTCCTGAACCTGGACTTCAGTAAGGTATTCGATTCAGTGCTGCATGGGAGGCTAGGAAGTAAGCTGGAAAGCATAGGGGCGGGGGTGAAGATGGTGGGATGAGTAGGGAACTGGCTGCAAGGGAGACAGCAGAAGGTGGTGGTGGGAGGGGAGCTCTCATTTCCCAGAGTGGTGACATGTGGGGTGAAAGAGGTCTCCGTTCTGGGGCCGGTGTTATTTGGGATCTTCATAGTAGACGTCTCAATATGCATCAAGAGCAAGATCAGTCTGTTTGCAGACAATACCAAGATGGGAACAGTAGTGGATGACTTTGAAGGGTGGCAGGGGTTGTAAGATGATCTGGCAAAATTGGAGGCCTGGTTGGACACTTGGCAGCTGGGGTCAATGCCAAGAAATGCAAGGTGCTACATTTTGGTGCAACAAAACCAAGGAGGAGCTACTAGCTTGGGGGGGGGGGTTCAACTAGCCAAGACAGAAGAGGAGAAGGATCTGGGGGTGATCATAACGGGAACAATGAATAACTTAGCACAGTGTAGAAAGGCAGCTGCAAAAGCCAACAGGATGCTGGGTTGTATTGCCAGAGGCATATCCTCCAGGAGGGGGAGGTGATCCTGCTACTATTCAGGTCACTGGTTAGACCACACTGAAACACAGAAACATAGAAATTATCGGCAGATAAGGAATGCTAGGCCCATCCAGTATGTGCCCACTCACTCTAAGTGGTCAATGGCTTTTCATCACTCCCTTCCTGCCCAAGGTTCCCTTGTGCTTGTCACAGGCATGTTTAAACTCCTCCACGGTCCACCGCCGTCTCCCTGCCCCCTCCCACAACCTGCGCCCACCCTCTGTGCACCCTGCCTCCCCACACACCCCCTTACCCCATACTTACCTGTGGAGTCCAGTGCAATGATCTTTGGTGGACCGGGAACACATCTGCACTCTTCAAAGCCGACCGTGAACTGAGGAAATGCCGGTAAGCTATTTAATGGCATAAATAGGGCTTTTTCAACTTTTTTGCATATCTCAGGCATTTTTTGGAACGTTGGCACCAAATTTTCAACATGGGGTTATTGGGCCCTCTCCTTATGACTTCAGCCACTGTCATCGGTCCCAAGAGGTGACTTTGCAGTCACTGCACAGAATCACCTTTCAGGATCGATTAATGAAATGACAGTGCCAGTATTCATGAGGTGGGCTATCAAAAAGTCTATGTTGCAAATTTGGTGGGAAAAATCCAAGCAATGACTGTTTTTCTGGCGTGTAGCTGCGTGAAAGTTGTACACATGTCAGAATTTCGCTTAATTTGCAATATTGTCACTCCTGATTTTCAACATTGCCATTTTTATGCACCTCCTTATGAACAGTACAGCTGTCATTTTTCACATCCTGGCTGAAATATGTTTTTGCAGTTCTGGCGCAGAGTAGCGTGGTCGCTGTGGGAAATCAGAGTTCGGGACAATAATGAAAATGACAGTGACACTGTTCATTAGCAGAGGTCCAAAAATGCCTATGTTGAAAATTTGGTGATGAAAGACCGTAAAATGAATTTGTTACCAGCGTGCATTGCGCAGTTTCCACGCATGCTCGTACCTTCACAACTTTGCAATATTTTCACTCCAGATTTTCAACATTGCCATTTTTCCACACCTCCTTATGAACAGTGCAGCTGTCATTTTTCACATCCTTGCCAAAATGTGTTTTCGCCTTCTGGCGCACAGTATCACAATCGCTGAGGGAAATCAGTGTTTGGGACATATTTAGAAAATCACACTGACACTTTTCATAAGCAGAGGTCCTAAAATTCCTATGTTGAAAATGTTGTGATGAAACTCTGTAAAATGACTGAGTTACGAGTGTGTGTTGTACAGTTTCCACGCGCCCTTGTAACTTTGCAAATTAGTAATGTTTTCACGCCAGATTTTCAACACTGGCATTTTTTCACACCTCCTTATGAGCAGTACAGCTGTCATTTTTCACATCCTGGCCAAAATGTGTTTTCGCGCTTCTGGTACAGAATACCACAGTTGCTGTCGGAAATCAGTGTTTTGGACAGATTAGGATTGAGCAAGTGAGAGAGGGGGAGTGACCAAGCTCAGCTGAGCTCTCCCGGGACTGCTGCGGATTTCTTTGTGAGCAGGAAAAGGTGCCAACACAGGCAGGAGCCCAGTACAAAAGGCCAGCCTGCAGTACCGGGAGACACAGAATGAGTGAGTGGGGGAGGGAGAGTGAGTGAGCTCAATGGAGCTCTGTTGGGACTGCTTCGGATTTCTTTGTGGGCAGAAAAAGGCAGCAATGCATGCAGGGGCCCAGTACAAAAGGGCAACCTGCAGTGGTGGGAGAAACAGAATGAGTGAGAGTGAGAGAGAGGCAGTGAGTGAGCTCAATGGAGCTCTATCATGACTGCTGCAGATTTCTTTGTGGGCAGAAAAGGGTGGCAATGTAGGCAGTAGCCCAGTACAAAAGGGCAGCCTGCAGCGCCGGCAGAAACGGAATGAGCAAGTGAGCGTGGGGAAGGGAGCGAGGTCAATGGAGCTCTGTTAGGACTGCTGCAGATTTCTTTGTGGGCAGAAAAAGGTGCCAACAGAGGCAAGAGCCCAGTACAAAAGGGCAGCCTGCAGCACAGGGAGAAACAGAATAAGCGAGTGAGACAGGGGGAGTGAGCAACCTCAACAGAGCTCTGTCGGAACAGCTGTGGATTTCTTTGTGGGCAGAAAAAGATGCCAATGCAGGCAGGAGCCCAGCACAAAGGGGCTGCCTGCAGCTCTGGGAGAAACACAATGAGCAAGTGAGAGAGGGAGGAGTTAGTGAGCTCGTCGGAGCTCTATCGTGACTGCTGCGGATTTCTTTGTGGGCAGAAAAAGGTGGTAACACAGGCAGGAACGCAGTACAAAAGCCCAGCCTGCAGAGCCGGCAGAAACGGAACAAGTGAGTGAGAGAGGGGGAGTGAGTGAGCTCAATGGAGCTGTGTGGCGGACTGCTGCAGAGATTTTGTGGGCGGAAATAATGCAGGCAGGAGCCCAGTACAAAGGGCATCCTGCAGCGCAGGGAGACACAGAATGAGCGAGTGAGGAAGGGGGAGTGAGTGAGCTCAACGGAGCTCTGTTGGGACTGCTGCAGATTTCTTTGTGGGCAGAAAAAGGCAGCAATGCATGCAGGGGCCCAGTACAAAAGGGCAGCCTGCAGCAGTGGGAGAATCAGAATGAGAGAGTAAGAGAAGGGGAGTGAGTGAGCTCAATGGAGCTCTATCATGACTGCTGCAGATTTCTTTGTGGGCAGAAAAAGGCAGCAATGCACGCAGGGGTCCAGTACAAAAGAGCAGCTTCCAGCAGCGGGAGAAACAGAATGAGCGAGTGAGAGAGGGGGAGTGAGAAAGCTCAACGGAGCTGTATCGGGACTGCTGCAGATTTCTCTGTGGGCAGAAAAAGCCACCAATGCAGGCAGGAGCCCAGTACAAAAGGGCATCCTGCAGCACTGGGAGACACAGAACGAGCGAGTGAGAGAGGGGGAGTGAGGTAGCTCAACAGAGCTGTTTCGGGACTGCTGAAGATTTCTTTGTGGGCAGAAAAAGGCAGCAATGCATGTAGGGGCCGAGTACAAAAGGGCAGCCTGCAGCAGAGAAACAGAACAAGCGACAGAGGGGCAGTGAGTGAGCTCAATGGACCAAAGCAATCAACATTCGGCATTGACAAATGCTTGTTTTCCTAGCCACATGCAATAACAAGGCATTATTGGCATCTTCCCTGGCAATACTATGGAAATGTTCCCCTACCCTAACCTTAGAGGCACGGGTTGGCTTTATTTATTTAATTTAGTTTTTGTTGACTGGGAAAGGAGGACTAGACAATTCTGTTTATTTTCAGCCTCATCCCAGGGGAGAGATACAGATGGATGCCAACTGACATTGAACCAAATTAAGTCATTGGTAGTATTTTTTAATGAATGGAGGAAATGGGACCAGGACTCCGGGGAAATTCTCCTGCTCTTTTTGAAAAGTGCCATGTGATCTTTAACATCCACCTGAACTACCACCAGAACAGGCGGATAGGACCTTGGTTTAATGTCTAATTTGAAAGACGGCACCTCAGATGTGCAGCACCCCCCTCATGCTGCACCACAGTGTCAGTACTGGGATTTAATCCAAATGTCTGGTGTGGGGATCAAACCCACAGCCTTCTGATCTTCTGGCCTCAGAGTTGAGTGTGCAACCTGCTGAGCCACTGATACTGACATGGAATGTGCCATACCCACATGTGGCAAGATCAACTGCATTAGATGTCACACAATGCACAAAACGCCTATCCTCAATTCTTTTCTCTGTTTATTGTAGTAAAGGTTTTGGTTTTGATAATGAAGAGGCAGAATCTCCATGATCCACTGGGAAGGCAGCCCCTTTGAGGAAGGGGTTACTTTCCCTGTGGATCATGCAAATTCTGTCCCTCCATTATCAAGGTGGGGCTACATTTGCGTAGTATAATAGCCAGAAAAGATGTTACTAACGCTTTGGCATTGCACGTGACTAGGAAAAAAAAACAGCAGTGAACAACACACATTTATATTCTGTGCATTGACAGAGTTGATTTTGGGGTAACGTGTTGAGGATTTAGACCACTTGATCCTGAAGAGGGCATCTGTCTGGATTTATACTTTAGGAACTCCGAATAGCTGGGGCTCAGTGAAAGTTTTGACCTGATTCTGTCTCTTAAAAAAGGAATATGAGTTAACATTAATTAATGTTTATATGTTCCTTTTGTTCTTTCTTTGTATATATAAAATTGTATTCTCACAATTTGTTATGAGATTTGCTGTGATTTCAGTCAGAATCAACTGAAGTGTTCCAGCAAGCCTACCAGCAAATTCTTGCAACATTGTCCTCATAAGAACAGAAGCTTAGGAGAAGATTACAAAAAAAAGGCTGTTCTTGCTATCTTCTGGGTTGTGATGTACTCTGTAACTTAGGCCCCGTCCACACTACACCGCTCTGGCCTGGTAACGGATGCAATCCGTTACAGCCGGGGAGCGGTGCAGTGCTGCCACACCTCAGTGGTGTCCGTTACTGGACCGGCACTGCCAGTCCACACATCGAGCCGGGCGAATCATACGGCGGCGACCAGTCCCACAATGCAGAGCTCGTGTTGTGTTTTCGTCTAGTCCCACTACCGCCTGTAACATTACAACGGCGGTCGGTTTCATACCGTTGTAGAAACCACCTCATATGTGGTTTCAACAACGGTTACGAAAACACCTCCTGTAACATTACAGGTGTAAATGCAAACCGTTGTGGTAATGGTTTGGGCACTCTGTAACATTACAGAGGCGTAGTGTGGACAGGGCCTAAGTTGCAATACAGCAGTGGATTTGTTCAATATGCCATATGTGATACCTCTGGTGAACTTTAAATAAATCAGCCTCCAGAGCTGAGAGTGTGTAACACAAAAATGGGGGGACAAATATGTTATATGAAGAGCCTAGAAATGAGTCTACCATGGCTTTTGTGACAAAGCTACATCCCTAATAATGGCTGTTTGGGGTGAGAGATGGGTATTTTTGTTATAAACCTTTGCTGATTTCTTTTGTTGCTAGTACCCTGTTTCTCAGGCTGCAGTGTTATAGCAGCATGAATTATCTGATAGGGTTCTTTGTCCCAGTTGGACTTTACTGCTGTGGATTTGCTTATAGCTGGGATTACAAAATGGTGTTACCTACTGTGGAGGGGGGGAGAGATTCACAAAAGGGATGCACTGGTGCATCTCAGAGATGCGCCCATCCATGATTCAGAAAGGGAAGAGATGTGCCAGTGTATCTGGGATGCACTGGCCCAGCTCTGATGTGCCAAACATCACCCATAATGGTATGCAGTGCACCTGAAGGGGGCGTGCCCATGCATATGGGATGTATCCCTATTCAGAACCCACCTTGGATGTTCATCTCTGGATCAAGTCTGAAGATGTGCCTCCAAAAGATAAGTCTACAAATAGTAGACTTAAGTGGGTGTCTGTCCACAGGCAGGCTACTGTACTGCAGACAGCAGCACGGCAGCCTACTGATCCAGGCAGTTCAGAGCTCCCTGCCCATATCCCTGCAATGTACAAATCTGTCCACAATCCCTGGTAGTAAGTCTAGTGGTAACCCCCCTCCCTGCCTGTATCCCCATAATTCACAAAACTGTCCACAATCCCTGGTAGTCTAGTGGAACCCCTCACCCTTCCCCGACCCGATCGCATTTTGATTTTCAAATTCCAAAGTATCCCTGGTGGTCCAGAGGTCCCCCCCCAATCCCTGAATTAAAATAAAATAACTCAAGAACAGCCCTGGTAGTCCAGTGGAACCCCTTCCCTGCCCATAGCCCTGGTAATCCACATATCTGACCATTTATCTCTAGTAGTCCAGTGGTACCCCCCTCCTTGCCCATATCTCTGGTAATAGTAACTAAAAAGTGTCACAATCCCTGGTAGTCTAGTGGAACCCAACCCTATTGCAACACTATATGAAATAATGAAGTCTCCTTGATGGTCCAGCGGACTCCCCACCAACTCAGGCACTCCCACTCCACGCAGTTCCCCTATCCCAGCAAGTGCCAAAGATCAGTGGGCAGCTCAGTCCACCTGCAAACTGCCACAACTGCTTGCCTATACAACTGTTTGTGAATGACAGCTACCATACTCCTGGAAGCCCATTGGTAGACTCTGTCTACCAGTGGGCTTGCAGTGTGTACTGTAAGCTATCATTCATAACTTTGTTTATTTACTATTACTGGGAATATGGGCGGGGAGGGTATCACTGGACTGCCGGGGATTTTGCTGATTGTGTTTTATATCGGGGATACAGGCGTGGGGATTTACCACTAGACTACCAGGGAATATGTGTTCTGCTCACAGCCCTTGCAGGATGCCCGGTACATTCTGTTCAGTGCATCCATGCAGGGGTCATGCAAATGGAGCCATACTGATACGCAAATGGCCCCATTGCACTCCGCATGCCTAATGGCCCAGTTTGCATGTCTGAGGCTATGAATACCAATCGTGGGTGCAGCGCATCTGGAGATGAACTGCCCCATCAGTTTCCCAGCCCAGCCAGGGGGTTGTGCTGGTGCATCTCAGGTTGACCGAATCACAGAGGGGATGCGCTGGGAGCATCTTCTGTGAATACCACAGTTTGGCTTGATGCATCTCATTTGCACCAGGGCAACTGAGATGTGCTGAGCACATCTCTTTGTGACTCCCCCCTGTATATTCCCTCATCTGACCCTTATGGCAGTAATACGTCTTGCCAGGTTGCATTCTTTCTTTATACCACTGTGTTAAATGTTGCATTTGACATAATGACTGGATGAACCCAGGAAGACAATTTGCTGGTTTGTAGTTAATGGCTGTACCAAACTTTATATTTTTGTGTTACAACTTGTTTGCAGGTTACAGACATTTATATTTTTCTTACATGCGCCATGAAGTCACACTTATCAGATACCGCACTTTTCTGGACACTTCACCCTGTGTCATGTGATGCTTTAAATTCTTTTAGTACTGCTGTTTTTTTGGGGATTTTTTGTATGTGTGTGAAAATGATAGCTGCTATCCTGCTACACAAAGTACTAACTAAATAGGAAGATTGTTGGTTGAATCCTACTGTACTACTGTTTGCATTTTGAAATTGCTTTTTTTTTGCACCTTCTGCTGAATGTGTATTTATGTCCACTTGTAATGCAATAAGAAAGCTTTGTAAAATGGGAAAAAGAAATCCTGAATCCTTATTGGTTGAAAGCTGTTTTCTGCCATGTCCTCATCAGGACATAACATGTCAATTGGCACAAATTGTGCAACACTAGCTGTAGAACACCAGTGTATCACTCTGCCACCCTGAACAGAAACCTTGCCAGCCTGAGATAAGGAGCACTAGTTTCCCACAGCCTTGTCAAAAACAAAATTCTCCATGCTAGTCAGATCCCCCCCCCCCACAAGCCATACAGCTCACCCACCTCATCCTGCCAAAACTGTAGCCAATGCAGGTTTATCTTAAATAGACAGAGTAATCATATTGTAATTTGTACCTCTATTTTTATGTTTTCCACAACTGCTGTTTGCCCCATCCTTCTTTCTGCCACTGCCATTTTTCCGGTCATCATTCCTCATGGTTTCTAGTCCTCACCCTGCCCCTCCCTCTCCCTTAACACTATTGCACAGTGCCAGGCTGCCAAGATAAAATGAATAATTTAAAGTGAGTGGAGCAAGCAGCAAACAGAAAAGCATCGGCAACCTGATCATGCTCATACTGCAGTGCCATAAATAACAGCGCACAGTACAAAGTGCTCACAGTGGCAGCTGCAGAGGGACACGCTCGCTTCCAGTGAAGTTGTTCAGTTGCTCTGAAAAGACACAGGTCCAGTCACGCTGACCACTCAGCAAGTAAAAAGTAAACAGCAGAAAAATAGGTAAACTAGTACACAATAAAGAGGAACAGTTTATGTGTGTGTGGGGGGAGGGGCTGGAGAATCACCAGAAGACAGAAATGGCACTTTATACAAATAAATAGAAAACTAAATTACAGTCAATTTGTTTGTGTGTAGACGGTGGGAGGGGTGGATGGGACGGAGACAGACAAACATCACATCCCTTATGACTAGAAAACCTTCTGTAGTTGCACCGTAAGAGGGACTATTTTCTTTAAAACTCCCAAAAAAAGAGAAATAAATGACATTTACTTTTAAAAATGTAGTAACTTCTTCAGAACCAGTTAAATAAATGTTGTGTCCATTTTATAAGTGAAATAAGATACTCCGATGTGTAGGTTATGGTCTGATAAATGCACTTCCCAGGTGCTAAAGGCACACGGCGCAAGCGCCTCATGCCTCATAATGTACTTGGGGCATGCTCTTATCAGGCCATGACCCACACTCATCATGTCTTATTGCTTGCATAAAATGGTGTTTGTGAGTTTTACGTCACGGTACGCGCATGAACGCCTTGGGAGAATAGGACTTTGAGGTGTGACTTTCTCGCAATGCAGTCTCCATTCAGCAGGCATGGCCGTCCTGCACCAATGGATGTGGGAGTTGTGCACAGCAGTGGTCTTCAGTTCAAAGAAAACCACCGCTAGAAGCGTAGTGTTCAGTAGCTTCACGATTAGGTTCCTTCTGATAAAATACTGTATTTTATCGGAAGGAACCTAATCGCGGAAGCACTGGATTTGATTTGTTTTTGTTTCCACAGTACTATAGTCTGGAAAAGCAAAGTCATTGAAAATGCATTTTTTTGGGGTGGATGGGTGCCGCGCTGCTACACTTCAATCACCGACTACACAAATAAATTAAATTGACGAGCACAGCGCACTGCGAGGCAAGCTAGCTAACCCAGCCTTACAGTCTAGATATAGACACACAGGTAAATCTATTTGTTGCCACCGCATTGAGTCACGTGGTGCTCTGGGGAGATTCGGATTGGTGGTTGTGTGGCTAGCTGTTTGCCTTCCCGCCAGAGTCCTGTAGTTTTCCTCTCCTCATTTGTGCTGGACACAATCTATCCACCCGGCTCAGTTACATTTGCAAAGATAACCCATTTTGCGGCAATTTTGGGGCCTTTCCTTTGTCTGTGACAGGCAGTGTCTTATCATCACCCCCCACTCGGCTGAGTGAGTGAACCGATCAATTGTAAATGTCTTTGTTTTTGTCACCTGGCTCAAGAGCTCTCTTCCAAGTGCCTCATCAGCCTGCCGCCACCAGCGAAGATCTGACCCGCGCTCGGTGCCCCAATCCCATCCCCAGTGTGGCCTGCTGCCTGCCCTGTCTGCCACCTCGCGTGTCGCCGGCCCGGGCCTGCCTTCGCACTGCCCTGCTCAGCAAAGTCTCTTGTTCACGGCTGTCCATCCAGACACAGAAGAGAAGGAAGGTCCGTCTGAGTCTGACAGGAGGACTGAGGACAGGACACATGAGTCGAAAACAGAAAAGAACCGGTAGCAGCAGGTAAGGCAGAGAGGTGAAACGAAAGTCAGACTCAGACAACAACATAATAAAAATTAATGAAGCTGCTGCTGCTGGAACAGCACTGCCTCAACAGCACGAGTGAAGTGATGGTACTGTGGACCACAGCTTACTGCATTACAGATCGTTGCGTTAGCAGTCTGACAAGATGGAAGCCTTCACTAATCCCTTCTTGTTTTATCGCCTTTTGTTTAACAACATGCAGAGTTCAAAATGGGGTGGGGGGACAGAGGAGAGAAACTCAGAGTCACCAAGAAAAGTGTGAGGAAGATGTACTGTAGTAGGCAGCGAATCTTTCCTGCCAGCCCAGAGATTGAGCTGGGGTGGGAGGGTGGGGAACCTCTCAGCCTCTGTCCCTGATTATGAGGGAGGTCCCTGATCTTATCCAGTGATGGAATTACAGTTGATGAGCTTTGGGAGCAAGGGGGCCCCATAAGGGTGCTATCTTTAAACTGTGACCCCCCCTTTCCCATTGTAAGTCAATGACAGTGATACATGAGCTACTGGGGCTCACTTCACAGCTTGGGGGGGGGGGGTGAGCCCTGGCATTCCCCCCTGTAATTGCAACACTGAATTTTCACTCTCAGAATTGCTCCGTACCTCATCCATTCCACTGGAAGAAGTGCTGTTCACCCAGAGAATGTGTTAAAGCAGAAGCTCATAATATTCTAAGATGCTAACACAATGGCTTTCACAAAGTTCTGAGCTTGTATCTCCATGTTTGAGGCTGTGTCCCTCATTATGTGGGTCAGTGTCCCTCACTGTCCCTCATTTTGAGTGTCTCTGTTCCTCATTTCAGTTACAAAAGGTTGAGACTTATGGGGACTCTTTACAGTACAGCAAACACCTCTGTTATTTGGGAGAATAATTTGTTCTGCACTGGTTAGATAATGCTGTGTCTTCTGCCTGTAACTGTTGAGGATTCCAGTCTGTCTTGTATACACCTGGTTTCTTAGTATGTATACATTGAAAAAAGGGGTCTTTAAAACACAGACAGTGCATAAATACAGATCTCTGGGCTCAGCAGGTGGGGAGGGAGGGGTACAACGAGTGAAGATGGGTACAGTCGGTGAAGTGAAGGAGGAGGTACAGGCAGATGATAGGGGCTGGGGCTGGGGTAGTGGTACAGCAAATGGGGAGAGGCACAGTGGTGGGTGAGCATAAAAATTAATGAAGCTACAGCCTGCACAGCACAATGAGTGATAGGTACAGTCAGTGAGTGAAATCATGAGCAGGGCCCCAGGGTAGAGTAAGTAGAGCAGGAGGGGAGGGACGGGTACAGCGACTGTGAAGGTAGGTACAGTGAAGTGTGAAGTGTGAAGGAGTAGGTACAGCAGATGTTGGGGCAGGGGTAGTTGTACAGCAGGTGGGGAGAGGTACAATGGTGGGTGAGGAGCAATTATCTTGCCCTGGTTACAGCTGCTCCGGGTTTTTTTTTTTTTTTTTTTTTTATCATTTTGCACTCGGACCTGGTTTCAGCCAAGTTTCAATGCTATGCTTTAGCACATTAGAGACATCCATGTGCGGTGATATTCTCCACTTTATTTTATTTTTTTTGCGGGGGTGTCTGACTTCCTTTTTTAACAGTCCTATTCCCTGCTTGCAAGTGTCTCCAAACACTGCCACTACATTTGAGTTCACCAACCCCAAGTAGTGGGGAGCAGCACTTGGAGGAAGGGTAGAGTGGATGGAGTGGGGAGACAGCAGACGAGAAGGGGTACAGTGGGTGGATTAGGGCTACAGCAGATGGGGAGGTACAGGGCAAGGGAGCAATACAGTAAGTACAATAAGGTACAGCAGTTGGAGAGATTGGATAGGTTGATCGGGAGAGGTACAATGGGCAGCGAAGAGGTACTGTATGGGAAGGGGCAGTGGGCGTGGGACAGTGGTTGGGGAGGGCATGCACATCGGTAGACTGGAGAGGTGTACACTGGGCAGTGGAAAAGTGCAGGCTTGCAGCACATTGGGAAAAGATAGTATGGGTGGAGAAGGAGCGATTCACTCCCAAAGGAGCATTCCATGTTAAATATTTTCTTGTGGGTGTCTGCCCTTTTGAACTGAGCCAAATTGTCAGTGCTAGAGATCAAACTCCTCAACTGGTCCACATGAATGGTACAAGAAGGGCAGCCTCAGCTCAGGCTTCCACTGCCAGGCCACCGCCACTGATCTGTAGAGCACAGCCAATGTTCTTTACGAGTAATGTATACCCCCTCCTGCCTATGGGGGTCACCAGAATGCCAGGCCACAGAGCCTACTGATAGGTAGAGCCTCAGTGGGTGGAGCTTAGAATGTCAGTTGTTGGCAGAGTGACAGGCCACCTGAGTAAGCAATGGTCCCTCATAGCAGGAGCTGTCTAAGGATCCACTGTAACAGAGAAACAGAACTTGCTGTCCAGTTGCCTCGTAGCCTCCAGGGATAGGCACTAAGACAGCTGTGGTGACTCCAGGGGTTTTAGAGTAGAATTGGTTCTGACCCAAGGTATAATCTCACAGACTGCGAGAAATAAGAGGGGTTTAGTAGTCCAAGAGTGATGAGGAGGATACAACTTAAACAAGGGGTTCCTTAGGTTTTGACTCCAGTCCAGAGTCAGAATCGAACCTCTTTGTACAGTGTCAGCATAGACAGCATGTGGGGACCAGGGTTCCCATGTGTGTGCAAACTGTGCTACAGTGAAAGTGCAGCATTAAAGAGTGGCAACTGTTTAAACATCTTGCAGTGTGGTATTATTTCTGTCCAGACAAATGGTTTAAACTGAGTGCACTCTATGGCTTGGGAGAATAGACTTCACTAAAGTATGCTTTAATATTGTGCGTGACTCTCTAGCAAGCAGTACCACCTTACCCCTAGACAACAGCAGGTTTCCCTGGTCTAAGTTGGCCACTGCTGACACCAAGAAAGGGTTATCAGATGGCACTAGCCTCAGCTGAGAGATTTGACAGCAGCTGCTGAGTGGGCTGCAGGACCTAAGTACATCTGGTCCAGGGGTTGCATACATGTGGCGTGTGTGTGTGGTGGTGATGGTGGTGGGGGGGGGGGTATTCCAATGTACCTGAACTGTGCACTGTGTTGTGCATT
Organism: Neoceratodus forsteri; assembly: GCA_016271365.2. Classification (NCBI taxonomy): domain Eukaryota; kingdom Metazoa; phylum Chordata; order Ceratodontiformes; family Ceratodontidae; genus Neoceratodus; species Neoceratodus forsteri. The sequence continues at coordinate 558,409,289 of CM028130.1, forward strand.
ACCACATCTATATGGAGTCTGAAACTTCATTAATTTGTGTAATCAAAGCAAAAAGAAGCTTCTTTGTATTTCCAATGGGTTATCATGGGAAATAAATTACAAACTAGAATCTGTGGTTCAGCCCAGTTCAGTGGTGCAAGGGATGGTTCATGGTGCTGGTATATGTGAGACCAGGGTTCTATCCTGGAGCCTGACTCCCGTCCTGAGTTGTAAGAGTCTGGCATATCAAAATTATAACTACAGTGCTTGTTTTCTTGGACTGCTATACAGGCAATTTAATTTATGAACAAAAAAATGGAAAGGGACGGGGCTTGGCATAATGGGAGGGGCTTGCTAAAAAGGGGGCATGACCTACAAAAATGGGGCCCCAGAGACCCAGATTTCCCTCAGGCCTAGGGCCCCATGGAACCTTAATCTGGCCCTGATAATACAGCGAGCGCCAGGGTTCGATTCTAATGTTCTCACAGCAAGCCCCCTGCGATACTAATGCCGCTTGTTCTCTGGCACTCCAAATTACACTATCCTCTTTTATAGAGGACTCCCTGGTGTGTAAGAGCGGAATGCTCGTAAATGTGACATCCTAACCCCACCCACTAATTATAGAAGGGACAGTCCAGCCATCCCCTGGTGGGATGCGGGGACAGGGGGAGCTACGTTTTTGTGCCCAGTGTTTTGTTTAGCCCAGAGATGAACCAATGCGGACAAGAAAGTAGCAGGAAATGGCTATGTGTATTTTGGTTATAGTGTTGTAATTACACTTTATGAGCATTGGAAGCACACAATGGTGCTATCTTCCCTTCCCATCATAAGCCACTGGCAGTGATGGTTGAGCTATCGGGGCTCACTTCAGAGCTACCAGGGCCAAGCCCTGGCATGCGCCCCTCCCCCTGTAATTCCAACACAGTAATGTGTATACAATGTTTAATATAGATGAAGGTGGTAGAGCGGGTGGCAGAGAACATTATTAAAAAGTATGTGGCCAAAGATATTTAAATAAGTTGTAAACTATAAGGGTGAGCAGCACATAGATGTTGTTAAAGATGGGGAGATTTCCCAGACATTGTCCCACGTAGCATGGCCCTGGTTACCACCCCGAACTTGCCATCGCCAGGCAAACACTTTGGGGTTCCAACCTGGCAGGGAACACCAAGCCTCCGCTGACGCATAAGCGGGCCAAGCAAGAGAGGACTTCCAGTTATAACCAACATGAAGGGCAGAGTGCAGACCTCGCGTGGTGCCGCTCAGCCTTTTGTCCGAGAAGTGTGGCACTCAAACAGTGGGAACATGGTGGGGGGTGAAGGCACTACCAGGGTATAGAACACTGCAGTGCACACACCATAAAACCTGAAGACAAAAGCCAAGTACCTCGGGGAAACTGGTGCCTTTGTGCAAAGTTTAATGTTGATTTATCAGAAGCTTTCATGAATTTCTGCATTAAGAGATTACTATGCCTTCTCTGTGTGGGTAGTGCACTTTACCTGTGGGACAGAGTAATTTTGAGAAATGAGAAGTTAGGTAACGTGGGACTGTTGAGAGGTATACTCTGATATGAAGTGTAACTTGTTCATGCATGACACATCCCATCAACAGGTATAACCACTGACTCTAAGTAGAGAGATACAAAAAAAAAACAGAGCCAGATGTGCAAAAGTCACGTTTCAGTATGAAACTGTCCGATTTAGTCACAGGTACAAACAATTACTTCATAGCTTCAAGAACTTCAATTTCAGTGTATGTGGGGAAAAAAAAGTTTATGTATTCTGTTCCAGCTGCACTCACAGAAAAAAAAGCAATCACTGTAACTCATTTCCAATGCTGACTTTAATTACTACCTGGATGCATTCATTAGTGACGGGACTGCAATTAGGCGGCACCATTGCCCAGACCTGTACTGTGATAGCATTGTGTAGGCTAGCTGTCCAGTGCACCAGGCATACATTTATTTTTAAGACTTTTACCAAGTATGAAATTAATTGAGTAATAGTAATGTTTCCTTAGTAAAAGCGATACAGTAAAAAATGCAAAAAATAAAGTGAATAAATACTTGTGACAAAACCAGAATGATCTTAGAAAATGTGATTCGGAAATACTTTACTTTCAGGCTTAGTTTATAAGGTTCCAGATAACTGTTTCCTCTAGACGTTTACTACAGCTGCAATTTGTGAACCATTCTTTATTCATTTATTACGTTCGCTTGCGCGCATGCACAAGGAACGTCTTGGGAGAATAGGACTTTTTTGGAGGTGTGACTTTCCTGTGCATTGCAGTGCTCCATTCAGCAGGCGCGGCCGTCCTGCACCAATGGATGTGGGAGCTGTGTATGACAGCAGTAGTCTTCAGTTCAAAGAAAACCACCGCTGCAATCAGTGGTGGTAACGTGTGTGCTTAGCATAATGGCGCCTCTGTATGACCTGCTAAAACAAAATCCCTCCAGCTTCCTCCTCCTGTTGCTGTCCTCCCCATTGCGCTGTCTGGGGAAAAGTTCGAGAGCGAAGGGAAGGAACCAGACGGCTTACTGTACACAGCTTTTAGGCATTGTTTGACTTGCAGTATCAGCTGAGCAGGTAAGCAACAGGACCCCCTATTGCAGCCAGGGTTTACCCCTAAGAAAGTGGAATTTGAATTTTGTGAATCCTTTTTTTGTGTCCTGGCCTGATTTCCAGTATTACTATAACCAGAGCATCAAGAAAAGTGAAATGTTTTCAAAATGCAAGAGAGTAGTGATATTGGTAATGTATGTACCTTCGTGAAAAACTGAGTCAGAACTGTTTAAGAACTGATAGAGGCTTATCTGCAGACTGTCCTTGGCACATGCCAATGATCTAGTGTCCACACTTCTATTGTGGTTGCCTTTTGACATGCTTGGTTATTGTTTTTTTTTTTTTTTTTCCACTTATGCCAGAAATCAGAGAAATGGATTATGCAAAAATCAGGATCAGATGACTGAAGTGCAGAAGTCTGATTAAATATAACAGTATCATGCAACATCATTCGATAACCCAGTGATGCATTTTACATGATGTGGTCTTATGTATTCTAACAACGTTCATTCCCATTGTTCTTGAGACCAGTATCTGCAGTGCTACCAGCCCGAATGTCTGCTGCCGCTGCCTCCCATTTGTTGTATAGTAACTAACCACTTTACATTATGGTATTAAAAGGCAGCATGCAGCGCGCACAGAACCCGATTCTTCCCTACAACGGCCTATGAGTGACATCGAATAAAATACTGCCAGCTCTTTAAAGTGATCTGAACTAAGGAGTTGGTTGAGCTCGGGTACTCAGCACTTAGTCCTGGGGAATGACATGCAGCAGGGAGAGTGAGGACTACGTGTTCCGTGTTCCGTTCTGCTGCAGTGATAAAGGGGCTATTTTGTTTATCTCGTTTTTGTCTTCTTCTGTCTCCTACTACAATCCCAGGTGGGGTGAGGCACAACAGGATGCAGAACTAGCAGGGTAAGGAGATTTTTGCCCTCAAGGTTGCTCTGGAGGCAGCACTGCACTGGAAGGGTCAAGGGTGCTGCTGCTTCCCACCTTGTCAGGGCAGTGCAGTGCTTTAATCTCTCCTCCTCGGCTGCCTGAAGGCAAATTTCACTTTAGTGGTGGTCCATGGTGGCATCTTTGCAATGTCAGCTCGGCGAATACTGAGGTGGGGCAGGCGCACACGCCCCAGCCACCATTTTGCATCAATCGTGAGCTACTGTGGGCCATGGTGCCTCTGACTTCCGGTCTCTCCAGGGTTGCTCAACCCGCAGTCCCGCTTGACAGGCTTAGTGTCCCAGGGCTGAATACTGTAGGTGTGGATTATTAAAGTGTCCAAGGGACAATGGCAGTCTGTGACCTATTGGTAATGCTTGGCTTCCTCTAGGCAAAGTGCCCTCAAGAAGTGACATGATGTTGGCGTCCAGCATTCCTCATTCTACATAGCAGCAGCACAGGGCCTGTCGCCCTGGCACTGCTGCCTATTCTCCTCACACTGCTCGGCGGCTCACATTTGGATTGACGGAACAATAAAATCAACCACGGTTTAAAATTCATGCACCACCATTAACTGACATCACCAACATGCAAACATATAAGCAGAAGCACTGATGTGTGAATGTGTGTATGTATGCCTAGGTGGGTGTTGGAGGGAGGACGTGCACATCACTGACAATTACAGTAACTTTTTTGTATCATCTTATTGGAACATTTTCTGCAGCAAATCGAACCTACCCAAATGAGAACATTTAGCCTTTAATAATGTTGGGCAATTAACTAATATGACATAACTATGCATTCGATTAACGGCACATTAATCACCCTAGAGTTGTACTGTGGCACAAGGCATAGCTGAGTGCTACATGTCACTAGGCGCATTTATTTGACTCATAATTTAATCCCTGGCATGATTTATTGCAATTATTAACAGCAACAAAAATGAGTGCAGGTATTGTTCAATCTTGAGGCTGTAGCTGTATAACAACTATGTTTTTTTCTACCTGAAATTTGTGATGTAGGGTCACTTTTTTTCCCCCTTAGTAAGAGCGTTGGCTCCTCCAGGCTGTTCTTATTTTGGATGCCAGGGAGTAAAACGTTTTATATTTAGTACCACTGCAGTTGCAACATTATATGGTAGTATTGACAAAAAGTACAACAATTCTTTCCTACCTGTTTCCAACCTCTCACCCAACCTGCTGGCTGAAACAGAGAACTATATTTATATTTGGCACATATACTTTATAGTTTCCAGTGAGGCAGACTTTGATAATGGTAAAAATGTCAGAAACATGCAAGTCTTGAGACAGAAGACATCAGAGTGTTATTGTCAGCTGTGCTATTTTAACGTTCGCTTGCGCGCATGCGCAAGGAACGTCTTGGGAGAATAGGACTTTTTGGAGGTGTTACTTTCCTGTGCAATGCAGTGCTCCATTCAGCAGGTGCGGCCATCCTGCACCAATTGATGCAGGAGCTGTGTATGACAGCAGTGGTCTTCAGTTCAAAGAAAACCACTGCTGCAATCAGTGGTGGTAACGTGTGTGTTTAGCATAATGACGCCTCTGTATGACCTGCTGAAACAAAATTCCTCCAGCTTTCTCCTCCTGTTGCTGTCCTCCCCATTGTCTTAGAGATTGCCTACTCGTCATTTCGTTCAGCTGACTGGATTCCAGAAAAGAATACCTGAGTTACAATGGATTTTTGCAAACGCGCCTACAGTACACATGTGTATAATAAACGCAGTGCAAAGTGTTTCAAATGGATGGAATTTTTCATAGAGTCAACAATTACAGTCGATCGACCGTAAATACAATAGGCATGTGTAAGATGAAGAGGCTGCCTTCCACACAGTAGTTGCACTCCTTTCTCCAAGAGACACTTTTTAAAACGATTCACAAAGTTATTTAAATCAACTGAGATGCTTTCCAAAACGCCAAGCGAATAACAGTTAAATGAACTGAGATACTTGCCAAAATGCCAAGTGATTAACATCGCATGCAAATGCATCTTAACCAACGCATTAAGACGTGTTTTCGTGTGCACTTAGTACTTAATGTTGTAGTTTGATAGGGACAGATACAGATGTCAGTTTTTCATGGAGAACATGTACAAGGCAATGGTGTTTCTTTATTAACATTGCAAATCCAAAAGATAAAAAGGCATTTCACAAAATGCTAAGCTGTCATTAAAAGAACCGCTTGTCTTGGAACAGCGACATGTATAGATAGGCAAGAAACAATACTTTTTCCCGTTCTTGCTTGCCTCTTCCGAGTCTCGTGGTAATGACAGCATAGATATAAACAGTGAAATATATAGTGCTTTGGTGAGAATACCTTCAAAATATTTGCCCTCCACCCCCTCCCGACAAGGAGACAAAGTGAGTTATCCCCCCACCCCTAGTACTTAGAACAGTGTTGATGAGATATGCAGGATTACAGAAAGTGTGTATATGAAAATCCGGGAAGTAAGTGTGTGTGTGTGTGTGTGTGTGTGTGTGTGCTGCAGATACATGAGTTGTTTGGTGTTCTTATATTGACTGCCTGTTACAAAATAATGCTTTGCATCTGTGTCCAAGCACAATCTTGCTGCATTACTTAACAAGCATGCTGCCTTTGTGTAATTCTTTCCACAGCCTCAGAAGTTCACCTTGCCACTGGTGGTTGGGCCTACATGCTGACGTCTACCCACAACTCACCAGACCCAAACAATTTCTATCTCACTTCCCTGATCACCCACTGCATGCCACCATGTCTGGAAATAACCATCCCACTGCATACTGCCATATGCCAATACACAATCCACAGTGCACCCTGCTGCCTCATTTCACTGGGGTTGCAGTTTAGTGTCAAAAGTGCCACACACTGCAGATACCTGCAAGTGAACATTCAGCATTGACAAATGCTTGTTTGAACTTGTATAATCAGACTTCTGAAGGTGCCAGTAATGCAAACTGTGTGCCTTTACTTGTTTACACCGATTTAGCAAAACATACTGTACTATGTGCTATTACCAGATAACCCTGTGCAAACTTGTCGGCTCAGGCCATATAATCTTTTGGCTTTCAAATACAACAGGGAGCAGCTACAAAATAAGGGCTGCTAGCTGCAGAACCGAGCAGACTTGGTAGACTGCAAGGCCTTTTTCTGCTGGCAATTTTCGTATGTCCATAACAGTTACTGCTTTTATCTGAAATGCAATTTAGTTTGCTTCATTTACACATGTGGATGAATAAAACTCTGAGTTCTGTTTCACTTCATTGACATTTAAAAATGCAGAAGGGTGATTGAAAGGGCACATGAACATTTCCTGAGTGCTATTCAGTGATGTGTAAATTCTTTGTATTTCAGGAACTATCCTGGTTAATTGTAGTCATGGTCAGGTCATCGACTTCCAACACAAAGACACAAAGTAATACTGTAACTATATTTGTTATCCTTAGCCACTTAAACTGCTGGGAGAACTTTGTTAAACAATACATTGGGACATAATGCAGCTTACATTTTCCATTAACCACACCCCACACCCAGACTGCCTGTTGCCAACCACACACTTGAAAGATATACCAAATTGCTCTTCTGTATCATCTCAGTCATGGCATGTGCATTGTTCCTGCTTGCTTGTCTCTGAGACACGTCAGCTTAAATTTCAGATACTAGTAGCAGAGGCCAGTGGTGATTTCATTAGGAAAGTCCCTCATGATCCCTAGCAGGTAAATTCATAAAATGTTGTAAAGCAGCATGCATTTCGGGAGAGCAGAGCTGAAACAGGTTGGAGGAGGCAGGGTAACAACAGAAAAGGGAAATTATCTCTCTCATCTCAAGGCCCATTTTAAAAATCACTAACTGCTATAATAGATAATGTGGTAATTAACTGCTGCAGTAAATAATATGCACTGTGGTAGGGTGGAAAGGTAGGCAGTCAGCGAGTTGGGGGCAGGTGAAGACGTGGTTTCAGTCAGTTTTCGGCTTTCAGTTTTTTGGCTTTCTTTGTACTGTGATCAATGATAAACTGATATACCACAGTAAATAAATCAACAACAAAACCCGCCCTTTGAGGAAGCCACTGGGGAAATGAGTGCAGACAATGCCAGTCTGAGTCAGGTTATCCCCCTGATATGCCTGTTTAAAAAAAAATGGAAAAGCAGAAGGCAAAATTCCTGGAGGAAGGTACTGTGACTTCACTTGCAAAAAACCTGACTATGTCCCTTGAAGTGGACCCCAGAATAGAAATGATGGTACAATCTGAACATTATATTCTCACCATTATGTTAGACCTTTGATTTAAGGCTAGACTGGCTTCCTTCCTCCCTCCCCTCTGGCATCACAGACATCAGCAGACATAAAGAACTACTCATTGAAAAAGTGTCAAATGAAATGGTGGATACTATTTCATCACAACAACCTCTTGAGCAAACAGTGTCCCAAACCTCACTACCAGTAAGAGGTGCATCCACTGTGAAAGATCAAGAAGAAGAAGAGGGGATTTAGTCCAAGCTACAAGATATTGATAAAAACAATATTTTTTACAGCATTTTCTAAGGACACACTGCTGCCAGTGTGGTGGAAAATAATGTAAAAGACCTTACTAAACTACTATACAGGATGACCCTCTGAAATATTGGCAGAGTAAGAGAAAACTCTGGCCAGTACTGTGCAAAACCCATGATTTTTTACTTGAGTTGCCCTCCCACCAGTGTCTATTCAGAGAGAATCTTTAGCACAGCTGGTAGTGTTGCTTCTGACCTGCACAACTGTTTGTTACCTGAAAATGTTGAACGCCTTGCATTTCTGAAGGATAATCTTCATCTTTTCAGTGGATGCATTTCTTCTCTAAAACATCACACTGATCCTAAAGATGAAGAGGAGCCAGTATGCATTAATGATGAAGATTAATAGGCCACTGTGTCATGTGGGTGTTTCAGCTGCTGCTGATGTCTCTAAGGCCAGAGGGGGAAAAATACTGGAGACAATTACACCAATATCCTGAAGTATGAGTGGATGAAAGACACAACACACACAACCACACTAATGCTACTGTTCTTCTTTATTGCACAAAGTTTGCATTTCTCAGCAAGGGTCTAACATTTATAAACTTCATTGCACTGGGCTTTTCTGCACAAACTAATCTGCATTGTCAAGTCATGCACATCTCTAGCCATTGAAGTTGTTGTCAACAATGCATTCTGTAAAAACCAAAAAAAAGAAATCAAAAACATATTATAAAAAATTAAAAAGTAATACATTTTCTCTTCTTTTGTGTGCATGTTTGTGGGAGAAGAAACACCTTGTATCAGAATGCATGTGGACTGAAACTGTACTGTAAATTAAAAACATCAAGTAGGGGACATGGATGCTGGTAGAGACACCCAAACCAGCTTGAACACAGCTAACATTAAGGCCAATATAAAATCATGTAGAAGGCAAGCAGATGCGCATAGTATATCCTTATTATACAGTATTAATTTAGTGCAAGTATAAATATCAAATGTCAGTTCGTCTTCTTCAATCTTAAATTACATGCATGTGCTTACAATTTGCCTCCTACAATGTGCAAGACAGAGGCAAAACATAAACACTAGCTAGCTGACCAATCTAGCCATATATGCATTGCTGTGCAAACCATGCATAGCAATATTTTCATAGTTGGCTGACTAAAAAATTTAACCAAAGCCAAACCCAAACCACTGGCGGTTCTTGTACTTTATTAATAAACAATCGGCTTGTGAAATTGAATACAGGCATTCTTAAAGGACAACTAAACAGGGTAAATTTACAAAGTGACACTTGAGAAATGTGAACTGACAGAACTGTAGGTTGTAATCTTACCTACAGCACCATGTGGTCCATTTTAATGAAATCAGGGATTTTATATCATTTCATCATATTTGTACTATATACACAAGCCATGCTATGTATTGAAAAGTCCTGCTCCAGTACATACCAAAAATGGCTGGGATGTCAGAACACAATGACGTCATCAGAACAACAGTGCTCTGCAAGTGAGAATCCCTCACAGCCCTAGATAAAATCCTCCTTATTTTGACATAATGATAAAGAATGTCTTATTGGGTATAGTAGCATAGAGAGGCCACTCACTCAGTCAGCAGCTGCAATTTCATTTCATTGTGTTGCTTGCACGCATGTGCAAGAAACATAGTGCCATTATCTGAGATTTCGGAGGTGTGTCACCTCCTCCTCCAATTCAGTCAGTGAGCTGGCAGGCGCGGCCCCTGTAAGCCAATGCATTTTGGAGCTGTCTATGACATGCTCCAAAATGCAGTGGCATACAGTTGAAAGGGGAGCTACGCTTCAGTGAGCACCGATAAGAAGCGTAGCTCCCCCACACACACAGCCGTGCGTGCCCCCGCATGTACAGTGTAGCCGATGGGGTGCCCAATCCCAGCCGGCTGAGCTGCGTCGTCCCCCCCCATAGCTGGTGCCACACTGGGAGCCCACCCCAGCGTGGCAATCAGTCCTTTGGCCGATGGGGGTGACCAATCCCCCGTCGGCTGAATGGCCCCCGCACCTACTGTGTAGCCGACAGGGTGCCCAATCCTCGCCCGGCTGAGCTGCGTCGTCCCCCGTGAAGTTGGTGCCATGCTGGAGCCCACCCCAGTGTGGCAATTAGTCTTGCTGACGGGGGTGCCCAATCCCCGTCGGCTGAATGGCCCCCTGCTCCTTGTGCCATGCTGGGAGCCCACCCAGCGTGGCAAATGTCCCATAACGTCTTTTGTTTTTTTCACCTGTAAAACAGAAACGGTCCTGGCGGCGCCTCGACCCCCCTCCCACAACCCGCACCCACCCACTGCGCGCACTCCAGCCTCTCCACACCCCCTCACCCCATACTTACCTCCGGACTCTGGCGCAACGATCTTCGGTGGACCGGGAACACGTCTGCACTCTTCAAAGCCGACCGCGAACTGAGGAAATGCTGGTAAGCTGTATAATGGGCTAGATGGGGGGTTCAACTTTATTGCATATCTCAGGCATTTATGGGAATTTTTGCACCAAATTTTCAACATGGGGTTTTTAGGACCCCTTCTCATGAATGATGTCACTGTCATGGCGTTATTAGGGCCCAAAGGGTGATTTCGTGCAGTGACTGCGAAATCACCCTTTGGGCTGAATACCACCATGACAGTGACATCAATCATGAGAAGGGGTCCCAAAAACCCCATGTTGAAAATTTGGTCCAAAAATTCCAAAAAATGACTGTTTTACAAGCGTGCATTGCGCAGTTCCTACGCAGGCTTGTAAGTTCACAAAATTTTGATATTTTCACTCCAGATTTTCAACATTGCCATTTTACCACACCTTCTTATGAGTAGTACAGCTGTCATTTTTCACATCTCACCCAAAATGTGTTTTCACCCTTGTAGCACAGAATGGCACAGTTGGTGTGCGAAATCAATGTACGGGACAAACTAAGAAAATCACAGTGACACTGTTCATGAGCAGAGGTCTTAAAATGGCTATGTTGAAAATTTGGTGAAAAAAATTCCTAAAAATGACTGTTTTACGAGCGTGTGTTGCACAGTTCCTACGCAGGCTCATTAGTTCACAAATTTTCAATATTTTCACTCCAGATTTTCAACATTGCCATTTTACCACACTTCCTCATGAGCAGTACAGCTGTCATTTTTCACATCCTGCCCAAAACATGTTTCCGCCCATGTAGCGCACAATGGCGCAGTCGGTGTGCGAACTCAGTGTATGGGACACATTAAGAAAATCACAGTGTCACTGTTCATGAGCAGAGATCTTAAAATGGCAATGTCGAAAATTTGGTGAAAGAATTCCTAAAAATGACTGTTTTACGAGTGTGCGTTGCACAGTTCCCACGCATGCTCGTAGGTTTGCGAATTTTCAATATTTCCACTCCAGATTTTCAACATTGCCATTTTACCACACCTCCTTATGAGCAGTACAGCTGTCATTTTTCACATCCTGCCCAAAACATGTTTCCGTCCATGTAGCGCACAATGGCGCAGTCGGTGTGCAAACTCAATGTATGGGACACATTAACAAAATCACACTGACACTGTTCATGAGCAGAGGTCTTAAAATGGCTATGTTGAACATTTCGTGAAAAATTTCCTAACAATGACTGTTTTTCGAGCGTGCATTGTGCAGTTCCTACACACGCTCGTAAGTTTGCAAATTTTCAATATTTGCACTCCAATGACTTCCAAATACCTAAACAGCACATAGAAGCAAGCAACATTCGGCATTGAAAAATGCTTATTTATTATATGGGATAGCAAGATGAGCTAGCTATCCCTTTTTCACAATCGACTAGTTAAAAACAAGGAACAAAAACCACAAATTAGGCTGGACATGGGCACCAGATAATTAAAAAAGTTCAAAACAACAAAAACATTTACAATATAACAATAGTTATCGCATTGCACAGGTAAAGGCTAAAATTTGCAGAAAATATGCAGTGCAATCTCATGTAACACTGGTAGCAGAATCAGGTTGGGAAACAGTTATATTGCATTTTGTTTAACAGGAGTTGGGGGAGATTAGTGATGAAGTTTGAGACACTTGGCAGAAGACAACAGGAGAAAGGACTGCTGTGTGACTGGACTTCTCTACTGGGACTATATTGCCCTCCTTCCCTCCCCTCCACAGCTAGTTCTACTTTTATAGGCACAGGATTTGACTGACAACAGGAACTTCCTGTTTGGGAGCAGGAAGTGAGTGATCACAAAGCCACCAAAGACCCCCCATCCTAGAAGGGCAAGAGTAGCTCTCTGGCCCCATCTAGCTGCTAGAGGTCTGTCTCTGAGCAAGTAAGGGGTCTATTGAGAAATATAAGATATTCTTGTCTCGGAACAGGACAGTCAGGAGTTTAAAGGGCACACAGGCAGAAAATAAGGAGAGAGAAAAAACAGAGGAAAGAGTAAGGATTGCAAACAGTTAAGGGGCCAGAAATAAGACATAATTGGAGTGGTGCAGTGCAGTGGCTGTGGAGCAGCAGTCTTCCGGGAGACGTTCTGAAGGATGCGGTGTTGTCCCATCTGCAGGCACCTCTCTGGGCTGAGGGAGGAGGTTGCTCATCTGCAGGCTGAGTTAGCCAGGATTTGTGGGACCTCTTCTTCCATCTTGGGACCACCAGTGCCGCTGCCGTGGCCTCAGAGGTTGCCAAGAAAGAGTAGCGGTTGGACCACAGTGGGCTCAGGGAGGGTGAGGGTGTTGGAACAGAGGTGCAGCCTCCAGCTGTACCTCTCCATAATTTCTATGCCATTCTGGAAAAGTGTGGTTCCTCTACGGAGGCATCTGCTGTGGAGACCAAGGAGGATGCTGGGAACCTCCACAAAGGAGACCCACAGGAAGGTGGCAGGGGACCCAGCAGGGGAAGGAAACAACTCCTGGTGGGGAACTCCATTGTTAGGAAGGTAGAACTGGGGGAGGAAGGGGAGAGGGAGGTAAGGTGTCTGCCTGGCACCATGGCTTGGAGGGACAGGGATCGAATCCTCAGGATTGCTGGATCAGCTGCACAGGGGAAGGAGCTGGATGTCATTGTCCACCTAGGGACAAATGACCTGGCTAAGAAAGGGATTAGAGAAGTGCAGGAAGAGGTTGTGGAATTCGGGAGGGGCCTTAGACAAGTAGCATGCACGGTAACCTTCTCGGAGGTGCTGCCCATCTATGGCATAAGAGAGGCTAGGGTGTTCTGCACCATGGAATTCAATCAGTGGTTGACATACTGGTGTGGAGCTCAGAGATTTGGCTTCATTTAGGACTAGGGGTCCACCTGGAGTGATGCAAGCCTAAACTGGCATGATGGGTTGCATCTGTCCAGGAGAGGAACCAGGATCCTAGATGATAAGTTTAAATGCTTCATTGGTAAGCATTTAAACTAGCCAAGGGAGGAGGCACTAGAAAGGAACAGGGAAATCCTAGCCCCCCCAAAAAAATCATGGTAGTAAGTGCGGCAAACACCAACATAGAGGTGTCGATAGGGAGAAGGGCAGGGGTAAATGGAGAAAGTGACAAAGGCAAGAAGGACAGGGATGGGGCAAAAAGGAGTAAGGCAATCAGGAAATGGAGGGTAATGAGTACCAATGCCCATAGTCTGGGCAACAAGCTCCCTGAGCTAGTGGCCTTGATGGAAGAGGGATGCCTGGATATCATAGCAGTCACTGAAACATGGTGCACAGAGAACCATGACTGGGATGTTAACATACCAGGGTACATAACCTACAGGAGAGATAGGCAGGGGAGAAGAGGGGGAGGATCTCTATGTAAAGGAAGGGATAAAAGCAACTGAACAAAAGAGTAAACAGGGAGGAGAGGAGGCACTGTGGGTCACCTTGGAGACTGAAAGGGCACCACAATCTACATATAAGGGGTTGTGTACAGACCCCCATGTCAGGGGGGGAATGGACAAGGATATGATAGAAGGCATTCTAAGATTGGCAGAGAAAGGGGAGATACTGTTGATGGGAGATCTGAATATGCAAGATGTTAACTGGAGCACATTTGCTGCAGCCACATCCAAGAGCAAGGCCATTCTTGATGCCCTACAGGTGGCAGGCCTCAGACAGCTAGTTTCGGAACCCACTCATGAGGGAGCAATCTTAGACCTCGTACTCTCAAACGGGGGCAGTGAGAAGATCTCAGATCTAGAAGTGGGGTGCCATCTGGGAACAAGTGACCATCAAACAGTGTGGTTCATGTTAAACTCATCTACAGAGTCAAACCATACAAAAGTGAGGGTACTGGACTTTAGGAGGGCTGACTTTGGCAAGATGGGAGAGTGCCTCAGAAAAGCACTAGCAAACAGGCTAGAAGGAGGTGTGGAGCAACAATGGGGAATCATCAAAACTGCCATCACAGAGGCAACAAGCCTTTGTGTGAAGCAAATAAACAAATCTAAATGAAAGAAAAAGCCACTATGGTTTCCAAGGGAGGTGGCTGTGAAAGTCAGGAAGAAAAACATAGCATTCCAGTAGTATAAGGAAACACAGAAGAAGCAGGACAGAGAGCTGTACCAGTTAAGGTAGAAGGAAGCAGGGAGGGAAGTCAGAACAGCAAAGGCCCAAACTGAGGAAAAGATAGCCAACTTAGTTAAGAAGGGGGATAAAACCTTACAGGTGGCAGGCCTCAGACAGCTAGTTTCAGAACCCACTCATGAGGGAGCAATCTTAGACCTCGTACTCTCAAACGGGGGCAGTGAGAGGATCTCAGATCTAGAAGTGGGGTGCCATCTGGGAACAAGTGACCATCAAACAGTGTGGTTCATGTTAAACTCATCTACAGAGTCAAACCATACAAAAGTGAGGGTACTGGACTTTAGGAGGGCTGACTTTGGCAAGATGGGAGAGTGCCTCAGAAAAGCACTAGCAAACAGGCTAGAAGGAGGTGTGGAGCAACAATGGGGAATCATCAAAACTGCCATCACAGAGGCAACAAGCCTTTGTGTGAAGCAAATAAACAAATCTAAATGAGAGAAAAAGCCACTATGGTTTCCAAGGGAGGTGGCTGTGAAAGTCAGGAAGAAAAACATAGCATTCCAGTAGTATAAGGAAACACAGAAGGAGCAGGACAGAGAGCTCTACCAGTTAAGGTAGAAGGAAGCATGGAGGGAAGTCAGAACAGCAAAGGCCCAAACTGAGGAAAAGATAGCCAACTTAGTTAAGAAGGGGGATAAAACCTTTTATAGGTACATTAGTGAGCATAGAAAGACAAAGGGAGGGATAGTGAGGTTGAATAGAATGAACGGTGGGTGGGCAGAGGGGACAGTGAAAAAGCAGGGATACTGAATGAATATTTCTGCTCAGTATTCACAAAGAGGAGGAAAGTGCTAATCCAATTAACAGAAGCACTCTTGATAGGGGGTTGATCCAGCCCTTTCACAGAAGAAAGGGTTCTGCAAGAACTCCTAAAACTGAAGGTGGACAAAGCAATGGGTCCTGATGGAATTTACCCCAGAATTCTAAAAGAATTAAGGGAGGAACAGAGTGAAACCACTGGCTACTCTTTTTAATAACTCATGGGAGGATGGTGTGGTACCCGAGGACTGGAGGAAGGCGGATGTGATTCCCCTTCACAAAAGTGGGACTAAGACAGAGGCAGGAAACTACAGACCTGTCAGTCTGACCTCTGTGGTAGAGAAAGTGATGGAGTCACTTCTGAAGGAAAGCATAGTTGAGTACTTAGAGGCCAGTGGGGCACAGGACCCAAGGCAGCATGGGTTCACAGAGGGAAGGTCATGTCAGACAAATCTAATAGATTTCTTTGACTGGGTGACCAAAGTAGTAGACCAGGGAGGGGCTGTGGACATGGCCTACCTAGACTTTAACAAGGCATTTGACACAGTCCCACACAAAAGATTAATAGTCAAATTAACCAGCCTGGGAGTGGGACCCAGGGTGGTAGCCTGGGTAAAACATTGGCTGGACAACAGAACACAGAAGGTAATTGTAAATGGAGTCCACTCTGAAGAAAAAGGAGTTACTAGTGGGGTACCGCAAGGTTCAGTATTGGGTCCAGTCCTTTTTAATGTCTTCATCAGTGACATTGCAGAGGGACTGGAAGGAAAAGTATGCCTTTTTGCAGGTGACACAAAGATCTGCAACAGGGTTGATACACAAGAAAGCGTGGAAAGAATGAGAAGGGACTTGGCAAGGTTGGAGGAATGGTCAGACATATGGCAGCTAGGATTCAATGCAAAGAAGTGCAAAATAATGCACCTGGGAAACAAGAACCCAGGGGAAGAATACACAATGGGGGGGGGGAGGTAGTAACAACAACAAAAAGGGAAAGGGACCTGGGGTAATCATATCAGATGACCTTCAGGTTAGCAAGCAATGTGAGAAGGCAGTAGGAGGGCTGGGGGTATATTGGGATGCATAGGAGAGGCATCAGCAGCAGAAAACAGGAAGTTGTTATCCCGCTGTACAGACAGTTGGTGAGACCCCATCTGAGTACTCAGTCCAGTTCTGGAACCCCATCTCCGCAAGGACATAGACAGGATAAAGGCAGTCCAGAGGAGGGCAACTAAAATGGTGCAGGGTCTGCAAGAGAAGCCATACAAGGAGAGACTAAAGGAGCTTAATATGTATACCCTTGAGGAAAAAAGAGATGGGGACATGATAGAAACTTTTAAGTACCTCAGTGGAATCAATAACGTCCAAGAATGTAGCATCTTTCAGAAAAAGAGACGTGCAAGAACAAGGGGACACAATTTAAAGATAGAAGGGGGGCAGTTCAGGGGCAATGTGAGGAAGTATTATTTCACAGAGAGGGTAGTGGATGCATGGAACAGCCTTCCTGAATAGGTTGTGGGGTCTAAAACTGTGGGAGAATTCAAGAATGCATGGGACAGCTATAAGTCAATTCTTGTGGGGGGTAGGAAGAAATAGGCTGTTGGTTAACTAGGATCTGCGGCCTATCCTGTAGGTAGGGAAATGGGCAGACTAGATGGGCCAAGCGGTCCTTATCTGCCGTCAAAGTCTATGTTTCTATGTTACTTGTTGCTGGGGGAGATGGGCTGGTAGGATGTTGTGTGATCTAATTGTCCTGCCGTAGTGTACCTGAAGGGGAGTAAGAAGGTGAATTTAGCCTGGGAAGGAGTCCCCAGCATGCTGGTGGGATGGTAGAAGGGGGAAGAGATACAAGGGGGCATGATGCCGAATGCCACCTTATGTAGGACCACTGCTGACCTGTGGCCAAGCCGATCATCCAGAGAAAGGCAGGCAGCAGATTTACAGAGATGACAGTGGTGAGTGTGCACATTATTGAGGGCTTCTGGATGGGCAGTAGCATATACAAAGGCACCATAGTCAACTACTGGCAGTAGCAGGCAGTGGGCGAGTAGCCTTTTAGTCTCGGTGGACAAGAACGTTTTGTCCCTGTGAAGGGCACCAAGTCTCTGGTGGACTGTCTTTTGTAGGCTACTGAAATTGGTGTCAAAGGATAGTGTGTTGTCTTGGAAGACACCCAGGTATCTGAACTGAAAGATTAGCCCCTCCTCAGTGCCATCTAAATCATGGATGGAGAATGGAGAGTAGGCCCCTTTCCTGCGTGACCCCAAGAAGACCATGGTTTTTTTTTAATTGGTGTTGAGAACCATTAAAGTAAAAAAACATATAGAACATTTCCAATATTAAGTTGTTAAAATGTTTCCATTAAAACCACACATATTAACCCCAATGTTTCACTGATGTGGCTTATTTAGGGGAGTGTTTTTATTGTCATAATTTTGGTATCTCTTTCTTACTTGTAATAATTTATTTATCACACAATTACAAAAGGATGCCTCTTTTATAGCTAGTTTTTTACATTTTTTCATTTAATTTTTAAAGCGGGATCAAGGGCAAAGCCTCACAGAACAATAAAGTGCCATGTTGATCTCCTTGCAGGGATCCCCAACCCACTAAGAGACCAACATGGCTCAGTCAAAATGTTTTGGTTGTGTGGCCGCCCTGATGCACCAGGTTCAGGAGGAGCAGAGCTGGACAGGCACTGTGTGAAGTAATGGGCTCCTGACTGAAAAAACTCCTTACTGTCTCAGTGATGGATCACAGATCCTGAAAAGGGGTTATCACATTCCCTGTCTGATTACAGGGAAGGGTATATCCCTCTCTGTAGTGTACCAAAGAAGTGCGCAGAGGGATGTGGTGTTCCTGAAACTTATACCAAGACTTGCAAACCAAAAAGTTTTGGCCACACACAACCTCAGTATAGGGATGCAGTAATTACACTGAATTCAAAAGATTAAAATTCCATTTTATACAACAGCAGATGTGTTCTTTGCCTGACATGTTTCGGACAAATGGTGTCCTTTCTCAAAGGCTGAAGAGCATAACTAACCATACCAATTTAAAACACACCTCAAAAAACCATGGGATGCTCAGTGATCAATAGTCAATCTATTCCAATAATTAGTGCAAAAACCCATACTGGCTACCTTCTCTAATCCAGAGTCTAAGTGCCAGTAAGGTGAAAACATAAAACTAAAACAACTTATCAGTCACCATAAATATCGCACACCCACAAACAATTTATATTAAAGCTTGTCATCCAGCTCGGATGCCTAATGAAATTAAAAGAAAGAAGACAAAATCTAGAGAAGGAGGAAAAAACTTAAAATGGGAGGGGGGAGAAGAAACACTAAGGACAAAGAAAAATTAACAAGTGGGGGGAAGGGAACACCAAACTGAAGGAAAGCGTGTCTAACTGGCACACATAATACAAAGGAGATAAAGGTGGTGGATGGGTTGTTACAAAACACATTATAGAAAAACTACATATATAATCAATATAATACAGTGTCTCAAATTGACTATAAACAAATAGAACAATCATTGATAAATATAGAGCTTGAATAATAAATATATCACTGTAATTTTCAGGACAGCACTTAAAGGGTGATAAAGGAATTCCTAAAGTATATCAACTGGGAGCAAGACAGAATTAATAGTTCTCCTCTTATTACTGTAAACTAATGTTTTTTCTTTAAATATGGTCATATATCAAATTGTGAATCTATGCCTGGCATTTTGTGTGTTGTAAACTCAGAATCCAAAAATATTCTCTCAAGAGTACTAAAGTTTTCAAAATCCCCTCTTCTTGCATTGCATCACGCTTTATCTATTGCCTGAAATTTAAAAACATGTGATTCTCCATCTTTTGCATTCATTACATGGAAAGCAGTGGCATATATGATGTCTTGTTTCTGAATAGCCCTGATACATTCATTTACTCTTGTTTTGAAGCACCTTGTAGTTTTATCTACATAGAAGGTGTTACAAGTGCAAGTGGCAAGGTAAATTATGCATTTACTGCTGCATGTAATGCATTGTCAGATAGTAAATATTTTCTCTGTGTTGCAACTAGTGAAGGTTCAGCCTTTGAGAAAGGACACCATTTGTCCGAAACACATCAGGCAAAGAGCATGTCTTCTGTTGAATAAAATGGAATTTTAATCTCCTGAATCCAGTGTGATTACTGTGTCCTTCTATTGAGGTTGTGTGAGCCCGAAACGTACTGGTTTGCATGTACAGTATATCCCTATCTGCTTTGAAGGTACATCCTTATCTGATTACAGGGTATATACCTGGTGGACAACAGGAGGGGAAAATATAAAACCAATGTTTTGGTTTCTTAAAATCAAAAGAAAGAGTCATGCCCATAGTGTTACAGTACTATCATTACTGCTAAGCTCTTCGACAGGCCGAGTTTCCAAATGAACCCTGGTTGCTCAGGAGAGGGGGAGCAGCCATGGGAAAGAGGACTGAGCATCCCATACAGTAGATGGCTCTTTTCTTGGTAAGTGGGGGCAGAGACAGTGTCCACCTGTGTGACTGCCATGGCACCCTAGCATATGCTGGGTGCCAGGTGGCAGCTGAGCAAAGTGGATGTGTAAAAATGAAAATAAAATGAAAGGATTTTGGATGTGTAAAAATGAAAATGAAATGAAAGGATTTTAAGAGCAATAAAAGCAGGCAACCTTTTTTATTTGTGAGATATATAATTGCAAGCAACAAAGGGATAGCAAAATGATGAAAGCAGCAAAAACAGCCCCCTAAACAAGCCATATCTGTGAAGCATTGGGGCGATTTGGGAACTAAGAAGCAAGAGGATTTGGGGAATGTTGTTTCTGTAGACTTTGTGCAAAAGTAGAGTGGTAAGTGGTGCACTGCGCAGTGCACCCAGTTTCACAACCTCATTGCTAATGAGGTCATAGCATGAGCAGCAAGTTATTAGCACTCACTGGTTTTCGATTGTCCTTGGGGCTATTATAGCTGTGTTTTTGTTCAGCATCCTTGCTGTTTCTAAGATACATGATAATAATGTATTAAAACATGCAGAGTAGTTATATCTGGTTTAGAAAAAGTTAATTATTTAATTATAATATAATGAAGGTACATGCATTAAACACTACAGGAAGGAAGCATGGGGGGCAATTTGCAGGAAAACTTTACAAAGGAAAACAGCATAAGCAGACTTGAGAAACTATATTTCTATTTTCATGGGGTAAGCACTATTTGTACCTAAGTAATGGCAAGCTAAGCTTGATGAAAACAAGCCGTTGGACATGTTCAGGGTCTAGTGCTGAATGATGAGGCTCAACAAAATCACCAGCTGTGCTAAACATCCTCTCAGGTGGCACACTCCTGGAAGGGCAACCAATGCATTTCATAGCCAGCTGTACAAATGAGGAGATGAACCCTGCTTCTGCACCCAGTAGCCTAATGGATAACCTGAAATGGCTCAAGAGACTGCAAAATAGCCATTCAAGATATTTTCTGCAAAAAAAGGCTGTGACTGTATTCATTTCTGTTGCTCTTGATGTAAGAACATGTTGAGTGGTACCTGTTCATTCCCATCGGTGCTGCTGTCAGTAACAGGTATTTCATCCCTATCTCCACCAGTGGAACCTGACCTGCCAGATGGAATCCTCTCTCTGTAGTGACCTTCTGAGCCAGCTGCTGGTGTCACCAGTCCCTGCATGCAACTGGTCAGCTCATCACACAGCTCTTATTGAAAATGAATCATTCTATGGCTACCCATAGCATGTGAAGGATTTCACATTTGAACCAGGAATCCAGCAAGGTTGCAAAAATGTGACTTTGACTATCCAGCACTTTGGCCAGCCTTGCATCCAGTTCAGCTTGCAGCTGCTCAACGAGTACAGCTGCCCCATCAGGAAGCTCCTTGTTTTAATCTAGTTTAATTTCCAACCCTTGCACCTACTGTCTCTAGGGCTGTTGTTTCCTCTCTCCCCTCTATTCCCTCACTAGCCTTTCATTTGACAAGGTCATTTACTTGACTGTTCGCAAGAAACTAATTGAGAACCTGTAACCCTGTAATAACTTTGTACCTTTTGTAGCACTTACACTGTGTTATGCTTGTTGTGTTAATTCATTCAATCTTTTATACCATGCTTACTTGTTTATTGTTTATTTCAGAATTTGGAAAAATACCTTTGAGGCAAAGACTCCTTTACAAAGATTCCATGTCACGTCACATAGATTAGTTACAGACTAACATTACAATCATTGTTACAGAGTAAAAGTTCAGTTTGTTACAGGAACAGTTAGGCTAATATTCAGGAACTAGAGCAGTTTAAGACAGTTAAAAAACAGGATGCATAACAATCCCAGGGAGACAGAAATAAGAGCTATGAACAGGAGGTGGGCCGGAGGCTGTTGTCAGTGGTAGAGGAAAGGGAGGGCCAAGTTCAGGTATAGTCGCAATCACTTGTGGACAGGAGGTGGGCTGTAAGGTGAGTTTTAAATTGACCAGTTCTTTGTTCATAAAGCAAAGAGGAGGGTAGGTTATTCATCCACAAGGGGGTCCTATAGCAGAAGGATCTTTGGAATTGAGCGGTACGACATGAAGGAATGGAGAAGAGATGGGTGTCTGAGCTGTGGGTGTGTTTAACTTTTGAGTCCAGGGTGATTAAAGGGGTGAGTGCTGAAGGGAAGAGGCCTAAGGTGATTTTTTTTGCCAGAATACAGGTGTGGAATCTGATTCTGTTGTCAAGGTTAAGCCAATTGGTGTCCTTATATAGCGAACAGGTATGGGTGAGTCTATCACACCCCAATACCAGACAACAGGCCTTGTTTAGGACAAGTCAAAGTCTACCAAGGGCTGAGGTGCTTGCCCCTCCAAAAATCAGTAAGCCATAGTCGAGCAGAGAGAGTACCGAGGAGGAGACAACAAACCTAAGGGCATCAGGGATAAGGCAATGTTTGAAACAATACAAAAGCCCTAGCCTAATATTTAGGGCCTTAGATAGTTGGTGAATATGCTCATGATAGGTAAGGCCAGTGTCCAAGGTGATGCCCAGATATTTAAAGGAATCCACAAGTTCCAAGGGAGTCTGGGTTGCCGTTAATATTTGAGGGAAAAGTCCCGTCCTGGCATTCTGCAGATGTGCGAATAGCATAACTTTGTTTTTTTTTATAGTTAATAATAAGGCTTTGTGAGGAGAACCAGGTTTCAACAGAATTGAAGGAGGACTGGAGGGACTGGTGGAGTTGAAGGGGGTCTGAGCTGGAGGAGAAGATGACAGCATCATCTGCATATAGTAATAGGTTGGAGGGGCAGGATGCAGGGAGGGAGTTTAGGAACAGGCTGAATAAAAGGGGACCCAAAATGGACTCCTGTGGGACACCTGAGAGGAGAGGAGATTTGATGGATGGGGCATTGCCAATTTTGACATGAAGGGCCCAGTTTGCGAGGTAGTCAGAGAACCATCCCATGGCTTCCTGAGAGAGACCCAGGTTGATCAAGGAGGTCTGGAGAAGAGAATGGTGAATGGTATCAAAGGCCTTTGTGAGGTCTATGAAGATCGCACCCATGATGCGGCCTTTATCAAGTGCAGTATGGATGTGTGATGTAAGTTCAAGCAGGGCAGTAGTCATGCTGTGCCCTTTGCGGAAACCATGTTGTTGTTTGCAGAGAAGGTTATATTTATTGAGGTTCTCAGTGAGTTGATCAGAAACAATCATCTCTAAGGCCTTGGAGATGGGAGGAAGTATGGAGATAGGGCGGTAATTGTTATCAGAGGAGCGTTCCCCACCTTTAAATATGGGCGTGATAAATGCAGATTTCCACTTGGCAGGGAATTTACCTAGAGAAAGGGAGAGGTTTAAAATGTGGGTGAGAGGAACAAGGACTTCCTTAAGGATGAGCCGAAGAATTCTGAGATCAAAGGAGTCAGAGCTGGAGGAGGTGTGGCTAAGGGCAGTATTAAGGTATGGTTCTGCTGACTTAGGAGAGATTCAGCACAGATAAAAGGGGGGGCACCGGAGTGGAGAGAAGGTGCGCTAGGAGCTGGAGGATCATAGACATTTGAGGGGAGAACATGGCTAAGATTGGAGAAGGCAACACTGAAAACTGCAGCAATGTGAGTGGGGTCTGTGGTCAAGGACCTGTTAGCCATGACTTGAGTGGGAACCAGGTTAGAGACCTTACCGCATATTTCCTTAATGTTGTTCCAGAACTTGCATCCGAAGCCCCAGGACGAGGTTAAGGCATATTTATAGTATTCTGCTTTGGCTTTGTGAATGGCCCAAGTGCACTTGTTCCAAGCCATTCTATACATATGCCTATCATAGGGGAGGCCGGACTCATTGGAGAGCTGCCACAATGAGTCTTTAGTTTGCATTAAGGTCTTGAGCCGTTCAGTGAACCAAGGTATATGATTGCCTTTAACCATTCTTTTAGTGAAAGGTGCAAAGAGATCGCATATATTATTGAAGGACAGGGTGAATAGGTCCATGGCACTATCGGGGTTTACGGAGTTTGAAATGAAGGGCCAATCCAAGGCCCTAAGGTGAGCTTTTAATTGTGCCAGTTTACCAGGGCCAAGTTTACGTTGCTCAATTAATTTTGGAGGGGATCTTGGGGTTTTACAGTTCCAGGAGCAGAGAACTGGTGAGTGGTCACTAAGGGCATTTGGTAGGACAGAGACATTAATGATCTTGTGTGGGTGATTGGAGAAGATGAGGTTCAGTAGGGAGGAAGATCCAGCCCGCGGGTCAAAACAGGTAGGGAAAGTGACCAATTCAGTTAGGTCTTGGGCTGTGGTGATAGCAATGAGAGGGATGACATCCTTACTTAGCCAATTGATATTAAAATCTCTGAGTACCTGTAATTCTGAATGTGATGGCAGTGTGTCCAGATATGACAATATAGCTCTGAAGGCTCTTATTTGATCCCTAGGGGGAATGTATACTGTTGTGTTATATAAAGGGTTTTGGGCTCGTCCCAATGACGGTTTGACAGTGAGGGCCTGTGGGCCAGCCCCCAGTTGAGGGAAGGGGAGTAGGTGACCTTGCAAAATGTCCTTAGTGTGGAGGGCACAGCCACCCCCTTGCTTACCCTGTCGATCAGCACAATAGAGGGTAAACCCAGACAGAGATACTGAAGAATCGGGGGTCCGAGGGGTGAGCCAGGTTTCACACACTGCTATGACATCCAGTTGATGCTGTAGTACCCAGCCCTGGAAGGAGTCCCACTTTTTTAGGATGCTACAAATATTGAGAAAGGCAATGCACAGCACACCAGGGGTACATTGTGGAGGCATCATGACTATTGGTGGTCCAGGATTAGGATGGATATTCCCTGACATGAGGAGGACGAGAAGAAGGAACCTTAAGGTGGGGTTCCAGGAGCGATTCCTCTTATTATAGTGGGAAAGTTGGGTAGGTGGCATAGTGGAGGAGATGGTAGGAATGGGTAGTGCCTGAGCATTGAGGTATGCCTGAAGGAGGCAATGAAAGTCTGGGGTGGATGACAGCGTCATATGCTGCAGTATCTGGGTCTGGACAGCTTCAAGGGACGAAGCCAGAGTTGTACTGGGGAATTTTCTGGACACAAGACAGTAGCATTTTGGGGATGCAAATTAATTCTGGTGACTGTGTGTGACCACTGCGCGCATGACTGAGTGCGCCATTAATTCTGGGAGACTTTGCATTTCTTGTTATGCTCTCATTTCACTTCGTCAGCACTGGGGAGTTTTCTAGACACAAGACAGTAGCATTTTGGGGATGCAAATTAATTCTGGTGACTGTGTGTGACCATTGCGCACAAGACTGAGTGCGCCATTAATTCTGGGAGATTTTGTGTTTTTTGTTACCCTCTCATTTCACTTCATCAGCACTGGGGAGTTTTCTGGACACAAGACAGTAGCATTTTGGGGATGCACATTAATTCTGGTGACTGTGTGTGACCACTGCACATATGGTGGAGTGCACCTTTAATTCTGGGAGACTTTAGATTTTTTGTTGCCCTCTCATTTCACTTCATCAGCACTGGGGATGGGGAATTTTCTGGACACAAGACAGTAGCATTTTGGGGATGCACATTAATTCTGGTGACTGTATGTGACCACTGCATGCATGACTGAGTGCACCATTAATTCTGGGAGACTTTGCATTTCTTGCTGTGCTCTCATTTCACTTCGTCAGCAGTGGGGAGTTTTCTGGACACAAGTCAGTAGCATTTTGGGGATGCACATTAATTCTGGAGACTGTGTGTGTGTGGGACTGCCAACATTGCTGTCACTTCACCTTACTTCACGTTAAGGCGGAATGACAACACAAAATAATAATTACAAGGTGAAGTGATCCTTTTATATTGACCACTACGCATAGCGGAGTGACAACGCGAAGTGCCCACTTTGTGTTCACTTCGCCAGCAAAATTTAAATTCGTTGCATCTCTACCATTGATGTGACTTCCCAGACTTGCTTCTGAACCTGGGTCATCAGTATGGCAATGTGACAGTCTGCTGCTGGACCATGGGGGAGGGCTGAAAGCCTAATATTTATGGGAAGTGAACCTAAACAAAATTGGTGACATAATGTCCTCTAGTTTTAAAGTAACAGGGGCTTAAAATTCTGCAAATTACATATTTGCAGAATGTAATTTTAAAATGTCCAAATGTTTTTAGGACTCAGTCACCCTTGATAACAGAGACTGGACATATGGTACATGTCTGTATGGTGCTTGGTAGAGTTTTCAAATCATATTTTGTGCAATTTGGACAAATACTTTTTAAATTATACAGAAATAACTGAAATCACAGTATGGTCAAAATTTCACAAAATTTGTGCAGACTTTTTTTGAAATTTTGCAGAAGAAAAATCAGAATTTTACCAGCTGAGGATAAATTTTGCCCAGCCCTCCAGGTGAGGGAAATAGGGTTGTTTGATGTTTTTTCTCCTGCACACAAATGAATACTGAATAACGAATGCCAAATACCTGAATTTTTGGGCCCCCAGATCGGAATACTTAGCCAAATATTCAAAATAATGTATTTGCCAACCCCCTCTCAGGCACCTCCCCCCCCCCACAAAGAGAGGAAGTGTCTCCCAGGTACAGCTGTGCAGAATGTGGAATTCTGCAGGCAAAAGTTGTGCAGATTGGCAATTCCACTTCCAAAATGGGAAATTCTGAAATGCACATCTATGAAAACCATAGAATAATAATCTGCAGATTACGTAATTCATAGTGTGCAGAAAATGAATCCATGGTTTATATAAATTGCAAAATACCATACCATAATTTATATAAACTGTGGATTAATAATTGATATTTAAAAAAAAACATTCCACATTTGGAATTTTGGAACTGTGCTTTCAACAGAATTCTGTGGAATTTCCAAAATCCATTGGAAGCAGAATCTGAAAATTCCACACAGCTACTGTATATTCCAAGTGGCATATGGTTCCCTGCTGCAATTTTTGAAGTGTACACCCATTACAGGATACATATAATCTCATGGAAATATTGGAAACGTAGGGAAAAAAACCTGAGGTGTCCACTGTGTTCATCACCTGCCACCCAGACAGCTGCAGGATTTGATATCATGTGATCTGTAGCCATAGTTTAAAAAGCTGCTGACGTCTCTGAGAAAATGTTGAAAAAGCATAACCTTTATTTACAGTTCTGCTTACATTTTATATATCTGCTACATATTTCTCATCCCCAGTATTCATTACTGGGGCCATGTTCATCAACACATAGAGGATAGAAACATAGAAACATAGAGATTGACAGCAGATAAGGACCACTAGGCCCATCCAGGCTGCCCATTTCTTTTTCTGCCTTATAAATGTGCCATTGGCCTTTGCTCTGTCATCTGTATTGCTCCCTTATGCCTATCCCATGCCTGTTTGAAGCCCTGCACTGTATTCATAGCCACCACTTCCTGAGGTAGGCCGTTCCATGCATCCACCACTCTTTCTGTGAAAAAGAATTTCCTCACATTCCCCCTTAATCGGCCTTCCTCTAATCTCATGCTGTGTCCTCTTGTCCTGCTATTTTTCTTATATTTAAACATGTTAGACTCTTTCACTTTGTTGATGCCCTCAAGGTGTTTGAATGTTTCAATCATATCACCTCTCTCCCTCCCTCCTTTGCTCAAAGGTATACATATTGAGCTCCGTTAAACTGTCCTTATATGTCTTCTGATGCAGTCCCTGCACCATTTTGGTTGCCCTTCTCTGGACTGCCTCAATTTGGTTAATGTCCTTGTGAAGGTGTGGCCTCCAGTACTGCACGCAGTACTCCAGATGGGGCCTAACCAGTGTCTTGTAAAGAGGGATTATTACCTCCCTTTTACGACTTGTGATACTCCTACTAATACACCCTAACATCCCCCTAGCCTTATCTACTGCTTTAAAGGTCTGCTTGGATGATTTCAGGTCATCGGTGATGACGATGCTGCCCAAGTCTTTTTCTTCCTTTGTGACTGCCAGCAACTCCCCTCCCAGCCTATAAGTGGCTTCAGGGTTTCTCTTCCCTATGTGCATGATATTGCACTTCTTTGCATTAAATCCCACTTGCCACTCTTCTGACCATTTTGCTAGTTTATTCAGATCTCTTCTCATTCTGCCCACCCCATCTGGATCATCTACTCTGTCGCATATCTTGGTGTCATCTGCAAACAGACAAGCCTTACCCTCTAGTCCATCTGCAATGTCACTAATGAAGATATTGGAGAGGACTGGCCCCAGGACTGATCCCTGAGGTACCTCACTTGTGACTTGCATCTCTTCTGACTGTATACCATTTACCACCACTCTCTGTTTTCTGCCCGTCAACCAGCTTGCCACCCAGTTGACCAACTTCTGACCAACCCCGAGCCTACCCAGCTTATTTATCAATCTTCTATGTGGAACAGTGTCGAAAGCTTTGCTGAAGTCAAGGTAGGTGACATCAACTGCTCCTCCTTGGTCCACCACTCTGGTTACCCAGTCAAAGAAATCTACAAGATTAGTTAGACAGGACCTTCCTTTTGTAATCCCATGTTGTCTTGGATCCTGTGCCACTATGGATTCCAGGTGTTGCACTATCCTTTCCTTAAGGAGTGCCTCCATAATCTTGCCCGCTACTGAGGTAAGACTGACTGGTCTGTAGTTCCCTGCCTCCTCCCTGCTATCACTCTTGTGAGCCCTTCTCCAGTCTTCTGGGATCTCTCCTGTGCTCAGAGACTCACTAGACAATTCTGTTAATGGCTATGCTAGTTCCACCCTTAGCTCCTTAAGTACCCTGGGATGTATGCCATCAGGTCCCATTGACTTATCCACCCTGAGCTTAGCGAGCTCTTGTAGGACCCTTTCTTTTGTGAAGGGAGTAGTGCTCACCTCCTTCCCCCTCTGTGTCCATGGTGCTGAGCTGTGGGCCCTGCCCTACCTTCTCTTCAGTAAATACTGAGCAAAAGTATCTATTTAGGATATATGCTTTTAGAGGGTCCTCCTCCTCACATGCCCCTTTTTTCTCCTTTGAGCTGAGCAATACCCCCTCTGAACTTTCTCCTTTCACTAATGTATCTATAGAAAGTCTTGTCACCTTCTTTTACTGTCCGTGCTAGTGTTTCCTCAGTTTGGGACTTTGCCTGCCTTACTGCCTTCCCTGCTTCCCTTAGGGCAGCTTGGTATGCCTCCCTATCTTCATCCCGCTGTGTTCCCTTATATTTCCTGAAGGCCAGCCTTTTGGCTCTGACCTTTTCTGCTACTGTATTTGAGAACCAAAGTGGCTTCCTTCTTCTTTTGCACTTCCTTTTCTGTCTAACACAATGGGATGTTGCTTCAAGTATTGCATCCTTAATGCTTGCCCACTTTGCCTGTACCCCCTCACCTCTGTTTCTTTTTGCCAGGGCTAGCTTAACTCTGTTGGCCATCTTATGAAAGTCAGCTCCTCTGAAGTCCCATATTTTTGCCTTGGAATGGGATGATTTGGATGAAGTGGCCAAATTGAACCATACCATGTGATGGTCACTGGCCCCCAGGTGACCTTCTACCTGGAGATCTGTGATCCCTTCCCTGTTAGTCAGTACTAGATCTAGGATAGTCCTGTCTCTTGTGGGTTGTTGTACCAGTTGTTTGAGGTCCTCCCCTGCAGGGAATCCACCATGTGTCTAGTTCTGGCAGATGTTCCTGCTGGTATTGACCAATCTGTATCCGACATGTTAAAGTCTCCCATTATCAGACCCTCCCCTTTAGCTGTCATGTTTGTATACCTTCTAACAGTAATGTGTCTATGTCTTCCCCTTGGTCTGGGGGCCTGTAGACAAGCCCAGTTCCTATAGCTGTCCCATTTCCTGTTTCCAGAGTGACCCACAGTTCTTCTGACTCCTTATGTGTATTCTGAATTTCTGTAGCTTTGATATTTTCATTGACATACAGGACCACTCCATTCCCCCCTTTTTGTACCTCAGTCTCTTCTGAACAGTACATAGCCAGGTACTGAAGTCTCCCAAGTGTGGTTACTGGTAAACCACATCTCATTAATTGCTACTATGTCCAGTTTATTCTCTGACATTATTGCCTGCAGGTCTGGGATCTTATTTCCCAGGCTGTGAGCATTTGTGTACATGATTTTCCATTGGCCAGATTTCAGTGTGTTAGTTGTTGGGTGAGGTTTGGCATTTCCCCTGTGTGTCGTATGGGGAGATGGACCTTTTTTCTTACCTGGTGATGTAAATGAACTGCAAACATGCTGAATCCCTGTTTGACCACTAGCAGAGGGGGGAGGGGTGTTCTTCCCATTCGACGTATGGGGTGCTGCACCCCTCTCCCCATTTGCTAGTTTAAATATTCTGCAAAGATGTCAAACTTCTGCCCCAATGCACTGACTCCCTCCTTAGTCAGATGCAGTCTATCAAATTTAAAGAACTTTCACTCCCAGAACTGCTGCCAGTTCCCTACAAATCTGTGTCCTTTTTCCTGGCACCAGCCCTTGAGCCCCATGTTTAGCTCCCCTATGTCCTCTTCTCTGACCTTCCTTCCATCTGCTCCCCTCTCCCAGACTGGCAGAATCTCAGAGAAGGAGATGTCGGACAAAATGGATAATGTATAGGAAGCTGTACAAGGCTGTGCTTTCTTCAAGAGGTTGTCATAACAACCAGCTGACCTCAAGAGCAAAGCTCAAGAGGTCCATGGTTGCTATGATAACCTCAATGAGGAAGCACAGCCTTGTCTGTGCAGTGTCCCATATATTGCTCTTTATAGTATATGGGCACTGTAAATGGCAGAAAAATCACCTCTGAAGACAATGAAACGTGAAAAGAAAATGCTGCATCCATTACTGATCACTCTCTTCATTCACGTTACATGAAACTGACAAAAAAGTGAAAGGGAAGTGAGTGATTGGCTGTGTGCATGGTATTGAACCTCTGGCATTCCTTTGGGATTCAAAGTTGCTGTACCATCGTAGTGACATATGCAAGAATACAACAACCTCTTGACGTCACTACAATGGTGCAACAATGCTGCTCCAGGCATAGATTTCCATGTGGAATAGCGTTCCACCATATACTGTTGGATTAGTATACAGTGGTAGCCACAGACATTGCACGCTATTTTCAGATATTTTGCAAAATTTCTGAAGAGTTTCTCTCTGCTGCCCCTACTGTTTAAATGCAGAAAGTATCAGATATTTCTGGAAATGTCACAGAAATTTCAGGAAATAGCTTGCAGTGTCTGTGGCTACTACTGTAGTATAAGTTTGAGGTTAGGTCATCAAGATCTGAAACTGGAGACCCAGCAGACCTGGGTTTCAAACCCATAACCTGCAGGCTACTGAATCTCCCACTGCTGCCTACTGCTCTGATGTCAGCAGCAGGGGTTTCTGGGATTTATGGTAACAGAAGATGCCAGCCTAGAAGTAAAGAAAATTAGTCTGATACAATCTATTATACTACAATTAACAGCAAGTAAACCAAAATGTTTCTGCACAGAAAGTACACATTTGGTCAGTCCCACATTTGAGTATGTGGCCCTTTATGCTAACTGTTCCCCTTTAACGTCCCTGTGCCACCAGGCTGCACCTGGAACAAGATTCAGTTTGGTGCACTTTTCCCAGCTGAAAACTTCAAAAATATGTAAAAATTATTTTTTAGAGTTCATCTGTCTCAACAGCTTTCCTGAAGTCCTAATCCTCTGAGACAGCACAATCAGTTTCCATTATTATAGATCGTTGGAGTGTCCCCAACCAATCGTAGCCCTCCCTTCAGTTGCGCATGATGTACTGATATTACTGGAAGAATGCATCATGTGCTGAGCCACAGTAACGGGCTTCTCGTTGACTGCTCACACCATTAAATGTATTTAATAAAAAAAAAAGATTTTTTTATTTAATACAGTTAGTGATCTATAATAAGTTTATGGGTTTGTTCTGAGGGCCTCTTATGGATCTAAGAGTGTTGCCTCTTGCATCCTTAGAACCACAGAATTGCTCATCTTCAGTTCACAGTCCTCTGCTCCCAAGAATGCGGGAGGTGACACTCTTATATCCATAAGAGGCCCTCCAAGACCCCTAAACTTGTATAGGAAAGACTGAGATGTCACAAGCAGAGTATGATGACCTCAAGTGGTGAATATGTTACACAACTAGAGCAGATGCTGTCATAATGAACAAATATCCTGTTGTCATGTAAATTACCTCAGTAATAAATAATTGGGAAAAAAATTGTTTTTTCTTTAGTTTTTGTTTTGTTGACTGGGAAAGGATGGCTAAGCAAAACTATTTTCAGCCTCATCTGGGGGCAGGGGGAAATCAGCTGTTTTATTATGCGAGCAAGACTGGACCACATCCATTCACAAGAAGATAACCAGCCATGGAGGAGGGCAGGTTGTCTCAGTCACCTTCTCTGCATCAGGGGGTACTTTTGCTTAGGAAATGTGGGTGCTGGAGGGGAGGAGGGAGGGAGATGGGTACTGCTGATGGGTACAGTGGGAGAGTGGGTGGATGATTTTCAAAAGGAAAAGCACCAGAGGAGTTGGTGGCCAGCCATGGGGGAAAGTGGTTTGTGCCAGTCACTTGTTATGGGAAACTTTTTTAAAACCTTA
The DNA here is from genome assembly GCA_016271365.2 of Neoceratodus forsteri. NCBI lineage: Eukaryota > Metazoa > Chordata > Ceratodontiformes > Ceratodontidae > Neoceratodus > Neoceratodus forsteri. Next base: position 558,441,587 of record CM028130.1, read on the forward strand.
AACTGTGGGTGCTAGTAGGGAGGAGGGTGGGATTGGGCTTGTTGCAGTGGGTGGGGGAATAGGGGTTTGTAGTTTAAACAACTGGGCTATGGAAGAGGGTGGGGGTCATTTTACTTTTTCCCCCCACAGGTACATGAATATTGAATATGAATTTCCAAATATTTGGGGCCCAAATACAGATATTCTGCTGCAATATTCAAAATAGGATATCGCCCACTCCTAGGTCATGAGCATGTCATTAGAATCAAAAGGCATAAGCTAAAGCAGTGTGACTGCCTACACCTCACATTCACTGAGCATGTTTATAATAATTGCAATAGGTGCCTATCACCCAATTTAAATAGGGGTTCTACATTTGGCAGCATTGGCTAGTAAAGTAAGTTGCCCTGGCTAGTGAAATTAGCCTTTGTAGTCCAGTGGTAAATAAAGCCAGACTTGTGCTGCTTAATGCAGCTGATCATTTTTTATATATTTAAAAAACTGTATTGCCCATTTGGGAATAGGAAGAGATCGAGCTGCTTATTTATGAATTAATTTGCAGAGCAACAGTGTAGCACTATTTCACCTGTAGAATGAAAGTGAGTTGGAGCCATGGAGCCGCTCAGGCCATCAGCATGACCTCACTAAGACGGGAATCCCCTCAGGCAGTGCTTGGGCAGTAAGCATGAACTACCTTGTGGTCACAACAGCAGGTGTGGCAGAGAGAGAGAGAGAGAGACAGGTAGGAAGAAGAAGAAGAAGGAGAAGAGAAGAGAAGAGAAGAGAAGAGAAGAGAAGAGAAGAGAAGAGAAGAGAAGAGAAGAGAAGAGAAGAAAGAAAGAGGGAGAGAGGGGAGGGGAGGGAGGGAGAGAGATAGAGAGAGAGAGAGAGAGGGAGTGACGCTCTCACAGTCAGCGTAGAACTGTTTTCTGAATAAAATAAAAAAATCATTTAGTTGGCAAGCAGCAAGTGCCAGGATAAAGTATTTAGGGACCGGTTGCCAATGTTAATTAATAAGAGGGAGAGCACAGAAACAAATGTGGCTGGGCTACCACTGACAAGGAAGGTGCCATATTGCAAGCAGCAGGAGGTTACGTGGCAGATAGTACCAAGCACAAACACACGATGGAAGCACTCCAAAAACACAATTTTTAAATAAAATAAACATACAGAGGGCTGGATAAGGGTATGAGGACCTGTAATATGTCTTTCATTTAAGCCAGAAATGTGCATTTATAAAAACAGGACTAATTAAAGCAGACATAGTGAACTGAAATGGTGGAGTCTTTGAACTGTACATTTTGTGCTCACTTTTCTTCTAACTTCCGTAACTCAGACAATATTTATTCGATTTACACCCAACATGGTAGGTTCATAGATTGAAGACTGCTCTACCTTGAAAAATAATTCCAGTGGTCTAATTGGCCAGGAAAAAGTGTTTGCTGACCTAAGAAGGAGCGGTAGTCCCAGTGGGAAGCAGAGTGTCCAAGAACCATGCTGATGAATAGGGGAAGGAAGCAAGGAGAAGCCTAGGGGGAGAAGTACTACTCTCAGGCAGAAGAAGAAACAGGAGCCCCTAGGAGGAATTTGGACTAGACAATTAACATGTACATAGCTGGGGGTGTAGCCTGGCAGTAGAATGTGGTGCACACTTAGTAACTGGGCTCCCCACAAGCACTACAATAAAATCGTCATTTATTTAGATACTCCACTTGCAACCTCTAACAAAGAAACAGAGCATATACTGTAGCTTACTCTAATGGCTACCCGAGACAGTATAAAAAACAGTCTAAACTGACTTTCAAGACCCTCAGCACTGGAGGAAAGTCAACTGAGCAATACGAGGCCGCTGGATAAATCTCTCGCTGGCATGCCTGCAATGTTAAGCAACCTGTGACAAGAAATGAAGGTGGGCTTTACCAGTGTTACCACACAACTAGCACACCTTCTAGGAACTGTAATGGGACTAACTGAACTGGCCACAGCACATGCTATGCCCCCTATACAAAGCCGTGTACCACACAGGGGAGTTAGAAGACTATCTCACTAATGTGACCCAAGATCGTAACTCACTGAAAGCAGCAACAGAAAAGCTAAAAGGCAAGGCAGATGATCAAGAATAAAGGTCCAGAAGGTCCAACCTATGGCTAACTGGGCTTCTGGAAGGAATACAAGAAAAAGGAATCCATAAATTGTTGGTTGATCATATAAAACTTGGCCCAAAAGCAGAACATTTTAACACTGATTGTGCTCAATCAACCGGTCCCAAGCCCAAGCCAGGAGAGAGGCTCCATCATTGCTTGATCAAATAACTGTAATACTCAGATAAGGAGGTAGTTCTAAAAGTTGCAAAAGCCATGAACCTGATAGTAGTAGAAGGCAGAAAAATCTTTTCCAAGACTTCAGTAGAGACTTGCAGGCTTAGAGGCAGCAGTTTACTGGTGTCAACACAAATTTTTACAACAGAGGCTGGGAGTTTGCTCATTTGTGCTACCGACAGCTGTAGTTCTCATGCCCAGGAAGGCCACCATATTTCTTCGCCAATCCAGTGGAAGTGAAATGGTACATCAAGGCTGAGGATGCAGCAGTGGAGGCAGCACCCAGGAGAGGAATACTGTTTCAGGAAACTAAGGATGATATCCATCTTTAGATCTTGTAAGTACAGTTCGCTGTTAGATTCCGGCCCCATTACCCCAGAGGCTAACTACCCAACCAATATACCCCAAGTTAACTTTATAGGAAAGATAGCAATACAAACCCCACAGATGTAGCTAGTCATATGAATCCCCATGGAAACCAAGCTGAGAAGTAGAACAGAACAGACAGATGCTTCAAGAATTTGCTTATGTGGGGTTACCATGCAGTCTTTACCGTTTATTATAATACAGAAATGTGATACCTTATTTTTGTTTAGAAAGTTGGGGAGGTGTGCTCAGTTGAGGGGTGGAGAAGATGGGGTTGAAGGAGAAACTCAGCATTTTTCTGCCACTCTTCATGAAGGTAGCTAGTTGAAATGACTCAGATGACTAAAATCAAAAGCTGACCCCAAATGGTGCGGTCAGGCTCAATCTAATTAAAAGAGTTGAAATTTGTGATGATATTCTCCTGCTGCATAACCATATAACCACGTTGCCAGGGCACAGATGACACAGTGGTTAACAGTCATTCCAAATGGTACTCACCCACCTTTACCATGTATGGGGACATGGGTAGCAGCGAGACACAGGTTAGAGCATTGCCTGTATGTGTCATCAATATTAACTGGTATGCCATTGTTAGGATGCCATCATTAGGGTGCCATCAAGTGGCTACTGAAACAAGGTTGTGAGTGTCGGAGGCATTCTGGATCTAACAGTGTCCCGCATTTAGACTATTTTTGGCATCCAAATCATTCTCTGACCCTTCACTGCATGTCTGCCCTGGAGTTGATTATACTTAGTTTTGGTGGGTGCGGGGTACATAATTTAAGTCTTTTCAGGTATGGTCCTTTGACTCTTTAACTTTGTAGCGGCACAATGTTCACCCATGATCCTCGAAGGGTGACATTTCCTTGCGCTTTAATTTACAACTCCCACATCTCTTGCGCACCGACATGTAAATCATATTCACTCTACATCTGACAGAGTACTTTGAGTTCTTGAGTATTCAGAGGGAATCACACACTTACAAGACTCATTGTCACTCTTTCCACTGCACCAAGATGGATACTGATCTAGTTCATGCCCAATGCATTGTGCTCATAACTGCTTGGACCCGCCCAGCCACAATTTAGTAGATGGTGGGAATGGAACTTCCAAGTGCAGACTCTATAATATTGAAATAAATGTTTATTGTTGCCTGATGCTTTCAATTTCTTTAATTACAGGTACCACAGCCAGTTAGGGAGCCACTTGGATAGATCTGGGTAATTCTGGCTCAAGGAATATGCAAGGATCACCGGCAAGGTCATCTGCTGATTTGAGTCCTATCTCAAGGATAAAACCTAGAGGGTTGTGTTAGGAAGATTTTCCTTGCACTCAGTGGTTCTGTCCTATGATTTACCCCAGGGTTTGGTTCTGTTGCCCACTCGCTCATGTTGTTCAAGGTCTATATGCTGCCCCTAGGTAAGGTCATCAGACAATATGGGCTTGGGTTTCACTGCTATGTAGATTAGATTATACCCCGCTCTACATGTTCTTTGCACCTGGGACACTGGGTGCAGTTGACGTGCTTAATAAGTGCCTGGCAGAGATCCAAGACTGGATGTCATCGAGCTGTCTGAGGCTTAACCCAGAGAAAACTGAAGCCCTAGTGATTGAGCCTGGCTGTGGGAGGAAGAGGGGGAGTGGTGGCTGCCAAGAGGGAGATCAGGCTTCAGCTTGGTCCTTCTGGGCTTGCAGTTGCCACCAAGCTGATAAATCTGGGAGTCATTTTAGACAAGGGACTGACAATCGAGGCTCAAGTGTCAGCAGTAGTCCAGAATGGATTTTTCCATCTGTGGAATACCAGCCAGATAAAGTCCCTTACAGTGTATGGTGGAATGCTGTTCTCACTCGAAATTCCACCATACCAAAATACTGTTCATCCACACACACAAGATTGAATGGAAGGCTGTTCTGTCCGTATGTGCAGAACAACATTCCATTCATTTAGAATTGATAGCTCGAGACAGGGTTTAAAAGCATACACAGAAAACCACGAGTGTGACAACATCACTTACAGGTACACGTTCATTGCAGCAGCGGTTTTCTTTTTTTTTTTTTGCATTATTTCTTTTTGCCACTCCTACATTCCCAGGATCCACCACTTCTTCAGGCAGCCGTGGTCTCTGACACCCTCCTACTAGCCCCCTTCCCGGACCCCACCTCACCTCACCTTGCAGCCAAGTCCCTGGGGTAGTCCGGCGTAACCCTTCGCTGGATGGGTTCCCCTCCTCCGAGGGGGAAGGCACTGGTGGGGGAAACCCAGCACACTCTTCACTTGGTTGGCCACAGGGCGCTGATGAGATGGGCGGAACATCCAGGGGAGGTTCTTTGGAGGTGCCGATAGGCCGTCTGCTGTCATCCGGCCAATCCCAGGCTTTTTCCCATTTTTTTGGTTCCTCCCTCTGCAACAATGCTCCTGTAGTGCTCCAAGTCTCCACCAGGGGCCACTGCAGAGCGAAGTGAACCCGCTACCCACCCCAGGAGAGGATAGTAGTCCTACAGACGCTCAATCCTCTCCTCCCCTGCTGACCTCCGGCGTCCCGAGTCATTTCCCAAACCCGGGCAGCAGTGGTTTTCTGAAGGGGAACAGATCATTTGCCATTACTCAGACTGGAGGATCAACCAGATATGAAACGTTAACTTAATTTTCACCATGGTGTCTGTTTCTGCTCTCGCTTCGCGAGAGGTTTCGCCACCATGTTTTTTTTTTGTAAATCCCGCCTACAGCAGAGTGCCACCCAATGGGCATATGCGCTGCAACGTTAGGGAAGCCCAGTCCCTAGCAACCACTCAACTCTGTCACCTAGCAAGGGGAGACAATTTCTTTATCCATAATTTAAATACACGTTGGAAGCCTAAAAATGTTTTAAAAATAATTTGTTGGGCACCATACAGTATAAAAAATGCAGGATAGGTAACTCCATGCAGAACCAGTGTTTTCTGCTACCTCGGGGTCTGATTCTCAAGGACCTCCTGAGCTTTGCTCTCGAGGTCACAGGGAATCAGACCCCTCTGTGGTAGAACACACTGGTTCTGCACGGTTATCCATCCAGTATTCTCTATATACAGTACCTCCTGGGACCTAGCCACATTGGTTCATGCATTCATGACCTCGAGGCTCAATTATTGCAGCACTCTCTACCTTGTGGTCAGTGGAGGTACGCTATGACACCTGCAGTTCCTGAAGAATGTATTGGCCTGGTTACTAACTGGCCTTCCAAGACTGTGCCATATTTCCCCAGTGCTGTGTGATATGCACTGGCTGCCAGCTAAATGGTGTATCTCTTTAAACTAGGACTTTCAACTTATAAGTCCCTACATGGGCTGGGCCCAGGCTACCTGGCTGAGATCCTGTATCCATATATCAATCAATCAATCAATCAAAATCTTTATTTATCCAGGCGGACACCATTGAGCAAGCTCATTTGCAAGGTGGACCTGCGTTGCACAAGTCATAAACAATTATTCATAGTCATACATACATACAGGCATTGTGACAGTACGAGAAACAAAAAATAACAATACCAACACTGAAAAACAGTAGGAACAAGGAAAAAAAAGGAGGGACATAGTACATAAAAACGCATATAAGTACAGGCAGTGTTGGAATACATATTGCTAGACCAGAAGAAAATAATCTAATAGGGGCAATGGAGACTGTGATACAGTGGGTACCTGATGGTGTATCTGGATTTTTATGCATGACAGGTGATGGGATATGCGAGATAATCGAAAGCTGCAGAGTCTCCAGAAATAGGGCACATGGGTTGGGAGGTTGGGGCAGGTGCAGCTGGTTCTAAGTGTGGCACAGAACAGGGAACCTACTTGTATTTTATAGCTAAAAGGTGTAACGTTTAGGAGGATTTATAGCAGCACAGAATACTCATGTGCTCTAGCTGTATGAGATGGCTGTGCTGTCGACACTGCTCTGAGTGAGCTGGGTACGCACGAAGATTTAGGAGTCATTGGCAGCCTGGACACTGAAGATGCGAGGCGACAAACTGGGTAACTGAAGAGAATGCAGCAAGGGGAGATGGATGCTATTGTGGCTTTGTAGAAGCAGCATCTGGGACGTTGAGTGCCAAGCAGCTTCTGGTCCGACGACCACTGGTGTTCATGACATTGGCTGCTTGGGGTAAAGTAGGCTGTGAGCACCGTCCTCAAGGGGTGGCATACAGACGATATATATCCATTTATCTGCTCTGCTCCACCAAGGAGGGCCTCCTGGTGGTCATGAGGCAAGGTTGAAGATGTCATGGGACTGGGCACTTGAGGTTGAGGCCCAATCCTCTGGACCTTCCTGCTGAGAGTTTTGAGAGGGCCCTATCAGTGGAGGCCTTTAAAAGGGGCTTGAAATCTTATTTGCCTAAGCAGGCGTTTGTGGTGAATTTGTAACATCTTGAACCCTCTTTTAGTAATGTCTACTAATTGACTAACCTATTTATTTAGTAATATGTTTTCTTTAAGAGTGTTATGGAGTTGTACATGTTGAATATAATTATTTTTGCCCTATGTTATTGTAATGGTGCCTTGAGCCTCGGGGAAGGGCACCACAGATAAATAAAAACTACTTTTACAGGCTATTTTTGCTATACTTTTCCATAATGCTTGGTTATTAACGAATTTTGATTTAGGCTTTAATGGGCATTTAATTAGTGCAAGCAATATAGCCTAGTGGTTAGAAAAATGAGCTCTGAATTAACTTGGTACATCCAACAGACCTGAGTTTGATTCTCACAATCTCCACTTGCATACTGTGTGACCCAGAGCAAGTCACTTAACCTCCCCAGTACTTCCAGGTCACCCCTAAAACATAGACATTGTGCCTAGTGGGACTTACCTAGTTACCTAAGAATAAATAAAAAAGTAGATGATTTGTCAGCATGTGATTTGTACGACAGCAGAGCTCTGAAATGTTTCTACCAGAGCAGGGAGGAGAGAGGGAGGTTCATTTCAGTTATGAGTTGGGAGATATGGCTCAGGGTGGGGCAGGTGGTGTATTGACATAAACAGTTTGATTTTTCTTTGTTTTTTGCATCCAAGGAGGGGAAACTGTGGATTCTGGGGGGGGGGGGCCTGAGGGTAAAAAACTTCTTCTCAAAAGCCACTTAAACAAGCACTTGTCAATGCCTAATGTTTGCTTGCATGTTGTGTCAGTTAGAGCTGCCACCTGGTGCTTTCTTGCTAGGTACAGGGGGTTGAGGAAAAAATGACTGCTGAGACTCTGAGACTCCATGGTTTTCATGTTCTCAACTAAAAAACATAACTAAATAAGCCATCTCATCAGTTTCAAAAATCAACTCCCTAATTTGATTGACAACGAGCCGTGAAGTACAATGAGTCTTACCACACAGCAGTGTGATATGTTGCAGATCCAGACAGGGGCAAATATTTTTTTTATGTAGAAATGAGCATGTGCATAAGAAACAAACTTAATTCCAACCATTGTAGGTGACTATTGCAGTGGATGAGGCATGCCATTAAAGATCGGTACTCTGGCCCAGTGGCGCAGAGGGCTGAGGCATTGGCATCTTACCTCGAACCATGCCGGCAACCTATGTTTGGGAATGGACCCGGGATGCTGGGGGGCTGGAAGGGGAAGGTGAGGATTGAGCATCTGCAGGACTGCTGTCCTCTCCTGGGGTGGGTTGCAGGGAAGCCTCGCTCAGCAGCAGCCCCCAGTGGAGATTGGAGGCACTGCACGAGTGGCACAATGGGGAACCACAGGAAAGCAGAAAACAGCTCCATGATCTGCCAGATGATGGCTGCCAGTCAGCCGACACCACTGAAGCCCCCAAGGGAGCCATGTCTACTTCAGCAGCACTCCGGGGCCAAGTGGAGAGTGCGCTAGCCACCCCCACCAGTGCCTTCCCCCCCGGAGGAGAGGGACCCATCGGGCAAAGGGTTATGAAAGGTTACCTCAGGGATGGCTGCAATGTGAGGATGGAGGCTCGAGCGAGGGCAGTAGGAGGTAAGATAGGACCGTGGTGGTTTGAAGGAGTTGCGGGTCCTGGAGCACATAGGGGAATAAACAGATCAGAAAAAAAAAGATCTGTACTGGTAGAAAAATTAAAATTGTTACCTTGTAACTGAATTGCACAACATGAACTGCAAATCCTAGACAATATCTTTTGAACAGTTATTGTAATGGCCCTTGGAGACGGTATGCATTTTGTGGACTGGCAGGGAGTAAAGATGATGTCATGGCTTCACCAAACCTAACAATATGCAGTGAAGCTGATGAACCTGCTTTTTCCGACAGTGGAGCTGTTAAAATTGTGGAAAAAAAAACAAAACACTAGATACTCTTTTCAAAGCTACATTCCATGATAGAAAAAATGTTTAAAAAAATGCATCATTTGTGATTCAGATTAGAATAGTGCCTAGTGGCACTATTTGTGCCATTCCTATTCGGGAAATACTATATTAAAAAAAAGGGAAAAAAAAGAAGGAGAAAGAGCACCCCATTCTCCACTCCAGCCCAATCTTTAAATACACAACCCCCTTCCCCCTGCTATAATCCCAATCCCTCTCTCCTCCCCCAGCACCCAATTTTTCTTAAAAGAAGCACAGTTAGTGCAGCCGAACATGAAGGCAACTGGTGACACAACCCTTCTTCCTCCATGGCTGGCTTCCTTCTACTGAATGAAAGTGCTCCTTTACTTGTGCACAGTAAAACCAGCTGATCACATGGGAGCATTTGCATTCAGTAGAAGGTGGTTGTCCATGGAGCAGGGAGGGTTGTGTCACTGGTCACCCTTCATCAGTGCTAACTGTGCCTCTCTTAAAGACAAACTCTGGTCAGAGCCAATATGGCTGTGGAGAGCTTTTGGGATGCTTTTACCCATTATTTCTAATGAATTTGCACAATGCAGATCTGCTGAGAGGCAGTTTCAATGTGGTCTTCCTTTTACACATTTTACAATGTGTTTTCCTATAATATGTCTGCTGATCGCTATATATTTAGCCTGTATAGTTCACGGAAGACATGGCATCTTATTTTCAGTGGGGCTCTACATCTACACAATATTGTGCTGCATTGCGTAAAATCAGAACACACTGAAAACAATATTTTACATCTGGACTAGGCTACCCTGAATAAATACATTATAAAAATGGCAAAATCATGACCCCACTGAAAAAAAGATATTGTGTCTAATCTGGGACAGCCTGAGTAAATACAGTGGAAAAAGTTGTAAAATGAAGATCCTGATGACAATGAGATATAGCATCTCCCATGCGCTATCCAGGATACAAAATATAGAATAAGAAATATTTAAAGGAAATCTACTGTAAACCGAACTTTGCTGTGTTCACTGACATAAACAAACAGTTTCTATATTGTTTTATAACATATTAGATTGCAGTATTTATTTTGAATGTTGTGGCCATGTGTGTGTGTGTGTGTGTGTGTGTGTGTGTATGTACGTGTGTGTTTGCTGTAGCTCAATGTATTTTTTTTCCCAAAAAGCATAGTAAAAAATGCCTGCTGATTGCTATATATTTAGCCTGGATAGTTCGCAGAAGATTTGACATATGTCTGAAACAGGTCTTATCAGATTGTGTCTTAAGAGGTTAAGAAAACAGTCTATATCTTTTTAGATTCCTTGCTGGCTGGGAAAGGGCGTCATTTATGAGGTATGAATATTTCTTGAAAGACAATACCTGCCCAACTGAAGCTAGTAGCAAGAAAATGTTTAGATGCTAAGTATTTAAATGTGCAAGTAGTTGCATTTTGAAGGGGGTAAAAAAATCTCCAGTTTAATAAGCAACCAATATTTAACAAGTTGTTTCAGTTTCCAAATGACCATCTGATAAGCAGCTCAGAGATCTGTCTCCATTATTCTAAACAGAAAGAAGAGAGTATTTTATTTCAAGTGGAATAGTGATTTGTAGGTGTGGAAGGATACATTGAAAATTTCAAAAATGTGTTCCATGGTATTCTATTTTTCCAACTGCAGACAGCAAGATGACTGTAGGCTCCACCTACAGCCATAAAAATTGGGTAGTGGGAGGGAAGGAACATAGTAGGAGGGTGCTGGCAGGATGTAGAGTGGGAGGAAATATTGATTAAAAAAAAAGAGCACTAATACAGTGGCCAGTCATGGAGGCATGTGGGATGTACCAGTTGCCCATCATGAGAGTTTTTTTTTTATATTCCACAAAATACTGTGTGGTAGGGTTCATGGGTAGGGTAACAAAAGCATACACAATACTCTGAGATTTGTTCAATACACAAAATTTTTGTGTGATGTTTATTTTTGTAAAAATAACTTCAGTATCAAAATATACAAAATTAAAAAGAAATCAGTAATAAAGTAATTATGTCTTAAACTTCAGACTACAAAACAAAAAATAAGAAAAATGAGCTCTCCTCAAGCTCCAGAATCACTTCCCTCCAGTGATTCTGCCACCGTATAGAATACCTTTAAACAGTACAATCTCTACAAAACTTCTGTGCTCATAGGTCCACCTCTCAGGACACTCTGCCAAACTGATCTGCCTAACCTCAGCACAGTGGTAGCTTTTATAGTGCAGTCCTCCTATGACACTGTGTCAGCTGATCCGCCCCTAATTTTAAAAACAATCATTCCTCCTCTAATACATGCAGATGGGAGGGTCAGCTTGACTGTTTATACAGATTAGACATCACTAGTACAGATAACATACTTCTGACATACAAGAACAATGACTAAGAAGATGCAATACAATAATAGTGACTCATTTCCTATGTATTGAAACTCCGCCCCTTAACTCATCCTGAGTGACAGCTGTCCTTCACTATAAAACAGCCTCTGCTTGGGGCTGCTGGCTGCTAAGAACCCACTGTATATGAATCTTTGGTCAAGTAAGGGCATAATCCTGTTACTACCATCCTTCATTTGGTGGAGAAAGCATAATGGGTTATGGTCGGTAACCAGTATAAAAGGAGCGCCCCACAAGTAAAATGTTAGGGCTTCAATCGTCGTTTTAGCTATCAGATAGACAGGATTTGGAGTAAGTGGGTCGTCACCCATGATGGTCAAGCCATGTCACCTCACCCAATTCTGCAGATATTGACACATGTTGAGGTGTGCCTTAGGATGTTTGGCTTTACAGTCACCCCATTCCATAAGGACTTACAGTGAAATGGGTGCTGCCTAGGAGAGTGGGGTGAAGTCTTGGGCTGAAGAGTGCAAGGTACACCTCGATGGCTGTCAGTGGCTGGGGGCTGGGGGTGGGATCGCATGAGCAGTACAGTCGGAAATCCAAAGGCACACCCCAATGCCTGTCTGTCTGTACAGGGTAGGACGTTATTGTTAGAAATCATAATGCCTCGGGCGTGTGTTGGTATTTACAATACAAATATTCAACATGGCCTTTTTGTGACCCCACCTCAGGAAAGCATTTGGAACCTCTTCTCATGAAGAGTGACAGTGTGATTTTGTCAATGTGTCCCGAAAACTGACTTCCAACAGCGATAGTGCCATTCTGCACCACATGTACGAAAACACAGATTGGGCAGGATGTGAAGAATGACAGCTGTACCATCCATAAGGAGGTATGAAGAGATGGCAATGTTGAAAATCTGTAGTGGGAATATTAAAAATGCTTGCACTTCCAAGCATACATGGAAACTGCACTACGCATGTGTGTAACACAGTCACTTTATGGAGTTTTGTCACCAGATTTTCAACATAGGCATTTTACAACCTGTGCTCATCAACTGTGTCACTGTGACTTTCTTAATGTGTCCCGAACACTGATGTCCCGCAGCAACCATGGTATTCTGCGCCGGAACTGCAAAAACACATTTCAACCAGGATGTGAAAAATGACAGCTGTCCTGTTCATAAGGAAGTGCAGAGAAATGGCAATGTTGAAAATCTGGACTTAAAATATTACAAATTTGCAAAGTTATGCAGCGTATGTGGAAACTGCACAACGCGCGCTCGTAACACAGTCATTTTATTGACTTTCATCACCAGATTTTCAACATAGGTATTTTAGGACCTCTGCTAATGAACAGTGTCACTGTGATTTTTGTTATCCCCGAACAGTGATTTTCCACAGTGACCGCACTATTCTGTGTCAGAAGTGCGAAAACACATTTCTGTCAGGATGTGAAAAATGACAGCTGTACTGTTCATAAGGAGGCATGGAAAAATGGCAATGTTGAAAATATGGAGTGAAAATATTGCAAATGTTCGAAGTAACAAGTGTGCATGGAAACTGCTCAATGCATGCTCATAACACATTCATTTTATGGACTTTTGTCACCAAATTTTCAACATAGGCATTTTAGGACATTTGCTAATGAACAGCATCAGTGTGATTTTCCTAATGTGTCCCGAACACGGATTTCCCACAGCAAGCATGCTGTTCTGCACCGGAAGTGCAAAAACACATTGCGGCTGGGATGTGAAAAATGACAGCTGTACTGTTCATAAGGAGCTGTGGACAAATGGCAGTGTTGACAATCTGGAGTGCAAATATTGCCAATGTACGAAGGTACGAGCATGCATGGAAACTGTGCAATGCACACTGGTAACACAGTCATTTTATGGACTTTTCTCACCAAATTTTCACCATAGGCATTTTAGGACCTCTGCTAATGAACAGTGTCTCTGTGATTTTCGTACTGTGTCCCGAACATGGATTTCCCACAGCAACTGCGCTATTCTGCGCCGGAACTGTGAAAACACATTTTGGCCAGGCAGTGAAAAATGACAGCTGCACTGTTCATAAGGAGATGCATTAAAATACCAATATTGAAAATCTGGAGTGAAAATATTGCAAATTCGCAAAGTTACGAGCATGCGTAGCAACTGCTCAACACATGCTCATAAAACAGTAATTTTTTTTTATTTTTCCCACCAAATTTGCAACATAGAATTTTTGAGAGCCCACCTCATGAACTCCAGCACTGTCATTTTGTTAATCGGTCCTGTAAGGTGATTCCACGCAGTGACCGCGAAATCACCTTTTGGGGCCGATTAACGCCATGACAGTGAAAGAATTCATGAGGAGGGTCCCAAAAACCCATGTTGAAAATTTGGTGCCAAAATTCAAAAAAAGGCCTGAGACATGCATCAAAGTTGAAAAGACCCTATTTATTCCATTATACAGTTTACCGGCATTTCCTCAGTTTGTGGTCGGCTTTGAAGAGTGCAGACGTGTTCCCGGTCCACCGAAGATCATCACACTAAGCTCTGGAGGTAAGTATGGGGTGAAGGGGGTTGTGGGGAGGCAGGGTGCACAGTGGGTGGTGCAGGTTGTGGGAGGGGGGCAGGGAGACCGACGAGGGACCATTTCCTTCTTTACAGGAAAAAAAAACACATCACGGGACAGTTTTTGTTTTACAGGGACATTTCAGTGGACATTTGGTACATTGGGGTGGGCTCCCAGCATGCTAACTTACTTTTTTGTTGGGGGGCGACTGTAGCCGAGGAGGGACTGGGCACCCCCTTGGCACAAACATAGCTTTTGTGGGGGGGAATTATGCTGACGGGGAGTAGGCTCCCCTATTGGTGCATTAATTGTGGCTGGGGCAGGTTATACCGATGGACAGTGGGACCCCGTTGTCAAACAAAGACTGTTTGCGGGGGGGGGGCACATGCTGCCGAGGGGGATTATGCACCCTCTCAGCAAGGGGGCTGCAAAATACTGTTTGTGAATGTGGCAGCAAGCTGCCCACCCTGTTCACAAACAGTATTAGGCTAGCTAACATTCCGCCCTGCAATGACGGGTCACTCCCTCATTGCAGCAGAATGACTGATGCTGCAATGATGAGGCAGCCCCTGATTGCTGCAGCAAAAACGTTTGTACTTGGTGCACTTTTGGAGACCAGTGTCATTGGCACACTGTGCCTCCATTGGTCCACCACTGCCAAGCCCCCAAATGCAGTACCTCCTTTGGCTGTAACAGTGCCGCGCCTCCACAACCCGCTTCTCTCTTAAGCTGTCACATAATGTTTCTTGAGCATGCGCGCAAGTAAACATAAAAATAAAAACAAATCAGTAATAAAGTAATTATGTCTTAAACTTCAGACAACAAAACAAAAATAAGAAAAATTAGCTCTCCTCAAGCTCCAGAATCACTTCCCTCCAGTGATTCTGCCACAGTGTAGAATACTTTTAAACAGTACAATTTAAACAAAACTTCTGTGCTCCCAGATCAGCCTCTCAAGACACTCTCCCAGGCTGATCTGCCTAACCTCAGCATAGTGGTAGCTTTTATAGTGCAGTCCTCCTATGACACTGTGTCAGCTGATCCACCCCTAAATTTAAAAACAATCATTCCTCCACTAATACATGCAGATGGGAGGATCAGCTTGACTGTTTATACAGATTAGACATCACTGGTACAGATAACACACTTCTGACATGCAAGAACAATGAATAAGAAGAAGCAATACAATAATGGTGACTCATTTCCTATGTATTGAAACTCCACCCCTTAACTCATCCTGAGTGACAGCTGTCCTTCACTATAAAACAGCCTCTGCTTGGGGCTGCTTGCTCCTAAGAACCCATTTTATATGAATCTGTGCTCAGGTAAAGGCTAAAATAAATGTCTGCATTTATGCAAACATTTAGGACTCCATACAATTTGCTGTAGTCTTTATTTTGTGAAAACCTGACACAGGATAAAATGTTTTTTATTCCTTTAATAACAGGGATTCTACACACCTGACAGCTGAAATCTCAAGCCGTCGGATAATATTTCAGTTTTTGATTTTCATTCCTATATTCCTAATGGCCAGAGATCGAAAGGCTTATACCATTCTGGTCCTTCTTGATCTTTCTGCTGCATTTGACACTGTAGACCATGAGGTGCTATTAGAGTGGCTGCGGGTTTTTTGTGGACTGTCTGGTACAGTCCACGAATGGTTCCGTTCTTACCTCACTGGTAGGTCTCAGAGAGTCGTCACCGGAATTTATTCCTCTGACACCTTCTCCCTACCATGCGGGGTACCGCAGGGTTCCATTTTAGCTCCCATGCTGTTTGCAGTGTATATGCTGCCATTAGGAGAAATCATCAGGAGATACAGCTTGAGTTTTCACTGCTATGCAGATGATACTCAGCTGTATTTATCCTTTCTCCCCGATCAGAGTGATGCACTCTCTGTACTTAACAACTGTCTGGATGAAATCAAATTTCAATGAGTTTGAGTTGGTTGAGCTTAACCGGATAAGACCGAGGTATTGGTTGTGGCCCAGGTCATCCTGGGAGGGGTTTAGAGTGCACATCCATCAGGCTTATCACTTGGTGGTGTTGCCTTCTAGCCTCTATTACGACAGCAAATCTGGGCGTTATTTTTGATTTGACGGTCTGACCCTGAAATCTCAGGTGTCAGCTGTTGTCATGACCTCTTTATCATCTGAGGAATATCACCGGGTGAAACATCTGATTCCCAAGGAGGACCTTCCGACCTTGGTTCACGCCTTTGTTACAACCCGTTTGGACTACTGTAATTCCCTATACCTAGGGCTCCCAGGGATTGATATCCGCCCGCCTGCAGCTGGTGCAGAGCGCTGCAGCCAGGCTTTGACTGGGACTCCAAGAACCAGTCATATTATGCCTGTGCCGCGAACTGCATTGGCTGCCTGTCTTGATGGCATATCCTGCTTAAGGTTGGTTTACTAACCTTTAAAGCCCCACACGATCAGGGACCCGGTTACCTGAAAGATCTTCTGATTCCCTACTGCCCCTCCGCTTCTTCCGCCTCCCACCAATGAGGGATTGCTAGAGATTCCGAGGTTCATTTGAAGTTATCAGGATCTCGTGCTTTTGCCTATTCAGCTTCTACCCTGTGGAATTCTCTACCTCATTGGTTGAGAGAATGCCCGACTGTTGATAGTTTTAAAATTGCTTTAAAAACATATCTTTTTAACATGGCTTTTCCTTTATAGTTTGATTGTTTAATGTTGATTTTTGTTTTATTATTATGTACAGCGCCTTGATTTTGAAAGGCGCTTTATAAATAAACACGAATTGAATTGAAGTATAGTGCTGTAATGAACCATATTTATGTCAGCCCTTCCCCATACTGTGGGAATCTGCTTTGCTGACATGAGACAGTTCCTCCCCTTTTCAGCACAAACAAGGAGGTGTGAGTCAAGGAAAGTAGCTACTTTCCCTTTCTAGACTCAGATGCACTGCAAAGTGCATCCGACTGTTAAAATAATCCTTGCTTGCTCGTTTTGAGTAGCACATACACAGCGCTCACCGTTGCAGCTCTTGGCGGCTCAGGAAGAGCGAAAAACTTACTTGGCTGCAGTTATTTCTAATTCTTGAAACAGAAAGCAGCTTCTCTCCCGGGACAGTTGCAGAAAGCATTTCTCTGTTCCACCAGGTTTGCTCCATCATGCAAATGCACACTACGGGACATATCTATTCTATTTTTTAAAAAACATAAGCACAGCAGTGCCACAATATCTTGCCCTGTTTTATTACTGGGAAATTTTACACCTTTCCCCAGAGAAAACACAGGAACATCATAAACGAACAGAAAACATTTTCTTTGCTCATAGATTTTGTTTTACATTACCGCACAGGCATAAAGCAAGAGATGGAAAAAGGAATTTAAAGGGGGAATAGTCAAGTGAGAAAAAGATAGTATTATGGGTGGCCTACCCATAATAGTAGAAAGGATACAAATAGGATGTACAGAAAAAGAACAGATTGCTACTGCAGCTGACTTTAGGGGCGAAGATAAAGATGCCTCAGCCTGTTTGAAGGGGGGGGGGGTAATCTACCACACATCCCAATGGACAAGTGGAAAAGTGGAGGTTTCACCAGTCTTGTTTCCAAGACAACCTACCCAAGTATGTCTGGGTAGGATGGAACTTCCACCCACACTCATTTGGTAGCGCCACCCTAGGGTCCCTTATAAACATAAACACTCAGGTAATACTTTACAATAAGTATACCTGATATATTCAAATACTACCCTGGGGTGTGTAAACATTAGCAAAGAACATCAATTCACTCTGTAACAACAAATGTACCTCAAGAACATACATGTCCATTTACACTGGTAACAGGGGACTGTACCAAGACAAAAAATCAGCGTTCACATGTTGGGTTCTAGCTCTATGTTTGACCACAATCTTTCATGGCTGCAACACCAAGTACCACCTCATTTTCCTGTTATTATCATCCTTCATTTGGTGGAGAAAGCATAACAGGTTATGGTCGGTAGCCAGTGTAAAAGGAGCGCCCCACAAGCAAAATGTTAGGGCTTCAATTGCCCATTTAGCTACCAGACACTCCTGCTCAACTGTAGCATACTTCTGTTCATGGTCATACAATTTCTGGGAAATATACAATTTAGGATGTTCAATTTCCTCTATGGTCTGGCTTAATACTGCCCCAAGTCCAGTGCCTGAAGCATCTGTATGGACTTCAAAGGGTTGGGAAAAATCAGGACTCCTTAATACTGGCGAGGAGCATAATGCAACTTTTATTTCTCTAAAAGCTTTTTTGCATTCCTCTGACCATTTCACTTTATTCCCATATCACTTTTTAGTCAGTTCTGTAAGGGGTATAGCAATTGTGGCAAACTGAGGTATAAATCTTCGGTAGTAACCAGCCAGGCCTAGAAAAGATCTTACATGTTTCTTGGTTTTTGGCTGCGGACAGTTAGCTATGACATCTACCTTGTCAATCTCTGACTTCACCATTCCATTTCCCAATATGAACCCTAGATATCGGATTTCTAACATTGCTAGGGCACACTTGGCCGGGTTGAGGATCACACCTGCTTCCTTTATAGATTCTATCACAGCCCTCAAGTGTTTCAAGTGGGAATTCCAATCAGAACTATAGATGATAACATCATCCAGATAAGCTGCACCAAAATTATGGTGAGGTGCTAATATCTGGTTCATGTATCACTGGAACGTGGCTGGCGCTCCATGCAACCCAAATGGCATAGTTCTAAATTGGAATAATCCCACTGGCATACTAAAGGCAGTTTTCTCTTTTGATGTTTCTTCTAACGGAATCTGCCAATAGCTCTTGATGAGGTCTAGGGTCGAGATGTACCAGGCATTTCCTATTCTATTCAGGATGTCATCTATCCTCGGTATGGGGTAGGCGTCAAATTGGGAGACCTGGTTCAATGCTCTAAAATCAAGACACAGGCAAATCTCTCCCTCTTTCTTCGGTACCACTATAATCGGGAATCCCCAAGCACTGCTCGATGGTTCAAAGATTTTTAATTTCTGCAACTTACCTAGTTCCCTCTGGACTTCAACCCGTACCCATTCAGGGAGTCTATGTGGCTTTTTTCGAATGGGGGTGGGGGAGTCAGTCCTAATCATATGTTCCACCCTTCTTGCAAGAGCCATTGTACTGGTAAAAGTCTGGGGGTACTTTCTCAACAGTGCTTTTAACTCTTTTTGTTTCTCTGGTTCAAAGGAAAGGTTTATTTTGATTTGCTGTCCCTCTCTAGGCTTTTCTTTTCTTTTCATTCAAATTTTATTAAAGTTTTCCACAACAGAGAATACATCCAAGCTATAAGAATACATAACAGTATTTACATTAGTACATGAGATTTAAATTGCCAGGATATATTCACCCCCTACCAAATTCCTCCCAACCCCTCCTCCCTAATCCTCCTCCCCCCAAAGATCCCAGCACAGCAACACATTTCCTCAACCTGCACTATTGAGATAGGGAAGAATCACTCCTTAGACGGTAAAGAATACAACGTATATAGGGGACCCCAAATCTAATTAAACTTTGGTAGCTTGTTCTGGAGACTAGCAATGACTCTTTCCGTTCCAAGATTAGCAAGTAGCTCCTGTAGGCACTCACCATAGGTCATTTTTGAAGTATCCTTCCAGTGCCTCAGGACCACTTTCTTAACTGACGTGGAAATCAAGCTCATATGATATTTCCTGTTCCGCACAGGGATAGCGGAAACGTCTCCTAACAAACATACCTCCACAGTAAACAGCTCATTCAGACCCAGTAAAGGATCTACCTTTTGTCTAATCATAGTCCAGAGTGGAGCTACCTTGGAACATTTCCAAAAAATGTGAAGGAGATCCTCACTATCCTGCTGACATCTATAGCATGTAGAAGAGGACACAATACCTAACTTTGCTAGCTTAAGAGGGGAATAATAAATATCATGCAATAACTTAAATTGCATCAGTCTAAGCCTGTCTTGAGACATATATTTGTGGCAACTATGCCAAAGTAGCATCCAATTGAGCACCGTATCAGGAAAAAGTGAGGACCAATAAGTGACCGGTGCCAGATTTTGAGAATGAACCCAGCTATAAAGCGTACTATATATTTTGGAAATGGCATGAGCCATTCCTGCTAATGGCCCTATCTCTGTTTGGAAGCCCAGTGATGAAATGTTCGGGGAAATTATACCCAACACTTTTACCAAAAAATGTCGAAGTTGGAAAACTTTAAATATATCAGTGTGTGGAATTTGAAATTTATTCAAAATTTCAGCTGACGAGAGCCAGTGCCCTTCCGCCGTAGTTAGTTCACCGACTTGACTATCACCCAATTGTGGAAGCCAACTATTCCTAAGGGGTTTACCATCCAATTGGAGGTTGAGATTGCCCTTTAAAGGTTGAGATAGGTCTTTAGTGTGACTATATTTCAAAAAGGCACATAATTGTGAATGTGCTCTAATGGATATCTCAATAAGAGAATTTAGGAGGGCCATGGGTAGGGAGCTTGGATTGCAATGCAACAAAGCCCTGGGAGATAGGTCTAGCTCAAATATATGGGATATCTCCACCTTTAACCAAAATGGGACATATGTACCTTAATCCGGGGGATCTACTACCTTCATCCATCTGAGATACTTATTCGCATGACTAGCCCAATAATACAACCTTATATGAGGCAATCTCAACCCACCAATCGACTTTGGAGTGGCTAGTTTATGATAAGCCATTCTGGACTTCTTATAATTCCAAATAAATCCAGTGATTATGCCGTTAATTTTCTTGAACCATGTTAATGGAAGCCAAACATTTAACATATTTAATGGGTAAAACAAGCAGGGAAAGACGTTCATTTTAACTAAGTTAATTTTCCCCCACATCGAAAGTGGAAGCAAGGCCCATCTTTTTAAATCTGTTTCAATAGTGTGAACCAGAGAATCTAGGTTTAACTGTTGTGTACGGGCCGGGGACCTTGTAAGGGTAAGCCCTAAGTACTTTATTGCATCTGCACTCCAAGCTAACCCTAATGCATCAATTTATTGTTTAAAAGTTTTATGATTCAGGGGGAATACCAGTGTTTTTCCAATACTGAGTTTATAACTGGCAACTTCACTAAAACCCTGAATGATTTCTAATAAGGTGGGTATGGATGAAGCCGGATACGAGATTTGGAGCAAAAGGTCATCTGCATACGCAGATAGTTTAGTAGTAGGCCCATACACCCGAATACCCTGAACCTCCTGGGCTTATATAAGCTGCCTGATAAGAGGCTGTAAATATAAACTGAAGAGGAGTGGGGACAGTGGACAACCTTGTCTAGTATCCACAAACAACTTAAAGGGGTCGGAGATAATTCCATTACAGGAAACTCTTGCAGAAGGGAATTTATAGATGGAGCCAATCCATGACCGGAATTCCAGAGGGAAGCCAAATGTTTCCAAGGTGGCTAGAAGATAACTCCAGTGGACCCTATCAAATGCCTTCTCGGCGTCCAGACAAACCAAAGCCATAGGATGGTCAGCCTCCCTGGAAACCGAGAAAACATGCGCAAGAGTCCACAAGTGGTCCACTGAAGATCTCCCCTTCATAAAACCCACCTGCTCTGCACCAATTATCTCGGAAATAACTTCACTTACTCCATCTGCCAATAATTTTGTAAGAATTTTAATATCTTGATTGAGGAGCGAGATGGGTCTATAACTTGACACAGAATCTGGAGGTTTATCTGGTTTGAGTAACAGTACAATGAACGCCTCAAACATTGAGACATCCGTTGCCAGCCCACCCAAAATGTATTGAAACAATATCAATAGCATAGGGATTAATTCTTTAGAGAAAACTTTATAGAAATTAGAGGAGAACCCATCTGGGCCTGGGGTTTTATCCGAAGGGAGGGACCTAATAACACACTCTATTTCCCCTTGTGTTATGGCAGATGTAAGCCTGGCTTGAGGATACTCAGAAAGAGAGGGCAGGTGCAACCCTCCTAAGTAATGTTGCAATTTCTCCTCGGATGGGGGGTCATTCATTGCACCATATAACTGCTCAAAATATTTTTTGAATTCTCCCACAATTTCCTTTGGTGATGTCTTAATAGAGCCGTTATCTATTGAGTGGACAGCCGCAATTAATCTAACGGATTCCATTGTTTTATCCATCTAGCCAGCATACGGCCTGCCTTCTCCCCTTGATAAGAATACACCGCCCTTGTTTTAATAATTGCCAATTCAGCCTGCTCCCCTAGCAAACTTAGGTATGAGTCCCACAATTTAATTAAGTCCTGTCTATACTCCTCAGACGAGAAAGAAGAGAGCCTATCCTCCTTTTCGCTAATCTGAGACAGTAATTCAGCAATACGCTTCTCTCTTTCCTTTTTTTCTCAGAGAGGCCAGTCCTATAAGGATCCCCCTCAGATATACCTTGAGTGCTCCGCACTCCATGTCAGACCACCTGGTGGAATTATGATTCAGAGATATAAACTCCGTTATTTGGGAGGAGATAAATTTAACAACTTCTGGGTCTTTTAGCAACTGATTAGTAAGCTTCCATCTACCCCCTTTTTTAGGGAGAGATGGAAAAAGATATTAAACAAGTAACTACCGAATGATCGGAGGGTAACCCAGCAGCTATGCCCGCATCCAGTACCCCTGGTATAAGAGTATCCGAAATCAGGACATAGTCAATCTGGGACCCAGTGCCATGCACCTGGGGGGTGAATGTAAATTCCCGGTCCTTTGGGTGAAGAATTCTCCATACATCTCAAAGACCTATTTGGTCTAACAATTCTTTGACCGCCCTTTGGGCAGCGGAGAGACCCTTCTGGGAAGACCCTGATCTGTCTATTGACGGATCCATTACTAAATTTAAATCCCCTCCTATAATAATAAGAATATTTAGGAATGGTGTTAGTACATCCATTATCTGCACAAAAAAACCTGGGGTATCAACGCTTGGGCCATAAATCGACCCCAACATTATTTCCAGAGTGTGCAAGTTACCTTTAATGAAAACAAACCTCTCTAACGTATCTTGGATTATTTGAAGTGGTTTAACAGGGACAGACCTATGAATCAACACCATCACACCTCTACTCTGAGTATTGCCCTCCGATGCAAATACCTGCCCCACCTGCAATTGCCTCATATGGTTAGCTTCACTGTTAAGTGAATGGGTCTCTTGGATAAACATTCAAGTAATTTAAGTGTTTTAAAATCCTGTATTGCTTAGACTTGTGACGGGCCCCCTTTCCAGCTAATAAATCTAATATCTCTAGCCATTACTTACTCACTCATTGGCACTATATCCATATTACCTCCTATAACCGAAACATTCTTCCCTTTCTCAAATCTTATGTATGCTGTGCTTCCTTCCCCACTACCTTCCTACCCCCATACCAATTGCCCTTAATAAAAACGCTCCCCAAACAATACCAACAAGACACCCAAGAACCCCCTTTCCCCTGCACCCAAACCCATCCCATTCTATCATGGTCCATGACAACAGTCCACTCAGTAATTCCACCCCTTCCCTGCCCGCCTGTCCCCCAACCCCGACTAATAGCTACTAAGCCCCTGCCAAACTATTAACTTTAATGTTCTTTTAACACTTATAAAAATGCAGTATTATAAGTCAGCAACTGTCTGGAACATGCTAGCAGGATGTAGGAACAAATAACAGCAATATCTAACAAGTTACATACCTAAATATCTATCTTGCCCCCATCCATTAAATTTTAATAAGGCATATTCTAACAACACCCCCCCCACCATAAGCTTCTCCATATTTATTGCTGTAACATATGCTCCCCACAATTTACAACTTTTAACACTGATTCCATATATAACACACTCTAAATGAGTCCCCCTACCAATATGACAAGTGCTTACGGTTAAACTTAAAAAACTGCGCTTCCCAAACTTTCAAATAGGTGCAGATGGCACTCTGGGCTACTAACCCCTTAGCAAAGAGGCTTACAAACCCCCGGTCAGAAAGTAAAAAAAAACCCTGAAAGTCCATTTCATGCTGAGTAAGGCGATCGAATGCCTTTATTCAGATTGGGCTTCTACTGATGTGTGCAGCTTAGGCAAAGCGCGGTATCTGGCTCCATCTAGTGACCGAGGGACGAAATTGGTCTGACAACACCAATTCCATCAATGATTCATTCATGCAGCAAACCTTCTTCTACTAGATACACAAACAAACTCTTGGAGTTCCTTCAACTTGCAGTGTCTTCGGACTTGAAGATCCGATCCTCTCTGCTCCGGGAGCCAGATGCACCATCAAACAAAACAGCAGGTACAAGACAGGGAAGCAGTGCCAAATAAAATAAGGGACCCCAATCTTTAAGCAGGAGGGCATAACTATCAAAGCGCCCCATAACATCCTGCAGTTTCACTTGTCCAAATCAATGGGATCACGATATGGGAACTCGCCAGGCAATTCATTACTAAAGCAACCACAGGTTAACTACCAATGAGCTTATTATAACCAGTCGATACCCCCATGACACTCTCAGGGGGTTTTAAATAAATCAGGTAGTGCTGCTCTGAGGGGAGTTGTCGCTGCTTCTATGTTCTCATAGGAGCTCCAGGTTCCATCCAACAACACTTGAAATTTGGCAGGGTAGCCCATTTTAAATTTAATGCCTGCTGCAATTAGCTTTTTGACTCTACAGTGAAATGATGCTCTCTTTTGCTGAACTGTTAAGGGCAGATCCTGTGCAACTAGTCTTAACTTTACCCCTTCCCACTGCAGCTCCTTTATATCTTTAATTTTCATAAGAAAATGCTGGCACTCCTGATAATTGAGGAATCGGAGGATGAAGGTGCGTGGGGGAGCTCCTTGAGGGGGTAACGGGTGCAAGGCGCGGTGAGCTCTTTCTATGGTGTAGGCATGACCAAACGGAGAGGGCCCAGCTATTCTTTCCACAAACCTCTGAGCAAATTTGATCAGGTCTGCTCCCTCCTCCTTCTCCGGTAAACCTATGATGACTGCGTTATTGCGGCGGCTTCCACCTTCGAGATCTTT
Source organism: Neoceratodus forsteri (assembly GCA_016271365.2). Lineage (NCBI taxonomy): Eukaryota > Metazoa > Chordata > Ceratodontiformes > Ceratodontidae > Neoceratodus > Neoceratodus forsteri. Next base: position 558,466,460 of record CM028130.1, read on the forward strand.
GACTTTCATTTCTAATTTAGAGATACACTGCCTCATTGCCACAAGGTCAGGTTCCAATCTCTCACTTCTCCCTTCTAGCGAGTGAATGCGGGTCTCGTTATCGTACATCCGCTGAGAGAGGTCCTCCAATGCGTGAGTTAAACTTTCTATTTCCCCCTCAAACTCCTTCATTTCTACCTTAAAAGGCTGAAATTCCTCTAGGAATCTGGCTAATGTGACAGGTTCAACTTCCATGCCGTCTGCTGCAGAAGTCTGGGTCTGTTGGGCAGACGAGGCCTTGGATTTTTTTTAAGCCTTCTCTGAGGTAGCCGGTGGGGTATGTCTCGGCATGGCTTTCTTCATTTCTATTTCCATCGGAGTTAGCCAAATAGATGTACCTTCTCTCCGGTAAATGAAACAGTAAAGGCACATTTCCCAGATTGTAAATATCAATTTTTACATGTTATTTAGGGGATCGGGTTGCCGAAGTTCTAGAAGAAGGCAGCTACCTAGTGCTCTGCATCACGTGACTCCCTCTCTAGGCTTTTCTAAACAGCTGTATGCTATGTCCATCTCTGTGTCTTCTTACTCAGGGATAACCAACAGGCCTACTGCAGGTTTGTCTTTCTCATGCTATTTTTAAGTAAATTTGCATGGTAGATTTTCTTTTTGTGTTTCTTTTCTGGGGTCCCAATTTCTTATGTCACTGGCCTGGTTCATTTTAATACAGTAAAGGGTCCCTGCCACTTCATCAGCATCTTATTGCTAGATGTAGGAAGAAGTAATAATACCCACTCCACAGGAAGAAAATTATTTTCTTGTGTCCCCTGGTCATAGTTCTGTTTTTGTTTCCCTTGGGCTTGTACTCCAATTTCATGGGCATTATGTGTGTATCTCACTAGTCTCTGGTGTAACTCCTTCATGTATGTGGTTATCCCTATATGTTTTAGATATTTGCCTTCCTCCTAACATTCTTTCATCACTTCTAATGGTCCTCAAGGTTTTTACCATAGAGTAGCTTAAAGGGGGAGTATCTCGTGGAAGCCTGAGGGACTTCATGATTGGCAAATAATGCGAAAGGGAGATACTTGTCTCAATCATTGCCCTTGTCATGTACAAACTTCCTCAGCATTCTTTTGAGGGTTTGGTTGAATTGCTCGGTGAGTCTGTCTGTCTGGATATGACATGGGGAAGTTCTTAATGCTACAATTCCCAGGAGCTTGTAAAGCTCTCTCAATAAAGTGGCATTAAAATTACTGCCTCGGTCAGCTATTATCTCTTTGGGTATTCCTACCTGGATTAATACTTTAATCATTTCCTCCACTATCTTCAGAGTGGTGGCTGACCTCATGAGAATGGCCTCAGGGTATTTGCTTGTGAAGCCACAAATAACCAGGATGAACCCTTTGCCTTTTTTTCTTTTATTCAGGGGTCCCACAACATCAATCCTTATCCTCTCAATAGGGGTTGTAACAAATGGAAGTGGCATTAAGGGAACCATATCCTTTTTTCCCACCTGAGATACTAACTGGCAGCTTTCACATGCCTTGCAATAATTAGCCACATCCTCGTGAATCCCCAGCCAAAAGAAATGCTGTGTTAGTCTGCCTAAAGTTCTATTTCTCCCTGCATGGCCTGCCCAAGGGAGGTCATGACTCAGATATAATATGTAATTTCAGAAACATCGGGGCACTAATAATTGCTTTATATGTTCATTTGTGGTCGGATTATTACATATCCTATACAATAACCCATTTTGTTTTAGAATTTCAGGATTACCTGCTGTTGTCACCTGTCCCACCTGTAAAAAATTTTTTTCCAAACTTTTATAAATTTTTTGTTCATCCATTACATTTGCTTTCCTAAAAATATCAGATACATTTTCTGGAGTTAACCCCTTTTGATCATAATGCCATTGCCTCTGTATTTTCCTTTTTGCATTATGTGATAGTTTTGTTCTCCCTGGTTCTTCAATTACATCCTCCTGAAAAGGAAATAATTCCCCAAGTTCTTGATTTCTCTTCTCTTGGGCTCAAGTGGTTACTGCAGCCATAGTCCCTTGTTCTGGTATCAGATATGTAAATGCAGGAAAATCATGGCCAATAACTATGGGTACTGGTAAATGTGGTACTACCCATGTGGTAATCCTAGTCAGACATTCTTTTATCACCAGTTCCAAAGTTGCTGAAGGATAATGGTGTGTATCTCCATACACACACACAACACTCATACTGGGTCCCCTTTCTTCATTTTTAAGAAATTCTGGCCTTATCAGGGATTGCTTACTGCCAGAGTCAATGACAGCTGCAATAGTTCTGTTTTCAATCTGGACATCGGTGAAAGAGTATCCTGTGTTCAATAAAGTCAAATGTACAGAGCCACTTCTTTTGGTGGAACAGTACCTGGCAATATGGCCCAGTCCTTTGCAATTTCTACACACTATATTGGGTGGGAATATTCTCTTAGTCCCTCCTCTGTTATCAGTCCTACTATCATACTGCCCATACCTTGGTTCATAGGTTTGATGTACGGATGGGTTAACTCGGGTAATAGTATTCTCCATGGGTCTATTGGCTATCCTCTTGGTATTCTGGTGGGCAGAAAGGTAATCATCAGCCAAAGTGATAGCTGTCTCCACTGTCTCAGGTTTATGCTCACGTACCCAGATCTGGATTTTTTGGGGCAATATTTGTAGGAATTGTTCAACTATCACAGTCTCAATCACATCTCCAACAGTCTTTCCTTCTGGCTATAGTCATTTAATACACAATTCCCTGAGTCGGGTGAAGATTTCTCTAGGGGCATCATTATTTTGATATTTTAATGTCCTGAACCTATGTCTGTATGTCTCTGTGTTAATGTTGTACCTTTTTAGGATTTCCTTTTTCACTAAATCATAAGTATGGGCAGGTCAAGTATCCATATTTGTGTATGCTAGCTGTGCTTTTCCTGTTAGGTACGGGTCCATGCGCACCACCCATTGAGTCCAGGGCCACCAACATGCCTCTGCCTCTCTTTCAAAAGTGGTTAAATAACCCTTGATATCATCTGATGCCATCATTTTAGTTAACTTTATGTTTTTTGGGTTTTGGTCCTATCTGCCACCATCTTGCCCTCATCCAGCCCCCAAATCATGAAATGCCCTTACAATTTCTGCCCACCTGGTGTCTTGTCTCCACCACTCCTGTTCCCTCTCTCTCTCTCCATATCCAGTTGGTGAATAGCTAACCAATGCATCAATTCCAGGAGTCCTTCTGGTGGTTCCTCCATGTGGCGCCTTCATTTCTCTTCCATCCATTTCTCCTCTTCTGGTAACTCCTCCGTCTGATCCTTCAGTCTTCAAGCCTGCACCACAGGCTCTAATCCGGTCAGCAGGATTTCTCCTATTTTCAACACCTGTTTCTGGGTCTGCACTCCAATCGTCATATCTGTCTTCTTGTCCTCATCTGACATGCATGTTTGTCACCCCTAGTTCCAGGACTGTTATCGATTACTGGTTTCTCCACCATGCAAGACAACCAAATATTCCACTTCTGACACCAAATTCTGTGGTAGGGTTTGTGGGTAGGGTAACAAAAGCATACAAAATACTCCAAGATTTGTTCAACACACAGAATTTTTGTGTGTTGTTTATTTTTGTAAAAATAACTTCAGTATCAAAATATACAAAAATAAAAAGAAATCAGTAATAAAGTAATTATGTCTTAAACTTCAGACTACAAAACAAAAAATAAGAAAAATTACCTCTCCTTAAACTGCAGAATCACTTCCCTCCAGCTATTCTGTCACAGTGTAGAATACTTTTAAACAATACAATTTCTACAAAACTTCTGTGCTCCCTATTAACCTCTCAGGACACTTTTCCAGACTGAACTGCCTAACCTCAGCACAGTGGTAGCTTTTATAGTGAAGTCCTCCTATGACACTGTGTCAGCTGATCCGCCCCTAATTTAAAAAAAATAATGATTCCTCCTCTAATACATGAAGATGGGAAGATCTGCTTGATTGTTTATACAGATTAGACATCACTGGTACAGATAACACACTTCTGACATGCAAGAACAATGAATAAGAAGAAGCAATACAATAATAGTGACTCATTCCCTATGTATTGAAACTCCGCCCCTTAACTCATCCTGAGTGACAGCTGTCCTTCACTATAAAACAGCCTCTGCTTAGGACTGCTGGTTCCTAAGAACCTATTTTATATGAATTTGTGCTCAGGTAAGGGCTAAAATAAATGGCTGCATTTATGAAAACATTTAGGAGGATTAGATACAATTTGCTGTAGTTTTTATTTTGTAAAAACCTGACAAAGGATAAAAAGGTTTTTACTCCTTCAATAACAGGGATTCTCCACACCCGATGGCTGAAATCTCAACCCGTTGGATAATATTTCAGTTTTTCATTTTCTTTCCTATAGTGCTGTAATGAACAATATTTACGTCAGCCCTTCCCCATACTGTGGGAATCTGCTTTGCTGACATAGGACAGTTCCTCCCCTTTTCAGCACAAACTAGGAGGCGCGAGTCAAGGAAAGTAAAAACTTTCCCTATCTAGACTCAGTAGCGCTGCAAAGTGCATCCGACTGTTAAAACAATCCTTGCTTTCTCGTTTTGAGTAGCGCATACACAGCGCTCACCGTTGCAGCTCTTGGCGGCTCAGGAAGAGCGAAAAACTTACTCGGCTGCAGTTATTTCTAATTTTTGAAGCTGAAAGCAGCTTCTCTCCTGGGACAGTTGCAGAAAGCATTTCTCTGTTCCACCAGTTTTGCTCCATTGTGCAAACGCACACTACGGGGCATATCTATTCTATTTTTGACATAACTTAAGTGCAGCAGTGCCACAGTATCTTGCCCTGTTCTATTACTGGGAGTTTTTACACCTCTCCCCAGAGAAAACACAGGAACATCATAAATGAACAGAAAATGTTTTCTTTGCTCATAGATTTTATTTTAAATTACTGTACAGGCATAAAGCAAGAGATGGGAAAAGGAATTTAAAGGGGGAATAGTCAAGTGAGAAAAATACACTGTACTATTATGGGTGGCCTACCCATAACAGTAGAAAGAATACAAATAGAATGTACAGAAAAAGAACAGACTGCTACTGCAGCAGACTTTAGGGGTGAAGATAAAGATGCCTTAGCCTGTTTCAAGGGAAGGGGGGCAATCTACCACATACTGTAGGCTAGGTGCAGCGTCTCTATGGATCAGCTGATGGTGTTGTGCCTTCCTTGAATAAACCTTGCCCATTAGGCTTGCTTTGTATAGAGTGACAGCCATATTTACAGGTACACAAGGACTGGGGCACGGAACTATAGTACAATAGCTGTTGGGTGCTGCTTGTGTACAGAAACCTCTAATAAACGTAACTCGAGGTGCCAAAAAAAGAAAGATCCAGCAAGTCTACTTTTCCATCCCCTTTGTAAACAAGACCTTTCGTGGTTTTGCTTGTGAGGTGTTTTGCCACTTTGGGTGCTGAGTAGGGGATGAGGGTGGGACTGGTATTATAGCAGGGGTTGGGGGGATTGGGGTTGTATATTTAAGGATTGAGCTGGGGAGAAGGATGGGGGCTGTTTTTTTTTATATATACAGGCACACAAATAATGAATAGGAATAAATATTTTTTTTTGGTGGGGGGCTGGCAGTATAGCTTAGAGGCTAGAGTAACGAGCTGTGAATGAGCTTGGTACATCCAGTAGACAGACCTGGATTTGATTCCCATAACCTCCACTTGCATACTGTATAACTCTGAGCAAGTCAGAAACCTCCTCCGTGCTCCCGGGTCACCCCTGAAAACAGGCACCTGTGCCTAGTGGGCCTTACCTGTTTATCAAATAAAAAAATTAAAAAAGAATAAATAATACCCCAATATGCAAATACTCAGCCAAATTCAAAATAAGGTACTCACACACCTGTAATAAGCATAAAATGTTCACTAGTTAAAGCAGTTTACAGTGGCAATCTAAATAGGGGATATGTGATGTGTGTTCATGAGATATGATATTTATTTTCATGAGTGGTCAATGACCTCTTGACCTTAATAAATAGTGAAGCCACAAGTGAGGTCAAAAGAGGTGACTGACAACGGATGAAAATAAATACCATATCTCATGAACGCACATCACATGTGTGGTTTATACAGTATGCATTAGTATTTTTTCCTAGTGACTTTTGAATAAAGTGTAAAAGTTTACCACCTTCGTAGTCCCTTTATTTTTAAAATTCTGAGTAAAGCCCTGATTGACATGTTGGCAAGTTACACTGACATGCTGATTGAAAGATGTAAAGCATGCTGGCAGATGCACATGGCTGCAGAAACCATGGGGCACATGTATCAGAATAATATGCTAGTTGTGACATACCCAACTAGCTAGATACATTTTTTGACATACCCTACTGTGGAGATAAGTCATCTAGGTAGTTGGTGTTCTCTGGTACAGATAACATTTTTATTTAGTACAACAAATGGTAATGCATGTTGTATAAACAGTATTTACATTTAGTTTTTCCGGCCGATACTAATGCTGTTAGTCTGGAAGGGTTTTGGCCCTGAGGGAAGGGCACACCATTAGTTCAGTAACAGTCACAGGACTCTGTGAGTTCTGTCTGTAGAGTAATTTTCAATTCAGCCAGGGATTTACTCCCTCTGGATTTGGGGGAAAGAGAATTTCAGGTCTTGGGAATTAGGTAATCTGGGCTCATAATTGGGCCCAGTTATATGCAGGCCACTGTTTTTGATGTCTCAGACCATGACTAACTGAATTGGGACCAATGCCTCTTGACTTACGTCATCTTCTTCATGGAGATCTATTGATGCATGACATTAGGAAGGATCCTTGCTTACTGACAGAATTAATTACTGACTTTAACATTTACTGTGATGCCATCAGAGGTCATCCTCTTCAAATCAGGGCTAAGAATTTCAAGACAATAAAAAAAAATTTTCATACTCAGCTAGCAGTAAATCCCTGGAATGTGCTATCTAATGAGGTCATCATAACCAAAGACAAATTTTAATTTAAAAACTGAATCAATAGATATATTATAGATAAAGGGATACAAAGCAAATTCTAAAAATGATGATACAACCATGGGTTTGTGCTTACTTAGCTCCTACAATTCTTAGTAAAATACTTAATCTCGAATGTTGAATGTGTTATTTGGGAAACTGTTAGCTAAAAAAGGAATAATGCACAACAGGATGTGTGTTGTGCTGGGATAACGTCACACCTCAGGTGGTTGAGCACGAGATCGCTAGCTGAGTGCGACCAACACCCCGAGAAGAGATGTTACCCCAGCACGACACACACTCTGCCATGCAACATTCCTATGATACAAAGGCTAATTTGTAAATATAAGAAAAAAAATAAAAAGGAGTAGTTTTAAAACAGTTTTTTACTTGATTTTTGTGCATGAAAAAATATTTATATAAAAAAGATCCATTGTTGTTTGTCCTCTCGGTGGAACTGTCTGACCAGTAGACGAATTTTCATTTTGTTTCCTTTCTGGTTGCCTTTCCCATAAGTGGTTTTGTTTCCTTCATTCTGGCAGCCCCATCCACCCACTACTGTGTCCTGATTCTGCTTCTCCCAGTAAAGTTTGCTGCTATGTTTGTACTTGGAGGTTATCATAGTGGAATGGTGTTTACAGGGAGTAAATCATTTTTCTATCTCCGATCTCGTTGCTGCTTCTGCCAGCTGCATGCTGCCACCACTCTCCAGATGTGCCGCAAAGAAGAGAAAAAGAGGTACAGGGTGGTAGGGCAAATGGTTTTGCACAGTGTTTACATGCTATTATTTGAAGAAAAGGAAAACAGTTTGCTGAACAGCGAGTGAGCATTATGAGAACAGTCATGTGCTGATTGTTCAAGGATGCACTTTCCTGCTCACTCGCTCGGTCCATGATCGTGGTGTACTCTACTGTTTTTGCTTTGGTGGGTTTTGCCAGCAAAGGGCATATTTGAAAATGGCCACAGTGTGTGGCTTTTCAGTAAAGTAGGTGGCTATAGACGTGAGGAGACCATTGGTACAGACAGCTCATTTACAAAAAGTGACTGATATCAGAAACTGACTGCTTGCTCATCTTTGGGAGGCTGAAGCTAATGAAACAAAAAAACAGCTGTAAAAAAACAAAAAAAACAAACAAACAGGTTGATGAGTTTGGGGGAACAGTATGTGACATGGTGGGTGGGAGGATTGAAAAAAACACAGGTGCTCACTGTAGTTGGCCGGGACCGGCACATGCTGTGCTTTTGAAGCCAATCAGGATGATTGCTTTGTCTTTAGTTTTGATTTTGCCAGTGAAAATTCAGAATGCAGCATAACTAATGAGGTTTTCTGCCAAGCTGGACATGCTGGATTTATTTTGTATGATTTTACTACTGGTTTGTGAGACTGAGAGGGAGGGCTTTATGTTTCAAACAAAATAATGACGTGCTGGCAAACTGCATACCAGGCATGCCAAGTGTGGACAACTTGGTCATGCCATGTGCATTGATTTGTTTCACATGTGATGCAGTCTTGTAGGTGCCTGGACTAGATTTGTGATGTTATGCTGGGATAACACCATGGGTCCAGCCCCAGACTGACCAAACAGAGGCCAGCATTCTTTCTTGCCATTGTATAATCTCTGGTATCTGGTAATCATGCCCTTGATTTTGTAGATTTTGAGTGCCCTGGACTTCTCTCTTCTTAGTTTAAGGGAATCCCAGTTTAGTGTTTTAAGCACCATGCAGTGGTGGGTGTTGTATGGGCATCTAAGGATGAATCTTGCCATTTTGTGATAGATTGTGAGCAATATCTCTTGCAGCTGGTTACTTGCATGTAAATAGGTTATGCTTCTGTATTCCAGAATGGGCAGCAGCAGCTGGGTGACTAGGGTCCATCTTACTTTTCTGGAATGTTGTAGGTACAGTATTTTGATTCAGGGCTCCCATTCTAGCATTCACTTTTCTGACAGCAGATTAAAATGTTTCTCAAAATTTAAGGTGTTGTCTGTGTCTTCTCCCAGGTATTTGTAGTTATTTGTTTCTTTGATGGTGGCCCCATCTAGGAAATGTATTTTTAGCTGGCAAGTGTCTCTAATTTGTGTACCTTGTTTACAGAAGACCATAGACTGGATTTTTCCCCCACCGAGAACCATCTTTGCAGAGACAAACCATTTTTGAAGACTATCAAAATCCAGTTGGTGTTTCTTCTGTATTTGGGAGAAGTCTTTGGCTCTTGCTATGAGGACTGTGTTGTCCATATATGGTTTTATTGTGCTGTGTTGTTCACATCCAGGAAGATCATTAACACAGACCAGTAATAGAAGGGGTCCAGTATCGATTCCTGTGGGACCCCCCCCCTCAGATAGGAACCTCACATCTGATATGACAATATTTATAGCCACTGATTGCCTGTGGTTTATTAGGTAAGAGGTGAACCAGGTAGTTACTTCTGGTGATACTCCCATTTAGTTTTCCTAAAAGTATTTTGTGGGTTACAGTACTGAACACCTTCAAGAGGTCCACGTACACTACCCGAACAGCTTCATCTTCACCCACGGCTCTGGTAAGTTTTCTAACAAAGTCTGTGAGGGTGGTGGACATGGGCCTGCCCACCCTGCAGCTGAACTGGTAGATCGTTAGAAGGTTGTATGCTTCTAGGTGGGTGGATAATTGTTTCCAAACTAGCTGTTCAAATAGCTTTGAGATGATGGATAGTGGAGTTATGGGTCAGTAGTGTGAGGGGTTGTTTGCCCTTCCCCTTACAGATAGGGACAATTTTGGTGAGTTTCTAAGTCCCTGAGAAGGGCCCTTCCTTTAGGCTTCAAATAAAGAGATTTGTCAAGATTGAATGTCCAGTCCTGGTAATTTATTTGTGTTTAGTTTTCTTAGTTCCTTCCTTATGTCTTGCATTTTTATTTATTGAAATGTTTCAGCAGGACAGCACACTAAGCAACAAGTCGCTCATCTCCCGGTACAACCTGGGAGGAAGGATGCCTAACAAGTGAGACATAATAAACATTCAAGTTACAAGAGCAACGTTAACATACAGTTATAAGGCAGGTGTTACAAGCAATGTTACAACAGTGTTGTGCATAATAGGTAGAAAGAGTGGACAATAATAAGTGCTGGGTTAATAAGTAAACAAGTGCTTATGTGAAAGAAAAGGGGGAAGGAGACAGAGGGGTGAGGTAGGGGAGGGGGAAGAGTTGTGTTCATGTTACATTCAAGTTACAAGATCAACATTAACATACAGTTGTAAGGCAGGTGTTACAAACAGTAATAAAACTGTGTTGTGCATAATATGTAGAGAGAGTGGACAATAATAAGTGCCGGGTTAATAAGTAAACAAGTGCTTACATGAAAGAAAAGAGGGAAAGGAGAGGGAGGAGTGAGGTGGGGGAGAGGAAATAGTCGTGTCCCTAGAGACTCCTTCAGGATGTGAGGAACCCTGCAAGGGGACTGCAAAGGCTGTGGGACAGGTAGATGGGGAAGGGAGAAGAAGAAGAGACAAGCCTTGATGCAGTACGGCCGCTTCAGGATGCTAAGAACTTTGCAAGAGGACTGGCAATCTAGGGAGATAGGAGGGATGGTGGGGGAAGGGAGTAGATGAGGGATACAAGCCCCTTGGAGGAGGTAGGAGAGGGACCAATGGAGAGCATTCAGGGTCCCTTACATTCTGTGAGATATCAAGGGAGGCCAGTAAGGGGGAGCAATTTGAGGGAAGGGGAGGAGAGCTAGAAATTTGAGGGGTGGGGGAGCACAGGATAAAATGAAGTTGACGGTAAAGAAGTAAAGTTTATCCAGGGCTTAGAGGAGGGAATTTGTGGAGGGACATGGCAGGAACAGCTAGGTGCAAGGTAATTGTTGAGGGCAGAGCTGATGGAGTAGGCGGAGGATGAGTGTCAGATTTGAGGGGGGAGGGAATTCCAAATTTTTGTAAGGCAGTGAGAGTAACCGGATTGGCCGATTAGAGTGGATCTGTGGGGGACTACCAGAGTGTGGGAGTTGGTTGATCTATGGGAATGGGAGTATGGGGGGTTGTTATAAAGGAGGAGGTGAGGTAGGAAGGGAGCTCACCCAACCAGTGCTTGGAGGTGAATTTAGCACTGTGGGAGAATCGCCTATTTGAAAGTGAGGAGAAGGATAGGGCATGATAACGATTGCAGTGGTGGCTGTGAGGGGTCCATCCAGGGCAAATTGGCAGAAGGAATTGAAGAGGATGTCTAGTATGGCCAGGGAGGACTCAGGGGCAGCGCCATAGACTACATCACAGTAGTCGAAAATGGGCAGTATCATCTTCTGAACAAGTTCATGCCTAGCCATAGGAGGGATGCAATTATAGTTCCTGAACAGGACACCATGCTTGGGGAGCAGTTTTTTTCTGGATGGCATAATATGTCCAGAGAAGTTTAGGTGCTGGTCCAACTAAACACCTGAGTACCTGAAGGAGGATGTGTCCTCAAGTAAAGTCCCATCAAGAGTGTGGAAAGTGGATAGGGAGGGAAGCCTAGGGAGTCCCTGCCATGTGCCAAAGATCATGGAGACAGTCTTCTTGGCAATGAGGAAAGGTTGATGGTTAGCAATCCAGAGCTGAACCTTGCCAAAGTCTTGTTGTAAGCTGGTTGTAACCTCAGCAGGACAGGAGCCAGATGCATACAGGACTGTATCACTGGCATACATATGTACAGCAGAGAAGGGGGAGACAACAGAGAGAAGGTTGTTTAAGAAGATGGAGAATAAGAGATGCCCTAATACAGAGACCTGAGGGGCGCCAGTGCTAATCGGGAGTGGAGGCGAAGTGGCATCCAAGATCTTAACTGATTGGGTTTTGCTAATAAGATAGACCTTGAACCAGTTTGTGGCAGAGGGAGATAAGCCAGCTACTGGGAGTGAGTCAAGGAGAAGGGAGTGAGAGACAGTGTCGAAGGCCTTGGTCAGGTCGACAAAAATGGCAAAGGTAATTTGGCCATTCTCCATCCCGGTTAGGATGGAGTCTGTGAGCCATAGGAGAGAGGTGGTGGTTGAGTGGTTTTTCCTGAAACCAGACTGGAAAAGGGTGAAAATAGAGGTGTCAGATAGAAAACGAGTGAGTTGGGAGAGGACAATGTGTTCTTGAAGCTTGGCAAGGGTAGGGAGGAGAAAAATGGGGCGATAGTTTCCAGGGGATGAGGGATCACCCCCTTTGGGTAGAGGGAGGACCACTGCATGTTTCCATGAAGAGGGGACTGAGGCAGTAGAGAATGAGAGATTTAGGATTATTGAGAGGGGCTAGGCAATGGCCAAAGCAGAGAAGGAGAGGAGTTTTGGGTCGAGGCCATCAGGGGAGGCACCTTTAGAGGGATTGATGGTGAGGACTGCACGTAGGGCATCATTTGGGGTTGCAGTAGTGAAAGAGAATGGGAGGTGAGAGGGTGCTGGAGGAGGCACACTGGTAGAGGGTGGGGAGGGGGATGGGTAGGCGGAGAGGGATTTCAGTAGCTCAGTGGCACAGGAGGTATAGTAGGAGTTAAATTCCGCAGCTATGGCTGGTGGGTCGTACACTAGTGAGTTATTTACTTTAAGTACCTGGCGGGGGGTAAGATGAGGGGATAAATAGGGCATGGACCACCTTCGAGAACTTTGAAGGGGAATTTATGTTGGTGATGAAGGCAGATTTGAAATAGAAACATAGAAGTTGACAGCAGAAGGAGACCACTACGTCCCTCTAGTCTGCCCATTTGTTGTAGATCTATTTTGACACTCTGGTTGCCCTTTGTAGTCAGTGCTCCCTTGTGTCTATTCCATGCATTCTTGAAATATTTGGACTTGGCTAACCTTGTAACCCTGGTGCAAGCATTTCAGAGCATGTGGTAGTTCGTGAGGTCACAAGGATTCTGGGTAGCTTTATGACGCTTTCAGGCTCAATCTGTAGCCCTGAGGCAGGCCAGAAGTTCAGGGGTTATCCAAGGTAAGTGGTTACCTCTGACTCTGGTTTGTTTGAGTGGGGCAAAGGTGTTCCAGTTTACAAGAAAGATTTCTTTGAAGTAGGCAAGGGCTTTATCCACCGAGGGGAAGGAGGTTAGAGGGAACCAGTCAGAAGAGGCAAGGCTACTCAAGAGAGATTCAAGGTCAAGAGACTTTAAAGACTGTAGTTGTATGGTTTTGTGTGGTGATTTAATTCTGTGGACTTTTTATGGTCACTGAGAGCATCAGGGAGGATGCCAGAGGTGATGACGCAGTGGGGGTGGGAGGTAAGGGCCCAGTCAAGTAGGGAGTGTTGTTGTGTCTTGTGGTTTGGGTGGGTGGGTTCTGAGATCATTTGGGAGAGGTTTAGGGCTCTGATTTCGTTTTTAGTTTTGGTAGTCTTAGGTATTTATTTTGAAGTGAAAACTTAGTCTGTTTTGATTGTGGCTTCTGCATCCTGGGTCTAATCAGTCTTGTCGCCTTCATTTAGATCTATAGTTGGGGAGGATTTTTTTCAGGGAATGTGCAAAACTACTGGTTTAGTTCATTTGTTGTGATCTTTGGATTTTGGGTGGTTGCATCCTCTTTCATAAACTGTACTGCATTTCTGCATCCATTTGGGTCCTCAAAGCTTTTAATCATTCACCAGTACAAAGAGGGACTGGTTGTGTTGTTGATGTTTTCTTGAAGTATCTAGCTTTTGCTCTTTTGATTTGATTTTTACAGTCATTTCTTAATTGTTTAAAGCTGTTCCAGTTCCCACTGTTGCTGTTTTATTTGCCTTTCTCCATACTTCATCCTTTATCCTAATGTGTTTTTCTTTTCTGTTACCCACGGCATGCGAAGACTGGCTTGTGGTTGATAAGGATGAGTCTGTTGTTCCAGAGGGAGGCATATTTAATCAGAGGGAGATATGAAGTGAGCGGACCATTAGCCAGTTGGATGGCCTGTCTCCATGCCTCACATGTGGTGGTCATGACTGGGGTGAGATGGTGAGCCCTGTGTTTCCTCCCCGCAAGGAGGAAGAACAGGGAGTCACCCGCTAAGAGAGCCTTCTCCAAAAGCATCCATTGTGGGGGGGAGGTTCGGTTCAGGTGGAACTAAGTAGTGGCTTGGGCCACTCGAAAGGCCAGTTGGTACCCTAACCACCAGGGGAGTCCAAGGCCTCCTTTGGACCAGTGTGCCCTCAGCTTTAGTCAACCACACCGAGCTGTTCTACAATCCCATAAAAAGGAAGAGATCAGTTTGTCCAGAGAGGCAAGGGTCTTATGTGAAATAGGGATTGCAAGGTTAGAGAGCAAGAAGGAAATGTTTGGAAGGATAAACATACATATTGCCTCCACTTTCCCCTTAAGGGAGAGCCCACATTTTTTCCACCGTTGCATCTCCGCAGTTAGCGCAGACATCATGGGGACAAAATTAGCTTTCTCTAACTCCCCCCACGAAAAGGGAATATAGATACCCAAGTAAGTAAAGTTCAGTACTGCCCAGGTAATATCTGTCCCAATCAGGCAGGATCTGGAGCAGTTGGAGTTAAGTGGCGCTAAGATTGTTTTCTTTTGGTTAAGTCTAAGCCCAGAGAGGTTAGCAAAAGTTTCCAAAAGAGGTAATACCAGAGGAAGGGGTAAGTCGGAGTCGGACAGGGTGAGGAGCATATCATCAGCATAGGCATTAACCAGGAAGGACATCTCTTTGACCGGTATCCCTTCAATGCCAGGGGTCTGCAGGAGTTTTCTGACCAGAGGGTCAAGCGCTATAATAAACAGGAGAGGAGATAGGGCCAGCCTTGCCTGGTACCTCTTTGGAGAGAAATAGGTGAGGAGATATTCCTGTTTGTAATTATTTTTGCAGTAGGGCAATGATATAGAGTGGAAACCCAGGAGTGAAAGGAGTGTCCAAAGCCATAGGTTTGTATAGGGCCGTATGGAGATAGTTCCACTCAAGCAAATCAAATGCTTTAGAAAAGTCGATCACCAGAGCAGCCATGGGAGTGGAGGAAGTCAGTGCCAGACATTTCAAATTTAGAACAAGGCGTAAATTGTCCGCTCCTGAGTTGCCCTTCAAAAATCCGGATTGTGTTGAGCAAGGCTTCTCATAAGCCTGGAGGCTAAAACTTTAGCGAGAAGTTTTGTATCAATGGATATAAGAGAGATGGGCCTGAAATTTGCACAATCTAGGGGGTCTGATGACTTTTTGGGGATCAGGGTTATCAATGCTTCTCGCATGGTAGGCGGGAGTGTGGTGGAGCTATGTGCCTCTTCCAGGGCTCTGAGCAAGGGGGGGGGGATGATGTCAGCACCAAGCAGCTGGTAGAGCTCAACCGTCATCCCATCTGGGCCCGGAGACTTACCCTTTGCCATATGGGATAGAGCAGTTTGGATCTCCGTAGCTGTTATGGGGGCATCTAGGGCACTGGCTTCCTCTTGGGAAAGTTTAGGTAGTGGTAACCCCTTACAGAACACCGATAGCCACTGGGCTAGGTCTGAAGCTGATGTTAAGGCCCTAGTCTCATATAGGGTCTGATGGAAGTCCTTCATGGTTTCATTAATTTCTTTCTGCATTGAGACAACTCTCCCTGCCTTGTTTCTGAGTGCTAGGATTCTGGAGGAGGATTGCTCCTTGCGCAGGTGGGAGGTGAGAAGCTTACCTCCCTTTTCTCCCCCCTCCCATGTCTTATGCTTAGAGCGAAGGAGCTGCCACTGGGCTTTGTTGCTCAAAATGGTATTTATCTGGTATTTCAACCCTACAATGCATGGTAACAAAGGGGATTTCAGAGATGATGAGGCGGAGGCTTTGAATTGCATTTCCAGAAGGGTTAGTTCGCTTTGCAGACCCTTAATCTGCTCCCTGCGATGTTTAGTCAGTGTCACCAAGTAAGCCATGATCCGTCCCCTGATTACAGCTTTGAGGCCTCCCAACGAGTAGCTTCAGATACGTCAGCCGTATTGTCATGGAAAAATATTGCCTAGTTTCTTCTGTGATGTACTTCTGTAAGTCCTTGTCATGCATCAGAAGAGAGTTACACCTCCACCTAGTGGAAGGTGATCCCAATCCTGGGGGGGAGAAAGTCAGAGACACTAGGGCATGGTCTGAAATTATAATATTCCCTATGGTGGCATCAGAGACTCTGGGGAAGCGACATAATTGGCTAACCAAAAGTCAATTCTACTATGGGTGTGATGTACCGAAGAATAATAGGAATAGTCCCTGCCCATGGGGTGGACACGCCTCCAGGGATCATAGAGGTTCCATTCTGAAATGAGCTCCCCAAGGGCAGCTACATCCTTAGGGTGCGACTGTGGTGTGGGAACAGACTTATCGAAAAAAGTGTTGAAGACCAGATTGTGGTCCCCTCCGAGCAAGATGGGTATATCAGAGAAGCCAGATACAAGGTCCGTGAAGGCTTGAGAAATGTCCGGATATATATCTCCTGAGTCAGAATTATGTCCATATATGTTGGCTAGCAACATCCAGCCCCTGGGTAAGCCAAACAAACCACCAGCTATCTACCTTGGGAGTCCATACGCTTGTCCTCTAGTGTGAGCGGAGAGGCCTTCCTAAGTAATATTGCCACCCCTCTGGATTTGCTGAAGCACAACTGGCAACCTCCCCACCCAAAGTTTTTAGAGCCAGGCCACAGTTTTTTTTGTCAAGTGCTTCTCCTGCAGCAGGGCAATGTCTGTACCCATGGAGTTAAGAAATTGGAGCACTTTTGTGCGTTTGGCGGGGTGATTAAGGCCTTTCACATTCCAGGATGTGCACCTCCACCCATCAGAGCTTGAGAGGTTGCTAGCCATCATATAACTCAATAGGCAGAAACTAGAGGAAGGAGTACTCACCCAGAAGAAATGGTCAGATATACCTTTGTAGTGAAGGGGACAGTCAGAGAGAGTTCACCAGTTAATGAGGACCTCGGTTCTCAGTCATCAAGGTAAGGAAGGAGACAGAGTATAAGCCAAGTGCGAGAGGGGAACAGCCAAAGCAGTTACTGATGTAGAAAGATGTAACACTATACCTATATGACAAAAGGAAGAGGAACACCAAACAGCGAAAACCAGACAACAGTAGTTAATAATATACAGAACAGTACCTTATGTCAACAAATAACTGAAACAGTTAGTAAACCTTAATGGTGCTGAGTTGAGCGTGCGAGAAGGATCCACCTATCCGTCGGCCACACTAGATTAGACACCAATAATGGGGAGGGTTATAAGGTAGTCAGAGTAGACTGGCCCCAACCCTGTCCCGTACAGTCCACATTATATGTCAGGACTATTAGATCTGGCAAGCCCTAACGGCTGGAAAGCCAAAAAGGGGTACATAGAGCTTAGTACAGCTGGTAAGTGGGGGGAAGGGGAAATGCACCAGCCAAACTTGTTTTGGATTCAGATGGTGCAAGATGGATGGTATAAGAAGAGAAGGTGCGGGGGGAATTTGTCCTAGGGCCACTAAAGCAGCGTCTTGGGAGGTACACAGGAAGGAGGAACAATCAAGAACACAGAGGTAACACAAGAAATCTGTGCCTTGCCTAGTAAAAAGGGGAGGGGGGAGGGAAGAGGAAAGAGGAAGGAGAAAAAAAAACCTTTCCATATGGGAGCGTACAGGGGGTGCCAGGTAATTGTGCCCCAGCTAACAGGGCAAGGGGAACTGTACCTGCTATGCTTAGGCGCCCCCAATATCACTAGCCAGTCACCCCTGAGGAAAGGGCTCGCAGTAGCAATATGCAGAAAAATTAAGGAGGAAACTTAGCTAGCATGCATGAAAGATAGCAAATACAAATAGTAAACGGAGGCGTCTTTATCCATTTGGAACAGAGGGGTCTAGATCAGTTCGATTCCCATCATCAGTGGGACCCGTCTTCGTAGGGGTCGCCAAGGCTTCTGCAAACGTCTTGGACCCAGGTTTCAGGAAGGCCTTTACCGCAGCCCATTCTGTCTCTTCTTCCTCCATCATTGAGGTCCAATCTATCGCTTCCATATCAGCTAGTAGATACTCTGTCTCATTGGGCATTGAATCATGAAGCAGGGGGTTAGGCCCGGTCGGCATTTCTCAATGTAGCAGTTTGGCTGGAGGTGAACTAGCCGCCTTTTCAGTGTGAGGGCTGGTGGGGCTTCTGGAGCAATGTTTCTGCCATCAGGAAGTAGGTTAGCTTATCGGGGTTGGAAAGTCAGGGGGAGCCGCCCTCCGTGGAAAGTTGACCACTTGACCTCTGGGCTCCAAAGCAACTTCTCATGGCTTATTTCGGTACAAGGGCCTGGGGGATGATCTTTCTACAGGACTGGAGCAGCGCTGATTACTGCCTCCTGGCAACCCGTGCACCTGTACTTCAGGTCCACTGTCCTTCTTGTCCCCAGGGGCCCAGAGGCGTCTAGGAGATGTAGTTTTGGGGAGGAGACCCGGCCAATGATTGAGGATCCATATCTCCGCATCCCTAGGGCAGTCAGCGATAAAAGACTTCCCATCTTTCGAAATATGCAGAGCAGTGAGTTTCCTAAATCTGTACTGAAAAGCCTTGGGTTGTATCATAGCTTTTAGGGGCCCAAAAGCCCTCCTTCTAGCTGCCACCTCTTGGGAAAAGTCTCTGTAGATGGATATACTCGAGCCCCTCCAGATAAGTTCCCCCTTCTCTCTTGCAGCTCTCAGAATCTTCTCCTTTATGGAGTACCTCAGTAGATAGGCAATGATAGTTCATGGAGCATTCATGCTATCTGTTCGAACACCGACCCTGTGGGCCCATTCTACCCCTATTGGATCCTTCCAGCACTCCCCGAGTAGTTGTGGGAGCCAGTCATTTAAGAAGCGTTCCATTTTGGGGCCTTCAGTACCCTCAGGAACCCCCAGGATCCTAAAATTATTTCTGCAGCTCCTGTTCTCTAGGTCTTCTGCCCTGTACCAAAGTTGAGAAAGCCTGGCCTCATGTTCTCTGAGCTGTCTAAGCATGGCAATATGCTGCTGCTCCAGTTCCTCAGTGCGCTGCTCAAGCACGTTTTGTTTTTCCTCCAGTCGTCAGACATCTGCCATGTTCCCTGCCAGCGAGGAGCCGATATTATCTACCTGAACTAACAGTGCCTCCAGCATTTGGGTGATGTGCAAGAGCGCACCTCCTAGATGAGTTTGCTCTGGAGGAAATTGCAAAGGGGTCAGACCAGGCCCAGACTGGAATGTGGTCAGAGAGTCCGCTGCACCTGCCATCACCACTCCTTGCTGTTGTAGATCAGGGCCGTTATCACTGGGTGAAGAAACCGGCAGAACTATACGCGCGGTCCCGTGCGTATGTAGTCAGGCACTAGCGAACCACAATAAGCGGACAAATGGAGAGCTCCGTATCAGGGGACTGCACGGTATGCACGGCCTGTGTGGTCTATGGTACAATAGCCCACGTGGGGAAATGCTCTACCCAATTCCTGCTCAGATGTCCAACACGTGCCCAGGAAACGTCAGGATATCGGTGGTGCAGGTAAGGGGATGGTTACCAGCTGTTTTAGAGCCACATTAGTCCATCAAAGCTACATTACATTCAATCGGGCATCGGGTTGGGATGGAGCGATAAGCTCAAGCAGCCATTTCGATCGGGTCCAAGCCACGCCCCCCCGTTCATTGCGTATTTCGACGAATGATTTGGTAAATTCCCCCGTGGCCATGTGAATGTCTGGGATAAGTTCCAGCCTGTCCCACCTTTCATTTTGCATGCTAAATTTTAAGCTGTCTGCACAGAAATTTCTAAAATTTCTGCTTATTTTGTAGTTTTCTTAGGCACTTTTGCAGCTGTCTACTTATTTATTTATTGAAATTTTTTCACCAGGAAGGCACACTGAGGAACAGGTTGCTCGTCTACCAGTGCGACCTGGGGGAAAGGGGTACAATAGGGATGAGATATTTTACATTCAAGTTACAAAAATCAACATAGCATGCAATTAATTAAAGCAGTTGTTACAAACAGTGTTGCATACATATGTTATTTGTGAGAATAATTAATAAGTGCAATGTTAATATGTGAACAAGTGCTATCGTGAAATAAGGGGTGAAGAAGAGAGAGAGGATGAGATGACAGATAGTGCAGAGTCATGTCCCAGAGAGACCCCTTCAGGATGCGGGAACCCTGCAAGGAGAGAGGGGAACTGGAGTAGGGATTAGAGAGGGAGAGAGAGACAGACAGACAGAGACAGAGTGTGATTAGGATCACAGATCTCCAGGTAGAAGGTCACCTGGGGGCCAGTGACCATCACATGGTATGGTTCAATTTGGCCACTAGAACAAAATCATCCCATTCCAAGGCAAACATATGGGACTTCAGAGGAGCTGACTTTGATAAGATGGCCAACAGAGTTAAGCTAGCCCTGGCGAAAAGAAACACAGGTGAGGGGGTACAGGCAAAAGTGGGCAAGCATTAAAGATGCAATACTTGAAGCAACATCCCATTGTGTTAGTGAGAAAAGGGAGTGCAAAAGAAGAAGGAAACCACTTTGGTTCTCAAACACAGTAGCAGAAAAGATCAGAGCCAAAAGGCTGGCCTTCAGGAAATATAAGGGAACGCAGCAAGATGAAGATAGGGAGGCATACCAAACTTCCCTAAGGGAAGCAGGGAAGGCAGTAGGGCAGGCAAAGGCCCAAACCGAGGAAACACTAGCACGAACAGTAAACGAAGGTGACAAGACTTTCTATAGCTACATTAGTGAAAGAAGAAAGTCGGAGGGGTATTGCTAAGATCAAAGGAGATAAGGAGGCATGTGAGGAGAAGGACAGTGTAAAAGCATCTATCCTAAATAGATACTTCTGCTCAGTATTTACTAAAGAGAAGGTAGGCAGGGCCACAGCTCTACCATGGACACAGGGGAGGGAGGTGCACTAGTCCCTTCACAAAGAAAGGGTCCTACAAGAGCTCAATAAGCTCAGGGTGGACAAGGCAATGGGACCTGATGGCATACATCCCAGGGTACTAAAGGAGCTAAAGGTGGAACTAGCAGAGCCATTATCAGAACTGTTTAGTGAGTCTCTGAGCACAGGAGAGGTCCCAGAAGACTGGAGAAGGTCTCATGTGATCCAGCTCCACAAGAGTGGTAGCAGGGAGGAGGCAGGGAACTACAGACTAGTCAGTCTTACCTCAGTAGTGGGCAAGATTATGGAGTCACTCCTTAAGGAAACAATAGTGCAACACTTGGAATCCATAGGAGCACAGGATCCAAGATAGCATGGGTTTACAAAAGGAAAGTCCTGTCAAACTAATCTCATAGATTTCATTGACTGGGTAACCAGAGTGGTGGACCAAGGGGGAGCAGTTGATGTTGCCTACCTTGACTTCAGCAAAGCTTTCAATACTGTTCCACATAGAAGATTGATTAATAAGCTGGTCAGGCTCAGGGTGGGTCAGACATGGTCAACTGGGTGGCAAACTGGTTGATGGGCAGAAAACAGAGAGTGGTGGTAAGTGGTATAACAGTCAGAAGAGATGCAAGTCACAAGTGGGGTACCTCAGGGATCAGTCCTGGGGACAGTCCTCTTCAATATCTTCATCAGTGACATTGCAGATGGACTGGAGGGTAAGGTTTGTCTGTTTGCAGATGACACCAAGATCTGCAACAGAGTAGATGATCCAGATGGCGTGGGCAGAATGAGAAGAGATCTGGATAAACTAGCAAAATGGTTGGAAGAGTGGCAACTGGGGTTTAATGCAAAGAAGTGCAAGATCATGCACATAGGGAAGAGAATCCCTGAAGCCAAGTATAGGCTGGGAGGGGAGTTGTTGGCAGTCACAAGGGAAGAAAGAGACTTGGACGTCATCATCACTGATGACCTGAAATCATTCAAGCAGACCTCCAAAGCAGTAGGTAAGGTTAGAGGGATGTTGGGGTGTATTAGCAGGGGTATCACAAGTCAGAAGAGGGTGGCAATTATCCATCTTTACAAGACATTGGTTAGACCCCATCTGGAGTACTGCATGCAGTACTGGAGGCCACACCTTCACAAGGACATTAACCAAATTGAGGCAGTCCAGAGAAGGGCAACCAAAATGGTGCAGGAACTGCATCAGAAAACATGAGGACAGATTAACAGAACTCAATATGCATACCCTAGAGCAAAGGAGTGAGAGAGGTGATATGATTGAAACATTCAAACACCTTAAGGGCATTAACAAGGTGAAAGAGTCTAACATGTTTTGTTATAAGAAAAATAGCAGGGCAAGAGGACACAGCATGAGATTAGAGGGAGGCCGATTAAGGGGTAATGTGAGGAAGTACTTTTTCACAGAACGGGTGGTGGATGCATGGAACGGCCTACCGCAGGAAGTGGTGTGTATGAATACAGTGCAGGGCTTCAAACAGGCATGGGATAGGCATAAGGGAGCAGTACAGATGAGTATGAATAGATAGGCCATTGACAGAGCAAAGCCCTATGGCACATTCATAAGGTGGAAAAAGAAATGGACAGACTGGATGGGCCTTACGGCCCTTATCTGCCATCAACTTCTATGTTTCTATGTAACACCTAGGAGGGGAAATATGACATGACCCAAAAAAAGAACCCCTCAGGATGCAATGAATCCTGCAAGGAGGCAAGGAAGTTCAGGCGATTGTAAATCCTCCTTTGGTTAGGCGTTGTAATTATTGAGGGATAGTGAGAGGGAGAGAATGAGAAATAACACCTGGGAGGAGATGAGGCCTGATCCCAGGAACCCACCATGTTGCTGGGGATCCTGCAAGGGAAACTGAAAGGCCAAGGATAGGTAAATGGGGGGGGAAGAAAAGGTGGCAAGCCTAGGCACTATAGGACCCATTCAGGATGCTGAGAACCCTGCAAGGGGAGTGTGAAGACTAGGGAAATAAGTTGGAAGAGAGTAGGGGAAGGGAGAAAGGAATAAGAACTAGCACCTAGGAGGGGCTAGGGTCAGTAGAGGCAGTAGAGTCGATAGAGGCATTAGGTAAATTCCGAAGGGGGACGAACTGTAAGGAGCAAGATGAAGGAAATTAAGGTGGGTCATAACAGGAACAGTTAGGTGCAAGATAGTTGGAGAGGGCAGTGTTGCTGGAATAGAGGGAAGAGGAATGTCGGATTTGGGGAGGTAGAGAGTTCCATGTTTTAGGGAAACGGTGAGAGTACCCAGACTGGCTGGAGAGAGTGGAGTGGCGGGGGACAGTCAGTGTGTGAGTGTCAATAGATCTGACGGTGTGGGAAGGAGGAGGGGGTGTTATAAATGAGGGGGAGAGGTAGGAAGGGAGTTCACCCAGCCAGTGTTCGGTGGTGAATTTAGTGCAGTGTGAGAGGCATCTAGGCGTCTGTTCTATCAATATAGAAAGTTACTGGGCTCTGGTCTCTCAGATTAGGGCTTATCTTTTGAAGGTAAAGGTTGATTTTGCTACACTGAACTTGGAGCTGGGAAGGATGCACAATCCTGAACTAGGAACTAGGAAACTGGAGGAAGGCATAATCTTGCTCAAATTCTGAGGGAACTGGGCCTTACTTTTAATTTTATCCTGGTTTTTGCTTGTTTGAATCAAGAAGAGGTTTGCAATACTGCTGAT
The DNA here is from genome assembly GCA_016271365.2 of Neoceratodus forsteri. Lineage (NCBI taxonomy): Eukaryota > Metazoa > Chordata > Ceratodontiformes > Ceratodontidae > Neoceratodus > Neoceratodus forsteri. Next base: position 558,489,891 of record CM028130.1, read on the forward strand.
ATTTTTGTAGCTTGCTACTTTACAGTACGTACAGAGGGATTACAATACTGCCAACTCTTTTTTTTCTTTTTCTGGGAATCTGGTTCCTTATTTGTAGCTTGATAGTATTTTGGTGACTTTTTGCAACAAACATTTAAATTTTCAGTGGTGTGTTCTTTCTTTCCTGAAGTCAGTCGAATTGTGTATTACAGCCAGAGAAAGCCTCAGAAGGTTCAAACTGGATTGCTCTGATGTCCTCACAAACCAAAACAGTTGGATTGCCCAAAACCTACCCTCTCTCATTCCCACCCTCCCCCAGCTGACCTAGCTTTATGCAGTTAGGCAAGAAGGTGTGACAACTTCCTGCTCAGACACAAAACAGGGTGGGGAGTGCCACAGAAGGCAGCCAGGCAGCGCTGCATAAGCTGGGAGAATACATTCTTGTGATTGCTATTGTAAAACAAGCATTTGTCAATGCCGAATGTTGATTAGAAACATAGAATTTGACGGCAGATAAGGACCGCTTGGCCCACCCAGTCTGCCCATTTCCCTACCTACTGGATAAGCTGCAGATCCTAGTTAACCAGCAGCTTACTTCTTCTTCCTACCCCACCTCCTAGAATTGCCTTATGACTGTCCTATGCATGCTTGAATTCCACCACTGTTTTTGACTCCACAACCTCCTCCGGAAGGCCGTTCCACGCATCCACAACCCTATGCGTTGGTCTGTTGAGCTCGCTCACTGCCTCTCTCTCACTCACTCAGTCTGCTTCTCCCACTGCTGCAGGCTGCTGTTTTGTACTGGGCTTCTGCCTGCATTGGCACCTTTTTCTGCACACCAAGAAATCCACAGCTGTCCCGACAAAGCTCTGTTGAGGTGGCTCACTCCCCCTCTCTCACTCGCTCATTCTGTTTCTCCTGGCACTGCAGGCTGCCCTTTTGTACTGGGCTCCTGCCTCTGTTGGTGCCTTTTTCTGCCCACAAAGAAATCTGCAGCAGTCCCAACTCAGGTCCGTAGAGCATGCTCACTCCCCCTCTCTCACTCACTCGTTCCGTTTCTGCTGGCGCTGCAGCCTGGCCTTTTGTGCTGGGCTCCTGCCTGCATTGCCGCCTTTTTGTGCCAACATAGAAATCCACAGTCATGATAGCGCTCCGTTAAGCTCGCTCACTCCCCCCTCTCACTCACTCATTGTGTTTCTCCTGGCGTTGCAGGCTGCCCTTTTCTACTGGGCTCCTGCCTGCATTGGCACCTTTTTCTGCCCACAAAGAAATCCACAGCTGTCCCGACAGAGCTCCGTTGAGGTCGCTCACTCCCCCTAACTCATTCACTCATTCTGTTTCTCCTGGCGCTACAGGCTGCCCTTTTGTGCTGGGCTCCTGCCTGCGATGCCACCTTCTTCTGCCCACAAAGAAATTTGCAGCAGTTACAATAGAGCTCCGTTGAGCTTGCTCACTCCCCCTCTCTCTCTCTCTCTCTCTTGCTTATTCTGGTTTTCCCACCGCTGCAGGCTGCCCTTTTGTACAGGGACCCTGTGAGCATTGTTGCCTTTTTCTGCCCACAAACAAATCTGCAGAAGTCCCAACGGAGCTCCGTTGAGCTCACTCACTCCTCCTTCCTTACTCGCTCATTCTGTGTCTCCCGCTGCTGCAGGCTGCCCTTTTGTACTGGGCTCCTGCCTGAGTTGGTGGCTTTTTCTGGCCACAAAGAAATCTGAAGCAGTCCCGACACAGCTCCATTGAGCGTGCTCACTCCCCCTCTCTCACTCGCTCATTCTGTTTCTGCCAGAGCTGCAAGCTGGCTTTTTATACTGGGCTCCTGCCTGCATTGCCTCCTTTTTCTGTCCATAAAGAAATCTGCAGCAGTCATGATTGAGCTCCGTTGAGCTCGCCCACTCCCGCTCTGTCACTCGCTCATTCTGTTTCTCTTGGCGCTGCAGACTGCGTGTTTTGTAGGGGGACCCTGGCTGCATTGGCACCTTTGTCTGCCCACAAAGAAATCCGTAGCTGTCCTGACAGAGCTCTGTTGAGGTCACTCAGTCTCCCTGTCTCATGCACTCATTCTGTTTGTCCTGGCGCTGTAGGCTGCCCTTTGGTACAGGACTCCTGCCTGCATTGACGCTTTTTTCTGCAAACAAAGAAAGCCACAGCAGTCCTGATAGAACTCCGTTGAGCTCACTCTGCCCCCCTGTCTCACTCACTCATACTGTTTCTTCCACCGCTGCAGGCTGGCCTTTTGTGCTGGGCCCCTGCCTGCACTGACGCCTTTTCCTGCCCACAAAGAAATCCGCAGCAGTCCTGACAGCACACCGGTGAGTTCGCTCACTCCCTCCCCCCTCACTCTCTCGTTCTGTTTCTCCCAGTCCTGCAGGCTGCCCTTTTGTACTGGGCTCTTGCATTGGGGCCTTTTTCTGCCTACAAAGAAATCTGCAGCAGTCTCGACAGAGCTCAGTTGAGCTAGGTCACTCCCCCCTCTCACTTGCTCGATCTTTATCTGTCCCAAACACTGATTTCCCACCGCAACCATGCTATTCTCCAGCAGGAATGCAAAAACATATTTTAGCCAGGATATGAAAAATGACAGCTGTACTGTTCATAAGGAGGAGTGAAAAAATGCCACTGTTGAAAATGTGGCGTGAAAATATTACAAATTTGCGAAGTTACAAGGGTGCGTGGAAACAGTTCACCACACGCTTGTAACACAGTTATGTTATGGAGTTTCATCACCAAATTTTCAACATAGGGATTTTAGGACCTCTGCTTATGAACAGTGCCACAGTCAGTTTCTTAATCTGTCCCAAACACTGATTTCCCACAGCGACCGCTTTATTCTGCGCCGGAAATGCGAAAACACATTTCAGTCAGGATGCGAAAAATGACAGCTTTACTGCTCATAATGAGGTGTGAAACAATGCCACTGTTGAAAATCTGGCGTAATAATATTACAAATCTGCGAAGTTTCAAAGGTGCGTGGAAAGTGCGCAATGCATACTTGTAACACAGTCTTTTGATAGGCTATCATCACCAAATTTTCAATGTAGGCATTTTAGGACCTCTGCTCATGAACAGTATCACTGTGATTTTCTTAATCTGTCCTGAACAGTGATTTCCAACAGCGACCGTGCTATTCTGCACCGGAAGTGCGAAAACACATTTCGGCCAGGATGGGAAAAATGACAGCTGTAGTGCTCATAAGTAGGTGTAGGAAAATGGCAATGTTGAAAATCTAAAGTGAAAATATTATAAATTTGCGAACTTACAAGCGTGTGTACAAACTGCTCAATGCACGCTCATAACACAGTCATTTTATGGAGTATCATCACCAAGTTTTCCACATAGGCATTTTAGGACCTCTACTCATAAACAGTGTCACTGTCATTTTCTTAATCTGTCCTGAGCACTGATTTCCCACAGCGACTGTGCTATTCTGCGCCAGAAGTGCGAAAACACATTTTGGCCAGGATGTGAACAATGACAGCTGTACTGTTCATAAAGAGGTGTAAAAAATGCCAATATTGAAAATCTGGCATGAAAATATTGCAAATTTGCGAAGTTACGCGCGAGCAACCGCACAATGCACACTTGTTAGACAGTCATTTTTTTGATTTTTTCCACCAAATTTGCAAATAGGTTTTTTGAGAGCCCACCTCATGAATATTGGCACTGTCATTTTGTTAATCTGCCCCAAAAGGTGATTCAACGCAGTGACCGCGAAATCACCTTTCGAGCCCGATTAACGCCATGACACTGCCAGAATTCATGAGGAGGGTCCCAAAAACCCTGTGTTGAAAATTTGGTGCCAAAATTCTAGGAAATGACTGAGATATGCAGCAAAGTTGAAAAAACTCTATTTATTCCATTATACAACTTACCGGCATTTCTTCAGTTTGCGGTCGGCTATCAAGAGTGCAGACGTGTTCCCGGTCCACCGAAGATCATCGCACTGGACTCTGGAGGTAAGTATGGGTTGAAGGGGGTGTGAGTGGGTAGGCCGGGTGTGCAGTGGGTGGGCGCAGGTGGTTGGAGGGGGACAGGGAGACTGCCGAGGGACCGTTTCCTATTTTACAGGTTAAAAGGAGTCTTTCTTTTGGGGGTGGCAGCTGTAGCAGACGGGGGATTGGGCACCCCCATCGGCACACAACAAAATGGTGAGGGTGACATTATGACGACCGGGATTGGGCACCCCCATCGGCAGACAACAAAAGTGAGGGGGTGGCGGTTACATAATGCCGATGGGGAGTTGGGTCCCCCATTGGCAACTCCCCCGTCAACAAATAAACACAGTCAGGGGGACACATGCTGCTGAGGGGGATTGGGCACCCAGTCAGCAGGGTGGAGTAATATTGTTTATGAACACGGCGGCAAGCCGCCATGTTCTCAAACAATATCAGTGTTTCCAGATCCTGCCCTGCAATGACTGGTCGCTCCCTCATTGCAGTGAATGACTTACGCTGCAATGACGAGGCGGCCCCTGATTGCAGCAGCTAATTTTTTACAAGTTGGTGGCATGCTGGCTGAACTAGTGTTAGCAGCAGTGTGCCACGGCATTGCGGGATGCTGGACAAGCCTTTATAGGCTGTGGGGTCATTGGCCACAACAGTGCCATGCCTCCACAACCTGCTTATGGAGAAAGCTGCCGCAATATGTTTCTTGTGCATGTGTGCAATCAACATAAAAAAACAAAAAACTTGGGGGTTCCTAGTACATAGTCCCAAGGAAAAGGGTTACACTACTAAGGGAACTGAGGTTCCCTAATAGCGAAAAAAGTTCCCTAATAGTGAAAAAAAAAATTTCAACAGGGAGGGAGTGAGATGTGGAGAGTGGTGCAATGCGCTGGCTGTGGGGCGGCAGTCTTCCGAGAGACATTCTGGAGGCTGCGATGCTGCCCTATTTGCAGACACCTCTCTGCTCTGAGGGAGGAGGTTGCCATCTCCACGTCATCCTCACAAGGAGTAGGAAAACCTCCTCCTTGACCCAGGATCTGGCAGGGGATTGGGAAATCTCCTGCCTCACACAAGGACAACCAGGGCCACTACCACTGCCTCAGAGGTTGTCAAGAATAGGGAGTGGTTGGACCAAGGTGGGCTCAGGTAGGATGAGGGTGGTGGGACAGAGGTGCATTCCTCCAGTTGTACCTCTCCACAATTCATATGCCTCTCTGATGGAGCGATGTTCCTCTATGGAGGCACCCACAGTGGAGACCAAGGAGGATGCAGGGAACCTCCAAAGGAGACCCACAGGAGGGTGGCATAGGATCCCACAGGGGAAGGAAACAACTCCTGGTGGGAGACTCAGTCATTATGAGGGTGTAGAACTGGGGGAGAGAGAGGGGAGAGGGAGGCAAGGTGCCTGCCTGGTGCCATGGCATGGAGGGACAGGAAGTGAATCCTCAGGATCATGGGAGCAGCTGCACAGGTGAGGAAGCTGGATGTCATTGTCCATGTAGGGATAAATGACCTAGCTGGGAATGGGATCAGAGCTGTGCAGGAGGAGTTTGTGAAGTTGGAGAGGGGCATTAGACAAGTAGCGTGCGTGGTAACCTTCTCAGAGGTGCTGCCTGTCTATGGCATGGGTGAGGCTGGGATTCAATGAATGGTTGAAAAACTGGTGTGACACATAGGATTTTGGCTTCACTGGGGACTGGAGGTCCACTTGGAGTGATACAGGCCGATGCTGGCATGATGGTCTGCATGTATCCAGGAGGGGAAACAGATCCTAGGTGATAGGTTTAAATGCTTCATTGGCAAGCTTTTAAACTAGCCAAAGGGGGAGGCACTGAAAAGGAGCAGGGAACTCCCAACCCTCCCCCCACAAAACAGAGTAGTTAGTGAGATTAACACCAAGGTAGAGAGATCAGAAGGGGGCAGGGTAGGGGTAAATGGAGAAAAAGGCAAAGGCAGTAAGTACAGGGATGGGGCTTAAAGGGATAAGGCCATCAAAAAATGGAGGGTGATGAGTACCAATGCTCGTAGTCTGGGTGACAAGCTTCCTGAACTTGTGGTCTTAATGGAAGAGGGATGCCTGTATATCGTGGCAGTCACAGAATCCTGGTACACAGAGAACCATGACTGGGATGTCAACATTCCGGGGAATGCAATCTATAGGAGGGACAAGGAGGGTAAAACAGGAGGAGGAGTAGCTCTCTACAGATCAAAGCAATGGAACTAAAGGGTAAACAGGGAGGAGAGGAGGCACTGTGGATCACCTTGGAGACAGGAAAAGGCACCACAATCCACACAGGGATTGTATACAGGCCCCCATCTCAGGGGGAGGAAAAGGACAAGGAAATGATTGGAGGCATCCTTAGAATGGCAGAAAAAGGGGAGATATTGTTGATGGGGGACCTGAATATGCCAGATGTTAACTGGAGCACATTTGCTGTAGTCACATCCAAAGCAGAGTCATTCTTGATGCCCTACATGGGGCATGCCTCAGGCAGCTAGTGCTGGAACCCACTCGGGAGGGAGCAGTCTTAGACCTGGTACTCTCAAATGGGGACTGTGAGAGGATCTTGGACTTAGAAGTGGGTAGCCATCTGGAAACAAGTGACCACCAGGCAGTGTGGTTCACAATAAACACAGTCATAGAGTCAAGCCATACAAAAGCAAGGGTACTGGACTTTCAGAGGACTGACTTTGGCAGAATTGGATAGTGCCTAAGGAATGCACTAGCAAAACAGCAGGAAGGAGGGGTGAAGGAACAATGGGAAAAAATATGAACTGCCATCACAGAGGCAAAAAGCCTTTGTGTGATGCAAATAAACAAAACAAAGGAATAAAACACTATTGTTCTCAAAAGGAGTGGTGGGTTAGGTTAGGGAGAAAAAGATAGCATTCAGAAAGTATAAGGAAACACAGAAGAAGCAGGACTGAGAACTGTACCAGTTAAAGCAGAAGGAAGCTGGGAAGGCAGTCAGAAAAGCAAAGGCCCAAACCGAGGAAAAGATTGCCAACTCAGTTAAGAAGGGGGATAAAACCTTTTATAGGTACATTAGTGAGTGAAGAAAGACCAAGGGAGGGGTAGTGAGGCTTAATAATGTGGAGGGGGTGGGCAAAGGGTGGCAGTGAAAAGGCAGAGATACTGAATGAATACTTGTGTTCAGTATTCACAAAAGAAGAGGAGGGGGACATACCTAAACCAAACAATAGAAGCACTCTCAACAGAGGGGTCGATACCAGTCCATTCACAGAACAAAGGGTCCTGAAAGAACTCCTAAAACTCAAGATGGACAAGGCAATGGGGCCTGATGGGATTCACCCCAGAATTCTAAAAGAACTAAGGGGAGAACTAGTGACACCACTGACTACCCTTTTTAACAAATCATGGGAGGATGGTGTGATACCTGAGGACTGGAGGAAGGCGGATGTTATTCCCCTTCACAAAAGTAGGAGCAAGGCAAAGGCAGCAAACTACAGACCTGTTAGTTTGACCTCAGTGGTAGGGAAAATGATGGCATCACTTCCGAAAGAAAGAATGAATGGTTGAGTACCTAGAGGCCAGCGGTGTACAGGACTGAAGGCAGCATGTATTCACAGCGGGAAGGTCATGTCAGATGAATCTAATAGATTTCTTTGACTGAGTGAGAAAAGTAGTAGACCAGGGAGGGGCTGTGGATGTGGCCTACCTAGATTTTAGCAAGGCATTTGACACAGTCCCACATTAAAGACTAATAAACAAGTTAGCCAGGCTGGAAATGGGTCCAAGGGTGGCAACCTGGGTAAAAATCTGGCTGGATAACAGGATGCAGAGGGTAATAGTCAGGGCCCTGATTTTTCAGTGGCACATCGGAGCAAAATTCTGCGGCAGGGTTCTCATTTGCCACAGAACTTCTGCGGCACTCAGCACCAATTTCTGTGGCAATTCTGTGGCACGTTTTTACCCTTAATTTTTTTCCTTTTTGGTTTTTTTTGCCAAATCTGACACAATGCGCGCTCGTAACACAGTCATTTTATGGGCATTTGTCACCAAATTTTCAACATAGCCAGTTTAAGATCTCTGTTCATGAACAGTATCACTGTGATTTTATTAATCTGTCCGGAACACTGATTTCGCTTACCGACGCCATTGTGCGCTACATATGCGAAAACACATTTTAGGTGAGATGTGAAAATGACAGTTGTACTATTCATAGAAGAGTGGTAAAATGGCAATACTGAAAATCTGGAGTGAAAATATTAAAATACTCAAGTTCTACGTGCGTAGGAACTGCATAGCCTGCGCTACATACAAAACAGTCGTTTTGGGAATATTTTCACCAAATTTTCAACATAGGGTTTTTGGGAGCCTACCTCATGAACTGTGACACTGTCATTTCATTAATCATTCTGGAAAGGTGGTTCTACGCAGTGACTGCGGAACACCTTTCAGAACCGATTAATGAAATAACAGTGTTACAGTTCGCATGAGGGTCCCAAAACCCCATGTTGAAATTTGGTGAAAAAATCTCAGAAATAGCTGAGATATGCACTAAAGTTGAAAAAATCCATTTATGTCATTATACAGCTTACGGCATTTCTTCAGTTAGTGGTCGGCTTTGAAGGTGCAGATGTGTTCCCGGTCCACAGAAGATCATCGCTGGGCTCCGGAGGTAAGTATGGGTTGAGGTGGGGGTGTGGAGGTGGAGTGCACGAGAGGGTGGGTGCGGGTTGGGGAGGGGCCAAAAGAATCAACGATGGAAGTTTTTTGTTTCAGGTTTGTTTTGTTGGATTCCACACAGGGAGGACTTTTGCACGCTGGGGTGGGCTCCCAACGTGGCACCAGGCAGCTTGGGGTCAGTGACGGCGGGGATTGGGCACCCCGTCGGCAAAGGAAGGATTTGCCATGCTGGGGTGGGCTCCCAGTGGCATACTAACTGTTACAAGGGGCACATTTGATTCAGCGGGCAGCTGCGAATTCAGCGGGCTGACGGCAAATTCCGTGGATATTTCCACGGTTTGCCGCACCCACGGAATTGCAGAAAACTCGGGGCCCTGGTAATAGTAAACGGAGTCCACTCCAAAGAAAGGGGGATTACTAGTGGGGTACCACAGGGTTCAGTTCTGGGGTCAGTCCTCTTTAATGTCTTTAAAAGTGACATTGCAGAGGGACTAGAAGGAAAAGTATGGCTCTTTGCAGATAACACAAAGATCTGCAACAAGGCTGGAGGAATGGTCAAAAGTATGGCAGCTTAGATTCAGTGCAAAGAAGTGCAAACTAATGCACCTGGGAAACAAAAAGCTATATTTCTTTTCTGTCAAAACACCAAGACTCTGGAACAGACTACCCCAGGGTCTAGTAGATAGTGATACCTTTGAAACCTTTAAATCAGGCGTTGATAAATGGCTCTCTGACAATTTTCACAGGGTTTAATGTCCCACTGATGTGGGGGACGATCTTGATGGGCCTAAGCCTTCTCCTTTTTTTTGTCCATATATATCTCTAGTAATACCTAGTAAAAACCCAGGAGAATAGTACACAATGTGGGGGAGGTACTAACAACAACAAAAATGGAAAGGGACCTGGGGGTAGGCTTATCAGATAACCTAAAGGTAAGCAGGCAATGTGAGAAGGCAGTAAGCGGGGCTGGGGAGATACTAGAATGCATAGGAAGAGGCATCACCAGTAGAAAACAGGAAGTTGCCATCCCTTTGTACAGACAGTTGGTAAGACCCCATCTGAAGTACTGTGTGCAGTTCTGGAGACCCCATCACCACAAGGACATAGACAGGATGGAGGCAGTCCAGAAGAGGGCAACTAAAATGGTGCAGGGTCTGCACCAGAAACAGTGGCGTAACCATGTATACTTAATGTACGCCAGTGCGTACAGAAAAAAACGTCTTTTTTTATTTAAATGCTGTACATAAAATCATTTTTTATTTTGTTTAATACAGCTGAACTCTGTGCTGGTCCTGAACTCTGGTCCATTGTTGCCGCCACCCGGGGTTGGGGTGAGACTAGCGGGAGGACCCAGAGACATGCTGCTGCCACTATCACGATCTTTCTCACAAGGCGGCAGTTATGGCATCTAGCCGGCAGAGGCAGAGCGATTGGACAGTCTTAGTCCATGATATGCTTCCTTGCTCCGCGGCTCCACCCACCACTTGCTACGTAGCCTGCATTTTCCCTCTGCTCACAATCACAGGGCTAGGCCCATCGGGGTCAGCAGTCTGACTGACTCATACAGCAGAGTGAGTGCCAGTAGAACTGCGTGACCGTGAGTGGGGAATTAATTTCTGAATTGCTCAGCAACAGTCGGGTTACCCAGTAGTGTATGGTCGAGTGAGCGCCATGGCCAGATGGAGCCAGAGTGCCAGACAGTGATCCTCCCACCCCCCACACAGAAGAAGAACCAGCAGAGGCCTAGCAGGGTTGAGGTAGGTTTGGGACGGGTCAGGGAGGGTATCAATTTGTATTAGGAGCAGTTAAGTGAAGTCTGACATTCTCCTTCCTTACAGTTTTTATGACTTTTTTTGTGCGTTTTTTTTCCATATAAAAGGTACTCCAGCATTTCTGTTCTTCTATTGTATATGAATGCAAGTTTGCTACCAAGCAATCTGTAAGATGCTGAGTTACTCTTTCTTTTATGTTGTCAGTTATCTAGGGAGTCAGGACTAGAGAGGGCAGTGGAGGAGGAGGAGGCCAAGCATCTTTCAGCACACACTGGGGCATTGGGGAAGGTCTGGAGAGGTGCAAGGAACAGTTTGGAAATAAAGCAGCGCTGGTGAAAAGGAATGCAGATCTGACCAGGCAGTGGCAAAGAACCAGAGAGAGCATCTCTCTGTCTACCTTCCCTAAGGTTTCCCACTGAGCACTCCAGTCTGAGTCAGCCACCATAGTGGGTAATATTTCTGAAAGACAAGAGAGGCTGGCTGCCCCCCCACACACACTCTCTCCAATGAAGATACTAATATTGTCTGGATGGGCATGCCTTTTTTCCATTAAAGTTTGAGTAGCTCTTCCCCAGCAAGGGGTTCTGAAGAATGGCATTGCTCTAAGGGAAGGGCACCACATTGAAGCATTTATCTAGGGAAGTCAGGTATTCATTGGGTGCAGTTCCCATATCCTTCTATTCTTTCGTGACAGTCCCCAAAAACATGCTGGACACAGGTACTGGTGCTGAACACAGGTATACTTGGAATTAAAGTCAAGCATTACAAAATCTTATTTTATTCACTTTGTGGCTAAGTATGCAAACTGGCTAGGGTCTCTCTCACTTGCTCACCTCTCCCCATGGATCTAAGGGCAATAACTGTACCAGTGGGCCACATGACCCATGGACCATCCTTGTGGCACAAAATTAAAAAAATGTAACAAAATAAAATAAAGTCCCACCACCAAACATGCCCATTTCCATGGCAGCAGCTGGCCTGCATAATGCCTTAACAGATAAGTGTCTCACGCGTGGCAAATGAAGTGCTGTGATAAGTCAGTAGTACTGTACACACTCTATATAACCTCTCAAGTGAAGAGTCCCTCATTGTCAGGTGTGTTCTGCTCCCGAACTGGCTTCAGTCCTTCCCAAACGAGGCACTTCTGTCACTCAAGAGTAGGAATTTGAAGCATTCCAGTTGCTAGTATTGCAGTTCAGCTCTCCTTTACAAAATGTTTTGCCCACTGAGCCCCTCATCATCCTGTAATCACCTCTCCATCCAATACTTCCTGATCGGGGGTGGGTGGTCTGCACCATATACCCCCGAACACATGATATATAGTTCTCTCTGATCCTCTTTCCTGGGGGTTGGGGAGTCAAGTCTACCTGCTCCATTTATATACTCTCCAATATATAATGGTTCTTGGCATCTCTCCCCTCAGCTCAGTTTTGGGGGGGAGGGTCAGGTCAGTCATCTCTATATAACCCCCATCATAAGTGTTCTCATTGCCTCTTTCACCCTCTGTCTGGAAATGAAGCTGCTCAGTCTGCTACATATGTCCCCCCACAAATATAACATTTCTCGCTGCCTCATTCCACTCTGTCGGGGGAGGTTGCAGGTCAGTTGGCAGCATATACCTCCCAATATATAATGGTTCATGAAGCCTCTGGAGGAGGGCAGGTCAATCTGCTCTATATATATAAAACCCCCCCAATATATAATGGTTCCTGCTGCCTCTCCCCCCTCTGTCAGGGTTACACACATTCACTCTATTCCTTTGCTAGATTCCTTTCCAATCCTCAAACTCTGTCCAGTCCAACTAATAAAATCCTTTCCCCTTATCCCCCTCATCTGTTCCATCACATCTGTATATCACAGTGCATGTAACCCCCCCACCCCCCAGAGCTTTTCTGTAAAAATCTTTCATGACATATTACAAAAATTGCATATGGGGTGGTGGTTGATGGCATTGTTGGACAGGCCAGCCAGTTGTCCACAACCACTGGAGCTGCAGACTCTAATGTCAGCCAGAGTCTGTCACATCCCTGATTTCATTGGGGAAATTTTCCCCTGAAATTAGGGATAGGGAAGATGTAACAAAAGTGTTCCCCCCCCAAGAAAAGCCCCAAAACTCACCAACGAGCATGCAAACTCCCTAGAGTGACCCCCAGCCTTAGTGTAAAAATCTTTCACAGTATATTACAAAAAATGCATATGGGGTAGGTGGTTGGTGGCACTGTTTGACAGCCAGTTGTCCACAACCATTTCAATTGCAGACTTGCAGACTCTAATGCAAGCCAGAGCCTCCAACACCCCTGATTCCATGGGGGGGGGACATTTCTCTTGAAATTGGGGTAGGCAAGATATAACAAAACTGAGTTTTTTTCTTCAGGAAAAACCCTAAAACTCACCACAGAGCATGTAAACCCCCAAAGCTTCTGGGGGCCTGGCGGCCCCCAGACCCCTGGCTTTTATTTGTTCTTATTCATTATTATCACATCCAAGCACCTTCCAAAAAAATTCCTGCCTACGCCCCTACCTGTTATAGTTGGGATGCGAGGGACTCAGGAGGAAAGGAGTTGACAGACAGGTGGTTTAGGCAACTCACTGAACTGTGGGGACTGCAGAAAAGACTATAGTGCAACTTACTAGGCATGGAGAAGGGGTAACAGGGTAGCTAATTCTGTTTCAGATTACCCCCAAAATGCACCAGAACGCACCAAAAACCAAAAATGTTCTGGGGGCCGCCTCCAGCCTATAGTTTAGATTATTGGTGCGTCCACTTTTTTTAAGGCTGGTTAGTCCACTGACCAGAAACCATATGAAAAGAGACTAAAGAAGCTTAATATGTATACCCTCAAAGAAAGGACGGGGGGACGGGGGGACATGATAGAAGCTTTCAAGTACCTCAAAGGACTCAACAAAGTCCAAGAGGGTAACGTCTTTCAGAAAAAGAGATGTGCAAGAACAAGGTGGTACAATCTGAAGATAGAGGGGGCATGACTCAGGGGCAATGTGAGGAAATACTTCTTCACACACAGAGTGGTGGATGCATGGAATGGCCTTCCTGAGGGGGTCATGGGGTCGAAAACAGTGGAGGAATTTAAGAATGCATGGGACAGACATAAGGCAATTATAGTGGGGGAGGTAGGAGGAAGCATGCTATTGGTTAAGAAGGATCTACAGCTTATCCAATAAGTAGGGAAATGGGCAGACAGGGTGGGCCAAGCAGTCCTTATCTGCCGTCAAAGGCTATGTTTCTCTGTTAGTATCATGTGGCATTACTCCCATTATTAGAGGGCCTTGTGGGTTCAATAATAATCTGGGTGGGGCTCAGTTTGCTGAGACATTGTTGAACACCATTTTACTTGCAACTAAGCAAGTTTATGTTAACTCCCAGAGTAGTATGAATTAATATTTTTTTTAATAGTCAATAGAGTCAGAGAGAATATCAGAATAGTGACTGTGGTCCACCAGCAGGAAGGTTATAAATGCAAAAGCAAAATTACCACATTGCATGTTTCCACATGTGGTCCTCAGGCATTAGAACAATTGATTTCAGTAACACTAAGGTGCGTTTTGAAATAAAGCATGCCCATGATATTCCTTCAGCACATTCTTGGTTAAACAGACTCAGAAAGGAATTTATTTTTATTTAATCAATTTTAGAGTTTACGGCCACGAAAGCTGCACTGAGTGAAATCTCATTTCCAGGTGTGACCCAGGAGCTTAGGGAGGTTAAGTGACTTGCACACAGTATGCAAGTGGCAGTTGTGGAATTCAAACCCAGGTCTGCTAGATCTATAGGTTCATGGCTTGAAGCTCTAACCCTCTAGGCTATTCTGCTCAGAGCTCTCAGATCTACAAGAATGTCTGTATTTTACAGGGAAGTGGAGCCATTCACAGGAAAACTGTTCACATAGACTTGCATTGGCTATACAGGAAAAAGTACAACTTAATGTATTTATGAAATAATGCAATCTACAGTAAAAGACAGGAAAATTGCTATGAAGTTACAGGGAAAATTCCAAATCAATCTGGAAGCAGAGCTGCCTTACTATGGAATGCCTCCTTACATAGTACCTACATATACACTGTATAACACAGCACTGTATATTCCATGAACAGCTAGTGGCAGACAATAAGGGTGCACAGAGAGGATCAGTGAGACTGAGAGGATTAAATCCAATGTAAGAAAGCATGAGAGAGAAATTGGGGGATTAGCAGTTAGTAAGTGGAGGTGGCTGGATTCATACCAGGTCTCTAGGTTCACAGATCAGTGCCTTAATTACTATTCTACACTCCCCCCCCCCTCCATTTGCATACTAATATATGGCTAGGAACAAAGGAAGGCCATTGGTCCATGAAGTTCTTTCTCTCACCAGCTCAATGGGAATGCTATGTTTAGTTGTGTGCTGTTGCCAGTTGTATAACCACCCACACTCCTGTCCTGCAGCAGCTTGTACAGGTAGCTGGCAGGATCGACAGTGACGAGCATGCCAGCTGCGACTCAAAGCCCAAGGCCTGCAAGGGTTAAGACCACCTGCTAGTACATATCTTGGCAGGTGTACTGCAGCATCTGGAGAGCTGGCACGGAGCTGCTTGCACAGGTATCAGGACACCTGCTGGTGTCTCTCCAATGTTTCTCAAGGATCATCTCTCCTACACTGCCCCCCCCACCCCATCCCCAGTGCTCATTACAGCCTGACACCTTGAGGAAAGCAGACAGAGGGAGGGACAGCTGTGGAGGAACAGCTCATCCTGTTTTAAATGTCTTTAGATATGGGGAGAGACTGTCTCTTGGTGGTGGAATGCAAATGTATGAAAATTACTACATTCAAAACAAGGTTCAGAAACAGGAACCATAGGATTGTTTTTTTGTATACTCCTTTTATCCTCTCGTGCTTCATCCTCCTGGTGTTCATATCAGTGTAGCGTGGTGACCTCCCAGTCTCTTGTTCCAGCAGAGGGCCTTTGTGGTGTGTACTGTAGTACCTAGGAGTGAAGGATGTCCATCATTTCAGGTGGTACAATGGTGTTTCTTCCGTCACACTCTATAAGTAAAGAACTTATCCCTTTTGCTGAATGGAAATGCAGTCTGCTTGAATGTTGCAAGGGCTTGTAGCTATACTATGTATGTCACGTATCTTGTGTACACTTCTTATGTACTAATAAAGAAGGCAAAGGCTGAGTTACGATTATAAAGGTAACTCAGTTAGAGCCCATGGCATCTTGATAAAGCATCATGCAGTGATGGGAAATGTTGGTCAATAGGTGGTAGCTCACATTTTGTCCTGTGAAAGCACATTTTGCACTTTAATAAATGTTTGTGTAACTCCCCTGTGGGGGCTTACCTTTCTGCTCCGCTCTCCTGGACCCCTGCATTGCAATTCAGCCCAAATCAGGGTTGCGGGGTTCTAACAGTGGGAGCCACACATGGGTTTTGTGTTTGAGGAGGTCTGCATATTCGCACTAGCACATCGTTGTTTTGGCTGTTCAACCATCTCTCCGGTGTTTCTGGTCCCTTTGGTAGACTAACTGGGGGTTGGTGACATGGAGGAGGCATGTGAGGAGCGACTCTATATGTTAAAACGGTGCCTGAGAGCACCATGGAAATGAGGGTGGGGTCATGCATATTATTAAGCACCCTTCTGAATATTAATGATGTTGCCACTGCTCCGGAGGACAGCTTGGATCGGAGTTAGTGACGGCCAGAAGGTGGGCTGAATTGTAATAAATCTGCAGTCCCTCAGCAGGGCAAGGGGGCTGCCATCTATCTGCAGGGTTGCTATTATTTAAATGTGCATGTTATGGCTAACAGGACACTTTGAAGTGGGTAATCCATAAACACCACTGTGGGACTGTGTGGGAGCAGCCATGTCTCTTTGACCCCTTATGGACAGCCAATTGAGTAATTAGGCACCGAGAACTGTGAAAGAGGACTTATGGGAGAAGGTTGAACTACTATCAGGCACCAAGAGACTTATCCAATAAATAATCACAGATGGCTTATAAATGTGGTCAAGTTAAAGTAATGGCAAGCACTGGGGTGGAGGTGCTTCTCTAAAAAAGGTGCAGTACTGAAATTAAGCATAGAGAACACTCACTCCTGCTGTGGAAAATTGGGAAAAAATGGCACTGCACCTGCTAGTGCAGTTCAAGCATTTTTAATACCTTTTCAGGCTGTTGTAACAAAGTAAAACAGATGAAGGTAGTCTTTAAGCGACCACCACCTTCTCCTCCCCAACTCTATTTATCACCTCCAGATCCAGAACTCTCTCAGGCTACTCAGTTCATCCACCGCTTCTACTACCCACTGTGATCCTACCTCCTCAAGGGTACTACTTTCTCCTCATTGAACCCCCCCCCAGCCCAGGATCCATGAGGAGCTCGAAGAAGGGAGGCAGAGATCCAGTGATGGCCATGTGATGGTGAGCACTGTGAGAGCCATCGTCTGTCTGGGCTGGAGAGGTTTTTCTTTCTTAATCCCTCCCCTAGACATGGGGCATGCAATGCTGCCCAACTCATTACGTGAGTGCTCCCACTCATGTCTGAAAGGCAGCCACCCAGCATCTTTCCCCCGTACATGATCCCGACATCTGTAGTAGACTCGGTCACCACCTCAGGTGTCACCATCTGCACGGGATAAGGCCCCCTCCCTCCCAGGAGAGGAGAAGAGAGCTGTCCGCCAGATGTTCAATCCTCTCCTTCCCCTGCCGACCACCAGTGGTCCGGGCTCGCTTCTGAACCTGGGTCGCCAGTGTGGCGCGAGTGACCACCACCCTACGTTTCACCTATTATGATGATCGCTTGAAGACTGCCTTCATCTGTTTTACTTTGCTACAACAGACTGAAAAGGTATTAAAAATGCTTGAACTGCACTAGTAGGTGTAGTGTCATTTCTTTTGCAACTTTCCACAACAGGGTGAGTGCTCTCTATGCTTAATTTCAGTTTGACTTGTAAATGTAATTGATGACTGAAATGAGACAATCCAAGGGCAGGATTCTGAGGAGACATTCCAGAGACATTGAGCAGTTGAGTGAGTCTGTGGTTGGGCTCTGATTGAGTCAGAAGGGCTCTGAGCTGCATGATAAATCTTCTGAGGCCTTCCACAGGGCTTAAATCGGAGT
Organism: Neoceratodus forsteri; assembly: GCA_016271365.2. Classification (NCBI taxonomy): domain Eukaryota; kingdom Metazoa; phylum Chordata; order Ceratodontiformes; family Ceratodontidae; genus Neoceratodus; species Neoceratodus forsteri. The sequence goes on from CM028130.1 coordinate 558,507,347, forward strand.
AAAGCAGAGTTTGCCAGGGGAATAGTGGAGAAGTGTTCTTGCTGTTTGGAGAAGCTGTGCATTTTGAGCTTATCCTTCCAGGCATCTGGTTGGAGCTTGCATTTGTTTTTGTTTTTTTCATTTAATATACTTTATTGACTTATCAAGATAACATCATACATCACAAAACAATGCCAAATACATGTACTGGGTGAGAGAAAACAATGAAAATCTAACTATATAGTACATCACAGAGAAGTATTTAAGACATTAGCCAGTTAATCCCCATGCATAAAAAACAAAACCAAAAAAACTATACAAAACAAGTCCCCTACCTCCCCCCAAGCAATTCTTCCCTCCAGTGGCAGAGCCAGGTTTGGAAGTGTTTGGGAGCTGGGGGGGGGGGCATTCAGTCAATCATAGGCTCCACAATGGGCACTAAACAGTGAATATAGATGGTGTCAGGGCACCACTACTCACACTGGGGCAGCCAGGAGGGGCGACTGCCCCCAGCCTCCCCTCTAGCTCCGCCACTGCTTCCCTCCCTTTCCTCCCCATAACCCCCCCACCAGACATAATGCATTGCAAGGAAAGAACATCGGAAACAGCTACATAAATACAGAGCGTAATGTCTAACATTTTAAGAATGTCCTACATATTTGTAACCTAGGTCTATAACTAACTTTCAAGTGGGAGACAACTGTACTCCAACACCTGCCAGTACTCACCTGCCAGTGCTTAAATGGAGAAAAGGAGCCCATAATACCTGAAAAGCTGATAACTGATGATGCATTCTTGCAAGGGTTCTCTTTGCATTTAAAGAAGTTTAAATTTATTGAACCTATTCTTTGTAAACTGGAACTTTCGTACCTAGCCAGTGCGTCATAATCAAAAGCTTCGTGACTAAGGCAATCATTGCCATAAAAGCTTTCTTTTTATTATTAACTATAGAAGAGAAATTGCCCAGGATGCAGATCTCAGGGGTAAAATATCTGGTATGCCCTAACAAGGAGACAACAGCCTTCTGAATGGTCTGCCAAAATGTTCTTATATGAGGGCAATTCCAGAGCACATGCAATGAAGTACCCTCACTACTCCCACATCCTGGACATGCAGAGTCAGGCCTTTTCCCTATCTGGTACACTCTACAGGGAGTATAATATAAATTATGCATAATCTTAAACTGTAGTAACCACAACCTATCTTGCTTAACATATTTATATATGTCTAAACAAATAGTTCGCCAAACCTCAGCTGTATATGATGATTGCAATGCATAATGCCAATAAAATGAAGTCGGAGGTACTTCTAGCCAAAACAATTTGTTAAATTCCTTGTAGAGCTTAGAGATGGCCTGTTCCGATCCACCAGGCCTGCTGTCTTCAAGAATAACATACTAGCAGAAGTAGACTAGGGAGGTTTTCCTAAGAGGCAGTGTACCAGATGTTTAAGTTGTGCATATTTAAAAAAGGAAGTCACTGGGAGGTGATATCTGTCTCTGAAAACTGATAATGGAATAATTTTTTCCCCAGAGATCAAATCCTGTATGGCAGAGACTTGACACTTCAGGCCAAAAGGACAGAAGAAGGGTTCTACCCCACAACCTCAAATTTGGGTTTCTATACAGAGGTGGGCCTAGATCCAAAAAAGCAGATATCTTAAAGCAGTTGCATAATTGGATATGTGCTCTGACTGACCACCCTATGGGTGAAGTTTGCAACTTAGCAGGTAATCTTTTGTGTGGGATATATAAAAAGGTAGAAAGCGAAATCTGAAATGCAGCTACCTGATCCCGCGCAATAGCCAACCATTCCAGTGATAAGGGGTTATGTGTGGAGTCATTGAGCCATTTTAAATACTTAGAGCTATGAAAGGTTAAATAGTAAAGGTAGAGATGTGGGACTTATAACCCCCCCCACCCAAGCTCTTTCGGCCGACATAATTTTTCCAAAGCCCTCCTCGGAGGTTTATCTAGCCATAAAAAGTTAGACCACTCTGAAAAAATATTTTTAAACCATGACTTGGGAAGATATAAATTCAGCATTGAGAGAGGGTACATGAATTTCAGAAAAAACACCATCTTTAAGATATTAACCCTTCCCCATAAAGAAAGGGGAAGCGGCTTTCATCATCTCAGATCCTGACTCATCTACTGAACAACTTGGTCTAAATTAAGTTTCTTAAGCATCGAAAAGTTCTTTGTGAGCACTAGGCCAAAACAAGAAGTCGAGGTAGGAGCCCATTTAAGACCAAAGTCTATTACCTGGGCTGAAGTACAAGTTGGGGAAAGAGGGTAAACCGTAGTTTTATGTAAGTTTAACTTGTACCCCGATAAGAGGCTCAATTTGCTGATGTCTAGAATTTTGGGAAGTGAAACACTCCAGTCTGAAATATGAAGAAGAACATCATCAGCAAATATTGATAGTTTGAAGTCTTTATTGTCAAATGAAATCCCTTTAATCTGGGATTCAGACATAATTTTCCTGGCCAGGGGTTCTAGGTATAGGTAGAACAACATGGGGGAGAGGGGGCACCCTTGACGGGTTCCCTGGGTTAAAAAAAAGGTGGCTGATAGGACCTCATTACATAATACCTGAGCCGAGGGACAAAGCTAGAAAATACGTATCCATCCAATAAATTCAACTGGAAGACCAAACCTAGGGAGTATGGCAAACAGAAAATTCTAGGCCACTCTATCAAATGCCTTCTCCGTGTTGAGGGAGACAAGCACATTATCTGTGGTCCCCTCCCCCAACGTGGAGATAAGGTGGAAAATGTTATGAATATGGTCACCAGAATGGTAGCTGACTACAAAGCCTACCTGTTCTTGACATATCAGAGGGGACCAGACCTTTTTAAACTTTTGGCCAAAATTTTAATATCTATATTTAGCAAAGAAATCGGACGATAGTTCTCCAACCTGCTAGTGTCATGCCCCTGTTTAGGGAGGACTATGATTTTAGCTTCATAGAGGCTAGTTTCCTGAATAGTGGATTCATATAGATATTGATAAACCTCATACAACATTGGAGTCAATTCCCGACTAAAAGTTTTGTAAAATATGGGAGCAAGCCCATCTGGTCCAGGTACCTTGTCGGCAGGAAGATGATCAATGGCAGTGGTGATTTCACTGAGCATGAGTGGCCCATTTAAGGCCTCCTGCTGATCCACTGTCAGGGAAGGTAGATCCACTCCAACAAGAAAATCTGACAATGAAGTGGAAAAATCCGGAGTATTGGGGGGAGCTGTGTAGAGTGTCTGGTAAAAGTCTTGAAAAAGACTTCCCATCTTAGCGGGGTCTGCCATGGTAGTACCTGCCTTGGGGACAAAAAGAGTCGAAATCCACCTTGCTTCTCTTTGCTGCTTTAAATGACTAGCTAACAATTTCCTGGCCTTTTCTCCTTGACCAATGTAGGTTGCACGGATAGCAATAGCTGAGCACATCACTTTGTTAAGGAGAAAAGCAGAATACTTGGATCTCAGATCCTCCAATTCCAACTGGGCTTGATCATCTGGAGAGGAGGAAAGATTACCCTCCAACTCTTGAATGCAGGACAGCCACCCTGTTACTTGGGCACCTATTTTTTTCTTTTTAACAGAGGCCACCCATATGAATTCCCCTCTCCAGGCAGCCTTTGTAGTGCCCCAATGTTTGTCCTTCACTACAGTAGAACCCTTATTTTCATCCCAAGCCCGAGAAATAAACTGTCTCATATGATGTCTAATATAAAGGTCATCTAAGAGTGATGTATTAAGGGACCAAGTGTTCGTACAGGGGAGAGGGTGCTGGAATGTTAAAGTCATCAAAATGGGGGGTGGTCTGACAGAACCCTGGGACATATATCCACCTCTTCCACCCAGGTCAGAAGAGAATTACTAATAAGAAAATAATCAATTCTAGAATAAACTCCATGTGGGGCAGAGTAAAATGTAAAGTCTTTCTCTTCAGGATGAAACACCCTCCATGGATCCACCAGCCCTAGGTTCTGAACAAGTTCCCTAATAGCTCACTGCCCCAGGGATAGGCTGGCTTTTCTGTTAAAGGATCTATACAAGTCATTAGAAAATGCCAAATTCCAGTCACCCCTATGATATAGGGAGCCTCTTTAATGGTGGCTAGAAAGGTATCCAGAGGAGGGGCGAAAGAAGGGGAGTCTGAATTTGGTCCATAGACACAACCCAGGACCACTTCCTGTGTAGCTAAGGTACCATATAAAATTATGTATCTATCCTCCTGATCCTTCCATTCCTGAATAAGAATGAAAGGAACTAATGTGTATATTAAAATAGCGACACCCCCCAACGAGCACTTGGACCTGTTCCATATACCTGCCCCATCCACATTTTTTTCAAAACTATGAGCTGTGCAGTAGGGATATGAGTCTCTTGCAGCAACACTATGTGGGGATTATACCATTTGAGATGTCTAAGAATACAGTATTTTTTATTGTTGTCCTTCCCCCCCCCTTTAATATTCCATGACATGACATTCCAACTAGACATCACGTCTCCAAAATAAGTCCTGACATAGTGCTGTCCCCTCCGTCCAACTATGTCTGGCCTGAGCCCTCCCCTCATCCCTGATCCCCCAATAGTAGACCCAAATGAACTACTCCTCCCACCCCCAAAGCTCAACTAGCAACCCAAAACATCTACCCCTACCAACTGTCCTCCAGGCCTGAAGCCCCTCCAAACCTTATGGCCCATGAACACCCCAGGGTGAGGAGCTTCCTGGGAACCCTCCATCCTTAATATTACCTTACATCCCCCCCAAAAGAATAACAAATAAAAAAGGAAAGGAAAAATATATCCATTTTAAAAAGCTTGTAAGTGTAACAACATTTTACAAGGGCCCCCTAAGATATCCCTAGGTACCCGAAGGGCCGGTTGAGGCTGGCAGAAACAAAAGGAAGGAATTGTAGGGCAATTCCTGATAGGTTAAAAGGAAAAATTTCTCTATATCTTTTCTAGCTATGGGAACCTAATACATAAGCTATGCCACTAATAAAAATAAACAAATACTCCCTTCCTTAAAATCAACTTAGTAGACAATTAAGCAGGGAGTAGCAAAAATGATTCAATTCTGCCATAGTCCCCCTCCCATTATGAAGGGGAAGCCTATAATGTAGTTGTCTAAACCCTGACTCCCTTAAATCCTTAAAACCATTTAAATCCACCTATCAATAAATCAAATCAATCAAAAATCTTTATTTATTCAGGCGAACATCATTGAGCATAGCTCATTTACAAGATGGACCTGATTGGTCAGAAACAACATAATGGGTATAAATTCACATATATACAAATACAGATTGAGTACAATAACAAAGACTTTAAAATGAACAGATACAATAATATACACATATATACAAGGCGGTTAACCAGTGATATTGGGCACCAAAGCAAAAGGAGAAAAAAAGGTAAGGTATTGGGGTTTAGGAGAAAAATTGTAACGATGTTAATGGATGAATGCCTAAACAGATAAGGGAGGGGGAATCTAATGGGGGCAGGGGTGAAAAGGGGTCTGAAGGGACTAGGACTTGTGGAAGCAGTTGCATATCTCTGGGAAAAGACTTAGGTACAGCTTTTTGAAGGAGGCTATAGGAATGAAAGTGTTCAGCTTCAGGGTCTTTTGCAGAGAATTCCAGATGAGTGCTAGAAAGTAGTTGATTGCAGCCCTTCCATGCCAGGTACTGGCCTTTGGTAAATTCAATGTGATGAGGCTATTGCTTCTTAGGGCATATGGCCTCGGAGTAGTTTAAGCTGGAAACTTAAAAATGCAAAAATTTAGCCTTTCCAAAGAACTGAAATGTCCCCATACAAGGGAAACTTGAGACCTTCTAACGACGATTATTAAAAATACCCCCCTAATCAGGACCCCCAACTTTAATATAAAAAGAGGGAAAAAACAAGCATTTGTCAATGCTGAATGTTGTCTCGCTGGCATTGGCATTGGTAGTGCAGGAGTTAGAGATGCATAATAGGAATGGCAGTGAAGTATTGAACTGACGCCAACCCCACCCCCACCCTGCAGAGACTGACAGGTGTTAGGGTGTGCCTTTGGGTCATCAGCTATAACTTTCATGCCATTTCACCTCACCCTACCATGTAGACACTAAGTGTTGTGGTGTACTTTGGGGTCTTTGGGCCTTATACCTACCCCATTCCATAAGGAAATACGCTGAGATGGGTGTAGTATAGGAGAATGGGGTGAACTTTGGGGCCGAACACTCCAAGGCACACCTCGATGCCTGTCACTGGCTGCAGGGTGCGGGTGGAATGGCGAGAGCATTACAGCCGATGATCCCAAGTCATACCCCTGACACCTGTCAGTCTCTACAGGGTGGGGTGTTAAAGTTGGAAACCCTAACGCCATAGGCGTTTGTTGATTTTCACTCCAAATTTTCAACATGGCTTTTTGGAGCCCCACCTCATGAAGAGCAGCACTATCAGTTTGTTAGCCAAAAGGTGATTTTGCACAGCGACTGCACCATATGGTGCCACAGGTACGAAAACACATTTTGGGCAGGATGTGAAAAATTACAACTGTATTGTTCATGAGTAGGTGTAAAAAATGGCAATGTTGAAAATCTGGAGTGAAAATATGAAAAATTGAAGTCTTGAGCATGCATAGAAACTGTGCAATGCACGCCCATAATCAAATTATTTTGAGGATTTTTTTAACCACATTTTCAACATAGGTATTTTGGGACTTCCCCTCATGAACAGTGGCACTGTGTTTTTGTTAATCTGTCCCAAAAGTTGATTTTCCACAGTGACCTCGCCATTGTGCACCACAGGTGGGAAAACACATTTCGGTCAGGATATGAAAAATGACAGCTGTACTGTTCATAAGAAGGTGTGAAAAAATGCCAGTGTTGAAAATGCGGCATGAAGATATTGCAAATTTGCGAAGTTACAAGGGTGCTTGGAAACTGCAGAACGTGCACTTGTAACATAGTCATTTTATGGAGTTTCATCACCAAATTTTCAACACAGGCATTTTAGGACCTCTGCTCATGAACAGTGTCACTGTCATTTTCTCAATCTATCCTTAAAACTGATTTCCCACAGCGGCTGTGCTATTCTGCGCTGGAAGTGCGAAAACATATTTCGGCCAGGATACATAAAATGACAGCTGTACTGTTCATAAGGTGGTGTGGGAAAATGCCAATATTGAAAATTTGGAGTGAAAATATTACAAATTCACGAAGTTACAAGCGTGCGTGGAAACTGCACAACGCATGCTTTTAAAACAGTCATTTTTTGGATTTTTTCCACCAGATTTGCACCATAGGCTTTTTGAGAGCCCACCTCCTGAACAGTGCACTGTTTCGTTAATTGGTCCCGAAAGGTGATTCTGTGCAGTGACCGCAAAATCATCTTTCAGGATCGAATAACGCCATGACAGTGACTGAATTCATGAGGAGGGGTCCCAATAACCCTGTGTTAAAACTTTGGTGCCAAAATTCCCAAAAGTGCCTGAGATATGCACCAAAGTTGAAAAAAACCCTATTTATGCCATTATACAGCTTACCGGCAGTTCTTCAGTTCGCAGTCAGCTTTGAAGAATGCAGATGTGTTTCCGGTCCACCAAAGATCATTGTGCCATGCTCCAGAGGTAAGTATGGGGTGAAGGGGATGTAGGGAGGCAGGGTCGTAAAGGGTGAGCACCGAGGTTGGGGAGGGCCACTGGACTCAAGAGGACCGTTTCTGTTTTACAGGTTTAAAATAAAGAAAAACATCACGGAACAGTTTTTTTTTTTTAAAGGGACATTTGGCACGCTGAGGTGGGCTCCCAGTGTGCCACCTGAGTGTTTGGTGGGGGCTGTAGCCAATGGGGGATTGGGCACCCCCATCAGCACATACTGAATGGGGGGCAAGAGCCGAGGGGGATTGGGCACTTTCCTTGGCACACAACAAATGGGGGGGACATTATGCCTATGAGGAGTGGGCTCCCCTGTTGGCAGATTGAACTGGGAATGGGGGGACTGAAGCAGATGGGGATTGGGCCCCCTGTTGGCAAAGAAAGACTGTTGGGGGCGCATGATGCCTAGGGGCATTGGGCACCCCTCAGCACACAACTGAAATGGGGGGATATTATGCTGATGGGTAGTGGGCTCCCCCGTTGGCACATGTACTGGGTTGGGGCATGCCGACAGGGGGATTGGGCACCACTGAAGTCAGCATTGTGGCAGGTGGTGGCAGTCACTGCCACCATGTTTATTGGAATACTTCACCAGGAAGGGCATGTCAGGAGGCATGTTATTGTGCTGCTGCATGACGAGCTTGCCTCTCATTGCAGTGGCACTTTTCTTAGATGTGGTGACCACTTTACATATTGCTGGTGTCAGTGCCTGCATGCTGACTTTTTGGGGGAATGAGGGGCAGCACCTACTGATGCCAGCCTGCATTGTACAGTGACCACACCAAATCTGCTACACTGCAAAGTGTTGGCTGTAGGCATGCGCCACCATAAAAATGTTAGTCTCCTACATAAAAACTAAGTACACGAACATATCATCATAGACACAGGACATCAATTGCCTCATGACCTCATATTAACATATACAAATCATTTAACATAAAAATAACAATGAAAGAGAGAGAGAGAGAGAGAGAGAGAGAGAGAGAGAGTGCTACATCCCCCTCAAGCAGCCACTGTTAGCCAATAAGTAGTAAAATAAAAATTCCAGGTCCAGTCCTGGGACAGACCGGCTCATAAAATAAAAGTTTCTTTCTCTAGGATGCCAGACTCTATAGTCCAATTAAGGAGAACGCTGCATAGACTATTTAAATGTTGGTCGCAAAACTTATACTCAGCAACAGCAAGCAGCTCGCAAAAGCTTCTCTTCCATGTACACTCCCGATCCTGGAAAAAGCAAATTATAAGAGGATCATATAGCTCAATCGGTAGCAAAGACCTGTGCACTGTGTAGTTACAAAATCCTCCAGCTCGTGCAACACAATCCGTGGTCACAGCAATTTAGAGAGGCTGTTGACAATCTTGAGTGAGGTCCCTCTTCGGACTCCTCTAAACTGAAATCATTGTGCCATTTTTAAAAAAAGTTGCACTCCAAAGATATGGGTAACAAAAAGGGATTCAAACTGAAAGACTCCTTCATGTTAACTCAAACCGCAGGGCTGCCAATGTCCTGGAAGAAAAACATGGCATTGCAGAGGTAGGAATATATATTTACTTCAGCCCTAGTTGTTAACTCAAAGTTCAGTCCCCAAACATTACTGTAGGTCAAAATCTAGTCTGAAAAAGGTCAATAAACTAAGAGTTTGTCCTGCCAATTGAACCATAAGTAATAGAACTAAAACTTGGGTCAAAGCCATTCCTTGATTCAGAAACACTCAGAGTAACTCACCCGTTTGAGCAGAACAATTCAGGGAACAACTTTTCCAGCTTTGCTCAAGCCTATTCCACTTTTTCAAACCTGAAAGAACCCTTAGAGGTGGTCACTTCCAGGTGTGCAGGAAAGATCATTTGATGTCTCACCTTTGCTGCCCATAACATGGATTGCTAGGGCCTGTAGGCCACCCTGTCCTGCCGCATCTTGTATGTTGTCGGGCACCAAGCGAATCCTCTTGCCTTCTCACGCTAACTTAGCCACCTGTCGAACAAATTTGAGGAGGTGGTCCTGGTCCAAGTAGTTAAGGACCCTAAAAATCAAAGGACAATGTGGATCTCTGGGTGGTGGCTTGGGTCGCACTGACCTATGTGCCCTCTCAATCACATAGCTGGCCCCATTTGTCGAGGGCCCCGCTACTTTGGTGCACAACTTCTGCAAAAAAGTAATCGTCGAGGTTCCTTCTTCTCCTTCTGGGAGCCCTAGAAGAACCAAATTGTTACGTCTTGAGTGCCATTCCAGGTCATCCACCTTCTCCTCCAGCTTGCAGACCTACCTTCTTAGGGCAATCACCTCCGGCTCCATCTTCATACAGCGATCCTCCACTGAAGAAATTTTCACTTCAGAGTCAGAAACTCTGGTTGCCAACTCCTTAATAAATGGTCACCAGTCTTTAATATCTTCGATGAGAGAAAACAGGGCCTGCTTGATCATCTGCAATTCAGTATACATCTGCTCTGGGGTTACTGGTATGCTGAGGCCTGGTGGCGGAGTCATCAGCGAGGTACTGCACCATGGGCGTTTGGTTTCCAGCATGGCACTAGGTCATGATCCCCCTCCGAATCTTTGGGGAGCAAAATTACCATCTTCTGAGGTTTGTGCATAGGATCCTCCATCGCAAAAGCCAGCAAAAGGGAAGAGCTCTTATGGAATAACCAATTGTTGCCTGTAACTGCCCGAGCTAGGGAACAAATAAATAACTTTAACCTGGGTCTTCCAGAGCTCCTCTAAGCTGCTGCTCACACTCTACAGGGCATCATGTGACTCCTCAGAGCTTGCGTTTTAATCGAAGTCTTCTGCTGTAGCCATCCTGCAACAGTTTGGGACTGAAAGAGAAATTCCCTGAACTGGGAAAGAAGTTTGCCAGAAACTGTGAGTAAGCCAGAGAAAAGGCGAAGGCTGATTTAAAGCAAAGAGACTTTGAAAGAGAAAAGGTGAGCAGGTGCCCTTTGCTTCAGGGACCTGGGGCTGTTGCTGAAATCCAGCTGAGGACAGAATCTGTTTATCTGGAGTTGGAGTTTGTGCTAAAAGAAAAGGTTGGAGAAACTGTTCTGGCTGCACAGTGGAGCTATTCCTTGATGAGAGGAAGGTGAAATTAAGTCTCAGCTTAATTCAGAGACAGGAAAAGAACTTGCTAACCCCTACCAAGTGGGGTCTGCTGGCTACAGGGAGGCCACTGGTGCATGCTGGGGGAGCTAGGGCACCCCATGACCTGTGAGGGAGCCGGGCTGTAGAGCCACTCCCAGGTCTGGGTCCTCTGTAGTTTGGTGGGCCTTGCATGGGAGCTCTGCAATGGGCCTGAATAGGTCGAAGGTGACAAGCGGCCAGATCTTCAATCAAAGGGACAAGCAGCCAGACCTTTAATCAAGCTCAGATCTTCAGAATACTCCCTGCTGCCCATTTGTATCTGCCTTTCTCGATCTGAACTCCTGTAAGGTTGGACTGGTGGAAGCCCTCTGCGCCAGAAACATTCCAGATCTCCAGGATCGTGAGTACCCAGGGCTTGCCCTGGCAAATCAAGTGGAGTAATTACTTATTTTGTTTAACAGTCAGTTGCATTGTTCTTAGGGTCCCAATGCTGGCCAACCTGCAGCACTGAGCATGCCTGCAAACTCCTGGGTACCCAGAAAGGACAGAGGGAGGTCACTGGTGCCAGTAAGGGTGGGCATCTGGGGTGGTCTGGCCTATGGGCCATGTTGTTACTAATTGTTCCAAATCATTCCTAACCATTTTTACTTCCACAGCTATCCTTTTTACAGGTACCCAGACCCTCACCCTTCCCCATAATAAAGCTGTGTTTTGTTTGTATGAAATTGCTGTGTGAAGGGTGCTTTGTGGAAACCAACTATAAAATGTATGTGGTATATGGTATTGGGAAACTATTTTGCATCCAGTGTGTGGGGTGGTTTGAAGGTGAGGTGGGTAGGTACAGCACCGCATACCAGGGAGTAATACCAGTCACACATCTGGCCCACTGCAACTTACTCTGGGTGGAGGCACAGCACCATTTTACTTATTTTTTGAGATAGAACCGCCAGATACCACTGTAGCAGGACTCAGGTCCCTTGACATGTGTGAAGTTAAACAGGCAGGGGTAGTAGCCCACTGGCATATGGCACCTGGGCTGCATTTTTGGAGGCACCACTGGGATCTCCTGTTTTCCAGCTGTGCCCACCATGGAGGACCAAACTGGAAAGACCACTGTCGTTTCCCCTACCCCCAGCTCTACCACCCCCAGGCTTAAGGTTAGGCCCAGAGAGAAAGATAAGGTAAAGTTAGTGGAATGGAGTGGAGGTAAGAAAATGGATCCCCAGAGGTTTCTTTTACTTTTACGGATACCCCCTGACATGGAAGAAGATGATATAGAAGGACATTTGTCCACAATAATGAAGTTGGGTAAGGTAAAAGTACAGGGAAAAATGCTTGATTCTCTTTTGGGGACTTTGACTGTGTTACTTGAGTGTAAAAATGTTATAGAAGCTACTTGGATGCCTGAGGCATTAATTCCCAAGGGAATGTCAGAAGCCTGGGCCATTGTGACTTCATTTAGTGTGGTTTCCTTGGGGAACAGATAATCTGAGCCCCCGCAGACCCCCCTCAAAATGTGAGGCCTCAGCCTTGGTATTTACCTGCTCCTTCAGACTCATATAGAAAGCTGAGAATGTTTTCAGGGGTGAAACCCACTCCTGCTGGGGAGAAGGATTATGTCATGGATAAACTACTGTATGTGATAACACTGCTACATGATTGGCAGTGTAATGAGGGGGAGAAATGCAAGAGGTTGATGGACAATGTGCGATGCCATACCCTCAATGCTATCTGGTCCCTACGGACCATGAGGCCAGTGTAGAGGATTATATAGCTACACTGGACAGTGCTTTTGGTAGCACCAAAACCTACAAAGATTTGTGGTGGGGGTTCAGAGCAGCCTGCCAGCAAAGGGGGGAGAACCTGGTGGCAACATTCCTGGTACTCCTGTCTGAGTATATGCAGAGGTTGGAAAAAGCCCTGCTAAAAGTGTACAGAAAAGGGGGGATACAGGCCACTGATCTAAATAGGACCAGTTGGTACAGGTGCTGAGGAGCTTGGAACTATTATTACTAAAGTTAGGCCTGAAAGATAGGCTGGGTAATCCTCCCTCCCTCCTCCTCCTCCTCAGAGAAGTGAGTGAGGTGGAGGAAAGTGATGCTCAGTGGAGACCCCATCTTGCAGTAGTAGCCACATCCCAGGTTCAGGAAGTTACTCCCCCCTCTGAGGCCTCTGAGATTAAAATGTTGATAAAGGAATGTAGGGAAGTACTGGATAAAGTTAATGCTAGTTCTATCAGGGCCCCTGAAGTTCCTTCTGGTTAACGCATTCAGTCAGCCCCAGTCACCCTCCCAGTGATGGGCCTGGGGTGCTGGCACAGGTGCCCCCTCTGGTTCCCCAGATTGAAACTTGCCTTCAGGTACTATGTCAAGCTGTCAGTGAGTTAAAGAACCAGGGGATGCTAAGGGTAGGTGACCCTGATTCAAGAGTGGCTATGGCACAAGCAATTGCTCCAGTTTCCACTCCCACTCCCTTAGTGTATTCAGGACCCCCAAGTCATCCAGAGCCCTGGACACCCTCTGCAATCTATTATTCAACAGGATCCAGAAGAGGCAATAATTTCTGCTACAGGTGTGGAAGGGATGGACATTTCTAAAAAGGGTGCCAGTTCAAGTAAGATCCCGCTCGAGTAAGAGACCAGTTGTTGGGGAGAGTGCTGAAGCTGAAGGGAAACTTCAATGGGGCCCGGTAAGGAAGCATACTGATGCCCAACAAGCCCAGCTCCACAGTTTATGTGAGGAAATCTTCAGCCATAGCTACAGCTCCTACACCCCCCAACATGGACAAGCTAGTGGGACCATCAACAGGGACCATCGTCATCATAAATGGAGTAGCCACACATGCCATCCTGGATAATGGCTCCCAGGTATGGATCATCTTCAAGTCTTGATGTGACAAACATCTGTACCAGTTAGAATTGCAGCCATTGGAGGGGTTACATGTGTGGGGACTCAGTGAAAAATCCTACCCCTATTTAGAGTATGTCAAAGTCTGGATGGCTTTCTCTGCAAAAGTGACTGGCGTGGAAGATGTGGTTGAGACCCTGGCTTTAATCTACCTAGGGACTGGTATACACGATGGGGTGCCTGTGCTAGTAGGTACCAATGCCCACATGTTCGGATGGCTGGCCCAGTTTTGCAAGGTCCGGGAGGCTGAACAACAAGGGAAAGAGCAGCCCATCCTTCCAGCAATAAAAGAAGTATACCGGAAGCAGGGCCAACCCGCAGCAGAAGAATCTGATGAATCAGTGGGTATAGTCTGGAGGCAGGATGCAGAAGAAATAGTGCTGCCACCCAATGCAGAGTGTAATATCAGTGGGGTAGTACAGTTGGAAAAAGAGGTGAAGAACCAGACATCAATGCTGGATTCACCGGAGGAACATGGGTTGCCAGCTGGCCTACTCGCAAAGCCCAGTGTCTTCCTGGCACAGGTGCATGCTTAAATCAGGAAAGTCATGGTTGTGGCGAGATAAGGCCATATTTCATTATTTTGGATCACATTTTATGTGAGAAATGCATCAGATGCCCATGTAGCCCATGTATGGGCAAGGAATCATGGGTAAAGAAATAAAAAAAACATAAGCCCCAGACTAAGTTTGGAATTCCTGTTACTGGGTAGAAAAGCTGTTTTTTGCTAGCCAGGAAACTGGAGTTAATTAAATTATCTAAAAGAAGACAAAATAATAATTAAACCAGCTGGGAGACCAGCTAGGCCCATTTGTTTGTGAAAGGATAGGACCTCATGAAGTTGGGATGTCTGGGCATCCTTTGTGTTGAGAGGTCTGCAGTGACTTATGCTCATTACAACTGAATAGGGCTACCATTTATGTAAACAGCTGTATTTAAGTGTTGAGTAATGATGACCATCTCTCAGCAGGGAGGCCTGGAATGTTCCCAGAAAATCTAATTTGAGCTGGCTACCTCATGTTTTTTTTCTCTATGTTCAGAAAACTGCATATCTGTGTTACTGTAATAACGTACTGAACTCTGATTGGTTGGGTAACCATAGACACTGAAATGTTAGCCAGTTGCAGGCCAGCAAACCTGCCCTCCTGAAACCCCTTTAAAACTAGGATGCAGAGGGGTATCTGAACCTTTTTGCTGCCTTCTGTTGTTTTCTTCCTTGAAGCAGTTGGGACCCTGCCTGTCTTTATGCAGAGACAATTTTCTCCTGGATCGCTGAGAGCCAAGACTTCATCTATCACACCTTTTAAAGACACTTCTGCACTTCAAAATTCCAACTAATGACTCAAGGTAGACTTTTAACCTCAGAGTTTAGAGTGTAGGTTTTTATGTATATTTTTCCCTTTTTTCAATATCCTGTAACCAAGGTCTAAATTATTTTGTCTTTTCATTATTTACTGTTTTCTTATTAATTTAATTAGTAAAGCATTTGGCTAATTTAAAAATAATTCTGTCTATGTCATTTGTGTGTGTGGCTGTCTGAGAATATGTGTGAACTTATATAGACTCTGGACGTATACATACGTCCTTAGTCTTCTAAGGGTTTTAAGGGCCAAAACACTACCAACAAATTCTGGTCAGATCCACCACGGCTGCATATTGAAGTCAGTGAGGTTGTGTGGAACTGTTAAGGAGACACAGAGAAACAACACAATGATTTTTAACTAGTAAGATTTGTTTTATTTTGCATTCTAAGGAAAGCAGACATATTATTAGGGAAATATATGGCAGTGTAGATTTCATTGGAAGGAATGGTAAGCAATATAGGTTTGACAGGTAGAATAGGTGGCAGTACATGAAAAAGTAATGGCTGGCATATGTTCAGTCTTGGGATTATTTACACAGTTTTATAGAGAAAAACAGGGGGTTTGTCCATGCAGTGATGTAAGTTATATTTAAGTAATGTGTTGATGTCAGGCAGTCAAGTGTAATGATGGACTTCATTAGGAGAGAAAATGTGAGAGTAACTTTTATAAAGGGTCGCTGTTGATAAAGTTAAGGTAGTTATGCCTGCAATAATGGGAATATCAGGACAGTATGAGGTCTATACAGGAGTGGAGTACAAATATGCACTGTGCCATACATACTGTATGCGTTCAGAGTACAGGCAAATGTGATATACAGGTTTATTTTACATATACAGTAGGTAAAAATAGGGATAGAGGCAACTGATAGAAATATAGATAATTACATAGATAGATATACAAATAGACAGACAGACAGAGGGAGAAGTAATAGTCATGATAGTCTTTGGAGAGGCAACTGCCCCTAGAGCCACAGTCATGTTCACTAATTTGGGTTGAAAAACTTTTCAAGCAGTACTATTTTGCTGTCAGTAATCACCTATGGATTTAAGCATGTATTGAAATGTCTTAAAACAGTTATAGTACAGGAAAAACAATGAAAGCAATTGTGTTATAGTTTAGCACTGAAACAGACATGTAACATACATGTTGCCACCTTGCTCCAATGAGCACCATCCCCAAAGCAGAGTGCCAGTCTTAAAGAGCATATGACACCTTCAGGATAAGTGAAAGAAAACATAATATTTAGACACAGTTCAGTTTATATTTCACATTAGTTCTGTATTTTCCCCCCATTATTTTTTACTGAGCCCATTTGCATGAAAAGAGGACCGCTGCTCCTGACATGTTCATGTATTCCTGGTGCTTTCTCTGTCTCTGCGGTCATAATGCATGGCTTGTGACATCACAGTTACTCCCATGACAGCAGACTGTGATGTCACAACATAGCATTATGACTTGAAGTAGGGAGTAAGCTATAGAGGAAGATGAACTCTAATAGATAAAGATCATATATTCATCCAAATGTCCTCTGTAATAAAAGATTGGCAAGAGAAATCTACAGAATATATTTAAAATGTAAACTGAGCTGTACCAAGTTATTAGTTTTTTTTCAAAGTTCTCACTGTGGCATCAGCAGCTCTGATCATAAAGAGGAGAGTTGAAAAAATGTGTCTCAGAGTAAGTGCAGAATAAGTTTTCTGAAATCTGTTTCAAGATATTAGGCCTTTCCTCTTTTGTCTTTTAATTTAATGATAAAAAGAAGTAGCACCTATGTTCTGAATGGACTAATGTAAATAATGACAGTCAGTGGTTTGAGATTTGCTAAGTGTCCCCAGGAGCATGGTGTGCTCCTTCACTGGCTAAAGAGTAGGCTGTTATAAAACAAATAAAAAAAATGAAAAAACACACAGATCATTCTACCAACAAGACATGCAGAGGTACAATAATTGGGGCAAGAGTTGTTTGGGACTGCAGCTTCCATTTTTGAAACTGAAAACATTTCATGTTGATCTTGTCTCCTGCTCTAGCCTGAAAAGAACATATTTTAAATGCCTGTTTTAAGTGTGTATAACGGACTGTTTTGCCATTTAGGGGCTAAAGAATGAATGTGTAACAGGTGATATTATGGTTACCTAGCAATTGTATGCCAAAGCAATGTAGGCATGTAATTAAGAACTGGATCAATAGAAGGCCATTGCCAGGTTATTATACATACTGGCTGAACTTAAATTATACCTAACAAATTGCTGCACAGTACTTTGAGGATGCGCAAAGTGTAAAACATCAGTCGGAAATTTTAGCAGCTGGACGCTGAGCTGGTGTCATAAACAAATATGTTAAAATTCTTCATGGATCTTATTTTTTCTAGCTGCTTTTTATCATCTTGTATTGAAAGACACCTGTATTTTCAACAAAGAGCTGTCTTAGCACTAGTATTACAAGATGTGCCAACGGTAATCACTGAATTCACATAAATGGAAAATGAAGGAGGTCTGCTTACTCCATTGAAATGCGATGTGTGCTGTCCCACTGTGTGTCATAGCAGCATTTCTAATTTTGGACTTGGCACCACCACAACAGGGAGTTCTCTATTTCTTTAACAACAAAAATTAAAAAACACACTTTACCATCAAAGTTTTTGTTTACCAAGTACTGTGCCCACGATTAAAATGATTTGAACTCCCTCCCCTCAACAATGTGTCCTGACATAAAACTGCAAGTTTAACTGTAAAGACAATTAAAAATGTATTTCTAAATGCATTACTAACACCAGTTCTTCATGATTAACATAATTTGAACCCCCTCTTCCCAAAAATGTGCCCTGACAAACTGCACTGGGGAAAGATTGCCTGGAACAAGATGCTATAAAAAAACTGAATAACAGGTTCCATGGAGTAAATGTTAACACCCTGTTTCTAGTGCCCCTGATAAAATAAAATAAAAAATACAGTTGAGATTTTTTTTAATGTCAGCTCTGATCAGAATAGCTTTTAAAATCACCAATTGTTTTCTTCTTCAATGTTTTCTACTACATCTCAAACTTAAAAGAAATAACATTTTTTATCATCAAAGTCTGTCTTCACCAAGAACTAAGCCCATGATTAAAATAATTTGAACCCCACTAAAAAATGTGCCCTGACATGAAACTGCATGTTTAACTGTAAAGACAATTAAAAATGTATTTATAAATGCATTACTAACACCAGTGCTTCATGATTAAAATAATTTGAACCCCCTCCACCAAAAAACTTTGCCCTGATAAACTGCACTGTGGGAAGATTGCCTGGGACAAGATGCAATAAAAAAAAACTGAATAACAGGTTCCATGGAGTAATTGTTAACATCCTGTTTCTAGTGTCCCTGATAAAATAAAATAAAAAATAAAGTTGAGATTTTTTTTAATGTCAGCTCTGATCAGAATAGCTTTTAAAATCACCAATTGTTTTCTTGTTCAATGTTTTCTAATACATCTCAAACTTAAAAGAAAAAACACACTTTATCATCAAAGTCTGTGTTCACCAAGTACTGAGCCCATGATTAAAATAATTTGAATCCCCTACCCCCAAAAATGCACCCTGACATGAAACTGCATGTTTAACTGTAAAGACAATTAAAAAATGTATTTCTAAATGCATTACTAACACCAGTGCTTTCAAAGTTTTGAAACTACTAAAAAGACAAATTATATATTAACTACAGATATATATATGTAATGTTTTCTTTCTGTTAATTTCTTTTATCTACCTGGTCCCTGGCGGCTCTACATCCTGTCGGATTCCCCCAGTCCCGTCCCCTGCTCACAGTCTACCCTTCCAGCTACCCCACGGCTTTCCCCCCTGTGGTGGGGCAGCGGAGATCCCTCTCAACCCGCCTAACTCCGGATTCGGTTCTGGAAGGGTTACTGCCCGTCATGGTGGCGGCGCCTGCGGGGACCGACCATCACTCTGCACACCAGTACCATTTTTTTCCTCCTGTAATTGGTTGCCCTAGACGAAGTGTGTAATGACGCCCAAGGAGTGAGCGCGCATGCTCCTGTACATGCTCCTCTGAACGTCTGCCTAGTCCCCCACTTCTGTAGCTTTTCAGTGTGCCAGCCCCTTAGCCTCTGCCGGGGTCAGTTGTGTGCCAAACCGCTGAAGTCCCCCTACCCCGGGGAAGGAGAGCAGTCCTACGGATGCTCAATCCCTCTCCTCCCCTGCCAATCCCCGGCAGCCCATGCTTGTTTCTGAACACGGGTCGCTGGCATAGCACAAGGTAAGGTGACCAGTGCCTCAGCCCTCAGTGCCACCGTGCCATATATAAAATGTTTAAGAAAAACCTGTGGCTCTTAACTGTGAACTAGAATGTGTGTCTTGGTCTTCTTCTGAGGCCCCAGGTGGCTCTGGTAATCATTTGTTCCAAAGGTTTTTTAAGTCAAATTGAAGGCATATAATAACTTCTGTTCTCCTAGTCCTTAATAAAGGCATTAAGTATCTTCTGTTCTACACAGCACAGACAGGTCCCAAACTAGTGTGTCTTGTTACAGCATGATAGAGCCACCTCATGCTCCTCCCACATGAATCAAAAAAAGTTGGGGGTGGATATTTAGGAGCTTCTCGGGTGGAGGTGGGGGCAGATATTACTTCCAAAAAAAACCTAATGCTGCCTTCCACTACTCAGGTTCCAGTTCTTGTACTACTCATTTAAGAAAGAAAATAGTACCCTGCAACTATTGACTAACATGAAAGCGTATTTATCTGAGGGCAGAAAACATTGCTTGGAGCAGGGTAAGGTGGAAGAGACTATTTACACCTTCAAGTCAGTTCCACAGAAAGAAAACATGACATCACTCCTTTTGTACATTCAAAATGTCTGTAGGCTCCGCCTACTGCAGCTATAAAAATGAAGTTCACTAGGGACTTCTTGATAAAGGAGGGGAGGAAATATGAAGGGTCTCAGGAGGATCTTGTGGTTAGATTTGAACCGAGCACTGCATTTCTGGGAAAGACACATAATTGGGTGTATAGGGCCCCCCTCCCGAAGCCTATACACACCTGTGGCTTTCTAGTTTGTGGTGCCATGGTTGAAGGGGATCTAACCAAGGAACACAGACTCGAGACTGTATTTATATCCCCTCGCATTGAAAAAGGGTTTCTTGGACCTCTTCCCCCCCGTCACAAGAGGGATTCGCCGTGACGCAGAGAGAGGGAAATCCAACCCCACAGGAATGGGCTTGTGACAACGGTGCATGTAAAGAATGTAACTGACAGAGAAGTGATCATCAGAAAAGGATGTACTTTAACTCGTTTACTGTGCCAACATGGTGGTACAGCCAGCAGCTTCTGGAAGGGGTTACCCACCTTGCATTGACCCCAGCCTGTTCGATCTGAGTGATTCCCTGAGGAGTGGAAGGCCAGAGTTCGACAAAAGCTGTCATCCAGAACTAAGGTGTTTTCCCTACATGAATGGAATGTCTGGTGTGTGACAGGGGAGCAACATCACATAATGCTCATGGACCAAAGCCCCTTTAGAGAGAGGTCCAGGTGGCTCGCCCCAGCTGACATAGATGTGAGGAGGCACCTTCAAGAAATGATGGATGAAGGTAAAATTCAGCAGTCAAGGAGCCCATATGCCTCACCCATAGTGGTAGTGAGGAAGAAATGTGAGACCATTAGGATGTGCATGGACTACTGCACACTGAATAAATGAACTTTTTCCAACCAGTATACGATGCCACGGATTCAGGACACCTTGGATTGCTTGAACAGCAGCCAGTGGTTTTCAGTTTTGGACTTGAGAAGCAGCTATTATCAAATTTCTATGTCTCCCCAGGACTGGGAGAAGACCACTTTTATCTGTCCCCTGGGATTTTATGAGTTTTTGAGGATGCCCCAGGGCATTTTGGGTGCCTCTGCCACTTTCCATTGCCTATTAGAGAAGGCCATCAGGGATGTGAATTTGCTGGAGTGTTTAGTGTACTTGAACAATATAATCATATTCAGCAAGACTCTAGAAGAACATGAAGCAAAGCTGTTTAAAGTGCTGGACCGTCTGAAGGAATTTGGCTTAAAACTCTCCATCAACAAGTGCCAATTCTTCAAGGCTTCTGTTAAGTACATTGGGCACATAGTGTCATCAAACGGTATTCAGAAGGACCGCAGCAAGGTTGAGGCACTTACCACTGGGCCAAAACCTAAGAATTTGAAGGAACTGCAGCGGCTTGTGGGATTCTGTGGGTACTGCAGGAGGTTCATTAAGAATTACACCGGAGTGGTTTGACCCCTTCTGAACTTGTTACAGGGTTATCCTTCAGTCAACAAAGGTGAAAAAAAAAAAAAACAGACTGGAGCCTCACTGAGTCACCAAAATACTTTAGACCATCCGAACCATTCAGCCCCAGGTGGACTGAGGAATGTGACCAGGCTGTTGAGGACATCATATACTGCCTAGCCCATACCCTGGTCTTGGCTTATGCAGACCCATAGAAACCCTATGTCCTACATGCACATGCAAGCCTTGGCAGCTTGGGGTGGCCCTACACCAAGGATACCCAGAGGGCTTGCATCCAGTGGCCTACGCAAGCCAGAGTTTGAATCCTAAAGAACGTAAATACCTGGTGCACAAGCTTGAATTCCTGGCACTGAAATGGACCATCGTGGATCAGTTTCATGATTATCTGTACAGGATGAAAATTACTGTAAAGACTGATAACAACCCCCTAACATATGTACAGACAACAGCCAAATTGGATGCAGCTGGTCATAGGTGGCTGTCAGCCTTTTCCACCTATGACTACTGCATCAAGTATCACCCTGGGTTGCACCACACAGATGCTGATGCCTTCTACTGATGCCCCCCAGCTCATCAAGAGGAGCGCCTCAGCTGGGTGAAGATACCTGAGCAGATCATGTAGACACTGTGCATGAAGTTCAACAATGAAGAGTTTCCCTCTGCTGCAGTTGTCCCGTATCTGGTGGACAGTCTAGAAGCATCTGAGAGCTGTCTCGCTATAGTGTACTGTCATCTTAACTGCTTTGGATATGAGGTCCTTGCCACTGGTGACCACCCAAGATTTGATAAGAGAACAGTGGGCCAGCCTGGCCATTGGAGAAATTGTTCAGGTCTTTCAGAGGAGGGGTGGTCTGACGCATGTAAGCACCAGAGACCCTGACACCTGATTGATGCTGTGAGAGTGGTTGAAACTTAAAATGAGGAATGGGTTGCTGTACAGAGAGGTGCAGGAACAGCAGGGGGCATCATGTGTACAATTGGTGTTGCCAGACTGATTCCATTACACCATGTTGAAGGCTCCCCATGATGACATGTGCCACCTGGGCAGCGAATGCACCCTTGGTTTGGTTCGAAGCAGATTCTATTGGCAAAAAATGGGACAGGATGTGGATGATTATTGCAAGACCTGTCGTCGGTGCATCCAGAGGAAAGCTCTTCCCCAAAAGACCGCCCCTCTAGTCAACATAGTCACAAGTGCCTCTATGGAGCTGGTGAATATTGCTTTCCTCACCTTGGAACTGGACTCCAGAAACATCTCAAACATACTAGTAGTCACAGATCATTTTACCCGGTATGCCCAAGCCTACCCCAGCAAAGATCAGAAGGCTTCTACTGTTCCCAAGGTGCTAGTTGAAAAATTCTTTGTACACTATGGGGTGCCACAAAGGATTCACTTTGATCAAGGCTGTGACTTCGAAAGTAGGCTATTAAAAGAACTGTTGTCTCTGTGAGGGGTCAGAAAGTCCTGCACAACACCTTCCCAAGATGACTCCCAGCCTGAAAGATTCAACTGAACTCTGTTAAGACACCCTGGGCACCTTGGACCCCAGAGACAAGCGTACCTGGAGTCAGTGAGTTAGCATCTTGATTCACACCTACAACTGTACCAGGAATTATGCCACCAGGTTCTCTTCCTATAGCCTCATGTTTCGGAGGGAGGCCCATGTCCCTATGGATCTATGCTTTGGAGTGTCAGCAGATGGCATTAAAGATGGTGACTACCTACAGTATGTGCGTAAGTTGAAATAACAACTGAATGATGCCTATCGCCTAGCTTTTGAGATGGCTAACAAAAGAAATCAAACCGACAAGGAGAGATATAAGAGAGTTCAGGCACAAGACCAGATGCCAGGCAACAGGGTCCTACTAAGGTGCTTGGGCATTCCAGGAAAGCATTAGATGGTTGATCGCTGTGGAAGCACACCATTTGTGGTACTGGAGAAAATAAGATTTGATCAGAAGGGGAAACTTGAGGCTACAAAGTGTACCATAGGAATCATCTACTGCCCATCAGAGATGAGGTGGTTGGCTCAGCATCTGACACAGTAGATCCTCCCACATCTACAATTACCTGAGCTGCTGCACGCAGACAATGGAGAGAGTCAAACAGTGAGTATTCTGAGGTTGGTCTTGCCCGGGCTGAAGAAGTGACAGATGGAGAAGAGTTGGCTGATGAGTCAGAAAGAGAGTTTTATGGCCCACCTGTCTGTTTTTATCCCACTCTTGAACTGGCTAAACTGTTTCAGGGAATATCCCTGACAAGAGAGACAGAGATTCAAGATGATGATGAACCTGAAGAAGCGGACTAGCCTGTGTCTGTGGAGCGGGGTGCTGAATGGGAAGCTGCTCTCACTACACCCCTTGAAAGGACCACCCCAAACTTGAACACTAGTCCAGCTGAGCCTTTTGAGTGCTTTCAGAGCAGCTCCCCTGAGCCAATGCCTTTTGGAGAGCCCACTTCGGACTTGAATTCTGGTCTGACTGCATTCTCTGAATTGCCACAAGAGAGCACCCCTGAGCAGAGTGTTGAAGGTGATGTGATGACAGAGTACCCTGTAACAGAAGAAGAAACAGGCACGGGGCAAGTGACATTTACTCCACCTCTGAACTGGCGGTGTCCACTAGGACTGAGGAGCAAGAAACCCCAAGAAGGTCAGGGAGGACTGTGAAACCCATTCTCACATTGACCTATGATACCCCAGGGGCTCCCTTTGACCTACCCCTATTCATAGTGTACAAAGGTATATACGGTATGTCACCCCCAAGTTAATACCCAAAGTTTACACGTGTTCTGCTGGTGCTAAACCCCCCTAGGCCAGAAGGGAAGGTGGCAAAATAAAAAAGGAGGAGGTGAAAGTGTACCAAAGAGAAACAAATGGTAAAAAGTGTATTATCACTGTGAGTTCAAAATATATGCAGGTCTGAACAACTAAAGGGGGTGCAAGTATGGGCGCTATGCATAGCATACCATGGTGTTTGGTAACTGTCAAACGGGAAAAATGTTTGATCTTATAAATTGTACATAATGTTTCATGTTTCTACTTGTTAAATACCTGAGTAGACAGGAACCAAGTGACTAGGTGGAAATGTTTGCCATATATTGAATGTTAAGGTTTACGGTTTTGCCTCTTTACAGGTTCCTAACCATGGGCTTGGTGGGGACACCAAGCATTTTAGAGGGGAATGTAACCCCTCTGGGGGGCTTACCTTTCTGTTCCACTCTCCTGGGCCCCCACATTGCAAATCAGCCCAAATCAGGGTTGCAGGGGTCCAACAGCGGTACCGGTGACATGGGTTTTGTGTTTGAGGAGGTCTGCGGTCATTTCATGCACAGTACTGCATTGTTTTGGCTGTTTCAGCGTCTGTTCAACTGTCTCTCCAGTGCTCCCAGTCCCTTTGGCAGACTAATTGGGGACCGGTGGCATGGAGGAGGCATGTCAGGAGCGACTCTATATGTTAAAACGGCACCTAAGAGCGCTGTGGAAATCAGGGGGTTCATGCACATTAATAAGCACCCTCCTGAATATTAATGAGGTTGCCAGTGCTCCGGAGGACAGTTTGGATCGAGTTAGCAATGGGCAGAAGGAGGGCTGAATTGTAATAAATCTGCAGTCGCTCAGCAGAGAAAGGGGGCTGCTATCTATCAGTGGGATTGTTTTTATTTAAATGTGCATATTATGGCTGGCAGGACACTTTGAAGTAGGGAATCCATAAACACCACTGTGGGACTGTGTGGGATCAGCCATGTCTTGACTCTTTTATCCCTTATGGACAGCCAATTGAGTAATTAGGCACCCAGAACTGTGAAAGAGGGCTCATGGGAGAAGCCTGAACTACTATCAGGTGCCAAGAGACTTATCCAATAAATAATCACAGAGGGTTTGTAAATGTGATTGATGGCTGAAATGAGCCAGTTCAAGGGCAGGATTCTGAGGAGAAATCCCAGAGACTTTGGGCAGTTAAGTGAGTCTGTGGTTGGGCTCTGATGGAGTCTGAAGGGCTCTGTGCTACATGAGAAATCTTCTAAGGCTTTCCGCAGGGCTTAAATTGGAGTAAAGCGGAATTTGCCAGAGGAGTAGTAAAGAAGTGCTCTTGCTGTTTGGAAAAGCTGTGCATTTTGAACTAATCATTTCAGGCAGCTGGTTGGAGCTTACATTTTTTCTTTTTAAATTTAAAGTTTATTGATTTTACAAATACACATCAGGATAACAAACATACAATGATATTACAGCTATTCCCTCCCCCTCCACTCCCATCCTCCCCCACGTCTCCCCTCCCTTCACCCCCCCCCATGGTGCCACCTGTAAAATTCAAAACCCAGGGGGAATCCAAGGAGCTTCAAAAGGCCCTTTAAGATGAACATTAGATTGACCAAAGGTCCACTGCAAACCTTATCCTTAAAGTGAATAGAGGGCATGGAGTTTTTCCCATATCTTCTCGTATTTGCAAGTATGGTTATACAAACTTGATGTCATCCTTTCTGTGTGAAGATTGGAAAGTAATTCCTGGACCCATTCTAAATAAGAAATGGGCAATGGGTCCATCCAGTGCCTAAACACTAGTTTTTTCACTGAGAGGGCAATCATGGTAATATGATACCTACGATCCATTACTGGAAACTCACTAAAGTCACCCACCAGGCACACTTCTGGAGTGAAACAGTCCTGTAAACCCAATAAAGGATCTAGCCTGTCCTTGATAGTTTCCCATAGAGGAGTGACTTTGCTACACTTCCAAAACATACGTTGCAGGGTGCCTACATCCTCATTACACCTGTTACACAAGGGCGTGCTCCTTCTTCCTATCTTATGCAATTTATATGGTGTCATGTACATGTCATTGAGAATCTGTAACTGCATTAATCTTAACCTATCTTGGGTAATGTAGGGGTGACAACTTTCCCAGATTTTCTCCCAATTAGGTAGTGTTTGTTGATACAGGTCAGTCCAGTATCTCAGTATCCCATCTACCATCGGAAACACCTTACTATACAGGTTGGCATATATGTTGGAGACAGCATGTGGGGCAACAACTAGGTCACTAAAATCCTTCAACGGGTTATTCGATTGTGGGGGTACTGCTGTATGTTTCAAATGTTGAACAAGCATATGCCTTACTTGATATACTTTGAAAGCCCTTTTATGTTAAGCCCCAAACTTAGCCAGGATTTCCGCAATAGATAGCCAGTCCCCATCCCCTTTAACCAACTCCTCCACCCTAGTCTCATCTAACTGCATGTCTTTGAGAACCATTCACAACTATTTAAACAAAGGGAAGACACTGACAAAGGGTTTTAACTTCCTGCATATGCCCCAGGCCAATGTTCCAGGAATTTAACACATCCTTTGTCTTGTTACCATAGATAAAACAGTTTACTGGTCATTTTCCTGTGGATTTGTTTATTTTACATCACTTGGCAATGGGAGCAAATCTTCCCCCTGGAGGCACACCACCAAAATTGATCTGTCCCTGCTCATGTGTGAGCCTTGGGTTTACCCATGTAAACCTCCTCCTGTCTTTTCTATCTCTCTCCATTTGTTATCCACTGTGTCAACTTCCTCTCTCCTCCTACCCCACGCAACCCCCCACTGTAAGCATCTTGACATCCTACCTTCATTATGGAACCTTGGCAAATACCCTTTATTTCTATCTGAGGCACCCCATTACTAAGGACTGGGTGCAAATGACCACCCTGGCTGGAAAAATCATATTTGAGCACCTGTCGTTAGCAACCCACCTTTGTTGGGACCCTAGGCGACTGCACTGTATCCAAACCTGCAGCATGCAGAGGAAAGACGTTACATGGTATGAGCTACGGGAGATATCCCTCAAACTGCTGCTCCTCCTACTTCTCATGTCTGGTGGGATCCACCCAAACCCTGGCCCTGGCTCAAACTTTAAGATAAAGCCTGCAAAAACTGAAAATGGGCTATCCATTGTTACCCTAAATATCTGCAGCCTCCTTCCTAAGCTGGCATCTCTTCAAGCCTTTATTAGACAACATAATCCTGATATACATGTAATTATTGAGACCTGGCTAACACCTAGCACTCCAGATCATGCAATCTCGCTCCAAGGCTACAACCTCTTCAGACTTGACTGGTAAAAGAAAGGGGGGGGCAGATGTGTTATCTATATAAAGGACTACCTCTCATGCCACTTTGCCAGTTTCTCCCCAGAAAACACCCTAGTACAACTTCTCCCTGTCAAGCTTCTCCTTGGTGCCCATAACAAAGTGCTTACCATGGCTGCAGTCCATATTCCTCCTAAAGACCCACGAGCCAGGCTCCAGTCTATCCTTGAATTTGCAAGATTACAACCTCCTGACTATGAGCTCCTCCTTCTCAGTGATTTCAATATAAATTGGCTTGCCTCAGATATCGGACCCAGCAGGTATACCATCCTAGCAACCAACCTAACACAGATGGTCAACTCCCCTACTAGAAAAAAACTACAAGACTGGAACCAGCACTCATATTGACTGGATTCTTACTAATCGCCTGGATTGGATAAAAAACACCACTGTTCTCTCCGACTCCCTCAGTGACCACTCCCCTGTGATCTGTATCTGGACAAATAAATTCCACAAACCACCTCCTAAAACCATCCTAAGTCGAATGCTACCACACGGAAACCTTGCTAAACTAAAGGCCTGCCTCCTACAACAAGACTGGTCCGCTATCTACAATACGTCGGATGTGGACGCTGCCCTAGACTTCCTCATTAAAACTTTCAACACTGCCTGTGACACCTACGCACCTTTCAAAAAACGTAAAATCAAAGCCCTCTCTAATCCCTGGCTAACAGCCAAACTACTGGCTCAGCTTAAAGCACGTGACCATCTTTGGCTAGCCTAGGGCCACAGGCTCCATAACAGACTCACTTAACTATAAACAGGTGCAACCTATGCACTACAAATCAGGCAAATGAAGAGCTCCTATTTCAAGAATGCTCTAGAAACCACCTGGGGTGATGGGAGATCTTTCTGGGACAATATATGTAATATTACGGGCAAACAGTCTAAATCCTCTCCCACGGCAATGAACATTGATGGCTCCACTACCCGTGACCCGAAGACTATGGCCAATGCCCTAAATAAAACCTTCACTGACCTCAGTGGTGTCCTCTCACCAGACTTCTTCCAGGACTTGTCATTTCCAAAACTCGTATCCCAAACCACCTCGCCAGACAAACCGCTATTTCACTTTAAATAGTTAAGACATATGAAGCCTACAGATACATAAAAAGGCTTGCTCTAAATCTAGAAATAGCAGTGACACCATTGATCTAAAACTTGTCCTCACCTTGGAAGAAGTGATCCACCCTCACCAAAATTCTCAACCTCTCCTGTGCCAAAGTCAAATCCCCAACACATGGAAGGCCGCTATAGTCACACCAGTGCATAAAGGGCGACAAATCCACACCAGGGAACTATCGGCCCATATCTACTCTCCACCCCTCTCCAAAGCTCTTGATCGGATCGGATCGCGTGATCAACTTCAGACTACCTGCAAAAGTACGATCTACTCTGCATTCAGCAACTCGGATTTAGGAAAGGACACAGCAGTCGATGGCCCCTACTTGATTTCTTTAGTGAAACTCACAAAGCCTTGGATATGGTTATTTAACCGAGCTGTTTTCATAGACCTCACAAAGGCCTTTGACACTTTTCACCATAGCCTTCTAATCTCTCTTCTGCTCAACATTGGCTAGCTGAGGGACCTGGAGCCTTGGTAAAAGTTACCTGGCACAACGTTCTCAAACAGTAAAAATCTCTGAGGTTCTCTCTGACTCCAAACCGGTCCTCTCTGGTGTCCCCAGGGCTCAATTTTAGGTCCTCTCCTCTTCAGCCTATTTCTAAACTTGCTTCCCAAATCCTGCCCTGAAAAATTAATACTCTATGCTGATGACGCTGTAATTCTCTCCTCCCATAAGGATCCAAATCCACTACGACAGAGCTTGCAGCTTGCTTTCTCATGTGTTGAAAAGTGGTTCCTTGAGCACAAACTGGTCCTAAATCAAAAAAACAAAAGTCATGCTTTTCGCCAGTCATCAAAACAGAAATAGTCATACTCCACTCATCATAAAAACTTCTCTTGGAAATACACTAGAACAAGTGAACACCTTCAAATACCTTGGTATCACTTTTGACGAATGTCTTACTTTTGCGGCCCATATCGATAACACTGCAAAAACAGTGCACCAACGCATTGGAATTTTGTACCGGAACTGTCAATTTTTCAACCAAGCTGCCTTGAGGATTGCTGTACAAAGCTCCATCATCTCAATCATAGACTATGGTCTAATTGTCTATGGCTCAGCTACTACCACTGCACTAAAGCGCATCTCAACAGCACTAAACAAAACCTGTCGACTCCTCACTGGAGCACAGAGATGGACCCACACTTGTGACCTCTACACGGAAACTGGTTGGTTGCATCTTTCCAATTGCCTCATGTATCTCACCTGTGTGATGGCAAAAAAATCAATCTTGGGACTCACTCCTCCATGTATCCAGGACCTGCTCTGCCTGAACAATGGCACTCGTACCACCAGAAGATCTGACCACTAACCTTTCCTTGTCCCTAGATGCCAGACTGCTCAGGGACAAAGATCTTTTACATACCGTGCCCTTACCTGGTACAATGCCCTTAACCTGCCCTCCCTATCCTCCATGACATTGGGAGCTAACCATACTTTACACTCACCTCACAGCCTCCAGCTCCTGTGACTGCTTTGACTAAAGTCTCATCCCACTGAGTGCACTTACATTTGTTTCACTCAACCACCATGGTCTCCTTTGACAAAGACAAATGAGTACCACTAACCTGGTTCTGTCTGCTCCTAAACTTTATTTCTCCTCTCTTCCTCTCAAGCTCTTCAATCCTTATTCCTTGCCCTTGACACTGCCTCTGAGTTCCTTTTTCTTTTCTGTACATAAATGTTACTGTTTAAGTTGTGGCCTTGTTAAACGGCTTACTGATTGTTTGTAACACTGTCTACTATGTTTTTGTACTTAATGACGTGGAACCTTTGTAAAAGAGCCTTGGCTCAAAGGTATTCATTCCTAGAACAATAAACTTCAAACTTCAAACTGGGGGATCCAATTATTGGGAATCGTTTTCCCATCAATTCTGAAATTAGGATTCCTGACTATGGGTTGTGCCAGATTTCTTGTGTTTGCATAATTCAGTGAGGAGCACAATTGAGAATGGGTATGCACTGAATGGCCAATTACTGACTGGCGCAGGCCTATAGGTAGCACACACGTGTTAGTATAGGGCATTGAGGCTGGGGAAATTCCATTAACCTCCATCATATCTCTCTCTACACTGAACCAGAAGGGAATGTAAGGAGAGGAGTCTAGAACCTCCTTCGGAGTAGTCCACCTCAGGTACTTACTTGCTTGACTGGCCCAATGATAGAGACTGAAATGGGGTAATTCCAGGCCACCCAGATCTTTAGGGGCTGCCAGTTTTTGAAACGCTCTCCTTGGAGACTTTTCCAACCATATGAAATCCATGATATATGTATGAATTGCCTTGAACCAAGCTTTGGGTAGCCACTGATTCATAAGGTTGATGGGGTAGAAAATCCTTGGGAGAACATTCTTCTTAACTATGTTGATACATCCCCATAAAGATAATGGAAGACTTCTCCAATGCTTTAAGTCCAGTTGTATTGTCTTAAGCAAAGTGTCCAGATTTAATTTCTTCATCTGTGCATCACTTCTAGCTAACTGTATACCTAAATACTTCAGGGATTTAGGTGTCCAGTTAAGCCCCAACTGTAGAATATCCTGTTTGATCAATCTGGAGTTAAAGGGACAAACAGATGTTTTATCTGCATTAAGTTTGTAATTGGATAGAGTGCTGTACTCCTCAATCAATTTCAAAACCCCTGGAATGGAGTCTCTTGGTCGGGATACATGCAGCAAAATATCATCTGCATAAACTGCTATTTTCTCCTCCCTATCACCTAAAGATATACCATAAACCAATGGGGATCTCTTCATGGAGATTATAAGGGGTTCCAAATAAAGGTTAAATAACAAAGGGGCAACGGGCATCCTTGCCTTGTTTCAGCTTGCAGAGAGAAGCAGTGTGAAAACACCCCGCTGCAGTAAACGCGAGGGCAGCTGGGTTAGCATATAGAGATTTGATCCATACAACAAACCTGGGTTGGAACCCAAATCTGTACAGGGATCTGAACAAAAACTGCCAGTCGACTCTGTCAAAAGCTTTCTCTGCATCCAGGGAGACCAAAGCCATAGCTTGAGGGGCATCCCTGGACACAGAAAAAAACATGAGCCAGTCTATGGAGGTGATCCACCAAAGACCTCCCTCGCATAAAGCCCACTTGGTCAGGTCCAATGGGACATGATAGAACCTTCTCCACTCTTTCTGCGATCAACTTAGAAAGTATTTTAATGTCATAGTTAAGAAGTGATATGGGTCTATAGCTGGACACCTGGGTTGGATCGCTCCCTAGTTTAGGTAGAATTATGATTGTGGCTTCTAAAAGCCTTGGATCCACTTGTTCAGCCTCCAACATATGCTTCAACACTACTAATAACTATGGGACCAGCTGTTTCATGAATTTTTTGTGAAAGATCAGCAAAAACCATTTGGGACCGGGAGCTTTATCCAAGGGGAGGTCCTTGATTACCCTAATAATATCTTCTTCTATAAAAGGAGCTACTAGTATCTCAGCCTGAGAAGTAGTCAGAGTAGGTAAAGGAATTTGAGCTAAGTATTGATCAACCCTGTCTTGCGGAGGCCTATCAGGCATTTGGCTATACAACCCCCTATAGTATTCATCGAATTCCTTAAATATATCCCTAAAATTAACTTAAGGGAACTGTCTGTTTCTGCCTGTATAGCTGTAATAAACCTCAAGGTTTCTGTTTTTTTCAGTCTAAGGGCTAAAAGTCATTTGGCCTTTTCTCCCTGTTCTGTGTACTTCGCCCTAGTTCTGAATATGGTCCATTCTGCCTTCTCCCTAAGTAACTCACTGTATTGATCCTTAAGTTTAATAAGGATCTCCTTATCTCGGTCACTGGTCTTACTCGAGAGGTGTTTCTACCTATCCCTAATTTGAGATAATAAGGAGTTGGCCTCTTCCTCTCCTTTCTTCTTCCTGGCTTCTTAATAAATTCCCCTCTTCTATAGCATTTGAGAGCCCCCCATTCCATGGCTGGATTTTCTGTTGAACCCCAGTTATCCTTTTTAACATTATCTAAACTTCCTGCTATCTGTGTGGTGATATCTTTGTCTTTCAAGATCTGATTATTTAGTCTCCAGACTTTATCCACCGGTTGGGTGGCAGAGATAAAGAGTTTACTGCTAACCATAGAATGGTCAGACCCCACACCATGTTCCATGCCACTGTCCAGAAGCCCCACCAGAAGTGACTGACTCAAAAGAAAGTAGTCAATCCTGGATGCCGACCCATGAACAGGGGAATGGAACATACATTGCCTGGCTGAAGGATATAACACTCTCCAGGGGTTGCACAGGCCCATGTGGTCTATCAGTTCTCTTATTGCTCTCTGTGCCAGTGAAAGTCCTGAGCCTTTCCTTCCCTCTGACTTATCTAAATTGGAATCAAATGGGAGTTTCCAATCTCCCCAGTATGATTGGGAGGGATAAGAAGGGTGATAGTAGCATGAGTATGTCTGTAAAAAAGGAGGGTGAGTCAGAATTAGGCCCGTAGGAGCATCCCATCACAAGCTCTGGGCTTAACATCTTGCCTCTGATCAAAACATAAGCCCTTGTGTATCCCTGATACACTAATTACAGACAAAGGGAGAGAGCGAGCCACAGAATGTCCAGCTGCAAAAACTTGCCCCACATGTTGCCTCCTCAATAGATTGGCTTCCTTTTCTAGTAGGTGTACCTCCTGGAGCATCACAATGTTCCCCTGGAGATACCCCAGATGCTTAAGTATTTTCACCATCTTCACTTGTTGCCTAACCCCTTTAACATTCCAGGAAAAAACCTTAAGTGACAACACCATATTTAAAATATTTTAGCTGTGCTTGCCCTTGGGTCCTGCAAAAGTATGCAACCGTTATATATAGCCCCTCTTGTTCCATCAGGCACCATAACACCCTTTTGTCCCTCCCATTATTCTCCAACAGCCCCCCCACTCCCCTGAACCCCATGATCCCCAAGCCCTCCTTCTATCCTCTCCCCCACACAACACCCAGAGAACATACCCCTACTGCCTGACACCCCGTCATTCCTAAGCACCCAGATCAGATACCAAATACTAGGGCCGTATAGGTTCCCCCCTCCCCTTCCCCAGCAAGACATTCTTTGGCCTGTGACATCCAGCTTGCTGACCATCCACCCGACAATATACTGCATATAACAATCCCATTGATATTAGCTATTTAAACCCCCATATGACCCTTTTACCTATAACAAGGATTAACATTAATAACATTGTGCGCTTTTAACAGTATCCTTTGAATTCCCACCCGAGTAATTGCCAACACATAACCCAGTTTCTCACAAAGTCACATCCTAGCAGATCGAGGCAGCTTGATGGAATTATATTCACTTCTCCAGACCAAAATTAAAAGTCACCGTGAGAGGAAAAAAACAAAAGAGTTAACAGGATCCCTGTCATGCCACTGTTTACATAATGGGAAACTTCCTCTTATCTTCAGAGGAGACAGTCCATTAGCTTGGACCTCTCTGGAAGCCCCAGTTACATAACCCAAAACGTAAATGTAACTCTCAACTGTTAAACACACGGGTGGCAGGTTACTGTCTTAAATACAATCCGTTATAAGACCAATAAAGAAAAACGCTGGGTCCCCTCACCTGTTTCTGATCCCGACTACGGCACAAAGTTCCGACCTCAGGGGTGGTCACTGCAAGACTCCTGTTCTGATTCCGGCCCTGGAGCACTCGGCCATTTCAGTGATTGCATCATTCAATTGTTAAGCCCAAAGAAATCGAGTTGCTAAGATACATAGAGGCTGGTACCTTTTTAGTGTGATCCAAAAGTTCAACCTTCCACTGCAGTAAACTTTGATGCACTGTAGAAACACAAAAACGGCTGCCAAGCGAGCCCTGGTGGCTTCCAGGCCACAAAGAACAGAGACCAATACCCACAACTGCACATTTGTCTTTCGGGGTTGCACGCCTTACATTAGTAACAGTCTCACCATGATATCTGGAAAAGTCTGAGAAACAGAAAGTTACTTTAATTACCTCCGTGCTGCATCATAGGCCTCTCGCCGATGGAAAACGCCTGCTTACTCACCAGGCTGCTTCAGAGATCAGATAACAACACTGGTCTTGCCTTCTACAGTGTCTCCATTGCTATGTCCACCTCTTCAAATGTAGACCAGGTCCCATCTATGATGGCAGGATAGGCCATCCGGAATTTGATGCCAGACGCTACGCACTTTGAGACAATAAGGTAAAACAAGGGTCATCTCTGTCTGACCATTGATGGGAGGTCCTGGGTGACCCGAATCCTTTTTTCTTCCCATTGCATGTATTGAATCTCTCACAGTTTACTGAGTACATGCTGTTGCTCCTGAAAGCTTAGAAATCTAAAAATAAGGGGTCTGGGAGCAGATTCGGGGTCTGGCATGGGCCTGAGCACCCTATGAACCCTCTCAATAATGTAGTTTGCTCCAAAAGGAGAGGGTCCAGTTAATTTCACCAGCAATTTCTGGATGAAGGTAATGGTGTTGGATCCCTCTTCTCGTTCTGGGAGTCTGATCACCACAACATTGTTCCTTCTGCTGCGCCCCTCCAAGTCCTCAGTCTTAGCTTTGAGCTTTTTAATCTGCTGCCTGTTGGTCATAATTAGTGATTTCAGCTTATCTGCATGTTTTTCAATGGAGATAACTCTCACCTCATCGTCGGAGGATCGCTTGGAAACATCTTCCAGAACTTCAGCCATCGTTTTAACTTCAGCCACAATGGATCTCATCTCTTCTTTGAAGGGCTGATACTCCATTAAGAATCATTCCAGTGTGAGTGGCATTGAATCCGGCACTGTAGGTGGAGGAGTGCCTGAGGTCAGAGTGTGGCCTGTACTTAACTGCTGCATCCTGGGCATTTTAGGCACTTTCTCCAGTGTTGTGGGTGGCATGTGTTTAGGGGCCGCCTGCCACATTTCAACCTCCATGGATTTGTATCACAGTAGCCCCTTGGATTACCGGTGCCTTGTTTAACAGGTGAGTAAATGATTTAGCCACTATAACAGTATAAAAATAGTTAAATTAAAGCCGGGTGGATGGAGCGCGATCGGAGAGTGGGTTATGCGGGTAACTGCATCACATGACTGACGCTTGCGTTTTAATTGGAGACTTTTGCTGCAGCCATCCTGAAACAATTTGAGATTGAGAGAAAAAATCTGAGCTGGGAAAGAGTTTTGCCAAAAACTGTGAGCAAGCCAGAAAAAAGGCGGAGGCTGATTTAAAGCAGAGACTCTGAGAGAGAAAAGGTGACATGTGCCCTATACTTCAAGGACCTGGGGCTGTTGCTGAAATCCAGCTGAGAACAGAATCTTTTGATCTGGAGTTGGAGTTCCTGCTAAAAGGCTTGGAAAGCAAAAAGGTAGGAGAAACTGTTCTGGCTGCTCAGCAGAGCTGTTCCCTGCTGAGGGAAAGAAAAAATTAAGAGAGTCTCAGCTTAATTCAGAGGCAGGTGGGGAACATGCTAACCCCTACCAAGTGGGGTCTGCTGGCTACAGGGGCCTCTTTACTTTTTATTAGTTTAATTCCTTTATGTGTAGGGGTACACAGTATATACAGGTGCAGTTTGTTGGATCTACATGTGTCACTTACAATATGTTGTTTACGGACCACGAGAGTGGTGAACATCTCCGCCATGTAGTGTTTGGTGGCATTACATTTCCTAGTCTGTTTTCTGTCTGCAACCACCTTGAACCATTGTCAGGTAATGTCACATGCTCCGTGCCAGTGCCAATGAGCGTGTCTGGTATGTGGCATCACTTTTGATGGACCTGATGTTATTGAATCATGTGGTAGCCCTATAGGAGGGCGGTGCAATGACTAGTACATGAGTAACATTACATCTGCACCGCCACACGTCTATTTCTGTGCCAGTTGCTGCAAATATACACACATCCTTCATCGGGTTGTGTTGCACTGCACACTGGCATCACACTGCCTCTCCCCTTTTAATAAGACATCACCCTGGAAATATGGTCACAGCCGGCCTGTTATGCCTTCTTAGTCATGGTTTCCTTCTCACATTTGGTTAAGTATCCTTCACAGGTCACACACATACATAACTCCCAGTAGAGTATGGGGTGACAACACATGTTGTGTGCATACCACAGCTCAATGCTTTTGCACATTTGCTAAAGGTACAGAGGTTATTTGATGCACTGTGCGGTCTGCAGTTACACAACTGTCTTTCTTTATGTGCCACAGATGAAAGGGCTTATGCAAAGATGGAGCAGATCCTGTCTACCACTTATGTGCTGAGAGATGTCGGTAAACTGTCACCCATGTACTAAACTAGTTCGCTGGAGAGTTTTCACAGCTTGCTCATTCAGTATGTTCCTAAGAGTGGCACTTTTGGATTTAAGGGCATGTTATGTCGATGCGTTACACAGCATGCCTTTCAAATAACAACTAGACAAGTTCAGTCAAGGATGCCGTTCATGACTCACCTGACCACAATACTTCTCCTTTTTCTGCAGTGCCTACAACAATTTGTCATCTTACTAACCAATTTTATACAATAAGGGGTGAGATTATATTCCATTCTTTATTTCAGCATGAAACCACCACCATGAGATTTCAAGCTCTGCTGACATCACTAAAGTTTGATAACCGGAGTTATCGCCAGTTATCACACTGTGATGACATCAAGCTGTGATAACTTGATTTATCTGCAGGTATCACACCCCTAATACATCATACAGATACATGATATGCACTCGTGTAATATGGAAAATATTTTCACTCCTGCACAGTGACATCTGGATACTCACTCATGGCTTTGCCACTCTTGAATATCCAGAGGTCACTGTAAAGGAATGAAAATATTTTCCATAACACACACATGCACATCATTTTTCCCCTGATTAGCACATATCAGTGAGCCTATAAACCATATTAAAATTCATAGTTTTGTACATTTTGGGGTGGGGTGGGTGGGGTAATTGCATGACACTGACCACAGCATACACAAATGTGTTGTCTTGAAATGCGGTTTGAAGTACTGTACCTACCACTTTCACGGACCGCATGACCAAAAATATGACCCATCTCTCCAGTACCTCAGATCACCAACTGTACACCTCTGTATTATCCTTGGTGGTACAGTGGTATCCCCCTACACCCCGGAATCCATGACCGCCATCATATTTATCAAACAGATTGCCCACACACACACAGGACCAACAGCAGACTTGGCTCCCCCCTCCCCCATTTATGGATCATCCATTCACAGAGTGGTACTGTACGCAGTGTAAGCCCATTGGTCAACATTGAGCTTGCAGCAACTACTGTAAGCTGTTATTCTGCAGGCAGTGGTGTTGGTATGCTGACGTGTATGCTGATCAACGATGATGGGTGTGGGGAGCTGGGTGGGCTTTGGGTCCTGTGTTGGTGGTATGGTGGTGGGACCCACTGGACCACCAGGGTGATCTGTTTGATTAATATGATGGTGATCGTGGATTCAGGTGTAGAGGGTGTTGTACCACTGGACTAACTGGGATTATATAGACTGCTACAGTCGGTGATCGGAGGGTCGGGATGGGAAGGGGGGAACCACTGGACAACCAGGGTTATGTATTATATTGTATCAAGGTGATCAGTGGTACAGTACAAGAAGAGGTAACCACTGGACCACCACTGATATTTATTTGAATATTAGCATGGCAATTGCTGCTACGGGAGGGATGGGTTGACAGACAAATGTGAAGCAGAATTAATAACCTGTATCTTGCTTTCTTTTACGAGGTCCATGCTGAGAGCCCTTCACTTCAATGAAAACTCATCAAGAGGTCAGGCTCTGAATGACAGGGGTAAGACCCATTTTCGGAGTGATCAGCCCAAGTACAAGAAGGGCAAGGAGACAGTGAGACCTGTAGAAACAAAGATCACATATGTTAAACTTTCCTGAAAATGCTTTGTTATTCGTCTTGCATGTGTACTCATTTACCAGTCCACAGAGATGTCTGCTATGATGCACATGATAAACCATAATACCAGAGCTCTGATCCCAGAGTAGCCCTGTGCTGTCTTCCATTATCATACAGTTCTGAGGACATTAAACCATCTTCATTAACCACCACCACCCCCATGGACTTGTAGCTTACTTCCTACCCTTATATGTGGCACCCAGTAAAAGTTATTAGTGAACTCTAGGTCCATGTCATCCACTATCTGTCCCTTGTGTAAATGCCTAGTTACCCAGTTTTAATAATCCACCTGGGAAGTCTGACAGGATCATCATACAAGCGACCTATGCTGCCCACCATACTGTACTGACTTGCTGTGCCAAAGGGACACCTACCTGTCTTTCAGGATTGTATGCCTCACCTTAGCCATGTTGCATATCTAGCTGACTGGATAGCTGTTGTG
This sequence comes from Neoceratodus forsteri, assembly GCA_016271365.2. Classification (NCBI taxonomy): domain Eukaryota; kingdom Metazoa; phylum Chordata; order Ceratodontiformes; family Ceratodontidae; genus Neoceratodus; species Neoceratodus forsteri. The sequence goes on from CM028130.1 coordinate 558,546,183, forward strand.
TCTCCCACACCCACACCCTTCCCACCCTACACACAACCAGCATAAACTTCCAGCATTTTTCCTTGTGAATATGTAGCACAGTTGGAGTTCTGAAGGCAGGATGGCACAATGATATTGTTTGCATGTCAGTTGCCATTTTTGGCACCTATTATTTACCGTAGTGTAACCAGCATAAAAATCTTGGCTGGCAAAGGCTGTCAGGTAATCACATTGCTTTACTGTCTCTACCAATTTTTCAACTTTTGTTGTACATTTGATGTATTCCTTGATGATAAAAGTGTCATAACTGTAAAACAGTAAAGCTGTAAACTAATGCTGTACTTTCACATTAGAATTAAGCAATGGTTATAATGTCCTTGTAAGGTAGTAATTCCTAATGTTTTCCAACAGTTTGTTTTTTAAACAGCATGTTCTAACACAGTTGTAAAATGACCACCAGCATCATCGCATGATGGCAGAAATGTAGCGCAAGCATTCAAGACGTATTCCTGTACCCCTGTGGCACACTATGTTAATTTATTGCCTGTTGGTTAGTTTTGACTGGCTAGGCACAAAGTGCTTTACCAGTAATTAGCTTGTGTACAACAGTCATACACAATCTTTTTTGTGATTAATTAAGCAAAACTGGACAATAGGCAATAAACTAAAATGTATCGTCCTAAGGGACTGTAGTTACATATCCTCCCCCCATTTCATAAGATCAGATGAAATAATTATGTTGTGCAAACATGTAACACTTTATTGGTGTTCCATACCCATTGTACTGTTCAGGGTACCCTGTGATTCCCCACCATGGATAGTTTACAATAATGTTTTTCACAATTCACTTCTCTATCCCTTGTTAACAACCTATGATCCTCCATGTTCAACTGTCATCTGTCACCCACAAACAGATCTATATTGTCCTAAACACTTCACAAGTATCCTGCTATCACGTGATCCTTGGATCAGCACCATTCCCTCACCAATATTTGACTATGCCTTTCCCCTTTACTCACCATCTGACACGCTTCAGGATACAGTAAACACATTAATGCTATGTTCCTTTCCTCATTTGTCTTCACTCATCCCTTACCTTGTCCCATGTAACTGCTTTGAGGTACCAATCTCATTCTGTCCATTACCATCCCCTACCCCCAGCACCTATACCACACAATCATCAGCTATTATTCCATCTCCATCCCTCACCTGTTCACCACGTTTAGTACATTGACAACCATCACCATCCCCACCGTCATCTTCATGACTAATGTGATCCCATTGAAATTTTCCCTGGTTATTAAGCCAACCACCACTGTTGCCCCCCCAACCACGTCAGGTGAAAGAATATACATGGAGTGTGAAGCAACCAGAGAGTTGGACAACTATATAAAGATCAATACCACAGACCTTTATTTAAAAAATAGTGAGAACAGCTTAGAAATAATGCTTGCATCTCTTCATGGGCACAATCAATGTATACATTTCAGATAAACTTTATTGCAAACAATCATTTGCACAACTGTACTTAGGCACATTAAGACCGTCTGATCTAGATTGTTATGTCGAAATGGAAATTCACACAATCCATATTAGCATCGACTTTTGTCAGTCTTCTTCGCTGTGGCAGCAGACATCTCACCTAAAGAAAATAGAAAAATATAATTCATTATTATTACTATTTGGACACAATTGCCATGGTAATTTCAGTCATTCACCATGAGTTATGTGAGTTTCATGACCATAACATAAATGATGACATACCATCTGTAACACTGTCTCAACATTGACTGTATAAGTATGTATATTGCATGTGTCACAATTCCATATGTGTTATGGCAGTGTTCATGGATTGCTGGTGGTGTCTCCACTAGAATTTATAATTAAACTGAACTTGGGACAGTGAATGAAGGATGTCATGCCACGTTAAACAGCATCCATGTTTCAGTAGATGTGAAAAATGTGGAAACGCACCATTCATAGCATATTGTGCCACCACCAACAGTTTTAGCATGATGTACACAGTTGTGAGGACACATTGACAAGATATTGTGCGCCAATGCTATCGTTAACAGAAAGTCTGTGTCTGGTGATGAGCAGTGCATAACTTTAAACACATGATGGTATGTTTGCAGAAAAAAATTACTCCTGTCAAGGGATGTGCAGCACTCAAATCACAATTATGTGCATGCACGCTTATTGTACTGGTATCATCCAGGTTCTGCATGCACAACAACTTTTTATGTGCTTATTTTGGGAGGTGTAATGACTTGGTTGTGATCTTCTGTAGGTTACATGTTCAACTAAATTGGTAACAAACACATTAAGTAACTATATTTGTTTCAGACTTTGTTCGTCAGCTCATCAATGAAGTGGAGCACAGAGTTAGAGAATCAAAACATGACGACAGTTTTCAAACATTGCCATAACCCCACCCCTAACATCAATGTTTGAGAAACCCTTGAAGGAGGAAGCAATCAAACGATGGAAGCAAAATCACAGATTTGTGCAAGGTAACTCAGACAGCCAGAAGGATTAGAAGTACTCGACTGAGTATGACATTTAAATCATGACATGGTGATTTACAATAAAGAGAGAAAGCCTGTTTGCTAAACTACAGTCATGGTTGAGAAGACATCGACATATAACTACATATTTACAGTCCACTTGCCATTGACTGCTATGATTACTAAACTCTGTAAGTGTGAAACAGTAGTTGACTGAACTCAGTATCTTACAACATGACACATCACCAGCAAAAGAACATGATTTACTGATTCATGCTCCACCAAAAGTTACATCTGCAAATGCTGTTTGTATCTGTGTTTAACCATGTTCTGCAATTTTTGTGTGATAGTAACATGTCATTTTATGAATCATTTTATGATTTTTTGTTCCAGTTCCAATGTATAGAAGTATATACATGTAGATGTAGTTGTATAGTTTTATTGTGTAGTTGTATAGAAACAGCATAGATGAACATCACAATCAATTCTGTCAGCAGAGAAGTGCAGGCAGATGGTAACAGAATTAAATTCGAACCCTGGTCTACAGCAGCACAATGGACAGCACAGTACTGTGGACAAGTAACAAGATGTTATCAACACACTGTGTTGCAATATACAACATCATGTTGCTGGTCAATGTATGTGTGCACCATGTGCAGTCCTGGTACACCTTGTTTGCTAGTAACAGAAATTGTGCATAAAAAAAGAGTGTTGTCATGCAGTTTCATTCTGGAAGGTATTTTCAAGTGACACATGGGGCCCGATATTAAGAAGTGCACCCAGAGGATGCGCAATGGAATGCGCAGTGCAATGCAGGTGCGCCATGGAAAACACACGCCATATTCAGAACATGCGTCAGAGACATGTGCAAGCACAAAGCAGCACTTAATATAGCACAGATGCACCACCGCACAACCAGACATGTGCCGCACACCAGGACTGCACAGAAACAGGACAGGAGGCAGCAAGAGGCAAGCTGGGCAAGCACAACAGGCAAGGGGGCACAAAGGCAGGGCAGCACAAATGCAGGGTGGCAGGCCAGCCCCGCGGTCTTAGGCCACACAAGGGGTGGAAACACAGTGCAAAGCATGAGTACACTGCCAATGGGCCATAGAGACTGGAGACTGCACTACAGAGGCACACAGGCCAACAAACACACCCAGCCATCCACCCAGAGGACAGAGCAGACAGTGGCCCATGGCATAGCATCACCACAACCCCAATAGGCTACACAGCACAGGAGATTGCAACAGGCATGCTGTTCATGACCAGGCCTAGCACAGTGCAAATGGACACAGGAGCCGCAGGAGCACAGGGAAATGAGGTGCACATGCCACGCCACCAAGCAACCACACACAGGCAAACACCACAATGCACCCCAGCACCAGTTAAGGGCAATGGTGCAGGTGAGGGGCATGGCAGCAATGCCATACAGGGATGTGCAGCAGGCCAGAAGCACACCCATGGCCCAATGGCCCAAGGCACAGTGGCAGGTGGTACACAGCAGCCACAACACAAGGGAACACATCACAAAGGGCAGAGCCATGGACCACAATGGGAACAACCAAGAGCAGCAGAGAACAATGGAGGCACAGAGCAGGTAAATGAGACACGGACATAGAGGTGTAGATGTGAAACAGTTTACTGAAACACATAACAGGGGTGTGCAAACAGTGCAGAACAGAATATAAAAGGATGTGAGGAGAAATGGTGGGACCAGATGGCATAAATGGGGAATGGGATCAGGAGAATGGTGGCAGAAACAGGCAGGGGACAGAACAGCAGGAGGGGGCAACAAGTCCATGGCCCAGTAATGGGCTGATCCACAGTCAATGGTGTGCAGAGTCCAGTGCCTCCCACAGCTGGCACACTTCACTCACAAGCACCCAGGTGGTGCTCAGCTGCCTGCGGCCGATGCGGAGAATGTAATTCAGCTGCCAAAACACAAGCTGCACCAGACCTCATGGCACACGGAGCATCATGCTTGGTGCACTCCGAGGTCGCCATCCCTGCAGCCCAGCTTGACCTACAGGAAGGGAAACAAGACAGGCAAAGAGTACCAGTGCTCAAGCAGACCTGCCCCACCCACAGGTGTGCATGGGACAGCTGCTGCACACACGGGTGGATCGAACCGGAACAGGTATGTACACAGTGGACTGCAGCAGCTGACACTGCCAAGCCCCAGAGGCCTCCTGCAATAGACCCACCCCAACACCTGGGTAGTGGACCACACAGACCAGGTGCAAGGGCCCCTCAGTCAGTACAGGCCATTCCATGCAACAGATGCATACCACGGGACATGCGTGCACCCCCGCCCCACCTGAGACGGCATCATCCCTGCGCCACACACAGAACACGGCCAGATCCTGCAACAGGTACAGCATGGTGCATACGCCGGTGCCTGGCACTGCCTGTCATAGTGGGCATGCCTGGCCCACCTGCGGTCTTTGAGACTTGTGGAAGGAACAAAGATAGAGAGAGAGACAATGCACATGAATGCCATGCGATGATCACAGCCACCCCCTGCCACCACCTCAGTGCACAGCACTGGCAAGGCACTAGCAGTCACACATACCCATGCCCAGGGTATGGTGCATGGCCCTCTATTGCTGTGCACACCACAGGCATATAGTGCAGCAATAGAGGATGCACACCAGCCACAGGTGCAGGCCCCCCCTGCAGCCCACACACACAGCACAGCACAAGCCTGTAAGCACAGATGCATGCAGTGGCCAAAGTGACACCTACCTGTCAGTGTGGTCTGATCCCCTGTGCATTCACTGCTGGCTGTAGGCATCCAGGATCTGACCTCTGCAGATCACCGTAACGGTGCCTGCACTACTCTGCCATGTGAGGCACCCCTGTCTGCTGCTCCAGGCCAGATACCACACACTGCCACACCACTGTGCGTGGCTCCTGCAGGTCAGCCATGCCAAAGAGGCCATCCTTGATGGGCAGGACAAGGGCCACTAGGTTGGCAAGCTCTACATTGGTTCAGTTGACTGCCCTGTGACCACCATGCTGCCCTGAGCTGGACATGCTGCCTACTGATGCTGTACAATGCATGAGCTGACTGTGCCAGCATGTGGAGCGGTGCACCGCAGATGCACAATAGGGCCCCGTATCATGGCTGTGCAGCATGGATCTGCACAATTCAGATGTACAGCCACCACCAATTGTGCAGCTTTGCATATGTGCACTGTGGCCGCATCGGGCGGGAGTCAGAGGTCTGGGCCGTGACCCCACAGACGCACAGCATGACCCCGCACAGTGGCATGCCCACATGTGCATGCACACATCTGCAGCCACTGTGCAGTAGGGGTCATGGTGCAAGCGACAATGATGCACAATAGGCCCATACAACACAGGGATGCAGCATGTGTGCATGTGGACAAGGCTGCACGTGTAATAGGGGCATGCCACACAATGCGCACCAGTGCGCCCTAGGCCACATGTGGTAGCTGCACTGCTCAAGGTGGAAGCAATGCTGCGCACCGTGCATGTGCAGAACATGCGCCAGTGGCACTCCCCAGTGCATTCAGAATGCGCATGGTGCAACACAGTGATATTCGGACACGCTATGCGAATTACCTACTGAGCCTATGCATGGTGCGGTCAGGCCTATTAGCATACCATTAAGGTTGCACAGCCACTCATTTGCATGCGTTGTGCCATAAATGTGCTCCACCACAGCACTAGGCACTTACAGATATTTCAGCCATATTGGTATGGGCCTACATACATTGGGATGCTACTGGGAGTTCAGGCTGTGCAGCAGTGAACCCGGCTGGCCTGACAGTCCATGAATGGTGCCACTGTTTCTGTACACAGGTAGCAGAATGCTGGAGAATGATGGAGCTGAGAAGCAGGGGCCTGCATGGAAGTGCAGGCCCAACTTTACCAGGAATGAGCAGCAGGCCCTGTTCAAGGCCTACATGGACAGGGAGAAGCTGCTGAGTGGGGCCACGGGCACCCCACAGAAGCATGCCACAGGGTGGAAAGAGGTGGTGGCATACATGAATGCCCACAGCCACCATCAGCGAAGTGCACAGGCATGCAAGAAGAAGAAGATGAGAATCAACAGGCGGTGCATAAAAGAGGTGGCCACCATCAGGGCATCCCACCAGAGGACCGGTGGGGGCCCTGGAGCCACCCCCATCCTCATGGCGGGGGCGGAGATGGTGATATTGACCATCAGCCGGGCGGCCATCAAGGGCATCCCAGGTGGTGGGTTCCAGACTGGCAGCAGCCCATTGCAGCACTGTGAGTCACTGTGTGCTATGGGGAGTGGGGGGCCAAGGCTGGGGGGTGGGGCAGTGGGGGTACTGTAGCTGGGGTGGGACATGGGGGCTGGGAGTTGGGGGCAGGGAGACTGCATGGTGGCATGCTGGTGTGTGTGCAATCATGTCATGGCACCCATGCATGCCCTGTGTGCTGCGCATGCTGGATGGGTTGCCACTGTGCACACCCGGGACCACCAGTGTGCGTTGTGGTGCCCATATGGACACTGGACACCGGATGTGTCCCTAGCCCCAGGGTGTGCTGCATGCCCCACCACACCTCAGTAGCACATGCTCAGCAGCCATGGGGCATGACATGTCCCACAGCAGGCGAGGAGGTCGACAGCAGTGTGCAGCCATGGCATGCCACCATGTATGTGGTGGTGTGCCATGTGCTCTGTCCGCCATGCATGTCCGACCCTGCATGAGCAATGTGCATGGTGCACCCAGCCCACTGTGTGGTGCAGCAGGCATGCCCTGACCCATGGCGGTGCACGCATGCCCTCCCCCGGTTGTGTTGCAGGGTGCACATTGCTGTCCTACTCATGTGTGCCACCGTTGTGTGTTTCAGCTCCATCATGCCTCAGAGGTGGGTTGCAGGATGCTCCCGCTGAGGATGAGCCCTCTACATCGACAGGCATCAGGGCCACGGAACACTAGTTCTTGGGCCTGGGAGACGATGACCCCCTGTTGAACCTACTACTCCTGGAGAGGCTGCCCATACTGGTACCAGACATGCAGGTGCCTGGTGGGTCAAACACAGATGATGACCTTGCGCTGATCCTGGGTGGCATGAGCCTGGGGTCGCCAACCAGAGTACAGTCCAGCACACTGGCAGCCATCAGCTGCAGTGGCAGTACGGCACCCATGCTGGCCCCCCGTCCATGGCCCTGTGGTGGTGGGTGGCAACACCACTGAGGTCGGCCACGGTGAGGCAGGTGCCATGGACACAGAGGCCATGGGGACCATGTAACAGGCAGCAGGACAGTGGCACAGGGCAGTGGTGGCCACTGTGCAGCACACTACAGGGACCACTGATGAGGCATGCCCCCAACCACCTCCCCCTCTGCGAACCCCCATGGGGCAGCCCCCGGCAGGGGCTGCTGCCGGGCATGCTGCCACACCCCCGGCGGGTCAGTGCCAGCCCCAGGATGAGCATGCCACTGACAGCTGGGGAGCACACCATGCTGCTGTGGGCATATGTGGAGAACCAGGTGAAGCTCTGGGCACAGTTGCATGCACTGCAGGTGAAGCTATGCCACCGGTCCGAGCATACGGACATTGGATGTGCCCAGCTGATGGGTGAGGTCTGGCAGCTGTGGGAGGCCATGACAGCCTAGATGGACCACATTGCCGGTGCCATCACTGCCAGACTTGCATTGCTGGCATCCAGTGGGCACAGTGAGGTGCGTAGGACTCCCTGCAGTGCGGCATCCACTCCTAGATCCCTGTGTCTTGCGACCCCAGCACAGCTGACTCTGGGCTCCAACATGCCCATCTCTGACACCCCTGGCGGGTCTCTGTTCGCCAGGCTGTTCACGCCAGTGGGGACCCAGTTATGCTCCCATGCCTCCACCCCCACAGTGTGTTGAGTACTCCTCCTGTAGCCATTGAGCAGCCTGTGGCTGCCACACAGCCAGGGTGTTCCCGCCCACATGGCCATGGCAGCTGTTCCCCCCACCTGGTAGGCCTGCTCAGTGTGCCATCCCATCCCACTGCCTGGTGCAGTGTCCTTGTGCACAGTCCTATGCGCACACCCATGTGCATGTGGTGGCACGTCTCAGTGGCGTGCGGCGTGGCCCCCCCCGTGTGTGTGCTGTGCTTCAGGACCCTTTGACATGGCCGTGATGAGGGCAGCGCTGTGCTGGTCTTGCCAGTTGCCGGTGCCATCTGTCTGATCCCTGCCACTGCCTGCAGCCCATGTGTAGGCGTGGCCTGCTGCCACAGCCGCTACCTCCTGATGCACCGTCTGCACTACACACTGTGGGACGCTGTGTGCCTGGTGTGCCGCTGTTGCTGCCTGTGCCCATTCTGGTTCGGATGGCCATTGTCTAGCCCCATGCCTGTGTGTGTGTGTGTATGGGAACCCATGTGCGTGTGTGCCATGCAGTGTGTGTGGATGTGAGCTGGTTCTGTCCCTATGCTGGCTGTGTGTGTGCTGGTGGCTCCGTATGCCTCCCTGTGTAGCCATGCACCTCCATGTGTATGTGGGTGTCTGTTCCATGCCTGTGCATCTTTCATGGCTCCTACTCACCTGCACCTCCCAAAGAACTCTTGTACAATAGTCACCCTATGCATCCTGGCCCTTGCGGGAGCCTTGCGTCCCTCCATGGCAGGATTAGCTGTTCCACCCCTTCCGGCCTGTCATCATCATTGTTGTCACCCTCATCCACCTGTACGGCTATCCCATGGTCAATGGCCATGTTGTGCAGCATGCAGCAGGCCAGGAATAGTCCACAGGTTTTTGCAGGGCTATATTGTAGGGCACCACCGAACCTGTCTTGGCAATGGAACCACATGCCAAAGACCCACTCGAAGATGTTGCATGTTGCAATGTGGGCCTCGTTGTACTTTTCTTCAGCGGGGTTTGCTGGGTACTGGAAGGGGGTTAGCAGCCAGGGTTTCAGGGGTATGTGCTGTCTCCTGTGTGGGTAAGGTGTACAGGTTAGCACATTGCCATGGTGGTGGCCCCTCTCCCATGCCCCCTTTGGCAATGCTGTCGGTGGCTGCCACGTGTGGCCTGGGCCCCTGACCCATGTGCAGCCTCCCCGATGCCCCATCCCAGCCCATACTCACCAACCAGGTGGCCCACGGGGATCTCCCCATGCTTAAATCCCTGGCACAGCATGGAGCTGTGCCAGATGAAGGCATTGTGTGCACTTCCGGGGTGCATGGCACAGACATTGGTGATGCGCTCCATGGCATCGCACACCACCTGGCAGTTGACTGATGGGTAGCCCTTCCAGTTCATGTGTGCTGCACCATCTAGGCCAGGTGGTGCATGTATGGCCATGTGGGTGCAGTCTATCGCCCCTATCATGCCTGACATGCGTGCCATCCTGTGATAGCCCTGCATGTTTGCTGTATGCTCTGCCTGTGTGCTTGGGAATCAGATGAACTCTGAAGCATGTGGCAGCAGAGCATTGAGGAACTATGTGAGGAGATGGGATGTGACTGATTGAGTGATGCCTGTGGTTGCCCCTGTTGGTTTCTGGAAGGTGCCTGTGGCAAGCAGGCACATTGCTGCTGTCACCTTGGTCTCAACTGTCATAGCAAGGCTCCTCCTGGTGGGTGCCTGCAACTCATCATGGCACAGCTCGCAGAGCTGCCTCAGAGTTGCCTTGTTCAGCCAGTACCATCCCACAATCTCGGCATCACCAAAGTCCTCAAAGGTGGTCCGAGCATGGTACCATCTGTGTGTGGCATACAGCCAGCAGGCCCTTTCCTTGTCACATTGCTGTTCTTCCTCCCGCCTCCTCACACCTATCATCACTGCCTCCATCATAAATGGTGTTCCATCCATGTTTCTGGTGTGCACTGTCTCTTTCGCATCTGCTGTGTGTGCGTTTGAGCCTGCTTTTATAGGCTTAACTCTGTGCGATGCATTCTGTGTGTTGCTCCTGACTTGAGTCATGCTTTATAGCTGAATATGCTATTGCACAGAGTATTCATGGCTACGACCTCTTGAACTTGCGCTGCTTACATAACAGTTGTGCATCTGCACAGTGGCTTTTGCGCTGCGCATTCTCATTGGTTGAATATGGCTCAGGGACACATTTCTGTGGCTGTGCATGCACAACTCAATTGCGTATTGTGCAACTCCTCTGAACAGCTCCCCTATGGTTAACACTTTTAAACATATAAATTGACAGCAGATAAGGACCAATTTGCCAACCTACTATGCTCGTTTCCATACCTATTGGATAAGTTGCATATCGTACATAACCACTAGCCACTTCCTGAGACACTTATGTGGGTCCCATGCATCCTTGACTTTCAACAATGTTTCTGACCACTTGACTGCCTCTGGAAGGCCATTCCATGGGTACAGCACCATCTACATGAAAAAAAACTTCCTCACATCGCCCCTGACATATCCCCCCTCTAACTTCAAATTGTGCCCCCTTGTTCTTGCACATCTCTTTATCTGAAAGATGCTACCCTCTTGGACTTTGTTGATTCCCTTAGTTGACATCCTGTACACTGACTACATACTGTCCTTGCGGAGATGGTATGTCTAGAACTGCACACAGTACTCCACATGAGGTATCAGCTGTGACACTCAGACAGCTGGTTCTTTTTATTTATTTATTTATTTTTTTTATAATTTAAAGTTTATTAATACATTTTCCACCATAAAAGGCAGCATACAGAGAAAATGACAGAGACTCATTGATACGTAGTAAAAAAGAAGCTGCCCAATCCCCTAACCTCCCCTTACTGCAGTAACCCATCCCAATACCCGTGGATGCCGGGCATCTAACCAAAAACCATACAGGAATAATAACCCTAGTATAGGTTTAGCTTGGAACCAGAGAAATTAGTGAGTGAAGGGGATCCCAAATTCTAGTATAAGCTGCCAGACTATGTGAAGACTGGCTATTGCTTTTTCTATGCGCAGGTTAGATAATACTTCTCTTACCCATTCCTGGAGAGAAGGGGAGGACCCGTCTTTCCAGTGATGAAGAATTGTTTTCTTAGCCGATAGGGCAACCATGGAAATATGAAATTTGTGTACCCTAACTCTAATAGAAGACAGGTCCCCTAACACGCAAATATCAGGAGTAAAATATTCTTGGAGGCCCAACAGGGGGTCTAAGGAAGTTTGGATTGAAACCCATAAAGGGGAAATTTTTGGACAGGACCAAAACATGTGAAAAAGTGTGCCCTCTTCCTGTGAGCATTTATTGCACTTGTTTGAGTCTAGGTAGCCCCACCTGTGAAGTTTGGTAGGGGTATAGTATAGGTTGCGCAATACATGGTATTGCATGAGGCTGCAGTCTATCTTGAGAAATGAATTTATGACATGACTTCCAGAGAGAGTGCCAATCCAACTGAAGGTGAGGGAAAAAAATAAAACTCCAAAATCTTGATGGCCCAAATGGACCCCCAAACTTTTTATGAAACAAAACCTGATATAGTTTAGAGATTGCACCAGGAGAGCCAGAAAGTGAAGATACCTCGGATATCAAAGTGATATTCTGGGAAGGGGGAGTACTACCCAGGGTAATTACAAGTAAGTGTTTCAGTTGCAGGGCTTAAAAGTAGGAAGAAGCCAGGATGCGAAATTTCCTAGCCATCTCTTCCACTGATAACCAATGCCCCCCTACCATCAGTAAAGGCCGGGAGCTTCCCCTCTCCCAGTTGAGGCAACCAAAGATGGGAAATCTGAGTCTTGTTTTTTTTTTATTTAGTTGTTTAACCAGGTATAGCACACTAAGCTGAAAGCTTTTTTACAGGAGCGACCTGGGAGCACAAGGAGGTTAAGTGACTTGTTCAGGGTCACACAGTATGCAAGTGGAAGCAGTGGGATTCAAACCCAGGTCTGGTCTGCTGGATGTCACCAGATTTGCAGCTCAGAGCCTTAGACCACTGCGCTATACTGCCTCTTGGTAATAGCAAATGATGGAGAGCTCCAGATAGACTGGGCCAGGTCCAGATGGGGGGAATACTGTAAGAAGGAACACATCTGGGAGTAGACCTTTAAAGAGGTCCTTATCGTGGGACACTCTACAGCCACACTTACTTGGGATAACCTGAGGAAAACTAATGCGAGAGGGTCCAGATTTTTGTCCTTGATTGCATCTAATTCTATTTTGAGCTAAGTAGGTTGCGCTTCTTCTGGGCCGGGAGATACCCATCTCGAACATTTTGCAAGGTGACTAGCCCAGTGATATATAGCCAGATCGGGAATTCGCAACTTCCCCTCCAGTTTTGGGGCTGCCAGCTTATGATAAGCCAAACGGGGATACCTATCAGCCCAGATGAATCTAGTGAAGACACCATGTGCCTTTTTAAACCAGAGTAAAGGAATAAAGGTGTTGAGAAGGGACAACGGGTAGAAGATCCTAGGAAATATATTCATCTTAATTATGTTGATTCGGGCCCCATAGAGAGATAGGAAGTTTAGACCACCTCTCAAGGTCATGTGTAATCCCCTGCAATAGTGAATCCAAATTCTCCTTAAACCATACTAGGGGGTTACGGGAAAGTTTGATGCCCAGATATTTGAATGACCTAGGGGTCCAACATAAACCAAGAGGGCTAATATCACTTTTGAAAACTTCATGGTTTAATGGGAAAATTGGGACTTACTGGCATTCAATTTGTAATTGGACAGACCACTAAACCTTTCTACTTCCCTTAGTAAGGCTGGGACGGAGGATACCGGGTGGGACAGATGTATTAACAAATCATCTGCATATGCAGTGACTTTAATTTCGCGCTGCCCAATTCTCACCCCTTGTATGGAATCATTATTGAAAGTATTTTGAATAAGAGGTTCCAGATATAAGTTAAATAATAGAGGAGAAAGGGGGCACCCCTGCCTCATACCTGAGTGGAGTGAGTAAGGATGGGAAAAGGCCCCATTCGTGGAGATTCTGGCCGTGGAATTTTTATAAAGGGTGATGATCCAGGAGATAAACAGAGAGGGGAAGTGGAAGGCCTCCAGAGTGCGGAACAAGAAATTCCAGTTCACATGGTCGAATGCCTTCTCGGCATCCGGGGAAACCAAGCCCGCAGGGAACTCCGCATCCCTGGTAGCCGAGAAGACATGTGACAAGGTGCGTAAGTGATCGGAAGATGAGCGCCCTTTCATAAATCCAACCTGATTTGTACCTATTAACCCAGGAAGAACTACTGCCAGCCTATTAGCCAGAATTTTAGAGAGGATTTGAATATCCTGATTTAAAAGCGAGATGGGTCTGTAACTTTGAACCATTTCGAGATCTTTGTCAGGTTTAGGAAGCAGGACAATCAGGGCCTCATAGAGATGCAGATCTGTTTCTGCCCCAGATAGGATTTGCTGAAATAAGCGACTAAGCATTGGTAAGAGGCGGTCTCGAAAGATCTTATAAAATAAAGAGGAAAATCCATCTGGACCAGGGACCTTGTCAGCTGGCAACTCGCTAATAACCTTAGCAATTTCCTTCTGGGAAATAGGGACAGCCAGAGCATCTCTACACCGACTAGCGAGAGGGGGCAAGTGGGAGTCCCTTAAATAACCCTCTATGTCTTCAGGACACGGGACGGTGCTCCATGTCGCTATACAAATTTGTGTAATAAGTAGCAAATTCTTGAGCTATCTCAGTGAGAGACACCTTAAGAGATCCATCTGCCATTGACCTGGTGGAAGGGATAAATCTCATTGATTCCTGTAGTTTAATACGCAATGCCAGTAAATGTCCTGCTTTTTCCCCCTGATCAGTGTAGCTAGCCCTGGTACGAATAATGGCTAGTTCTGCTTTCTCTCGAAGTAGCTCCAAGTATTTATCCTTTAACTCCAGGAGTTTTCATGTATCCTCATCTAGAGGATTGGCCGGAAGGTTAACTTCCAGGGATCTGATCTGGGTTAATAAGGATTTTAGTTCCTTCTCCCACGCTCTTTTTCTACCAACCACCATGCTAATAAGTATTCCTCTCATGAAGGGTTTAAAGGCCCCCCACAAGATATCAGGCTTTGCACTATCTAAAGGATTTAATGAAAAAAAGGTTTCTATTTGTTCCCTTATAAGTTTGCAATATTTAACATCCTTGAGGAGCAGGTCGTTGAGTTTCCATCTAGTTTCCCTATTGGGTAAAATAAGCAGTACCACATTGCATACTACTAGTGAGTGATCAGAAATTGGGCCAGGTTGAATCGAGGATGTCTTCACCCCGGGCAGGAGGCACTGAGAAATGAGTAAATAGTCAATGCGGGACTGCGAGCCATGTGCCATAGACCTAAAGGTAAACTCCCTAGAATCCGGGTGTAAACATGCCAGGCGTCACAGAGCCCACATTGGTCTAATAAATCCTTGAATGCCTTCTGTCCGGGGGGTGGCCCCTCCTGGGCTGCTGCCCAATCTGTCTAAATAAGGATCAAGAACTTGACTGAAATCTCCCCCTAAAATAATTCTAATGGGAAGCATTGGGAGAATGATAGATATAAGCCTCATAAAGAATCCTGGATTGTCCAGATTAGGGCCGTAGATACAGCCCAATAATATTGGGACAGACCAGAGAGTACCTTTAACAAGGTTAAACCTTCCCTCAGTATCACTGATAACCTGTGTGGAAACAAATGGAATACTCCTGTTAATCATGAGCATGACCCCGTAACTATTTGTGGTGCCCTGGGCACTGTAAATTGATCCCACCTGTTGCCTCCTTAATTGCAAGGCTCATGCGTCTAATAAATGGGTTTCTTGCAAAAAGATTATCTGTGAACTGAATAAACTTAAATGTTTGAGAACCTGATATTGCTTGTGTTTCTTTCTGATCCCCCTTAACATTCCAAGTTGCAAATGTTATCTCATTAGCCATCTAGAAAAACTAGTTGGATTAAAACAATTACACTCAGCACACGGGATATATATCCCCTGTAAACATATCCCCAGGGTTACTGCAGTAACACCCACCCTCCTCGCTAACCCCCCCAAGGATAGAATCCACCCATCCCCTCCACCCTCGAACCATGCCCCAAAACCTACCCACACTCCCCCCACCAAACTGTCACAAGCAACGTTCAGCACAGTACTGGTTCTAATCCCTCTACTCCCGCCCCCCAATAATGACCTCTGATAGTTAACACTGTTACACTCAGATCACAATCTGTAGAAACCAAACACTGCTAGTTATACCCCAAACGAGAGAGAACGGTCCTGGGCTTTCACCTCGATCCTACCAGAACATAAACATAAGGGAATTTGTTTTAAAGGGACCAAGGGGAGACCCATACACCACCCAAGAGTTCGTGGTAACCAAGACTGAGTTGTGAAGGAAACAGAAACCCTGTTTGCCACACAAGGTGAGCCACCTATAACCAAAACAAGACCAGAAACCCCTGAAGGGGGAGATAGCTACAGCACATATTGAGAGTGGGAATAGAGATAAGACAAAATGGGATCACTCCACTGGAGGGGAAGGCATAGCAGATGCCTCTACCCACAACAACCCGCCATCCAATGCACAGGTCCTCCCTGCAAAATTGAGAGTACTACGCACCAACCAAGTGGTAAAGCGCTGCTAAATCCTCCTCGAGTTGTGCTTCCTCGGGAGTCCCTTAAGATTGGAATGCCCTCTAGTGGCCGGTTCCCTGCCCTAGCTAAATGAGAGTCAGGAATGGAGAAAGCCCAGGACTATCCTAGTACCAATCCGAAAGAGAAAAAAATGAAAAACTGGTCCACAACCAATCTAACTACACTCTTTCTGCCCCCAACAAATGTAACTGCCAAGACTTGGCATGCAATTTCCCCCTTAAGAAGGCTCCAAACCCAAGTGTCCACTGCTTCAGACCAACGTGGGCCCTTTGTGAGGCGGAAAGAAAAGAAAAGTCGGGACGGCCCGCAATGATCCCCCCAGTCCAAAACAGTAGATGCAATTTCCCCAGGTCTTCATGCTTAGAAGATTTCCCTAAGGGGAAAAATGAAAGTTCAAGCCTTGACTCCGCGTAGTACCATACCGCGCCACTTCCATTCAAGAGTCCTTAAAGAGATCTGGCAACGTGGATTTAAGATGCATCAAAGCCGTTTCGGGGTCCTCGTAACTTTTCCAGGATCTGTTAATAGAGATCTGTACTCTGGCCGGGTAACCCATCCTTAACTTCAAACCTGCTGTGATTAACTTAGAATCAATAGGGTGGAACGCTTTGCTTTTCAAGCGAACCGAGGTGGGTAAATCTTGTGAAATTCTCAACTTTGTATTTTCCCAGTGAACCTCTTGCAAAGCTCGTACTTTAGGCCATAAAGCCCTGTGGGCATGCTCTATAGTGTAGCCGGGGCCGAATGGAGATGGGCCAACCACTTGCTCAACCAGCTTCTGAACAAATGCCACAACATATTGGCCTTCCTTTCCCTCCAGTAATCCGAGGATCACAACGTTATTTTTACGGCTCCGACCCTCTAGATCCTCGAGCTTAGCTTCAAAACGAGACAATTTCTGGTGCATCGAGGCCAGGTCAGGGTCAAGACTACTAAACCTTTTCTCAATAGAAACAATTCAAGCTGTATTATCAGACACAGATAGTGAGAGTTCATCCAGCTTTCTAGATAGTGATTTCAAATCCATTGCCATATCCTTCATTTCCTCTCAAAAGGGTTTAAATTCCTAAAGGAACCTGGAAAGCGTTAAAGGCTTCTGTTCACAAATTTGGCTCGAAGGATCAGGGCCAGAGCCACCCGAGGCCCTGGATTTCTTAGGGGCCTTCTCAGGAGTTGCTGGAGGGGTATGCTTCTTCGGGGCTTTCTTCATGTAAGCCTCCATCCACCCGAGATATAGCCAGTCCAGAGTGCAACAGCTATTACACAACGTTGAATCTCAAAAACAAGAGAAATTAGTAGATTAGAACGTCAGAACGCGATAAATTAATAAACGGGAGGTAGGAGCTTCTTGAGGGAGCTGCTACTCAGCACTCTGCATCATGTGATCTTCCAGACAGCTGGTTCTGATTAATCTATGATTTTTGTCATATAAAAATGTGTTATTGAGTGTCTCTCATGAGACATGCTGAAACAGCCTGTGGAATGACACCCCTGCCCCCCAGGTTTTAGCTCCCAGGTGTTACCTGGAAGGCCAGGAGGTAATTACAGGCTAGAATAGGCCTAAATTATGCATCTTCTGTTAATCTAGCTTATTTGTAGCTTGCCAGCTGCAAGTATGGGAAATCATAAACTTTTATAATGTTTAGAGGACGAGAGCAGGTTATGACGCTTTAGTGCGAAGCCATAAAAGATTCTTTGATGTGTCCTGGGAAGAAGAGCTAATTGAGATCAAAGAGGGGAAGTTATTTAAAGAAAGTCATGTGGGGACATGAGTTTTGCTAAGGTCACCTTTATTAATTTACCTCCTGTTGGATAGGCATCCTGATTGTATCATTTTTAATAAACAGAGGAGGAGCTGGGTGACATTATTGAGAAGGCAGGCTCAAAACAGTGCTTTAATTATGCTGTGAGTGACCTGTAAAGACACACGTTTGGACTCTCCTGACAACAACATCTGTCAATCAGTACTATTAGAAGAGATACATTGGATATATAAGTCTAATTGTCTGGTGGTAGGAATTTTGCACTTTTTTTAACCCTTGTTCTTTTAAATGATTTTATGTTTTTGTGATAAACGGTTCTGTATTTACAGTTTACATTTTTTTATCAATTTTTAAGTAAACCACTACTTTAGAGACTACTTGGTGTGCCTTTGAAATTCTTTTTCTTGACAGGTGAAACATACATGGTTAAAGTTGATACTGTACAAAGCTTACTGGTTTTACCAAACTGGGAAAAGGTAAGAGTTTATTCTGAAGTCTTTAATAGAGTTTTAACGGTTCATTTTGTACGCCTGGTTAGGTGACTGTAGGCAAAAGATATCTGCCCCCCGAAGAGTAGAATTATCTGAGCCTATACATTGGGTACGCTAGCAAGAGGTTCACAGTTTGAATCCCTCCAGAACTTGAGACCAAAGTTTGATTTGAACCCACAAAACAGACAGGAGGGTTACCCTGTTCTGTTAACTGTTCACAAGACTGTGCTCAGAGGCTGGCACTGTGGGAGCAGAGGGTCTGACCTGCTGAGTGGGTTTCTGACATCACCAACTTTCTAGACAGAGGGAAAACAAGTTCCTGTTTTCTACTGGTGATGCATCTCCCTATGCATCCCACTATCCACCAAGCATGCCTTACCACCTTATGAATGCTGTGTCTGACACTGGAATTATTTAGTGTTCTGCTCAGCCCATGAAGCAGTAAGTTGATGCAGTGACATGCAACTGACCATCACACAGGTAGAGCATGTCATAACTTCCACTACACATCTAGATCCAACGCACAATGGATAGCAGAACATCAATATGACCAGAAGACAGCAGAACCACATACAACTTGGACCAGCAGCAACACAGAACACAATGGCAGACACAGACGCACAGTACAGTGCATTTTCTCAGCGATGCTGGACCATACAACACACGGCTGCACCGACATGACAATGATGCAGCACATCACACAGGCATGGCGCCCGGATACTGCCCTCCAAAACCATAAACATCCACAGGGTCACAACAGGTCACCCCCAAGGCACTCACAAAACCATTCATTCATAGGTGGTGCCATGGCTGTTGACAGACACTGGTACAATCCTATGCAGACTGGCACAGTTGATGGTCATCTCAGTTATGCATGGTTGTGAGGACGGAGTGCACAAACATATGTCAGAGAGCCAGCAGACAATGAGGTGGGCTGAGCACTGTGCTGCTGGCAGCCTACAAACATGTCAAAGACGGGACAGTACATTGGTTTTTGGCATGCACGGTGCCACGTGGCCATTGTTCCATAAACTTAATAGCTACCCTTAACACACAACATTTTTCTCACAGCTGTGGACAACACATATCTCATTCTGGAGAATAGTGTACAGAATTATTAATTGTGTGTCTTGAAAGTTTACGTACCTGTTAGGTGACACTGCAGGTGTACAACCGCTGTCCCACATATAATTTATTGATTGTCCTGATAAACATATGCATTGTTGGATGTAGTTGTAACCCCTAGATGGCGCTATCCCAGGGGCTACTACCCCTGCCTGATTTGCCACTAACAGGTTGAGGGGCCTGGATCCGATGGCGGGTGCCTCCACCCAGAGGTCAGGGTTTGCAATAGTTAAACTAACTTGGTCACAGCCCTCTGGGACACTGCAACTCCCCTTTCTTCCCACTAGTGGCCCACACAGTATATCAGAATTACCTTCACAGTATACACTTACCCCAGGACTGGTTCAGGCACTGGGACCCCTGTAAATAAGAAGATACAGTGCAACAATCACAGTACAATACTTTAACATAGACAAATACCTCAGGCAGTAAAACTTTGCTGAAACAAGCAGCTCTGATTTATTTAGGGGATATAACAAGGACAGGGGAAATCAGGTTAATTAGCTTATCTCTTTACTCATCTACCTATGGCTTTGTGCACAGGCCTATCCCTACCAGTTACTGTCCCTGGGTACCCCAAGCCCTAGTGGCTAGTCAAACCGTGGCAGCTGGTAGGGGCCCTTTCACACAGAGAAAATAAAAATTAGTTAAACAGTCAGCAGTACAGTAATTCCATTTGGATTCAATGTGGCAATTCAACAGGAGGCGACCCTGAATTAGTACTCGACCTCCAAACAAGATAGGAGTCCTTCAACGTCAGCAGGGCTACTCTTGAGCTCCACGAGACTCCTCACACATTTATATGACAAACTGCAACAGGCAAAAGTCATTTAATGGCAGCAGGATTCACTTGAGCTACACAAGCCTCCTCACACATTTATATGGTAAACAGTAACAGGCAAAAGTCCTTTAATGGCAGCAGGATTCACTTGAGCGACACAAGCCTCCTCACACATCTATATGGTAAACAGTAACATGCAAAAGTCCTTTAATGGCAACAGGATTCACTTGAGCTGCACAAGCCTCCTCACACATTTATATGGTAAACAGTAACAGGCAGAAGTCCTTTAATGGCAGCAGGATTCACTTGAGCTACACAAGCCTCCTCACACATTTATATGGCAAAAAGAAAGTACTATACCAGGCAGGCTGCTTCTCTATCCCGATCGCAATTACTGCACAATACCCGGGAGAACACACAGCAGATTCAGTTCCTGACAGAACGAGTGCAATTCAGCAATTTCTCCAGTCTTCTACAGGGTGAGCCTGGTTTCTACTCTTCAGATATCCTTTGATTCTCTTCACAGGACGGATTCAGTCCTAACAAGCAGTTACACAAGCTGCAGACTGGAACTCAGGGCCTTACACGTTTCCTGACTAAAACTGCACACTGAAAAAAGCACAGGGCTCCTTCCCTCTTCACTGCCAGAGCTCAACTGAAACTCCAGCAGACAAAACCGGGCACTTCCCTTGAGTTCCTCCCAGTTCTGGCTGGATTGGCTGTCACTCACAATAGACTGCCCCTGTTGGTCCAAAAAGGCGCCGAAGTCTAAACTACATCTCCCAGAGTCACTGCCCATACAATCCTCTTGTGGCTGGCTCAGATTACGAGTCCAAGTTCTGATTCGTCCAAGGCACCATTTTAGAGCCACCTTAACCCACACTGATTGGTCCAGTTCAGCAGTTCAAAACTAGAATGGGAACTAGGCAAACACAGTTCTGACTGCAAAGAAAGCAGGTTAGACAAACTGTATTTTCATTATTACTCTAAATGATTTCTGGCAAACAGTTACATCTTTCAGATAGGTTCCCTTTGCACTCCTAGTGACTGCAAAATGGAGTGAATTGTCAGCAGCTCGAGTGGTACTCAAGCAGAGAAACACACAGTCCCCCCCCATACAAACTAATTATGTCTGCAAGCAGACAGCTCTTAAAGAGACAGTACCAGAGACTCTAAAAACACTCACAGATAAATGGCTTAAACGCCAAACACCATTCAGGCTTGGAGCATTCAAGCAAGCTCCTGGAAGTCTTTTGGGAACCCCCATTTGCAGGGGGGTTACATAGTAGTACACAGTTATGCTGTTATTCAAATCAGCAGTGTTTCAACCAGCCAGTTTGATATTGCACTAGTGGTCAAGGGGGGAGGCACTGATAAGCAGCAGGAAAATCCCAGCCTCTCCCTACAAAACAGGGTACTAAATGAGAAAAAGACTGAGGTAGAAAGGTGAGTGGGGGATGCTGCAACAGAAGGTAAAGCCATCAAAAAATGGAGAGCAATGAGTACCAATGCCCGTAGTCTGAGTAACAAGCTTCCTGAATTAGTGGCCTTGATGGAGGAGGAACATTGGATATCGTGGCAGTCACAGAAAAATGGTACACACAAAACCATGACTGGGGCATAAACATACCAGGATACACTATCTACAGGAGGGACAGGGAGGGTAAAAGAGGAGGAAGAGTAGCTCTTTACACAAGGGAAGGAATCAGAGCAACAGAACAAAAGGGTAAACAGGGAGGAGAAGAAGCACTGTGGGTAAATTTGGAGACAGGCAATGGCACCACAATCCGCACAGGGGTTGTATACAGACTCTTCTCAGGGGAGGAAATGACAAGGAAATGATAGAAAGTATACTTAGAATGGCAAAAAGGGAGATATTGCTGATGGGTGATCTGAATATGCCAGATATTAACTGGAGTGCAGTTGCAGCAGCCACTTCAAGAGTGGGGTTATTCTAGATGCCCTACAGGGGCATGCCTTAGACAACTAGTATTGGAGCCCACTCGAGAGGGAACAATCTTAGACCTGGTTCTCTCAAATGGAGATGAAGAGGATCACAGATGTAGAAGTGGGTAGCCATCTGGGAACTAGCAACCATCAAACAGTATGGTTCACAATAAACACAGCAATAGAGTCAAGTCATACAAAGGCAAAAGTACTGGACTTAAGGAGGGCTGACTTTGCCAAAATGGGTGAGTGCCTAAGGAATGTACTAGCAAATGGGAAGGAAGGAGGGGTGGAAGAACAATGGGGAATAATAAAAACTGCCATCACGGAGGTAACAAGCCTTTGTGTGAAGCAAATAAACAAAACAAAACAATGTAAGAAACCACTATGGTTCTCAAAGGAAGTGGCAGTGAAGGTTCAAGAGAAAAAGAAAGCATTCAGGAAGTACAAGGAATCACAGAAGGAGCAGGACAAGCAAAAGGAAGCTGGGAAGGCAGTCTGAACAGCAAAGGCCTAAACCGAGGAAAAGATAGCCAACTCAGTTAAGAAGGGGGATAAAACCTTTTATAGGTACCTCAGGGAGCGAAGGAAGACCAAGGGAGGGATCAGTGAGGCTTAATAAAGGGAGGAGGGTGGGCAGAGGTGACTGTGAAAAGGCAGAGATACTAAACAAACATTTTTGCTCAATATTTACAGATGAAGAGGGAGGTACCTAAAACAAACAGTAGAAACACTCTGGATACAGAAGTTGAAAACACTCACAGATAAATGGCTTAAACGCCAAACACCATTCAGGCTTGGAGCATTCAAGCAAGCTCCTGGAAGTCTTTTGGGAACCCCCATTTGCAGGGGGGTTACATAGTAGTACACAGTTATGCTGTTATTCAAATCAGCAGTGTTTCAACCAGCCAGTTTGATATTGCACTAGTGGTCAAGGGGAGGCACTGATAAGCAGCAGGAAAATCCCAGCCTCTCCTACAAAACAGGGTACTAAATGAGAAAGAACTGAGGTAGAAAGGGTGAGTGGGGGATG
Source organism: Neoceratodus forsteri (assembly GCA_016271365.2). Classification (NCBI taxonomy): domain Eukaryota; kingdom Metazoa; phylum Chordata; order Ceratodontiformes; family Ceratodontidae; genus Neoceratodus; species Neoceratodus forsteri. The sequence goes on from CM028130.1 coordinate 558,569,331, forward strand.
CTGCAACAGAAGGTAAAGCCATCAAAATGGAGAGCAATGAGTACCAATGCCCGTAGTCTGAGTAACAAGCTTCCTGAATTAGTGGCCTTGATGGAGGAGGAACATTGGATATCGTGGCAGTCACAGAAAAATGGTACACACAAAACCATGACTGGGGCATAAACATACCAGGATACACTATCTACAGGAGGGACAGGGAGGGTAAAAGAGGAGGAAGAGTAGCTCTTTACACAAGGGAAGGAATCAGAGCAACAGAACAAAAGGGTAAACAGGGAGGAGGAAGAAGCACTGTGGGTAAATTTGGAGACAGGCAATGGCACCCTAAATCCGCACTGGGGTTGAGACAGACCTTCAGGGGAGGAAATGGACAAGGAAATGATAGAAAGTATACTTAGAATGGCAGAAAAGGGGAGATATTGCTGATGGGTGATCTGAATATGCCAGATATTAACTGGAGTGCAGTTGCAGCAGCCACTCAAGAGTGGGGTTATTCTAGATGCCCTACAAGGGGCATGCCTTAGACAACTAGTATTGGAGCCCACTCGAGAGGGAACAATCTTAGACCTGGTTCTCTCAAATGGAGATGAAGAGAGGATCACAGATGTAGAAGTGGGTAGCCATCTGGGAACTAGCGACCATCAAACAGTATGGTTCACAATAAACACAGCAATAGAGTCAAGTCATATAAAGGCAAAAGTACTGGACTTAAGGAGGGCTGACTTTGCCAAAATGGGTGAGTGCCTAAGGAATGTACTAGCAAATGGGAAGGAAGGAGGGGTGGAAGAACAATGGGGAATAATAAAAACTGCCATCACGGAGGTAACAAGCCTTTGTGTGAAGCAAATAAACAAAACAAAACAATGTAAGAAACCACTATGGTTCTCAAAGGAAGTGGCAGTGAAGGTTCAAGAGAAAAAGAAAGCATTCAGGAAGTACAAGGAATCACAGAAGGAAAGCAAAGGAAGCTGGGAAGGCAGTCTGAACAGCAAAGGCCTAAACCGAGGAAAAGATAGCCAACTCAGTTAAGAAGGGGGATAAAACCTTTTATAGGTACCTCAGGGAGCGAAGGAAGACCAAGGGAGGGATAGTGAGGCTTAATAAAGGGGACGGAGGGTGGGCAGAGGGTGACTGTGAAAAGGCAGAGATACTAAACAAATATTTTTGCTCAATATTTACAGATGAAGAGGGGGAGGTACCTAAAACAAACAGTAGAAACACTCTGGATACAGAAGTTGATACCAGCCCATTTACAGAAGAAAGGGTTCTGAAAGAACTCTTAAAACTGAAAGTGGACAAAGCAAAGGGGCCTGATGGGATTCATCCCAGAATTCTAAAAGAACTAAGGGTAGAACTAGTGACACCACTGACTACCATCTTTAACAAATCATGGGAAGATGGGGTGGTACCTGAGAACTGGAGGAGGGCAGATGTGATTCCCCTTCACAAAAGTGGGAGTAAGGCAGAAGCAGGAAACTAGAGACCTGTTAGTTTAACCTCAGTGATAGGGAAAATGATGGAATCACTTCTGAAGAAAAGAATTGTCAGTATCTAGAGGCCAGAGGGGCACAGGACCCAAGGCAGCATGGATTCACAGCGGGAAGGTCATGCCAGACAAATCTGATAGATTTCTTTGACTGGGTGACCAAAGTCGAGATCAGGGAGGGGCTGTGTACATGGCCTACCTAGACTTTAGCAAGGCATTTGACATAGTCCCACACAAAAGATTAATATACAAGCTAGCCAGCCTGGGAGTGGGTCCCAAGATGACAGCCTAGGTAAAGAATTGGCTGGAGAATAGGACACAGAGAGTAATAGTGAATGGAGTCCACTCTGAAGAAAGGGGGGTTACTAGTGGCATACCGCAGGGTTCAATATTAGGACCAGTCCGCTTCAATGTCTTTATAAGTGACATTGCAGAGGGACTGGAAGGAAAGGTATGTCTCTTTGCAGATGACACAAAGATCTGCAACAGAGTTGATACACAAGGTGGGGTGGAAAGGATGAGAAGGGACTTGACAAGGTTAGAGGAATGGTCAAATGTATGGCAGCTTAGATTCAATGCTAAGAAGTGCAAGGTAATGCACCTGGGAAACAGAAATTCAGGGGAAGAGTACACAATTGGGGGTGAGATACTAACAACAACAAAAATGGAAAGGGACCTGGGGGTAGTCATATCAGATGACCTAAAGGTGGGCAAGCAATGTGAGAGGACAGCAAGGAGGGCTGGGGGGATACTGAGATGCATAGGGAGAGGCATCACCAGTAAAAAACAGGAAGTTATTATCCCTCTGTACAGACAGCTGGTGAGACCCCATCTGGAGTTCTGTGTGCAGTTCTGGAGACCCAATCTCCGCAAAGACATAGACAGGATGGAAGCTGTCCAGGGAAGGGCAACTAAAATGGTGCAGGGTCTGCACCGGAAGACATATGAAGAGAGACTTAAGGAGCTTAATTTATATAGCCTCGAGGAAAGGAGGGAGAGGGGGGACATGATAGAAACTTTCAAGTACCTCAAGGGAATCAACAAAGTCCAAGAGGGTAGCATTTTCCAAAAAAAGAGGTGTGTAAGAACAAGGAGGCTCAATTTGAAGATAGAGGGGGGGCAGCTCAGAGGTAATTTAAGGAAGCATTTTTTCACAGAGAGGGTTGTGGATGCATGGAATGGCCTTCTGGAGGAGCTTGTGGAGTCAAAAACAGTGGTGGAATTCAAGCATGCATGGGACAGTCATAGGCAATTCTAGGGGGTGGAGGTGGAAGAAGTAGGCTGCTGGTTAACTAGGATCTGCAGCTTATCCACTAGGTAGGAAAATGTGCAGACTGGGTGGGCCAAGCATTCCTTATCTGCCATCGAATTCTATGTTTCTACGGTGTGGTTATAATGGTTAGCAAAACTGAGTAACATGCATATTGATAATTGTTGTTATTAACCGTTGTTATCACAGCAAAAATGGTAAAAATTTGTCATGGTTTCATAAAATGTCTTTGTAAATGTATTGAACCTTCAACAAATAAAGTTGTTGAATTGTAGCAAAAGTGATTGTTACTATCTCTGCATGGAAACTCACCAGGTTATGCTGCAATAATGTCAGTGGCATAACTGTCCTGGACACTGATGTGTGCAGTGACCTTACTCTTTATGGGAGATGGCATCATCAGGCAATAATCATTGGTATTTTGTTCAGGATTTGAATCATAGATTAGTTTCTGTACACAACTGCCATCACTGTTACCATGAACAGTTGCCCACAGGAGACCCAGCAGTACCATTCATTTTACACCTGCCTTATACAAACAATAGAGATGCTCGAATGTTGCATATATATATATAATACTGAATGAAGAAAGACAGACATTGACAAATGCCATGGTAGTTGAATGCATTACCTGACATGAGCATCCTGGAATCCAGTGTAGTGCAGTGAAGGCCATCGTTGTCTGATAGCGGAAACAACACAGGATGGTAGGACAACATGAGCATGCCTCCACAACCACCCCCAGCACCACCTAGTGAAGCACCTGTATGCCAGGAATCTGTTCCTCCTGCAAAGAGTATAGAGAAACATTTATTTGGGTGGGTGATGGTAACCACTTCATCAAAATGAAAATGCTTTTTGATAATTTCTGTGCTTATTGAAATACAACATATGGCACAATGCACATGCTGATAGTATGGAGTTAGTATTGTTGTTGTTATTATTGTGGTAAAATGCTGCTGTGTACTGTGCTGCTACTGTTGATGCCAAGAATTAATAGCACTGTATTATCACAGTAAAATTAAATGTCACATTACATATGAATATACAAAGAAGCCAGCAGAATAAGGCCATTTGGTCTATCAAGTGTGCTCGTATTGCAGGGTCCACAGCTTGAGCTAATGTCTCTGCCCTCCTCCCTCCCCACTCCTCCTATCCTCTCTACCCATGACCTTTAGCTCTCCCCTATGCCTATCCCAGTCTCTCTTAAAGCTGCCCACTGTCTTCAATATATGACCTCTTCCAGCAGCGCATTCTAAGTGTCTACCACCTTCACTGCGAAGTAGTGCTTCCTGATCTCCCTCCTAAACATCCAACACTCCAGTTTAAGACTGTGTGCCCTCGTGTTATGGTTGCCACTCATCTTAAAGAGACTCTCCTTATGAACCTTATTTATTCCTTTCAAGTAGTTGATGGTCCAAATCATGCTCCCTCTTTCTCTCTCTCTCTCTCTCTCTGTCTTCCAGGGAGTACACGTTCAGTGCCCTCAATCTCTCCTCATATGCCTTACCCTGTTGACCTGCTATCATCTTTGTAGCCCTCCTGTGGACCTTCTCCAGTATGTTAATGTCCTTTTTGAGTTGTGGGCACCAGTTCTGAACTCCATAGTCCAGATGATTTTGTTCATTATATTCATATTGTGGCAAATACAATGACAATAAATGTGGCATAACCAGGGTGAAGTAAGCAACGATAACACAGCAGAAGTATTGTACTTGTATACAAAAGCAGTTGTGCCCACTTTGTGGCTGTACCCCGTGATTTGGAATAGTGTTAGTATGGTCAACACGAATGTTGTGAGGTACCAACTGCCTGCACAGGACATTCAGCTTTGACATGCATGTGATGGAGGTCACAGGCAAAGTACAGTCAATGCTCGATGACCAGACCATTGAGGCGTCACTTGCCAGAGACAGTATGCATAGTTGATTTTGTTAAACTGTTACAGTCAACGCACTTGACAATGACCACACTGTGGTGTTGAGTATGTTGCAGACCACACAGAATGTAAGGACAGAGGGAAAAGGTGTTCAGTAAGATGGGGACCACAGAGGTAGTTTTCAATATCATTCAAAAACTGTATGGTGGTGAGACTTAGCCACTCTGAAAGTAACATATGACAGACTGCACTGGATACTAAATACTTAAGTATTCACTGGAAGGTTTCTTCACCCATGATATTGGTGGAATTCTGCTAAAGCAATTTCAAGGACCCAGGGGCTGAAGCAGACATCGAGAAATCCAGGATGGGTGGTGATACAGTTGGGAATAGGGGCATCAGGGGTTACATTCTGCACGCTGTTCATCTTGTCAACAACTGGTTGTATTTTGGCACAGCAAACAGATTCCCTGTCCATCTCCATCACTTGACAGTGTCCGCACATGCACCTATGATCCAAATCAAAATAAATGAAGAACAACATACTGTAACATACTGTGTGGGTAGTGTATAATTCACAGTATTGGTTGAAAACTTATTGAAATCAAACTTTTGTAAATGGCATAAACGTATAGGGTGGCTAGATATCAGTAAAGAAAAATAGTGTAGTATACAGTTACTCTTTGTTATGTATAAAAACCAGCATGCTCAAAATCCTTGTTAAGCACTTTATAAACCGTTATACGCATTGTAAAGTGTTGTTGTACGCATTCCGAACAGTTATTATGCACAATTTAAAGGTCATACAATTTTAAATTTCTTATTTATTCTACACCTAGCTACTTACTAACCACCCAGTGCCCAAAGTCATATCTTTTACCTTTCAAAAGTCTGGAAATATGATTTTGATATGTGAGTAGAACAAAGAAATGGAAAGATTTGTTGTTTTCACTTCAATGTGGGTCTGTCACTGTAGTGTAAAAAACCATATACTATAAAAAATAAAATATGGTCAACCACACACAACTCAGCATGTGTTTCCATCTTGGGGTTGAGATGACAGCATGGACCTCTTGAGCTACGCTCTCAAGATTCATATGCTGTCATCTCAACCCCTCAATGGAAACACAGCCTTATTGTGTATGGTTGCCCATACATTATTCTCTATATAGTGTATGTTGGAATGTTGTTATTTGTGGACTTCTATGCATGGAATATGCTTGTTCTGCTGCAGTAGTGACATCATTATGTTGTTCTGCTGCAGCAATGATGTCACTACTGCAGCAGAACAACTTGTAATGCTGCCACATACTTGATTCCCCAATCCAATTAACCTGAAAGTTGTTGATTTTTAAAAATGGAAGTTGCAGAAACCTCTGCAGCACACTATAAGTAATTTGAGACAACCACCAACCCTCAAGTGCCCCCCAACCTCCAGTTCACTGAAACAAAGGGCAGTGTCCCAAAATAGGCATTGATGACCATACACTATATGAAATAGCGGATGGGCAACTCTATGCAGAACCAGTGTGTTGTGCCACCTCAGGGAACTGATTCCCATGGACCTCTCGAGCTTTGTTCTCGAGATCACAGGGAATCAGTACCCCTCAGCAGCATGACACACTGGTTGTGTATAGTTGCCCATCCACTATCCTATATATCACAGGCGGAGGTTGGTAACTGTAAATGTATTTCATGACAGATGTACGATCTGCAGGCAGTAGTAGCAGACAGTAGTGGGAAGAAGGTCATCATCACAATCAGGGTATGACACAGCAATACCTGCATATCAAGTATACTGATGGGACACTGTGGTAACGCATGGGTAATTGATGTTAGTTCATATTAGGGATGACATACGTTGCATGAGGTATTCACACAGTGGTTGACAGACATAGAGGAACATCTATGTGTATTACATAACAATTTTTACTGTTGTAATGTATACTGAGAGTCTGGTGGTACACATGGTGTCAACAGTACAGGTGTTGTCAGAAAACAGCATTGGTTTAACTTGCAAGCAGGCAGGAGACAGTCTGCAGGATTTGTACGCTTCATGACATGACTGTAAGTTAGAAAAAACAGAGGTTGAATACAGGCTCACAGCACTCCATAGCAGTGGAAAAGTAGCTGTAGAGTGTAACATGGTATCACAGAATTCAAATCAATGGTTGCAAATGTCAAGACAAGCTCTGGAGTTTTTATGAGATGTGTTGTCAAACACAGGGCATCCAGAAGTTAAATACATACTGCATGTGTGTCATTCGCATGGAACTGTCTTGTCGCTTTTGCACCACCATACCTTGGCTGATTATCCCGATCGCTATGCACGACAACAGGCGGTAAACCTTGGCCCATGAATTTCTGCACAGTGTCCACAAGCAATGGTCATCAGTGATTATAACTCCTACATCATTCACCTGCCTGGTTGAAGCCATTATCTGAGCACCTAGTGTGTATATGGAATTTGGATTCCTCATCACCAAGTGCATCACCGTGTACTGCCTGGCATTGTATTTCAGCTGCCTTTCTTGGACTGCTCTTCCCTTGCCCTTGCTCACCTAATGTCATAAATGTTCCTGTATGCTTTGTAGTATACAGAGACAAAGTACAGCACAAATGTATACACTGTGCAGCTTCAAGGCACCATTCAATGACTGCCACAGATCACTGCTTCGGTGAAGGGCACTGACTGAGGAGCATGCTACAATTATAAGATTTCTAGACACACAAACTTAGGTACTGTCCAGTGACTTGACAACAGTGATGTAACACTGCAAAACAGGTAATGACTACCTGTGTTCAGCTGAAGAGACACTGGCATTGACAGGAGCTTGATGGTACAAAGTTCCCTCAAGCACAGTACATCTATGTACAATACTGCATGTTACATATCAGGTGACAAATACTGTGCTAGCAATATTACTATAGTGACTGAAATGACAGATGGCAATATGTGTGACAAATAGGACAACACTGTCGTCAATACTGTGTCACAAAAGTGACAATAATGGGAGCAGATTAGGACATAAGTATTTTTCTTTTTCGGTTCAATGTTTTTATTGTTCAGCAATCAAGCCTTTACAACATACTAAAAGCATAAAATTATGTACAAAAAGGAAAAAAAAATATTAAATATAATATTACATTTAAAATTTTGACACATAAAAATCCATCAACAAATTAATTGTCATAGGCAAAGAGACGTTTTTCTTTGTGTTTCAACACCTGATAAAAAAACTTGAAACCATCTTAGCCTCCTCCAATGTCTGAGGGTGAAGAAGTATAAATAAAATATCATATTTTGCATTCACATATTTAATAAGGAAATCATTTAACAGATTAAACCTCGGGGTTTTATATAAAGGGCCCTGTACCGTAATATGATAAAGATCTTCTTGAAAACCCTTGTTACATCTGCAAAACTCCAAACCTGAATTGGGTGGAGTTGTCTTATTAAAAAAAGCATATTTAGAACAGATGATTCCCAGTCTTGTCCAAGTAATCATTTTTCTTTCTAACAGGGTCAGCCCAAGAGTAAGATATTTCTCTATAAATACATCAATTTTATTTTGAGCTAACCATCTGGCCTGACGTTGAACTCTGAGGAGCTCCATTTGCTTATCATAGGCAAGCCTAGGTATTTTCTTTTTGACATACTCCTTAAACACATAGGCCCAGATATTCAAAAGGGTTGCGCCATGCGCAACAGGGTTGCGCATGCGCAAGTCCTACATTGCGCCATTCTGCGATATTCAGCAGGAGGCAGTTGCGCACTGAAAACAGGTTGAGTAACAGCGCAATGCAAATGAATGCATGCTCAACAGGAGGGGGAGGATCCATGCATAAACTGCGCAACCCGATATTCAGTCGGGTTGTGCAGAGTTGTGCATGCGCAACCCCCAACCTGCGCCTGCACAACTTTGAGCCAAAAAAAAAAGGATCAAGTTGAGGGCCACCCACAGGTGAGCTGCTGTATTGCAGGGCGCAACAAAGCAGCTGCCACCCGTGGCTGGCCCCCAACTCAGTCCCTGTGCCCCCACCAGCCCGATCGCGGGCAGTATGTATCCAGACACCCCCCCAAACATCTCCCGATGCCCAATTGCGGGCAGTATGTATCAAGACACCTCCCCAAACAGCTCCCAATGCCCGATCACAGGCAGTATGTATGAATACACTCCCCCACAATCTTCCGATGCCCGATCGCGGGCAGTATGTATGAATACACTCCCCCACAATCTCGATGTCCGATCACAGGCAGTATGTATGAATACACTTCCCCAAACGGCTCCCGATGCCCGATCGTGGGCAGGCATTGGCTCCCCCAGTGCCGACCTCGGGCAGAATGTAAAAACCCCCTCCCCAACCGAATATCTCCCTGGTGGTCCAGTGGAGCGCGAAATGCCCGATCGCGGGCAGAATGTCAGATTACAACCCCAAACATCTCCCTGGTGTCTGGTATACCCCCCCATCCCACCCACCCATAGAAGCCCCTCCACCCCGCTTCCCCCCAGCAGCGGCGGGCAGCAGCATCCCACCCGCCGCTGCCCGCCGCCCGCCGACTGACTGTCCGGTAGGGCTGCACGATCATTCACAAATCTGGACTGTCATATACGGGAGGGCTGCACGCCCATTGGCTCTAGCTCTGCACCAAGGGCGGCAGCCCCACCGACAGTCAGTTGGTGGGCGCGGGTGGCGGGTGGATGGGATGCTGCTGCCCGCCGCTGCTGGGGAGCGGGTGAGGAGCTCGGGTGGGTGGGGTGGGGGGACACTAGACACCAGGGAGATGTTTGGGGGTTGTAACTTGACATTCTGCCCGCGATCAGGCATTACGCCCACTGGACCACCAGGGAGATATTTGGGTTGGGGAGGGGGCTTTTTACATTCTGCCCGCGATCGGGCACAGGGGTTGTTTCACGCCTGCCAACGATCGGGCATTGGGAGCTGTTTGGGGGATTGTATTCATACATACTCGCCCACGATCGGGCATCGGAGATTGTGGGGGGGGTGGTTTATACATACTGCCCGCGATCGGGCTGCAGGGTGCGTCAGTCCCCGATGGCTGCTGCCTGGCAGGGTGGCCAGGAGCAAGTCCTCAGGGATCAGCGCACCTACATGCTAATGGCATGCAAATGGGGCCATAAATAGATGCAAATGGCCCCCCCTGCACCTTGCATGAATTATGGCCCCATTTGCATGTCACCTTTTGAATATCGGAAATTTGCGCATGGCGCAATGGTACTTGCGCCACCGCAAGTTTAATGCTCAACTCTGACAACTTGCGGTGATGCAAGTTCCACTGCGCCATGCACAGTGGCTTTGGCTGGGGGGTGATATTCAAAGGAGTTGCTCAATAGCGCAACTTCTTTGAATATCGCCCCAGCCACACCCTTGCGCAACTATTTTGAGCAGCGCAAGGGCTTGCGCCTCAGAATGGCGCAATTTGAATATCAGGGCCATAAGATATTGATATTGATTTCTCCCAAGCTGTCCAAAGATGAAGCATAACCCTGTTCAAAATATGTTGAATATTTTTGACCCAAGGAGACCTAAAATTCTGTTTATGCCAAGATAATTTTTCTCTAAGGCATAGTAAAGGCATAATATTAGTCTGTTGATTGATAATTTTGATCCAGTAACTCATGAGACGTATATCAATTATTGTAACAATAGGTACTCTACCCAATTCAGCCCTATCTATAACATTAGAGGTGGCAAGTGGAACCTGCAATAAAGATTTATAATAGAGAGAAAGTGGGATCTCCAACCATGAAGGGACATTGTTGTTCCAGACCTCTGCGCCGTACAAAAGAATAGGATTGATTTTGGCCTCACCGGCTATCAATGCCAGTGAGAGCAAATATCCTGCATATTTCCTACCAAAACGTAACAGAGCCCTAACAATCAGTTTTTCCCTTATCACTTGTCCTCTCCAATGCTCCATCCAATTTCCATTCGAAGCAAACTTCACCCCCAAATATGTATAAGAGGATACCACTTCAATAAGTTTGTTATTTAAATAAATCCTTGGTTTAATTTGATGTCCCTGTAAGGGTGCAAAAATCAGCAGCTTAGTTGTTTTCATATTTAGAAATAAGTCCAAATGTTTACATTTAGAGCAAAATTGATTTATTTTATTTTGTAAACCTTGAGCAGATAAAGCAAAAATAATCAAATCGTCTGCATAGGCCAGACAATGTACTGGGATATTCTTAATTTTTGGGGAATCAAGAGTATCTATATCTTTATAAGTCAGAAGGGCATCAATATACAAATTAAAAAGAAGGGGAGCCAGGAGACATCCCTGTTTATCTCCCAAAGTTGTACTGAAATAATCAGAAATGTTGCCCTTATTATCATATCTAATAGCCGATGTTGTGTGAGAATATAACCTAATAATGGGGGCTAATAAATTTAATGGTATATGTCTATTTAATAATATCTCCCATAACTTGGCTCTATTAACCGAGTCAAATGCTGCAGAAAAGTCTACAAACACAGCATACAGCTTCATTTTACGAAATGATCTGTATTTTTCTATCAGATGGGCTAGGATGTAAATATTATCTATCATAGAAAAATCCTTATGAAAACCTGCTTGAAACATCGATAAAGGGGAGTTAGCAGTTATCCAGTCTTGTAATTTATGTAATATTATTTTAGCAAATATTTTTCCACTAATGTCAATAAGACTGATTGGACGATAATTAGATGGCAAATGAAGTTGACCCTTTTTATGGATTGGAACTATTATATTTCTTGTCCAGGATAATGGAATAAATCTCTCTTTTAAACAGATATTGAAAAAATTAGTAAAAAAAACTACCCAATAATTCAGATGCCCCTTATAAATTTCTCCCGGTATCAAATCGGGTCCAGGTGCTTTATTATTTGATAAATTCACAATGGCTTCTTCCATCTCTCCAAATGAGAACACTAACGATGTGTATTCCCCCTCAGTGTTAAAATTTTCTATCACATCATCATCATTGGTAGGATGTCTATTAAATAGTAGACTGTAATAAGATATCCAAGTTTCCTTGGGGATATATATGGGAGGTCTAGAATTCTGATTAGCTGTCCCCTTGGACACCAAAGCCCAAAAAAGCTTAATATCACCCTCCTTAATAACTTGGTACATAACACTCCATTGTTTTTCAGTAAATTCTCTTTTTTTCTGGTGGAGAAATTCCTTGTACTCCCTTCGCATGTTATTTAAATTTATAATCGCCATCTTACTCTGATTTTTTTTGTCTGCCTGATGGCCCTCATCAAATTTCTTTTCTCTCTCCTACAATACTCATTGAACCAGGATGCTAACTGAGGCTTAACACTATTAACTGAGTAAATCAATGTCTTAATCTGTTGATACCCTATGTTTAATAATTCACTGATCCTTTCACCTTTGGAGCCATTATGTACCTGCTGAAATAACTCAACAAAAATAGAAGAGTATAAAAGGTTCCAAACTCCTTGCATCGACTCATTATTCAATCTTAACCTTTTTTTCCCACTAATCTCAATATCCACCAAGGGCTTATTGGGGGGAGGAATGACACCATCAGAAGTCCTAAAGTCCAGCAAAATTGCTGCATGATCGCTTTCTATTCTCATAGCCACATATAGTCTCCTGCAGAAATGATAGCTAAAGGGAGAGCATAATATAAAATCAATTACGCTCTTACCAACTGGGGAGAAAAAAGTGCTATCACCCCAATGATCCCCTTCTAATCTCCCATTAAGAATCAAGAGATTATTCTCTGTGATAAAAGTACTGAAACATCTCCCTGCCTCATTTACAATCATGTCAGTTGTATTTCTTTTTTTCCAAATCTGCCATATATAATAGTTCTTGTAACAATGATAAATTATCGAACTCGGCTATCCTAGCGTTAAAATCTCTAGCTAAAAGGACAGTATCTATCCAGTTTAACTGTATCATTAAATCTATTTCCATCAATAATTTGAACCAAAAATCATATGTAGAGTAAGTGTGAAAACATGGTGGGATATAAATGTTAACAATCAGAACCATACAAAGGTCCCAGTTAACCACTACCATAAGGATCTTGGGAGTTGGAGAGTAACTTTTGATTACCCTTAATCCTTCCCTAATTTTGATCATTGTAACCAGACCTCCTTTGTTCCTCCCATGTTTTTTCCCTTTAATTGCTGGCACAAAACTAGTTTCATATCCATTCAGGAAAGGAGATGTTAAAACCCATGTCTCCTGGAAAATAATCACTTCATGTCGCGAAATAAAAGCAATCCACTGCGGAGCCACAAACTTATTATGGAGTTCTGCTATATTCCAATTAAGGACATTATAACCAGGGTTGCTTTCTGACCCCCCCTTTGTGCTCTAATGAGGACTCATTACTTTGTATTTCTAGAAAACTTAGTCAAGGTTGCATGGCTCTAGATTGGCCTGATGTCTCTCACTCATTCAGTTCCACCATGTAAATACCCACCTCATCCAACACATGTCTATTTTCAAAAAGTAATACTAACAATTGTGCAGAACCAATAATACAGTTAATCTGAGTACCCTCTTTATCATTCCAAACTCTGTTCACCTCCACAAATTCTTCTGGAAGTATATGAGTTTTGATAATAGTTGATAAAATCATCAGCAATAGTGTTGGTAAATTAGTAGCAGTTTCTCCCTCCAGTATATCCAGCCCAAAAATAGAGATCATTGAGGTTTCAGGGGAAACTCCAAACTCCCAATTCAGTGTTACAAGAGTAGTTTTGAATATATCATATGTTAACATTTTTCCTATTTTTGCCCTATTATAAACATTTTTCCAAATTGTTGACCAGGTCACTGGTGTTGATAACAGTAATCCCAAAGAGTCTACCAGGCCTTGCTTAGCCCAGACCAATTTTGCCATATCCATGTTAGGGAGCATAAAGTAAACTGAATTAGTAGGGTTGGAAGTATCCCTAGTCACCATAATAAGAGCATCTGCGACTGTTGGTAACCCTAATTCTGCTCTCAACATATGGGCTATCATGCTGGTTAGGGTTACAGTAGATTCATAATGTTTAAAGTACAACTTATCTAATTTAAAAACTACTTCTTTCCCTGTACAGATTAAATTATATGCTTCCAGGTCATACCCCTTGGGGTTACTCTTCTCCTTGGCCAACATGAAATTTGGGCAAAGATCTTTATTAAACTGATCTACCTTAATTGAATTCTCCTTAGAATTTGTTTTTTGTTTCACAATGTAATCACCTTCCCCTGTTTCTTGATCTTTTATTAGTGTCCCATCCACAAGTGTAGATTTTTTTTTGTCAGAATTCTTCCTTGTATCTCTCTGTACCTCTCCTATCCTAATGGTACCTGTAGCCCCAATTTTATTAGTCTTTTCATCCTTAATATTTAATTCATCTTTCTGTTTTCCTAAATTAGGAGTCTGAATAAGTCCCACAGGCCCAAGCTTTTTCTTCCCCCCTTTTTTCTTACTTACTTCACCCCTCTTTTTGCCTTTTTTGCCTTTTGAGGGCTCTTGAACGTTTAGGGGAGAAAATGACAAATTATGCCTAGATCTTGAACTTTCTTTTCCCCCAATAATTGTGAAATTTGTTGTTCTAAAGCAGCAAACTTCACAGCACAAAAACTAGAAAGAGTTTCCAAGGCTGTCTTAATACCATTTTATGCCTCCAGTAAAACAACATTAGACATTACTGGATGTGCAAGAGCCTTAATGGTATATTTCGATATAGTATCTGGACACTGAACCAAAAAATCTTTATCTAAATGGATGTCCTGGACCTCTTTGTCCATTTTTGGAAAAAACTCTTCAGGCGCATCATTAAGGGATGAATACACCATTTCTTTAGAGTCGATATTGCAGACCCCTATCTCACTGGAGATCTCTAATGGACTAAATAGCTTTATTCCTGAGGGAAAGCATGAAATACCATCATCTTTATCTATATAATCTCCTTGCCCAGACATGCATTGCTGACTTGCTTCTACCTCCCCCATCCACTCATCTTGTCTAAAAACCTGGGAATAATCCACTATATTTGTTTTTTCCCCAAAAGTGGTACAATCATAACCGCCTATATTGGAAACCATATGTGGGCTGTTCATTTTTAGAATGTCCTGAAAAATATTATTAGAGGCTTTAGAAAAGGTTTTTTTTTAAAGAAATCAGTGATTTTCCCTTGGGACAGAGTTTTAACACCAGTCTCTAAGTTACTAATTACTTCCAAGTCCGGAATTATATTCTTATTATCAAAAGAGGATAATTGTTTAAATTTCTCAAATTCCCTGTTAGTCCCATCGCTACCACTGAATTGGTTCTCCAATAAATTAATCAAAGTCTCTTGATTTGTATTATTCTGACTGTTCTTATCACAGCTCTTAGCCATCAAAATGTGGTTTCTTCCATTAAATTCTGAATTATTTCCAGCTAAATCTGTTCTGCATTCCTCATTCATAAGCTCCTTAAAGGAGTGAGGTAAGTAGGATACTACAGGACTTTCTACCAAATCCTTAGGGGTCGAAGCCGTGATGACCAATTCCTGCGTAAAAACACAGCAATTACCTTTTTTTTGTTCTTTTTTGAATTTATCCTTTGCTTCCCTTTAATTGCCCCTTTAACAGTTTTGTTTACCATCTTACCACTTCGAGTATACATATAAAGAGAAAAAAAAAAATCAAATCCTAACTCAAAAAATGGGACTGAAAAGGAGTCAGGTGACAGCTTATCTAAACAGCTGAGTCTTCCACAAGCATCACTCCTTAAATTTGAAGAAAGCCTTCCCACCCAAAAACAACCAGACCCACCGGTTAAAACCAAAAAATACAAAACCAGATAAACAATAAGACCTATTTAAAATGAGGTCCCTCTCTTTTGTGGGTACATATTCCTATGCAAAATCTACTCCGAGTGGTGCTCGCGCCACTCACGCTCGCGCTATGTGTGAGCACGTTTAAATGCTGCAGCAAACCCTCCCACAGAGGCAAACCTGCTCTATTATTGGCTCACCCCTGAGCTGAAATTATATGCAGGTAAATGGCCTCTTGCACACACCTGGGTAATCCCCTCAATTCAGCAGAGCAGCAAGATGAAACAAATCAGAGCAGTTTCAGTTACAAAGTCACACATATGCTGCACTCACAGTCATTTTCAAGCTGCCAAACTGTTCCGAAAACACAGATCTCTTGGATAGCAGCTGTTCAAAGTATATTGCACAAGTGTCCCAGTGGAAATAAAAGGCTGGTGATCTTGCAGGGAAGGTAGAATCTGGACATAAGTATGTCTCAAATAGGAGTGAGAAGAACACACATTGAGAAAAATGGTCCATTTTACAAGGTTTATCACTGGATGGGAATAGCAAACTGTAAACACTGTGAACTGAAATTGATGTATAGGGCAAGTGTGACAGGCTGACCAGGCAGAGAAGAGATCTGAGGTGCAGGCACCTTACCTCATGATATGCCGTCGACCCGGGTTTGGGAATGACCTCAGGTCACCAGGGTGCCAGCTCCGGGGGGGGCTGGAGAGGGATTGAGCTATGGCTCTCCCCTCCAAAGGGGTGGATGCCAGCCCATCTGTAGTCCAGCTCACACTGGGTGGAGGAACAGTGGGCGCATAGGCAGTACGGGTGGTGACAGAAGTCAGGGGAGGTGCAAGAGGGTGCCACCAGATCCTGGCATGTGCGTGCACCTCCACATGTGTACACACATGTTTACACCGTGGCCCCGGGGGAAGTGAGTAAAACAGAAAAAATGAACAATGTATATGGAAAACAAAAAAATAAAGAAGGTAAGGGTTAGGCACAGGACAGATGAAGCTAACATAACACACTTGCACCTTTGGAGAACAATTGCCATGGCATTCCGCAACTTTGCAAGTGAAAAGAAAGACACAGCCAGGAAACAAAAGTATTACACCAACACTGGTGGAACCAATAACACAACATAAAACAGTCTAGAAATAACGGACACAAAAACAACCATGTATGTGTGTCTGTCTGTGGTTGTGGACAGGGGGAGGTGGGGGGAGAAGCATATCAAAAAATATTGACACTCACTCAATTAATATCACTGCATTTGAGTATCATCAGCTGAAAATTACTGTGTATTAGTACTGTACTGGAGATTACTGTGTGTGGGGGGGCAGAAGCTCATTAGTACAGCTGAACACTCATTGCATATAAAGTGGTGCATCTCAGTATTACCAATTACAAATGTTATGAGCATTACTATCTTGGGGGGGGGCAAGGGTCCAGACAGAAGCATGATGCATAATTGACGCTGAGCATTCAGTTTTCTTTACATTGTCATTTTCACATTTATAGCATTACAGTGGTAACACTATACACATACATATAGCAAACATTTAGTAGCAGCATTTGGTCAGCTTTCAGCACTTCTTTTAATAATAACAACATGTTCCCATGCATGCATGCCCCATTTTACAATATGCATGTAAATACATTGGTAAACTAATCCAGCACTTGGTGTTCACAAAATAGTGAAGAAAAACTGAAAGCAGCAATTGGAGTGAATGACATGAGCTTCACAAATATGCTCACCATTCACAGTTTCCCACGCATAGATCAGAGGCCTCGGAATCGGGCTCGCTATATGAACTGTGCTCTATGTCACTTTCGAGGGGATCCAGACAGTAGGGATCATCAAAAACTGGATGCCTGTACTCAGACACAGTTTCGCTACCCTCATTATCACTAGAGTCTGTCAGGTTGCTAGTTGGCTCAGCACTGACAGACTCAGACAAATCAATTACCGATTCACTCTCCATAGTGAGCATTGAGTACTCTGTTCCGGAAGTGACGTCATCTGGTCGGAGCATGTGCATTGAAGTTTTCTCGGGGCAAAACAGCTGACAGACAGAAAAAAGACTCAAACAGACAGAAAAGGTAAGAAATCGATAATTTTTTTTACATTTCAACCACAGCAGGCAAACAGTAAACATGGGCAGCTACTCAAAAATACAAAATAGGCGCTCCCACCGGAATCCCTCTTTAACAGTCAGTTGCATTGTTCTTAGGGTCCCAACGCCAACCAACCCACACCACTGAGCAGGTCTGCGAAATCCTGGGTACCCAGAAAGGATGGAGGGAAGTCACTGGTACCAATGAGGGTGGGCATCTGGGGTAGTCTGGCCTATGGGCCCTGTTGTTACTAATTGTTCCAAATCATTCCTAACCATTTTAACCTCCACAGCTATCCTTTTTCCGGGTACCCCGACTCTAGCCCTACTCCTTAAAAAAGCTGTGTTTTATTGTTTGAAATTGCTGTATGAAGAGTGCTTTGTGGAAACCAACTGTAAAGTGTATGTGGTATATGGCATTCAGAAACTGTTTGGCATTCAGTGTGTGGGATGGTTGGAAGGGGAGGTGGGTAGGTACAGCATCCCAGGGGGTTGTACCAGTCACACACCTAGCTCACTGCAACTTACTCTGGGTGGAGGCACCACACTATTTTATTTCTTTTTTGGGCTAGAACCCCCCCCGGATACCATCTTAGCAGGACCCAGACCCCTTAACCTGTGTGAAGGTCAACAGGCAGAGGAAACAGCCCACTAGCATATGGCACCTAGGCTACATTTACGTGTCAATTTAATGCCAGACTTTGCTTACTTTATTGTTAAGTGATAAGTGCCTAACACGTAGTGCAGCTAAAAGACTTCTCAACTGGACTACAAACAGTGAGCAATGTTTAAGCAGAGTGCTTGTTAGTTTGGCTGGGTGAGGGTAAGTGTTTTACTTCTGGGGTGTGTAGACTGACTATCATATTAGCACTCCCCGTTCTCCTAGTGCTGTTATGTATTGACTGGTATTTCTCCCTTTTTAGTACCCTTGACCTTCCCACCTCCCCATCGACAGCATGCAGTGCCCTTATGGAGACTCCCATGCAGGTTGCGTCCCTGACAGAGGATCAAGCTTCCTGGCCCATTGTTGGAGTTGTTGCAGTGGTGATAGAACATGCCACCAGCCCCTTTCTTCCCCAGTCTGGGACATGCTGCCTTGGATAGCACTCTCCTAGTCCATGGTCCTCCAGGGCAATTTCCTGTGTTTTCCTGCAGATAACCTTATTTCCTATTTAAGCTCAAATTGCTCTGTTTTCCCATACAACCAATGCAAGTCTATGGGAACAATTTCCCTGTAGGTGGCTGAATTTCCCTGTAAAATACAGGAATCCTTGAGAGCCCTGCATCTGATGGCACAAGAATCTGTCAAGATTTTAATTAAAATAATTTCCAGTTAGAATAAAACAAAATGGGCCATTCATCACCAGTCCCTGAACTGCTGGGGCCACAGTGTGTAAAAAGCATACTGTACTGAGGCTATTATGTGCATGACTGCAACCTGATGATGTCATGATTCATTTTATGTCAGAATGCCCTGATACGTTCTGAGTCCCAGTGGATACTGCCAATAGGTAATGCAATTCAAGGGACATGGACATGGCTTTCTGAACTCTCATCTATCAAGGACCACTCTACTCTATGTCAGCAGGGTGTGGGTAAGAGTGTAAGAAGGTTCTGTCCCAGCAACCAGGTGGTAAAGAAAGCAACAACAACTTGGGGGGGGGGCAGCAGAAGAGGTTCTGGTATAGAAATGTTATTTTCCTAGTGGCACCGCTGCCACAAGATGGTATTTACTGTATATTGGTTGTGAAGACAAATGTTCACCCATGGCCTCCTGCCTGATGGAGGAAACTGCAATAGAGAACAAGAGGACAATAGTTTGGGGGCACAGAGGAGAGGAACTCAGGTCAAACTCTTTGGGATGGAAGATGTGTGTGGGGGGGTGCCAATGGTATCAGATGTCAATTAATACAATTTTAATTCCCTGAAAGAGTCTGATTCTCCTTCCTTTTCTCAAATGCACATCCAACACTGTGCCTGATGTGAGGGGAAGCAGATGTCACATGGTTACCCGCCACATCTGTGACTCCCATGAGCCCTCCACAGGAGGGGCTCTAATAGTGCAGATGCTCCCTAACTCCCCTTGGAGTTTGAGAGGGTCTTCTCCTCAGTGATCCGCAAACACCACTGGCCCAGAGCAGTGGGTCATACTCATGACCATGTACCAGCACCACATGCTCTGCTTAAGAACTCCCTTTAAAAAAACATTTTAGATTGCTCAACCCTAAGGCCCAGAGACAGCCTGTTGTGTTTCTGTGCCAGGGACTTGGGTTCAGGAGCAGGACAGAACCCAAACATGGACGGCTGAGGTTAGGGAATGCTGCTGATGACAGAGAGGCCTTGACTGTGGGGGGAGGTACCTAATTCCATGGCACCAGTGATCCCTGGAGTTGAGCTCTGGAGGATTTATCTTCTAGTCATAAAGGGAGACTGGTACTCAAAAGACCAGCAGTAAGCTGTGGTGAGGCACTGTGGGAGGAGAGTGGCCAAGGGTGAAAACAGGGTTGAAATCATTCTTTAGGTGTCCACCCGATGGGCTAATAGATAGTGCATCCTGCTCCCATGCTGGTGACCTGTGTTTGGGAGTAGAGATGGATGAAGTTAGTAAAATGCACTTTGTAAATTCATCTGCAAAGTTATTGTAATTTGTAGAGTGCAGATCGATCAGTGAAGTGCAACATTTTGCTGCGAATGGGTGGATTTCACCCACGAATGGCAAAATTTCACCTACAAACTGTTCACGGTGAAATTCTGCACTTCATGGGTGATTTCTGCACCTTCGCATTGAAAACTTCACAATTTGGGGCATAGTCAAAGTTGCTGAGAGCAGGGAAACTCTATTTGAGAGAAGACTTGGGAGCTAGCTGGGCAGCCTGGGGTGGGAGTGGGGGGCTGCAGAGGTGCTGTTGCACAGCAGAGCTCCCAGCAGTGGAGGGATGGATGCCAGGTTCCACCCTAATAGCAGCCCCTGCAGTGGGCCAAGGAGCTTGCCTCCTCTGCCACAGTGTGTTATGTGTGGGCATGGCCTGTAAGGGCACTTCCTAGCATCTGGAGGGCAATGGGTGGAGAAAAGGGAAAAAAATGAAGAAATCCTGTGAACACCCACCACCATTTATATGACACTGGTATCTTCGGATCCCACCCCATGCAGATCTCCATTGCCAAGACATGGGGAGGAATGGCAGATGGGGTTGGAGGACCTGAGATCACCTGATGCAGGTGCCAGGAGGAACCAGGGGCCAAAAAGTAATATTATAAGGGCACAGTATTGCCCCTATATTTAGGGTTAAGTAGGTGTTCAGTGTTAACACCCTAACTTTGAATTGTAATAGCTTTGGCAGCATATGACAAAATCAGCTGGAATTTTGCATGTGTTGTCTAGGAGGTAAGATCTAAATCTGTGGAAAGTTTTGTGATGGCAGATTGTGTGGTTTCTGAGATCCACATATATCATATTTCTGCAGATGTATATATTTTTTCCTCCTATAATTAACATGGAATTTTTTTTTGCTCTCACCTACAGCCTAGCCTACATGGAACTGAATTTTTTGCCCAGCCTCTCAGGGTACAGGTGTTGATATCCTAAGGTAGTGCCTTTGAAAGGTTTCGTG
Source organism: Neoceratodus forsteri (assembly GCA_016271365.2). NCBI lineage: Eukaryota > Metazoa > Chordata > Ceratodontiformes > Ceratodontidae > Neoceratodus > Neoceratodus forsteri. The sequence continues at coordinate 558,590,491 of CM028130.1, forward strand.
AAAAAATATTAAATGGTTCCAGAGTTATAAGGCTTTAAAATTTTGTATTTTTCTGTTCTGAGCATAATCAGTAGGGTTCGTGGGATAACGGTCTGATACAGCAGTAAAAAATTCTGTGTCGCAGGGCCATTTTTGATTTCTCACCACTTGCTTCTCACAGCACAAAACATTTGTTTATGCCATGAGAGCTGCCATCTTGTTTCTTTTCTCCGCAAACTAATAAGCATGGAAAATACATAAAAATGCCATCATTTTAAAAAGCAGACACCAGAACCTGACTAAACAGGACCAGTTTAGCCAGATTCTAATGTTTGTTTATTAAATTAATGGCCTGAAATATCTTTTCTGGGCACCTCAAAATCCTGGGTGCCCAGCTTAGCGAGAGGAGCCATTGACCCGCATTCTCTGTATGAGAACAGTGGGACTTTTTTGGGTTCTGCCACCACAGCTTGAACTCAGTCTGCAGGCTGCTGTGAGAGTGAGCTTCCATTTTCCTGGTGTCTAGTGTGCCTCCACACTCCCATTGTGGTCCCCTTATGTGTGTAATGTTTTTCTGATGTCTAGTGGTGCTGACCACCCTCTGATCTCTGTCCCCTTATGTAAACTGTGTTTCCCTGGTGTCTAGTGGCACCCCTACCATCCAATCACTGTCCCCTTATGTATTATAATGTTTCCCTGGTGTCTTGTGATGCCCACTGCCCGCCGATCACCTTCCTTTTATGTAATATAATGCTTCCCTGGTGTCTAGTGGCACCCTCACCCTCCAATTGCCAACTCTTTATGTAATGTAATGTTTCCTTGGTGTCTAGTGGCACCCCTATCCTCTGATTGCCATCCCCTTATGTAATATAATGTTCCCCTGGTGTTTAGTGGTGCCCCCCACCTTCCAATCGCTGTCCCCTTATGTAACACAGACCTTCCGACTGTACCGATTTGCAGGAACAATACTGGCTGTTTTACTTTGGTACTGGATCCTCAGAACACAGAAGTGTGCACTGAATTTTGAACAGTTCTGGTATCAAAAGGGCTGTCCCAGTATCCCAAAGCATTTCCAAAAATCATAATTTTGGTCCTGCCTGGTCCCAGTTGAGCCGGTGATCCGATCCTCCCACCGCACACTCCCCCATTTCTCCAGCAGCTGCTATGTGCCAACTGCCAGCCCAAAAAGATGATCCGATTCCTGCCATGCATACCTGCCAGTCTACAGCCCCTTAACTTACACTAACAATGGCAGGCAAGAACCAGGTAATAGGTCACAGCTCAGGTCCAATCGGATACCACATTACCATATCACCAAAATATCATCAACTATGGAAGTGTTTCCCCACCTTCTGTCACATGACAGAGTAGGGCAGTAGGCAGAGGCTGACAGAACTGGAAAGGCTTTTTGTCACAGAAGTATACTGTATGCGTGTGCAAGTGGAATTGGTGACCGTGGGTCCACTACAGTGAGGGTGCATGAGCTAAGGTGAGAAGGGAAGGGTACACGACAGAGTGAGAGAGGGAGGGAAGTGAGTTGGTGGAAGGAGGGTGCATAATGGGGCATGGGAGTTGATGTCAGGGACCAGAGCAGGAAAACTGGGAGTCAGTAATTCAGGAGAGCAGCAAGATGATCCATTACCTCCTGGTGACCCCACTGAGACCACTCTGAGCGGCTGCGTCTTGGTGGTGTGCGAACTCTGGCAGCTGGCTTTAAGTTCAGGATAGAAACCCATACTGACCAGGTAAGGACATTATGAATCCTTCTCACTCTATCTGTTAAGTATCAAAGAGGTTAACCCACAGTCCCTAGTCCACCTACTGTAGTTGCAACAGCAGTACATGTTGCCTTTCAGTCAAAGGAGGCAGCCAGCAAGACGCTGATTGTGTATAGAAACATAGACTTAGACGGCAGAGAAAGACTGCTTGGCCCACCTAGTCTGCCCATTTCCCTGCCTAGAGGATAAGCTGCAGATCCTACTTATTTCTTCCTACCCCCCACAAAAATTGCCTTATGTCTGTCCCATGCATTCTTGAATTCTCCCACAGTTTTAGACCCCACAACCTCCTCAGGAAGGCTGTTCCATGCATCCACCACCCTCTCTGTGAAAAAATACTTCCTCACATTGCCCCTGAGCCGTTCCTCCCCCCGTCTTCAAATTGTGTCCCCTTGTTCTTGCACATCTCTTTTTCTGAAAGATGCTACCCTCTTGGACTTTACTGATTCCACTGAGGTACTTAATCATTTCTATCATGTCCCCCCTCTCCCTCCTTTCCTCAAGGGTATACATATACTGTATAAGTTCCTAAACTTTTAGGTACAGAATTGACATATGCAGTGTGTTGAGGGAAGTTACTTTTAATAACTTACAGTTACTAGTTACTGTCAAATATTTGAAGAAAATTATAGGTACTATTATATATGTGCAAATACAGGTAATAACTGTACTTGTAATACATATTGCTGTCAAAGTTTATCGTATAGTATTATTATGTGTCCTCTGCAAATGTAAATTTGAGTTTTACTTATGAAAACAGTTTCTAAGGGGGAAATTGCTGGAATACCAGATAGATAAATCTAGGCCTTGGATTAGTTGTATTTTACCTGGCGCTGGTAAAGCCTGAATGAATGGGTGGGGGGCAGTGTTTGCAATGGCTAGAGAGCAGCTCTGTCACTGTCCAGGACTGCGGATTAACACCCTGCCATGAGCCACTCGCTCACTTAATGCAACACAAGTATGTGTTCCTATTTTCATTTGTCAAATGTTGGAGTGTATGGTAACATAAGGTTTCCTTAGTGTCTAGTGGCACCCCCCCACCTTCAGATCACCATCCCCTTATGTAAAATAATGCATCCATGGCATCTAGTGGCATCTCCCCAGTTGCTATCCCCTTACGTATTATCATGTTTCGATGATGTCTAGTGGCACCCATACCCTCTGATCACTTCCCATGTTGAGTGTTGTTTCCCTGGTGTCTAGTGGTAGACTCCACCCTCCAATCGCCATCCCGGAAATTTCAGCCATAATAAAGAAAACCTTCCCTCAATTTTTTTTTTTTACCTGTAAGAAAGAAAATGGTACCTTGATGATCTGACCCCACCACCCCAACCTTCCACTCAGCACTTACCACCCAACACACCCACTACACCCCAAATACCATAATTCACCTGAACATGTCCCAAAGTGAACATCCACTCCCTGATTGAAGACACATATGCAATATGAGAAAGTAAGAGTGTGGTTCAACGTATTACAATGGGGTTTTGAAATTTGATGCATAACTTTGTCATTTTTGTACATTTTCACCCCAAATTTTTAACATGGCCTTTTTGGGAGCCCACCTCATGAACAATGGCAGTGGAATTATGCCAATCAGGCCTGAAAGGTGATTTTTGTGGGACTATTTATCACCGTCCTTCTGGCTGCCCCCTTTAGCCCAACCACCCCCCGCTCCAACATCCCGGAATTACAGGGGCTTACCTTATGCCCAGCCCAGGAGCAGAGCCTGTGGAGTGTCAGGCATCATCCTGCAGCCAGAGAATCCATTTTTCCTCCATTTTCTCCCAATTACCCCAGGGCCCCTGGAGCAGAGGTGCATGCGCGTGGAGGTGTGCATGGGTACTATAGCCCTGATGACAGTCCCTTCTGCCCACCCATCAGCTTAGTGACTGGTGCTCCCTCTGGCCTGCGCTGCCCCACTGGCCTCAACCATGGGGATACTACCTTCCCTCCCCAGAGAGGAGAGCTGCCTCTCAGCTGTTCCATCCAGCTCCGCGCCCTCCCCCCTGCCAACCTGCGAAAGCCCATGCTCGTTCTCGAACATGGGTCGTCGTCATGGCATGAGGTAAGGCATCCAGCGCCTTAGCCCTCGGCACCACAAGGCCAGCAATTTTGTGGTCATTTGGCGAAATCAACTTTCGGGCAGGATTTGAAAATCTTCACTGCAGTTGTTCATGAGGTGGGGTCACAAGAAGGCTATGTTGAAAATTTGGGGTAAAATATGTAAAAATGGTAAAGTTATGAGTGTACATTGAAATTTGTCTATGCTCCCTCATAACTTTGGTAATTTTTGATATTTTGATGCCAGATTTTCAACATAGCTATTTTTCACACCACCTCATGAATGTGACAGCTGCCATTTTCAAAATCCTGGCCAAAATGTGTCTTCATACCTGTGGCACAAAAATTACATTTTGGTGGCATGGAATCACATTTTGGAGGAGATTTGAAAATATTCACCTACCAGGTTCATGAGGTGGGGTAACAAAACGGATATGCCAAAATTGTGGTGTACAAATGCAGTAAAATGTCCAGGGTATGACTGATTGTTGCAGTATTTAAATGCTCACTCATAACTTTGCTATTATTCAATATTTTGGTCCAAAATTTCAACATAGCCATTTTTCCACACCACCTCATAAACGTGACAAGTGTTAATTTTTAGATCCTGGACAAGATGCTTTTCTGCACTTCTGGTGCAAAATTACATTTCGGCCAATATACTGTACTGTAAATGCTACATGTCATGTTTATAAGGCAGTCATAAAATGATGAACTTGAACATTTTGGATCAAAATTAAAACAAAAAAGAAGGAGCGAATGTGTGAAGAGTGAGTATATAAAGAGTGAATGTGCCAGGCACTTCACTTCTGTAGGCAGACCGATTGTTCCCATGGCACAGGAGCAAAAGGGCCCTGCACATCTGCAGCAGTTCATTTAGGTCCTGAAGGGACTTGCATGAATGAGGATGTGATTCCACTATCTCAAAAAAAAGGGAAATTCTTTGCAAAATTAGTTAGGGTAACTTAATGCCACAAAAGTGGGGAAATGTGGCATTAGGGTTTAACCCTAACTCCCCATCCCCACCCAAAGCAGCAAAAGGAAAAAATGATTACGGTTTTGGCTGTCCTGAGTCTTGGTGAATCAGGGGTGGGGTTTCCTTGGGATTTTCAACCCTAATGCTCACCCAATTCGACGAGCAAATAAGGTCAGATGTGATCCATTTTCTTTAGGCAGGGCCCACAGGTTGCTGGCAACATGTGGGGAGAAACAGCTCTAACACTGTATCAGAATAGGGTGAGCATTATAATTGAAACCCCAAGGAAGACCCCACCCCTAATTTGCCAAGACTCATGACAATTAAAACCGTAATGATGTTTTCCTTTTGCTGCTTGGGGTGTGGGAATAGTGAGTTAGGATTAAACCTGAATGCCACATTTCCCTACTTTTGTGGCATTAAGTTACCCTAACTGGTGCATTAACAAAGTTTTTATGTAAAGAATATATATATGTGTATAAAAAAAATTCCGTCATCTCGTTGACAGGTTTCAGTACTCTTGGGCCATATGCTGTGTAGACTCTGCAGGGATACAGCCTGAGAGGTAGTTGTGAACAGGCTGAAAGGCTCCTGACACAGGACAGGCTTGAGGACTGAGGGGGCAGTGGGGAGTAAAAGCTGTGACACAAGGCAGGTTAGAGGACAAAGAGAGCAGTGTGGAGAAAATGTTGTTACATAAGATGGGCCTGAGGATGAAGAGGGTCTACTTACTGGGCTGGGTTCTAGTCCGTCGCCACTGGTGTAATGCCAACTCCAGATCATCACTACTGATGTTGGAGCTCCTCTAATTGCAGCAATCACCATTCATGCCACCTGGACTCTCCTGCTTGCACCTCAAGGTGCAGATCCCCTTGTTCATGCTGCTGCTATGAGGAAGGCAGGCATGAATGTAGTGGCAGTGGGACAGCATGTAAGTAGGCAGTACATTCATGCATCCTGTGAGAAAGGGAGGCCATTGGTGTCAGTCCATTATTCTATCAAGTGGGGAGTGCTTCTCTCTATATGCCCCACCCTCTTCCACAGAGGGACTAAGCCATCTCATTGTGACTGCCTTGGGCACTCATTACATTACTGACAGTACCAGCAGGACTTGAGTGTCACTGTCAGAGCAACAATCTTGAACCTCCCTACCATGGGAAGAAGTTACACATTCTGCTGGTCTCTGCTCCTGACAACCATGGCTGGGGGCATGAACCCCACTTGCTAGCATGCCACTGCAGTCCCCCACCACTCAGGGCCATGGAGTTGGCAAAAAGTTACATTTATATAGTGCTTTTCATACACACTGTATCCCAAACTAGTTTAAAAGCTATGGAGTCTATGCACTATGCCTACGTGCTGCATACATTTGGCACGTAGGCACCCCTATGATGAGCTGCTGTGCATCAGGATCCTGTGGGTCCCCCCACATCATTCACAGAAGGGGTGCAGGCTCTGCCCATCCACTGCATGTGCAGAAGGACTGGAGAAATAGTATGGGACAGAGCTACACTCCACGCCATGCACAAAGGCGTGGAGTGCCAAAAGAGGGAGCACAGGCTACATGGGCAAAATCATGCCATAGCTGCTGCCTGCACCCTCTGTTCTGTGGTAGTCAGCCATGGTGGGAAAAGTGATCCCCTTTGCCATGCTACCTCAACCCTCTGGACATGCAGGGAGGGCTGGGGAGAACCATCAAGGCATGTGCCCATTCAAGTACTGTTCCCAGGATCCACTATATCCCACAATCCCATGCTCTGTGTGGAGCGGGGGATCCAATCTACTAGTGGGTCAAGCATCTGATTGGATGCCTGCCTATGTCCACCAGTCCACCCACTGTGCACTAATGTGCCAGTGGGACAGTGCCATGGAGAGGTGGCCAGCAACAGTGAATGGCACCATGCATAAAAACATTGAATTTGCTGGCAGATAAGGCCCTGGAGAGAGGCAACAGTAATCCCATTATTCAAGAAAGGAAACAAAAAAAGCCCAATTAACTATCGGCCAGTTAGCTTAACAGCTACCATATGCAAAATTTGGGAGGGGATTACAGAAGAACATATTACTAAATTCATCCAGGAGGAACATCTAGGGGATGATTCACAACATGGCTTTACTAAGGGGAAGTCTTGCCAAACTAATGCACTGGAATTTTACAACAGGGTCAGCAAAAGTTTGGATGAGGGGGGATCAGTCAATGTGGTTTTCTTGGACTTCACTAAAGCCTTCAATAAAATACCCCATTATGAACTAATAAAAGCATTGAAAGCCATGGGCATCCATGACAATATTGTGTCATGGATTCATTCTTGGCTTAGGGACAGAAAACGAGTTAGCATTAGAGGCGTCTTTTCTGATTGGACGAAGGTGGAAAGTGGTGTATCACAAGGCTCAGTACTGGGTCCATGCCTTTTGCAGTATAGCGCAGTGGTCTAAGGCACTGAGCTGCAAATCTGGTGACATCCAGCAGAGCAGACCTGGGTTTGAATCCCACAGCTTCCACTTGCATACTGTGTGACCCTGAGCGAGTCACTTAACCTCCTTGTGCTCCCAGGTTGCTCCTGTAAAAAGGCTTTCAGCTTAGTGTGCTATACCTGGTTAAACAACTAAATAAAAAAAAAAAAATAAACACCTATGTAACATCACTACAATACGAACATGACAGGGTATGGATGACCAAATTTGCAGATGACAGTAGATTGGGGGCCGAAGAGACTACGAGTCACTGTGGGCAGCCCTAGACCACATTGATGTGTGGCGCAGGACTATCAAACTCCCCCTGAACCCCAAGAAATGCATTTGGGGAAAAATAACCAAAACCATATATATCTCATATAGGTAACACATTACTTAGAACTGTGATGGAGGAAAGTGATTTAGGCATCACTATAATGAATGACCTGCAATTTAAGACCCATTACAGTAATGTGTGCAGAAAGGTGAATGGGGTACTAAACTGCATATTAAAACATGTAGAATTAGAGAAGTTTCGGTCCCCTTGTATGGATCCCTGGTGAAGCCAATACTCGAGTATGGTGCAAAGGTGTGGTCTCCTTACCAGAAAAAGGAGATATACAAGCTGGAGAGGGTTCAGAGGAGGTCAACACACTTCATTAGGGGTTTGGAAGAAAAGGACTATATTACCAGACTGAAGGACTTGAAGCTGTTTTCACTGGAGTACAGGAGGATAAGAGAAGATATGTGTCTGCTGTTTAAAGCCCTGACAGATCAAGATCATTGAGAGAACCTAGGGCTAACTTTTAGGGATCACGTCCATAGTACTAGGGCACATTCACTACAGTAACATAGAAACATAGACTTTGATGGCAGATAAGGACTGCTTGGCCCATCTAGTCTGCCCATTTCCCTACCTACAAGATAGACCGCAGATCCTAGTTAACCAACAGCCTATTTCTTCCTACCCCCCACAAGAATTGCCTTATGTCTGTCCCATTCATTCTTGAATTCTCCCACAGTTTTAGACCCCACAACCTCCTCAGGAAGGCTGTTCCATGCATCCACTACCCTCTCTGTGAAATAATACTTCCTCACATTGCCCCTGCACCCCCCCCCCATCTTTAAATTGTGTCCCCTTGTTCTTGCACGTCTCTTTTTCTGAAAGATGTTACACTCTTGGACTTTGTTGATTCCACTAAGGTACTTAAAAGTTTCTATCATGTCCCCCCTCTCCCTTCTTTCCTCAAGGGTATACATATTAAGCTCCTTTAGTCTCTCCTCATACGGCTTCTCTTGCAGACCCTGCACCATTTTAGTTGCCCTCCTCTGGACTGCCTCTATACTGTCTATGTTCTTGCCGAGATGGGGTCTCCAGAACTGGATGCAGTACTCCAGATGGGGTCTCACCAACTGTCTGTACAGAGGGATAACAACTTCCTGTTTTCTGCTGCTGATGCCTCTCCCTATGCATCCCAGTATACCCCCAGCCCTCCCTACTGCCTTCTCACATTGCTTGCTAACCTTAAGGTCATCTGATATGATTACCCCCAGGCCCCTTTCCTTTTTTTGTTGTTGTTACTACTCCCCCATTGTGTATTCTTCCCTTGGGTTCTTGTTTCCCAGGTGCATTATTTTGCACTTCTTTGCATTGAATCCTAGCTGCCATACTTCTGACCATTCCTCCAACTTCTGCCAAGTCCCTTCTCATCCTTTCCACGCCTCCTTGTGTATCAACCCTGTTACAGATCTTTGTGTCATCTATAAAGAGGCATACTTTTCCTTTCAGTCCCTCTGCAATGTCACTTATGAAGACATTAAAAAGGACTGGACACAATACTGAACCCTGCGGTACCCCACTAGTAACCCCTCTTTCTTCAGAGTGGACTCCATTTACAATTACCTTCAGTGTCCTGTTGTCCAGCCAATGTTTTACCTAGGCTACCACCCTGGGACCCACTCCCAGGCTGGTTAATTTGACTATTAATCTTTTGTGCGGGACTGTGCCAAATGCCTTGCTAAAGTCTAGGTAGGCCATGTCCACAGCCCCTCCCTGGTCTACTGCTTTGGTCACCCAGTCAAAGAAATCTATTAGATTCGTCTGACATGACCTTCCCGCTGTGAACCCATGCTGTCTTGGGTCCTGTGCTCCACTGGCCTCTAGGTACTCAACTATTCTTTCCTTCAGAAGTGACTCCATCACTTTCCCTACCACAGAGGTCAAACTGACAGGTCTGTAGTTTCCTGCCTCTGTCTTGCTCCCACTTTTGTGAAGGGGAATCACATCCGCCTTCCTCCAGTCCTCGGGTACCACTCCATCCTCCCATGATTTATTAAAAAGATAAGATTTATTAAAAGAAGTTAAGAGAATATTGTAAAACCTTGCGGCAGCAAAGGTGTTTTAACCAAACAGTGATCTCGGTATGGCGCTCCCTAACCGAAGAAGTAGTTAGTAGTACATCAGTGGAGAGTTTTAAACTGGAACTGGATAAACTACACCAGACAAGTGTTCTATCATATTAACAAAGGTAAGCACTATGGACACAAGTCTTATTAGCTCTGTACAAACCTACGTTACCTATGTCACCCACGACCTGTTGGCCCACCCAGTCTGCCCATTTTTCCCTGCCTATAGTATCACCGCAGATCTACTTGAGCTCTAGTCCATTCACCCCCCCCCCTTCCTTTTCCCTAAGATTCCCTTATGGCTATTCCATACATTCTTAAACCTCACCACTGTTTTTGCCCCCTCCGCCTCTGCTGGAAGACTGTTCCAGGAACCCACCACTCTTTGAGAAGAAGTACTTCCTCACATCTCTCTTGAATCTACTCTCTCCATCTTCTTATGTCCTATTGTCCTTGAGCACCTTTGTTTCTGAAAAATCCTTCCCTCTTGTGTCTTGTTTACCCCAGTGAGATATTTAAAGATCTCTATCATATACCCCCTCCTCTCTTCCAGGGTGTTATATTTACATCCTTTAATCGCTTGTCATAGGGCTTCTGATGCAGACCCTGCTCCATTTTAGTTGCCTTCCTCTGGACCATTTCCACTCTATGTCCTTTCTGAGACCTGGACACAGTACTCTAGGTGGGGTCTTACCAGCAATCTATACAGAGACAACACTTCCTGGGCCCTGGCTACCTGGCTGATATGATACCTCTGCCCACTCCCGCTGCTCCTTGACCAGGGGCCTGCTTGTTGTTCCCAGGGCCAAATTAAAAACATCCAGCAACCCTGCTTTTGGTGTCGGTCTAGCCCTGTGGAACTCCCTTCCAGCTTGTGTTAGGGAGGCCCCAACGGTCGAGAGGTTTAAAAAGAGGCTAAAGGCTCATTTTTTTTGTTTGACCTTCCCAGATGAAGGTGATTGATCAGCACAAGTTTAATTTTAGAGTAATAGTTAATTTTAGATACTGCAGTATGTTTTTTTTTAATTTGTATGTTGTATGTGTTATGTGTATATTTGTATTACCCTCCCTGTCTTATGTAAGGTGACCAGAGCCTCAGGGATTGGGGGCCATACCAATAAACTTGCCTTGCCTTGCCTACCACCCTCTTTCTGCTGGTGGTACCCATCACTATGCACCCTGTCATCTCACTCGCCCTCTCAACTGCCTTGCCACCTTTAGATCATGTGATACGATCACCCCCAGGTCTCTTTCCAGCTTGGAGGTCATCAATACCACCCCCATTTTGTACTCCACCAGGTCTGTGGGTCCCAAGTGCATTATATTTCACTTTTCAGGTTGAAACTCAGCTGCCATACCCTCGCTCACTCCTTGAGCTTTCTCAGATCACTTCTCATCCTTTCCACCCCCTCTGTAGTGTCCACCCTATTGCAGAGTTTTGTATCATCTGCAAAGAGGCATGTGTGCCGATTCAGGGGTGTGGGTTGGTACAAGCTGGGTACATGCCTGTTGCACGTACCTGGCCCACATTCGTGCATAGGTCCTAATGTTAGAGACTGGTAGTGCAGTAATTGCAAACATGTAGTGGCAGTAATTCCACTCATCAACACCCACAGTCCCACACACAGCCAAATATCCTTTTTAAATGCCATTTTGGCATTCTATGTTTGAGCTACCATGCTGCTTTCATGACACTACTGGATCTATATCTCTTCTCTTTTGTGCACTATTAAACTGTCAGTTTGCACCTTCAGCCATTTGAAGTGTGTATTTTTTATCGCTATTTGTAAGCAAGCACCACCATGCCAGGAAAGCTCCTCTGGGTTTTTGTTGACCCAGGAAAGTCCACTACTCTTTCAGTGCATGGTCGGGGTTGGGGAAAGATAGAACCATATAAGTGTGCCAGCAGAAGAAAGCATTGTGCCCTCTTACATTTGCCTGGTGTAGAGGTAATATGCCCTTTTGAGGTTTATGTCCATCTTTCATACCTCACAAGCCCTCTATGTGTATCCTACCCCCTCTTGAACCTCTCCACAGTATTTGTATTAAGAAGCACCTCTGGGAGCTTCTTTCACCCCCTATCTACCGTTTCCATTAGATAATCATGCTGACTGTCTATGGGTTAACAGATTCATTCCATTTTATTTTTATTAAAGAAATATGGTGCCTATTCACGAATGTGGGCAGGGGTACGCACCACAGGCACATAACACCCCCGGGTAGCTCTGCACCTCAGGAGAGCCGTGTGTTGACCATTTTCCCGAACACCGGCCAATGCGTGACTCCCATCCATGGCCCCGCCCCCCCAATGCACAGGTTCACAGGTGGCAGGCAGGTGCAGAGCTGCAAACCCGGGCAGGCAGCCAATCAGCTGCCCTACCCAGGTCCCTCGGTGGATCCCTTGCACCTGTATGCCACCATGTTGGTGGCCGGTGCATAGTGCTCAGGCAACTTGATGGGGGGTTTCCCCAGATGTCCACCACCAGCCTACCTGTAGTGCCCCGAAGACTGGGGTGGTATCGGTGGGGGATGACCCCCATCGGCCCTGCCGAAACTTGTGGCGGCAACCCAGGAAGGGTGCATACCATTTATTGGCTGCTTCCAGAAGGTGTAGCCATCACCCTCCATGCACCGCTCTCTGCACCATAGTGAATGGCATGGAGTGCAGTCAAGACCCCCATACCAGCCCTGTCTGGTGTCTGTGTGGAGCTGTGTGTTCAGCTGGGGTCTCGGGTGCATGGGGGGGGCATATAGATGTCCTGCATGCTGCACAGGGGGCACACTGGGTGCAGCCAGGTGTGGGGTGGGCTATGTGCTGGGGTTATGCGGCGCGTAGCCATTCCATACCTTTTGTGAATAGGCCCAATGTTTATACTGTGCTGTTAAAAGGGCAAAGGAATGAAATAGATTTGTATGATGACATGGCATGATTTGTTTTTTAAATAAAAATTTTCCTAATTTTTTGGAAAGGAGTTTTGGATTCTTTGACTTCTGGCTGGGTACCCACCAGGACTGCACCAGTGATAACAGAATGGACCTAGTTTTACATTTTTATTTAAAGGTGGCACACACTGTAAGCACAGTGCCCCCTAGTACTATATTATAGTGCCAGCATTTGGAGTATGTGCCCAAATCCTACTATGGGACTAGAACCCAGAGCCTTCTGGCCTAGTGGCAGATGTGCTACAACCTGAGACACCCTTTTTGGGAGGCTTAAATGACAAATAATGTAGTAGTAGTAGTATTTAATTATCATTTAATATGCCAGTGTATGTAAATGACTTGGTCTGAAAATAGATTTGAAAGCACAAATCTTTGATAACCTTTGAAGGATCTAGTTAGGACTGGGTTTGCTGCACATTCTTGTAACTAACTCATTGCTTGTCAAAGACATTGCTTTTTGAGATGATCTGTGCATCAAATGCATGCCATCAGTCTAAATTCTTTTCTTCCAGTTCTTCTGTTCTGTCTAACTCAGGTGCGTTTTGAAGCTGACGGACCCTTCAGGCATTGTATCGATCAAAACAGTTTCTGACGGTAAATCTAGACTAAGAGGAAGACTTACAGAAATCAAAGGGAACAGCCTTCAAAACACAAACTCTTCAGATAGTGTGAAGTGGGGCTGTGATTCAGTACGCCCATGCCCTCTTTCTGTAAAAGGGTCAGTACAGCTGTTACCTCTTTACATTCTGTTAATCGTACTCCTGGGTTTGCTAAGATGCTGTTACCCAAAAGCACCTGGGAAGTGTTCAGTACTGAAGATGTGAGGAATGGCAGGAGTAGAAGAAGCTGCATACAGTGAGAATAAAAATAAGGAATAATATACGCTGGGAAGCAGGCTTGGTGCACAGTAGGGTACATCTGGGCCTGCTGACTCATTTCTCTTCAGTTCTGGAATGATGTGGGAGATGTGTGTGTGTGTGTATGTGTGTGTGGTGGGGGGCTATCGTTTATCAGACAACCCACACAAAGAGTATAAAGGATTTCTGAGCATGTGTTGTAACAGCTTCAGAGGACTTTTCCACCTAGTAGAATAGCGATAGATAGTTACTTTTAGTGTATTTAAAAAATAAGTTACTAAGGACTTAGGTTTGAATCCCGGGGTAGGTAGGAGCTGCTAGCTAGCTATGGGATGGCCCCATGTAGTGATACAAAAAGCAGATTCAGAGCCTAAAATAGCAGTAAATAATTAATAAGCAATCTTAAAATAGAATAACTGTCAGAATCAGCATGTGAGCCGGACCGCTGGTGCAGTGGAAAGATTTACCACTGTGAAGCAGGTGACCCGGGTTTGGGAACAGACTTGGGTGCTGGAGGGCAGGCCATGGGGAAAAGGCTTGAGCATCTGATGACTGCTCACCTTCTCCCAGGAGAGGGAGGGTCTGTGGCCCAGCACTTGTTGACTCCTGGTGGAGGCTGTTGGAACAGCAATGCATCAGGGCCCACTGCCTAGGGGAGCATGAGGAACGTCGGTGTTTGCCTTGATGTCAGTGGCATACCATGCTCCCAGGAGAGAAAATGAGAAAATGTGCTCCGTGGCTGGCAGGATGACGGTGGCTGGCACCCACTGCCGTGAAGCCCCCGGACAGCCCAGATCACCTCAGCAGCACCCTGGGCCAAGGCAAATACTGTGCTGGCCAGCCCCATCTGACATCTTGGGGTGGTGGTTGGCAGTGGGGATGGAGTGCGGGTGGGGTCCATGGTGACCAGAAGAAATGGCCAGTCACAGAACATGGGGGGTTAAAAACAAAATAAGAATCAGCATGAACATATTAGTAACAGTTATAGTCGGATGTAGCACAGGGGGAAGTATGGAAAGGACTCTTGGCACTGGCTTGACTTAACCACATGCAGTTTTGCTCATCTTTTAATGTTTGGCAAATATTTTCTATATAAAATATAGCATTTATTATTAAAATTGTAGTTTTAGTCATTGATGGCTAGTGGGCTAGTAATCCAATTGCCCTGACTACTCAAACATGCCCTGGTGGTACAGTGGTATAATTTGGTCTGCCTGGGTTACTTCCTATATTTTAAGTATTTTTTGTTTATATTTGGAAAGATTGTTCCTGTATAGAGAGAGCTGCTCTGTAAATGTAAATATTGAAAGAAAAATGCAGAGTGGCAGCTGCGGGCATCAAGCACACCAAAAGCAAGAGGAAGGGGGGTGTGAGTAACCGAGAGTCAGTTGCACCGCAGAGCACAGAGTGCTCAGTTCTGGAATCTCCAGGCTTGTTTGCGGGTGGCCACCCCGTACTCCGACGTCAGTTGAAAGTCAGACTTTGGATGCAGTGAATCTTGCTGAGGGAAAGTGTGAGAGAGAGATGCACTAAGGTGCTCCTCTTGTGGGCAGGCTCAATCAGATATTTTCCCCATTTCTCTAGTTGCGCAGGTGACAACATCAGGAAAAACATACTAGGGACTAGCTCACATGAAATAAAAAATAAATAAGATGGGCACAGTCTGTCAGGGACTCTGTAAAAGTCTCACACACTCTCAGGAAGCGAGCATTTTAAATAAAGCTTGTAAGGGAGCCATTTTGTGACACAGAGGGTGCCATCTGATATTGGAGAACCCACGGCTTCACAAATGATCAAATATATTTAAAATATATTATTTTTATAAAATAAAGCCATAAAGGAGCTGAGGGGAGTCCTGGGGAAATAGTAGAAATACTCAGATTTTTGTACATTGTCACAAGCAAAAACAGAGCAGTTTTAAGTAAGGCTCTGTAGAGGAAAATTGCATACAGTCACAAAACACTTGCTTCACATATCTACTTTTCTAAATTGTCCTGCCAATCCATTTTTTATCAGATTTGTACCAAACTTGGCAGGCTATTGCATTAAGTGTGCTACACAACAGAAAAATAGTTTAAATGCCAGAAATGTGAAATAAAGGCATTGCTAACCCTAGAAGGGAGAGTGGGTCTTGAATGAAATAAATTTATGCAGTCAGTTACACATTAGGTGGAACTAAGCATTGGAAAAATGAATATTCAATTTCTGTGTGAAACAAAATGGTTGTGGACAGTGCAATTAAAGGAGAAACTGCGGTTTTTAATAGAAAGTAAAGAGGAAAGTGCCTAAAAATGATTATTTATTCAGTTTAATGACAAAAGAGTATAAGTCTTAGCAACTTAGCTTTCTTGTGGGTCATTTTGTGCAAAAACAATTCAGCAGAGAGCTAAAGATGACAGCTTTCCAGCCATAATATTGAAAATATGCTTAGACTTAAAGAAAGTGCTTATTTTTTATGACAAGGAAATGTACTCTATTTAAAAATGAGACTCAAAGTTATAAAAAAAAGGGAAGCCTTGGAATGTTGAGGGGACAGTTGAATTTCAAAACTGAGTATTCCATTGTAGCGTATACTGCTGCAGAAAGGATTTTGACTGGTGCTGAGCCCCTGGACAGGTCACTGCCCATTCAGTGATCACAAATAAGCATATGCAAATGAGTTTTAGGCATAAAAGTAGCTGCACAGCCAGTGTGCAGGGAGTCGGGAGAGTGACCAAGAAGGAGAGTTCAAACAGAGAGCGTGACCAAGAAGGAAAGGACCCAAGCAGGAGAGGAGGAGGAGGAGTTACGCATGTAGCTGATCCACGATGGCGACCCAGAGCTAGCAGTAGTTTGGCGTCTACTGCTCTCATTTGTAATATATTACTTCCACTTTAGATGTGAACTCTTGATGGCTTGCTTCATTTTTTTCTGTGAGTTGGTGAGACTATATCTATCGTAAGCAGTTTTGGTCTTATGGTTCGTGCTTCTAATGTCGGTCTGCCGCTATTAATGCTGATCCATGATCTGTGGGCCGGTTGTCGACCAGTGTAATGCTCAGCTCTCTGCTCTTATACTCTTTCAGGACTATGCCCCTTCATTGTTAATGAGCGGTGGCCACAACAGCTATTGCCATAAGAAACTGTGCAAGAAACTGAACAGAAGTGGGGGGGGGGGAGGCATACCAAGAGAGGACCCAGTCCAAGCTCTGAAAAAACCATACTCAAACTGCACCGCACACTGCTCGAACCCATTTACAACAGCAAAAACAAAGCAATTTTTTCAGTACTCCAACTATTTTCTCAGGCAAACCCCTCTCCCCTTTACCTACCTCGCCACATTTTTGCAACACTGCTTCTACTATCATGGAGACCCTGGACGCCAAGCAAGATGAACCTGGATATGCAACTGCTGAAGGCGAAGGCACTGAACGGGTACCGGCCCTGTACGAGACTGTTCCAGTTTATAAGGTCAGTGCTTATTTTTGTCTAAAAACACCTGATACAATCTCAGTGTTGGCACAAAGTACTAACATACTAAAACGCCAGCAGAATAGGCCTAACGGTCTTCCGTGTCTGCTCGTTTGGTCAGTCCCCAACCTGGGTGCTGACCTTGCTGTCCCCCTCACCTTCTCTGGCTTCTCCCTTCCCAGTTCCGGATATTCTTGCTGCATTGGATTTTGCTTCCAGAACCCTTCCCCTGTACCTGTCCCACCCCTCTTGAACCCCTCCACTGTCTCTGCCTCCACCAGCCCCTAGGCAGTGCATTCCATGGCTCCACCACCCTCTCAGTGAAGTAGCACCTCCTCCTTTCTCCCTGAATCTTCCCCCTCCAGCTTCCAGCCATGCCTCTAGTGGCCCCTTCCTCCTTCCTTCAAGCACCCTGACTGTTCCTCCCTATTTACCCCTTCATGTACCTAAAGACCTCTATCATGTCCCCCGGTCCCTTCTCTCTTCCAATGTGTACATATTTAGCTCTTCGAGCCTCTCCTCATAGGTCCTGTCCCCAAGCCCCAAATCATTTTGGTTGCCCTCCTCTGGACTCTCCAGGAGGTTAATGTCCCACTTTAAGTGTGGCCTCCAAACTGCACGCAGTACTCAAGGTGCGGCCTCACCAAGCAGTTATACAGAGTGAGTATCACTTCCTCCTTCTGAGGTGATCCCTAGCGATGCATCCCAGCATCCTGTTGGCCTTGGCTGCTGCCCTCCTCAAGTCTCAGAGTTGTTCATCTTGACATCCACCACCACCCCAGGTCCCTCTCAGCCATTGAGACTTGTAGCATTTCCCCAGGGTAGACTTGACCTGGGTTTCTGCCCCCAGGTGAGTACCTTGCATTTCCTGCATTGAACCTCAGCTTCCACTTTCTAGACCATCTTTCCAGAGCCTCCAGGTCCCCCTGTAGGGCCACCCTCCCCTCCTCCCCATCCACCACCGCCCCCAGTTTCGAGTCATCTGCAAAGAGACTCATCTCACTCCTGATTCCTGTTCTTATGTCAGATATGTAGGCGTTGAACAGAAGGGGCCCAAGGACTGATCCCTGTGGGACCCCACTAATGACCCTCCTTGGGGATGAGACTATCCCACCAACTACGACCCTCTGGGTCCGGTCCTGGAGCCAATTGCCTATCCATCTGATCTTCTGGTTCCCCACCCCCATTTCTCCCAGCTTATCCAACAGGCCCACGTGAGGAACAGAGTCAAATGCCTTGCTGAAGTCCAGAAAGAGGACATCCACTGGTCTACCCAGGTCCAAGGCACTTGTCACCCAGTCATAGAACTCCACCAGGTTTGTCTGACACGATTTCCATGGATGAATCCATGCTGTCTATTGTCCAGGCACCCTGACTTATCCAGGTCCCCCCCTAGCATCTCCTTGACAATGCCCTCCATCACCTTGCCCACCACCGAGGTCAGGCTGACAGGCCTGTAGTTCCCTGCCACCTCCCTTGATCCCCCCTTGTGGATAGGCACTATATGCGCCACCTTCCAGTCTTGGGGCACCCACCCTGTCCTCAGAGAGATGGTGAAAAGCTCTGCCAGGGGTTTTGCCAGGACATCTGCAAGTTCCTTCAGCACTTTGGGATGTAATTTATCCGGCCCTGGTGCTTTCTCCGTCTTAAGGGAGCTGAGGGCTTCCCTCACTCTCTCAGCTGTGATTTCCACTTGCAGTACCCCTTCTCCCTGCTTAGCCCTCCCCCCACCTGCCAGTGATGCCTCCCCCTCTCCCCAGACCTGCCGATCGGTAAGGGTTCCCCCCTCCTCAGTATCTCTGTCTCCTCCCATGTATGATGCAGCACCCCCATTTTCCTTGGTGAAAACTGAGGTGAAGTACTCGTTTAGTACCTCAGCCTGCTCCCCCGGGTCTTGTGCCCATTCCTCCCCTGATTTAATCCTGCTAATCTGCCCCTTCACCCTTCATTTTTCCCCAATGTATCTAAAGAACCCCTTGTTCCCTCTCCTAATTTCCCTGGCCAGGTTCTGCTCCTTCCTTGCCTTAGCCACCCTCACCACTCTAGTGGCCCTTCTAGCCATCAGCTCGTACTCCCCTCGATCCCTTTCACTCCTTGAGCACTTGAATTGCTTATAGGCTGCTTTCTTTCCCCGCACCACCTCCTGGACTCCCTGGTCCACCAACAGGATTTTGGGCCCTACCGCATTTTCGTCTTACTCTGCACAAGTGCTGGTAGCATCCTGCACCCTCCTGATGATTTCCCACCTACTATCAGCGCCATGTCTGACCCAATCCCATCCAAATGCTCCTTAGGACCCTTCCCATTTCCTTATAATCCTCCCTGAAGTCGGTTACTTCAGTCTTGTGCAGTCTTCTACCCCTCCTAGGTCCAGGCAGAACCAGACCGTGGCATGGTCACTCCCCGCCAATGGGTCCCTTACCTCCAGGCCCCAATCTGGTCACTGTCTGCCAGGACCACATCCAGTACCCGTGTTCTCCTGGTCGGTTCCTCACCTGCTGAGTTAGGAACGTCCTTGAAAGACATCCAACAACCTCTGTTCCCTGGTCACAGAGGATGTCATGTCTCCCAGTCTGTTCCTGGCATGTTTAAGTCCCCAACACCACCACTCATTCTTCTGCCCAGTCTGCAGTGTCTCCAACATCTGCCACCAGACTGTCCTCCAGCTCCTCCGCCAGGGCAGGGGTCTATACATCACTCCTATTTTACTCTCTTGCCCCTTGTTATCAAGGTGACCCAATCACCTCCACGGTTCCCTCCACCTCCTCTATTCCCCCTATGCCAATGCAGTTTTTGACTATCATTGCTACCCCTCCTCCCCTTCCCTCCCCCCTGTCCTTCCTGAACATAGTGTATCCCTCCAGGTTCAGGTCCCAGTCATGTCTTGCAGTGGCCCAAGTCTCAGTGACCGCTGCCACATCCACTGCTCCCTCAGTTAGCATCACCTGGAGCTCAGGCATTTTATTGCCCAAGCTCCTGGCATTTAGCCAGACTACCTTCCACCCTTTCCCTATAGTTCCATTTCCCCTGCTCATGTTCCCATGGGGATTCTGTTTTCCCCTGGTCTGCACTTTGCCCGTTGGCCTTTTCCTGCAATCCTTCTGGTCCCCAGGGGGGTGGAGACAGAGTCCCTCCTTTATCGGCACCCCCTTGACAGCCTTTTCTCCCATCCCACCCCCCTTCACAAGTTTAAACCCCACTTTTCACCAATGAACCCTCTATTTTCAACTTAAGGATTCCCTCCTCCAAATTGAGATGTAGTCTATCTCAGCATACAGCTCCTTATCCTCCCAGGTCTCCCCAATCTCCCCATCAACCCATACCCTCTGGCCTCACACCACCCCTGAGCCACTGGTTTATCTCCCTAATTTTCCTTTTGTGTTCCCCACTAGCCCTTGGCACTGGCAGGATTTCTGAGAAGGAAACTGTGCATCCTATGTCATGACAGACCCTGGCGAGCTCCCTGAATCTTGCCTGTATCTCTAGCTCACTATTTCCCTCAATGTCATTTGTACCCAGGTGGACCAGTATGTCTGGAGAACCCCCACAATCCTTTGCCAGCTGATATACCTCGTGCTTAGCCCTGTGCACCGTTAGTCCAGGGAAGCATCTTGTTCTAACTGGCCAGGCTTCTCCCTCCCTATCCCATTTGATACCCCTGATCATAGAATCCCCCAGCAGGAGCACTCTGACCACCCCTTTTCCTCTATTCCCCCCCCTTCCATGTCCCTCATCCTTTCTACAGGCCCCTCCACCCAGCTGGCTCCGTGTTCCTCCCCCTTTCTGGGTGCCACATGCCACCCCCTCCTCTCCAATCCTATGCCTCTCTTCCTCCTGAGTATCCTTCTGTTCCTTGCTAATTCACCCCTCACTGCTCGCAACTGGTCCTTCTCCCCCATCTGCTAAACTAGCCTGGCTCATCCTCCCTTCCTTCCTCTCTCCATTTAGTTCCTCCTTGCTAGTCATGCTCCCCTGGCCTAAACCCTCAGCTCCCTTTACTGAATCCTCCTTGTACTTCTGGTCCTTCTCCTTTACCTTTCCTCCCAACTGGTCCTTCTCCTTGTGCTTTCCTCCCTTCCCCTGCCCCTCCTGCTCTGATTCACTGCTTCCCATTCTCCTGCATTCCAGGTCCCCCCCTGTTCTTCCTGCTATCTGGCCCCTGCCTCCTGCCTCCCACTCCCTTTCCATCTCTAACTACCCCTGTCATGGCTACATCACCCCCCTCATCCTTGAGCAGAAGAAGAGAATTGAAGCGGTTACTAGTAAGGTCTGATCCACTTCCCTGCCTTGCTTCCTTCTGTCCAGCCCTGGCCATCTGCCTGCTTCCCTGAGAATGTTGTCCCTCCGTCCCCCCTTTGTGAGGGCCCCCAGTTACTTGCCTGCTTCCTTGGTAGTGTCCTTTTGGACCCCCTCTGCCAGGTTCCCTATGTGACCCCTGAGTATTCTCCTGCACTCCTTTCCCTATGCACCCACCCCCAGTGCTTGGTGCAACCTGTGGGAGATTCCAGCCCCTTCCCCAACCATACCACCTCCCTTCCCCCAGCTTTCCCTAATCCCGCAACCTCCTCCCTAAGCTGTGCTAGCTGGTAGCACACTGGGCAACCACTGAACTTCCAAGCCCAGTCCAGTATCATGGCTGCTCCACACCCTGTGCACCCACCACCCTCCCAAAGATGCCGGCCCTAATGATGTGTGGTTCCATCCCTTCCAAATAGGTTTCCTTGGGTGAGCCACCAGGTTCCCCCCTAGTCCAAGATACCCCTACTGCCTAATCAGGTCACCCACTAATCTTACAGACAGTCCCACTGTACACCCGTAACCCTGTTACTAGGTGCAGTACACCACATTAAACTTATAAGGGAAATGAACAACTCCCAAAGCTCCTCTCTACCAGCCTTTAAATCCTACCCCCAGTGGCTAGAACTACATGAGCTGCACCTGCAGCCTTTTCCTCCAATTGCAGGGCAGGTGTTCCCCTATAAATTTGCAGACTTCTGGGAGGGAGGGTGGGGAGAGTCACATTGGGCAGACACCTGACTTGAAAGAGAGTGTATCAGCCCTGTGTCTCCCTCCAAGCCCAGCAGCCAAAGAACTAGGCCCAAGCAACTCCCACCAAATAGGTTTTAAATCAGAAGAAATAGGCTCTCACAGCGCAGCCTGTTACACAGTGAAACATCCACAAATGAGCCCCACTTACAGCCACCAAATCAGTTTACAAACATCCAACAGCACCCAAAACAATACCCTGCTAGCCCCTTAGAAGTAAGAAAGAAAAGAACTAACCTACCAAGTAAAATCCACAAGAACCCTGTGAAAACAACAGCAGCAGCTACTGTCCTGGAACACAACTGATCCTGTCCCCTTCCAGTTCTTTCTCAAAGTATATCAGATACAGTAAGTTTAAGTATGGAGACAGTGGATGTGCAAAATTCTGCCCTGAATTCACCTAAGCAGAATATTCAACTTGTGGCTACTACAGAGAATTCAACTCAAGTCACAATCAGTCAGTATGCAGATGTAAATAATTACTTAAGTCAGGAAGGGGAGAAGCAGAACTGTTTAGACAGTGTGAGCCAAACTGATCTCTTGAAGCTCCAAGAAGAAATCAAAAGTGAGACTGAAGCAGACTTAGTCTGGTTCAGGTAGATTTACCTTTCTGCTGTTGCTAAGCTTCTGGAGGGGCAAGAGTGAAGGATTGTGTTGCTGGTAAGCTTGTAACTGTTTGTACTTCTTTGAGTCTGTTACCTTAAAGTCCAGGTCTCATATTTCAACAGATTTTGGGGGATCTATTTATTTTTTATTTTTAGATCATTGAGGCTTGTCCTCTGTGAACATAGGGTAAAGGGGTTCTCGGCTGATTGTTTCTGGACACAGCCAGGGGTAATCCCATTGTTTCTGGACACAGCCAGGGGGTAATCCCACCCACCCCTTGGCTGGTCCTCCTTTTATAGGGTGTGAGCCTAGAGTGTTACACCTTCCTACACCAGACAGGAAGTTCCACACCAAGGACAGGGAGGAGCATAGGGGTTCATCTAGAGGGCGTACCTAGATTATATTGCACGCCAGGTCACATCAGAAAAGACAGGAGTGATTTAGTGCAATGGCTGTGGAGCAGCAGACTTCAGGAAGAC
Organism: Neoceratodus forsteri; assembly: GCA_016271365.2. Taxonomy (NCBI): domain Eukaryota; kingdom Metazoa; phylum Chordata; order Ceratodontiformes; family Ceratodontidae; genus Neoceratodus; species Neoceratodus forsteri. The sequence continues at coordinate 558,613,528 of CM028130.1, forward strand.
ATTCTGGAGGCTGTGATGCTGCCCTATCTGCAGGCACCTGCTGATGGAGGTTGCCTGTCTCCATGCAGAGGTGGCCAGGTTACAGGTGACATCCACCAGAGATCACCGGGTCCACAACATCAACCTCAAAGGTTGCCCAGGAAGAAGGGAGAATGGACCACAGTGGGCTCAGGGAGAGTGGGAAGGGGTCAGAGGTACATCCTCCAACTGGTCCAGCTTAATAACTCCTATGCTGTTTTGGAGGAATGGGAATGCCCCACACAGGCACCCATAGCTGGGACCAGGAAGGATGGTCAGGAGCTCCAGGCTGGAGTCCCAGGGAAGGGGTGCAAGGGACCCAGAAGAGGGGGAAGCTTCTTCTAGTGGGGGACTCTGTTGTACAGGGTGTGAAATTAGGGACACCAAGCAGGGGGGAGAGGGAGGTCAAGTGCCTTCCAGGAAGTGCTGCATGGAGGGATGGGAAGTGAATCCATAGGATCACTAGGACAGTAGGCAGGAGGGAGGAGCTGGATGTCATTGTCCACCTGGGGACCAATGACCTGGTGAGGAGAAGGGTAGAGTTAACAAGAGTCCAGGAGGATTTCAAGAAGCTGGGAGGGGACCTGAAAAAGGTAGCACATTCTGTCTCATTCTCGGAGGTGCTACCTGTCCAAGGCATGGAGGCGGCCAGGGCACTGCACATCTGAACCTTCAACTCCTGGTTGAAGGATTGGTGTGGAAGAGAAGGAGCTGGCTTCATAGGGGACTGGGGCCCAATCTGGGCAAATGCAGGCTTGTATCAGGAGGATGGCCTGCATCTGTCTGAAAAGCGAAATTGGAATGCTTCAGCAGAAAGCATTTAAACTGGCCAAGGGGGAGAGCCAGAAGAGACAGGTGGCTTAGGAATACCTCCTCTGTGAGAACATGCAAAGGTACAAGTTGATAACAGGAACAACTGAAGCAAGCTGTGAGGGGCAGGCAAGGGAAGTGTTTATAAAGGGGGGATGGGGGGAAGAGCACATGAGCATGAATACCAGGGTGGGGGGAAGAGGCGAGGTAGAGAAAACAGGAACAGAGGGAGGGCATGGAGTAAAACATGGAAGGTCATGTTCACAAATGCCCGCAGTCTGGGAAATAAGGTTCCAGAACTGGAAGCCTTGATGACAGACGCAGACCTTGACATAGCAGCAATAACAGAGACATGGAATTCTGCTACTTATAGCCGGGACGTCAATGTACCAGGTTATACACTGTTCAGAAGGGACAGAGAAGGTAAAAAGGGAGGGGGGTGGCCCTGTACGTCAGAGAAGGCATAAAAGCTACAGAAGTACAGAAAAGGCTGGGGCAATGTGGTCACCCTTGAACCAGGAAATGGCACAGCATTACATACAGGGGTGATTTACAGACCTCTGGCACAGAGGAAGGAAGTGGACATGGTACCAGTGGAGGAAATTCACAACATGGCAGCTAAAGGTGAAATCCTGTTGATTGGAGGTTTCATTATGCCAGATGTGGACTGGACCACCCAGGCAGCTGCTTCAGCCAGAAGCACGACCATCCTGGAATCCCTGTAGGGGATTAGACTCTGACAGCTGATGCATGAGCCCACAAGGGACAAATCAGTTCTATACTGGGTATTGACCAATGGGAACAGAGTAGAAAGAATCCAGGTGGAAGGGCAGCTGGAATCCAACGACCACCACATGGTGTGGTTTGACATGCAGACAGGGACCCAATTAAGCCACACAAGGGCAAAAGTATTAGATTTCAGGAGGACAGATTTCAGTGAAATGGGTAGATGTTTAAGAGCAGGCCAGGAGAAGGTAGAGGTAATGGAGGGGGTGGAAGAACAGTGGGGGAGACTAAAAGGAGCCATTATGGAGATAACTAACCAATGCATTAGCATAGTGGCCAAAGGGAAAAGAAGAAAGAAACCACTATGGTTCTCTAAAGCGGTGGGAGACAAAGTAAGGGCAAAAAGAGCAAGTCTCAGGATGTATAAGGGGACCCAAAGGGAGGAGGACAGGCATGTGCACCTTGAATGTCTAAGAGAAGCAGGGAAGGCTGTTAGGAAAGCCAAGGCACAGGCAGAGGAGGGTTTAGCACGGACTGCGAAAAAAGGGGACAAGACATTCTATAGGTACATTAGTGGTAGAAGTAAAACCGGGGGGGGGGGATTGTGAGGCTCAAAGGGGAGGAGGGAGAGTGCAAGGAGGGGAATCTAGACAAGACAGAAATACTGAACAAATACTTCTGTTCAGTATTTACTGAGAAGAGAGAGGGTCAAGGACCACAGCTGGGGAGCAGAGGCAATTGGGTGGGAAAAGTGGACACCAGTCCATTCATAGTGGAGAGTTTGGGAGGAACTCACAAAGCTGAAGGTGGATAAAGCCATGGGGCCAGATGACATACACCTGAAGATATGAAGGGAGCTGCAGAGGGAACTAGTAGCACCTCTGGCCACCCTGTTCACAGAATCACTCAACACAGGCGTGTTTCCAGATGACTGGAAGAGGGCGCATGTAGTCCCACTGCACAAAAGTGGCAGGGTGCAAGTGGGGAACTATAGGCCAGTCATCCTCATCTCAGTGGTGGGGAAGATCATGGTGACACTGCTGAAAGAAAAGATAGTGGCACACCTGGAATCTATTGGTGCCCAGGATCTGAGGCAGTGCAGATACATCAGGAAGGTCTTGTCGAACGAATCTAATAGTTTTGTTCAATTGGGTGAATAGCGAAGTGAATCATGGAGGGTCTGTAGATGTCACCTACTTGGATTTCAGCAAAGCCTTCGATACTGTCCCACACAGAAGGCTGGCTAACAAGATGAGTAGTCTGGGTATGGGGCATAAGGCGATACAGTGGATTAGAAACTGGCTGATGTACAGAAGGCAGAGGGTGGTGGTAAATGGGATCCAATCCACAGAGAGAGGGGTGGCCAGCAGAGTGACACATGGATCAGTACTGGGACCAGTCCTATTCAATGTCTTCATTAGTGACATTGCAGAGGGCCTGGAAGGAAACGTCTGCCTATTTGTAGATGACACCAAGATCTGCAACAGGGTGGCTACTCCAGAAGGGGTGCAGAAAATGAAGAGGGACCTGGAGAAGCCTGAAAGATGGTCAGAGGTGTGGCAACTGAGGTTCAGTGTGAAAAAGTGCAAGATAATGCAGCTGGGTAGGGGGAACCCTGGGGAGAGCTACAGGATTGAGGGGAGGTGCTAACCATCACCAAAGAGGAGAGAGATCTAGAGGTTATGATTTCTGATGACCTTAAGGTATCAAAACAGTGTGCAAAGACTGCAGGAAAGTCCAGTGGCATGTTGAGGTGCACAGGCAGAGGTATTACTAGTAGGAGGCGGGAAGTGGTGATGTCACTGTATAAAATCTGGTAAGGCCTCACTTGGAATACTGACTGCAGTACTGGAGACCACACATGCATAAGGATATAAACAAGGTGGAGGCTGTCCAGAGAAGGGCGACAAAAATGGTGCATTGTTTGCACCACAAAACACATGAGGAGAGACCAAGAGATCTCAATATGCACTCTCTGGAGGAGAGAAAGGGGCGACATGATAGAAACTTTAAGTACCTCAGGGGCAAAAACAAGGTGCAGGTGGGAGATCTTTTCCAGTGTGGAAAATATACCAGAATGAGGGGGCATGATATAAACTTGGAAGGGGAATATTAAGCAGTAACGTGAGGAAGTGTTTCTATGCAGCGTGGTGAACACTTGGAATAGTCTGCCACAAGATGTGGTAGGGGCAAGCACAGTGGAGGGGTTTAAACATGCCTGTGACAAGCATACAGGAACCTTGGGTGGGAAGGGTGTGGAGGCAGTATAGCACAGTGGTTTTAGGCTCTGAGCTACAAACCTGAATACCTGGGTTTGAATCCCACAGCCCCCACTCACATATTGTATGACCCTGTGCAAGTCACTTAACTTCCTTGTGCTCCCAGGTTGCACCTGTAAACAAGCTTTCAGATTAGTGTGTCTCTCCTGGTAAAACAAAAGGTTAAAAAAAAAAGAAAAGTCATTGACCACTTAGGGTGAGTGGATGCATAGATGTATAGGGCCTATGGGTAGACTGGATGGGCCTAGCAGTCCTTATCTGCCAACAGTTTCTATGTTTCAATGTAAAACAGGCTTGGCCAGCGTTACCTTAGCTCTGAATGATGTCACATCTTTGCTCACCACTCTGCAAAGTAAAATGGATGCCCTTTCTTTACGAACCACTGAAGCTGAAATTAGAATTAATGTCCTGGAGGATAAAATTATACCCATGTCCCAACAACAATCTGTGTGGGAGAACGAACTATTGGAGCTAAAAGCTAAAGTCATTGACTTAGAAGACCGCTCTCGATGCTCCAATATTAAACTTATCAGACTTTCAGAAGGACTCGAGGTCCCGGGTAATTCTCTGCCTTTTTGGAAAAAATTATAACCCTGGCCCTCAGCCAAAAATATCTGGAAGACCGCATTTTACTGGATCGGTCTCACAGAGGTGCAAGATCAACTAACCCTCACAATCAAAATAACTCCATACCCAGGCCTGTACTTATTAAGCCTCACAACTTCAAGGACTGGGAACTAATACTGTGGCATGTATGGCTGAATAGAGGCTTAACATGTGGACAATTGAGATTTTCGGCCTTACCTGACTTATCATCCAACACTTTGCAGGCCCGATGAGCATTTAACAAATGCAAAGAAATTCTTAAACAGCATAATATTAACTGTGCAGTTTTACATACAGCTATAGGCTCCGTTTCTTTCTTCATTGGAAATCCTGGATTTTCCAAGTTCCTAGGAAAGCAGGAACCGTTTCTACTTACTGGGAATCTGGCAATATATGAATTAATTGCTTAGATTAGCAGCATAAAGTAAACAGGCAAGGAAGGAAGTATAGGGAAGGGAAGGAATGTAAAGACAAAACTGGATACTTGTTGGGTTATGGGGGCAATGTGACTAACAGTACTAAATGAGTTTGGGGTTTTCCCTTTTTATGTTGCTTGCACGCATGTGCAAGAAACATAGTGCCATCATCAGAGATTTTGGAGGTGTGTCACCTCCTCCTCCAATTCAGTCAGTGTGCTGGCAGGCGCGGCCCCTGTAAGCCAATGCATTTTGGAGCTGTCTATGACAGTTGAAAGGGGGAGCTACGCTTCAGTGAGCAGCGATAAGAAGCGTAGCTCCTCCCCACAGGCAGGTGTGCGTGCCCCCGCATGTACTGTATAGCTGACGGGGTGCCCAATCCCCGTCGGCTGAGCTGCGTCTCTCTCTCTCCCCACCAGTTGTAGGTGCCACGCTGGGAGCCCACCCCAGCGTGGCAATAAGTCCTTTAGCCGACAGGGTGCCCAATCCCCGGCCGGTTGAACGCCCCTAACGTCCTTGTGCCATGCTGGGAGCCCATCCCGTGTGGCAAACGCCCCTCGATCTTTTTTTTTTTAACCTGAAAACGAAACGTCCCACGCGCGCCTCCTGACCCCCTCCCACAACCCGCACCCACCCACTGCGCACCCAGCCTCCCCACACCCCACCCACCCCATACTTGCCTCTGGACTCTGCGATGATCTTCGGTGGACCGCAACACGCCTGCACTCTTCAAAGCCGACCGCGAACTGAGGAAATGCCGTAAGCTGTATAATGGGCTAGATAGGGGTTTCAACTTGTTGCATATCTCAGGCATTTTGGGAATTTTTGCCAAATTTTCAACATGGGGTTTTGGGACCCCTTCTCATGAATGATTTCACTGTCATGGCGGTATTCAGTCTCGAGCGGTGATTTCACGCAGTGACTGTGCAGTGACTGCAAATCATCCTTCGGCCTGAATACCACCATGACAGTGACATCATTCATGAGAAGGGGTCCTAACCCCATGTTGAAATTTGGTGCCAAAATTAAATGACTGTTTTAATGAAGCGCAAGGTTGCACAGTTCCTACACAGGCTCGTAAATTCACGAAATTTCAATATTTTCACACCAGATTTTCAACATTGCCATTTTACTACACCTTCTTATGAGTAGTATAGCTGTCATTTTTCACATCTCACCCAAAATGTGTTTCCGCCCATGTAGCGCAGAATGGCGCAGTCGGTGTGTGAAATCAATGTACGGGCCAAATTAAGAAAATCACAGTGACACTGTTCATGAGAAGAGGTCTTAAAATGGCTATGTTGAAAATTTGGTGAAAAATTCTAAAAGTGACTGTTTTGTTTAGCAAGTGCTATGCAGTTCCCACGCAGGCTCGTAGTTCAAATTTTCAATATTTTCACTCCAGATTTTCAACATTGCCATTTTACCACACCTCCTTATGAGCAGTACAGCTGTCATTATTTACATCCTGCTCAAAATGTGTTTCCAGCTATGTAGCACAATGGCACAGTCGTGTGCAAACTCAATGTATGGGACACATTAACAAAATCACAGTGACACTGTTCATGAGCAGAGGTCTTAAAATGGCTATGTTGAAAATTTGGTGAAAAATTCACAAAATGACTGTTTCTGATGCATTGCACAGTTCTCGCGGCTAAATGAAGTTACTAAAATTTTCAATATTTGCACTCCAATGACTTCCAAATACCTAAACAGCACATAGAAGCAAGCAACATTCGGCATTGACAAATCCTTGTTGTCTATATGGAAGAGAATGAATGGGCTTACTAAACATTCATTGACAAATAATTGAGCAGCTACAGATGCCACAGCTGGTTCTTGAGTTCAAACATTGGGACATGTAACATGGGGGGGGGTCTATGAGAGTTTCTCTTAAAGGGTTTAATTTATGGATTCTTAATTTTGCAGGAATCTTGAATTTAGCTCTGTTGAGCTGCTCAGTTCTGTCTATGACTCGATTACCTTGGAAAATCGGTAGGGGATATTATTATGGATTGTGATTATTGGTGAAATGGACCAGGTCAGTCCTTTACAAGACTACAGATATTCTCTTTTTTCCTGCCTCCTGATTTTCCCCTGCCATACACTACAAAGCTTATATGATGAGGTCAGGCAGAAAACGAAAAGATTATTACTTAACAGCACTGGGAGGCTCAATATATTAAGATACAGTAATCTCTCTCTTGGTTCAGTAAGGGGGGGTGGGAGGTGCCGGATTTATGTAACTAATTTGTTTAAGAATGTTGGTGGTACTGATATTCAAATCAGCTATTGGTTCAATTGGCTTAGACATTTTTTGTCTGAATTACACATAAGCATGCAAGGTGGTAATATATGGGTTGCAGAAGATGCTTATATCTTTGGGGTCTGTTGTGAAGTTAGGACTCGTGATGTATCTATATCCTTAAGAATTTAAAATGGCTGCCCTTTTAAAATTAATGTCATGCAATGTTAATGGGATGCTTGAAAGATGTAAGGTGAAAAACATTTTCCATTATATTGATCGGATGGGTGCGAACTGCATGCTAATTCAAGAATCTCATCTTAATCACAATTTATTTATCCTGCAAGGTGATGGGGCATGGTTTGAATGCTCCCCACACAAATTTATCAGCAGGGGTTGCAATATTCTTTAAGAAATCATTGAAAATCCAAATCAACAAAGACATCATTGACCCCAATGGGCGTTTGGGCATTTCTTTCTTTTTCCTTTTTTTTATTCAAGTATTTTTCCACCTCAACCTGCTGACCCATATCTACCCTTCCTCCAGCCACCTGGACACTGCCTTCCCTCAGAATTCCTCCAGGCTCTATATCCCCCACAGAATAATCCCTTGTGGTGGGGCGAAAGGGGAAGGGCTGTCCTCCCCCCTCCTGAGCACAATCCGAAGTGGGCCCAGGAGTCCTCCCTAGGTGGTGGTGCCGGAGTGTCAGAGGGCTTCATCCAGTCAGCTGCCATTTTTTCCTGGTTTTCTTGTTCCTTCCCCTCCACAGCCATGAACACATGTGCATGGAGGTGCACAGGGGCCACAAAGACATGTTCTTGATCTCCTTTACTCTGGCGCTACCCCCCATCCTCCACCGGGGGGGCAGCCAAGAAGCGGGATGACGCTCCCACCCTTCCCCAGGACAGGAGAGCATTCATTGGACGTTCGATCCTCTCCCTCCCCCCCACCGACCCCCGGTGGCCCATGCTCACTCCCGAACACAGGTCTCTGGCATGGTGCGAGGTTAGAGATGCAGCGGATTTAAATTCTGCTGGCGAAGTGGGCAATGCAAAGTGCTAACTCTGCCTTGTCATTACCACTTCACGTTAAGGCGGAATGGCAATACGAAGTAAGGTGAAGTCATTGTTTTTAATGGACTTTGCATTCCTCATTATGATTCTAAGTGATCCACTTGGTATTTCAGATTTGGCAGCCCCCTCACACATCACATGGCTTACGGTACTGTAAGTCACATGCTCTTTAGCTAGGCAGGAAAAAAGTGAGTCATACAAGCAGACACTTTTACTTTCTCCTGTGCAGATGGAGAGAGAGTAGTGTGTTTTGTGACTGCTGATATTTTGAGACCAGAGCGAGGGGAAGGTTTAAACTTTGATTTAGACCCAACAGCTTTTTTTAAAGCTACATTGTTTTGTCTTTGCTGTACTCTTTTTTTACTTAATTTGTTCTTTCTGTAAATTGTATTTTTCCTACCTTTATAAGTAGTTAGTTGTTTGTCTGTGTCTGTGTGACTGTGTGTGTTGTGTGACAGTGTGAGTAGTGATTGCTCGGACTGATGGAGCTCAGTAGGAGAGATGGACCAGGGTGAGGGAATGTCTGGGGCATGGGCAGCTCTGGGAGAGCGCGGTAGTGGTAAGCGTCGTACCGTACGCATGTGTGGAGGGCATGGGCACCCATTCCTGTTGGACCGCTCAAAACTTTTGAGTGACCCCCCCCCCAGAAGCAGGACCAGCACTGCCTCCTGTCCTGACCCTGAGGCAGTTGAACCATCACCACCACCAAGTCCAACACTAGGTCCTCTGGAGCAGGATGTGCCTGTTCCCCTGGGTCCAGGTGTGGATCCCATCCCTGTTCAGCACTATGACCAGCCGGCAACCAGTTCATCTGGCCATCCTCTGCCTGTGCTTGGTCATCTCTGCACCTCTGTTGTTTGGCAGTTTTTTGACTTGGTTGGGGGGACAGCAGTGTGGTCAAGTGCTGCCTATGTTAGGTGGAGGTGCACCGTGGCCCATGGGGTACTCACCCGGGGACTGGGGGCCAGCACACCCATGTGCTCAATCACCAGCAGTTAGAGTGGCAGGCTGCCACAGAATGGACCATGCCTGCACCTGCTGGCCATTCTATGGCAGAGGGTGCAGCTGTGCATTGCAGCATCCCTAAGAAGAGGAGGGCCACAGCAGCAGCACCTGCTGCTCCACCAGTACCCCCACCCCCACCACCACCAACAGCAGGTCAGCCTGTAGAACGTTTGGACCCCAGAGAACTGCATGTAACACAGGCTGACTTTTTAGTTCTCTGGAGTGCTGTCAAGGATAACAACGAGAGGGTGAGTGTTGTGGAGCAGTGGCTGAATCACATAGAGGGACATCAGTTCCAAATTATGTCCATGCTGGAACTGCTGCTGGATCACCATGGGATCCCACATTATTTTTTTTTCCTCACACCATATGCCCCCCCACACCTTCCTTGCTGTGTTATAAAATGTATTATTCCACCATCCCCGACCCTTGTATGTAATTATGCCCTTTTTTTGTTGTCTTCCATATGCGTAACACTTTGCATTCTGAGCAGCAAGTATACTGTACTAAACTACACGTGTGCAGTCAGTCTTCTTTCCAGTCTGGGTATGTACTGCAGACACTGTCCAACTCCCTGACTTAAAAACAAACATTAATGCATACAATGGTGAGGTGGTGAAGCATGGAGAGAGACTATAAAACAGACTTACAATACATCCAAGTAACTATTAAAAAAAATTAATTTTGTGATTCATGACGTGATCGTGATTTGTGACTGCATTTGTGACCATGGTGGTGAAGAAACATGAATCCTATGGCTGTACTTCCCCAATGAGCTGTAGCTTAAAACTCCCAGACTTAAAGACATGTATCAATGAGTACAATGGTGGGGTGGTAAAGCCTGGAGAGATACTACAAAACAGGCTTTCAATACATCCAAGTAACTAGAAAAAAAATTAATGTTGTGATTTGTAATGTGAATGATCGTGAATCGTGATTTGTGACTGCATTTGTGACCGTAATGATGAAGAACGTGATTTGTATCATGAGTGACTCATGATGATGGTCCTGACTTAAAAACGTATATTAATGAGTACAATGTCCATGCAGAATTAAGCACCACACCTGTCCAGTACTCTGAAGGGAAGCCAAAGAAACAACTGTGACTTTAGTTACAGATGGAGATTGGACCCTAAAGAGATGCAAATGTACAGACAGATTAAGATTGTGTTGTGCACTGAAGAGATGCAGACACAAAAGCACAACACCTAACCAGTGCTCACCATCAGAAATTCAAATCTGGAAAAGAAAACCTTTACCGGTTGGGGAGGGCCACGCGGGGGGGGGGGGACAGTGTATGGCACTGCTGCAGTAACAGTCACTAGTACTAGTACCAGTAAAGATACCACAAAGAAGTACAAAAATCACACAGTTGCAGTGGATAGCAGCTTCACATTGCTGAAATTATTATGTGGCACAATAAAAGGTGTCTGATTTGATGACATGTATCACACACATACTCGTGCACACAAACACCAAGTAATGCATAGCAAATTGAAAACTTCAGTAATATAAGCACATATTTTAAGCTAAAATTATGCACTGCTGCAGTAACAGTCACTAGTACTGGTACCAGTAAAGATACCACAAAGAAGTACAAAAATCACACAGTTGCAGTGGACAGCAGCTTCACATTGCTGAAATTATTATGTGGCACAATAAAAGGTGTCTGATTTGATGACACGCATCACACACATACTTGCGCACACACACCAATTAATGCATAGCAAATTGAAAACGTCAGTAATATAACCAAATATTTTAAGCTAAAATTATGCACTGTGGCAGTAACAGTCACTAGTACTGGTACCAGTAAAGCTACCACAAAGAAGTACAAAAATCACACAGCTGCAGTGGATAGCAGCTTCACATTGCTGAAATTATTATGTGGCACAATAAAAGGTGTCTGATTTGATGACACGCATCACACATACACACACACACACTAAGTAACACATAGCAAATTGAAAACTTCAGTAATATAACCACATATTTTAAACAAACTAAAATGATGCAGTGCTGCACCACAACAATCAACAAAAAAAAGGCAAGAAATATTGAACATATTACTGTGTGTACATTAACACAGTTATACAAGAAAAAATATCACCAAAACAGAAAGCACTGTCTTTTTTTTTCAAGTTAATCTACCTACACCACAGATATGCCCCTCCCCCAAAGCACACTTCCACTGTCTCTCAGTACACAGACTGAATGTTGTACATTAACATTCAAAAGCCACACACAAACAATAAACGCTTGATGATATGAGCACAGAAGGGTTCCTATAATCGATTAACTAAAGTTTCAGCAAAAAAAAAGACTCAAAAATACTTTTTTAACAGCTTTTTGAAGGTTTGAATCACAGAGAGCTGTCAGAGCAGATTGTCTCCGACAGCTTCCTACACAGACTACCCCAAACTGAGGCTGTGCAGAACAGTCTAGAGCCCATGTGACCTGAAATCTCATGAATCAGTGCAAAATTCATCATTGGAGCTTAAAAACAAGGCCAAGTGAGGCGAAGTACATTGTTTTCAATGTACTTCACCTTAAGAATTGGTGGAGTAGTGGTTTGGGAAGGCGGAGTAACACAAAGTCATTGTTTTCAATGGACTTCACGTTACCCATTAATAACACAAAGTACTCTGCTTCGTGTTGCGGAGCACTCCATGAATTCACCTTCACTCCACGAATCACTTTGCAGAGCAAAGTGAGGCCACTTCGCCCATCACTATGCGAGGTGTGGAATCCAGCACCTTAACCCTCAGTGCCACGAGACTGGACCTCCAATGGGTGTTTCTTAATATGCCAAGTTATGCTGAATGGGAAAACTTTACTATATGTAACCTGTATGCCCCTAATAATAACTCAGTTTCCTTTTTTATAAATATTTTTCTTGAATTAGCTAACTGTTCAGCACATTACATTATAGGTGGGGACTTTAACTTAGTCTTAGACACAGTTCTTGATTGATCAGGTTCAAGTTTTGAATCTAGTATCCCAGCAAAACTTAAAATTAAATACTTCATAGAAGACTATAATTTAACTGAAATTTGGCAGCATAAGTACCCTTATAAGAGGAAATATTCTTATTTTTTTTTTCACATCCCCACTTGACCTATACTGTGATGAAGTTTTTCCTTATATCACATAGCATAATTCGTTTAGTTCAGGAAGTCAAGTATAATAACATTGTGATTTCAGATCATGCTTCTGTACAATTATCCATTCAAATGTCTAATCATAATACTACTTCTGTTTTCAAGGTTGATCCCATACTCTTTAAAAATTCAGCATTTATTGAATACAGTATATAAATGGTTGAGATTGACTTATTTTTTGAAGTCAATACTACCAAAGAATCAGATATGATAAATGTCTGGGAAACCTTTAAGGCTTTTATCCAGGGGAGTATTATTGCATACACAGACAAATGGATTAAAATTAGAAAACAAAAACCAACTAAACTTGAAAAATCTTTTTCAGAATTGGAACATAATCATACGGAATCAAATGACCCCACAATTCTGCCAAAATTGATCTCCCTGGGAGATGAATATGGTGAATTGTTAGCTGAACACATTGAAAGGTAGACATGGTATAATTGTACCCACTATTATATTAGCGGGGATCGTTCAGGAAAACTGATGGCATGGCAATTAAGATCAGCTCAGCAAAAAAAATATGATCACCCAAATTTCCGATTCTAATGGACAAATACATATGGATCCAAAGAAAATTAATCAGATATTCTTTGACTTTTATCAAAATTCATATGCATCAGAAAATCCATTCGCTAATGAACAATTTGATTGGCTATCTAATATTGAGTTTCCTATAGTCATACCAGAGCAGGCTCAGATGATGGATCAGGATATTTCATAGTTTGAAATCATAGAAGCCATCAACTCATTACCCCCTGGCAAAGCTTCTGGTCTAGATGACTTACCAATTGATTTTTTTCAAATTTTCCATGCAAAACTTGCAAAGCACCTTAAAGATGTTTTTGATGAGCTGTTTGCCCCTCAGTCCTTAGCACTTTTATTTAGGGATGCCAATATACTCATTTTTGAAAAAAGGTAAAGAACTGACAATGCCATCGTCGTACCATCCTATATCATTTATTAACACTGATGCAAAAATTTTGGCAAAAGCCCTGGCCAGACTTGAAAAAACTCTTCCCACTTTAATACACTCTGATTAGAACAGGTTTATTAAAGGGCGATCATTAAAGTCAAATATTCATCAAACAACAAAATCTTAGATTTCTCTATCACTACAGATTTATCATTAATGCTTATAGATGCAGAGAATGCTTTTGATCATGTGGAATGACCCTATATTAAGCACATTATGAGTAAATATGGGTTTGGTCCCATATTTTCAAAGTGGGTAGATTTGTTGTATTCGGGTCTGGTGACCAGGGTTAAAACTAACTCTGATTTATTGCCTAATATTCAGTTACAGTATGGCACACAACAGGGATGTCCTATGTCTCCCTTAATATCTGCACTGGCTGTACAGCCATTAACTTTGGTGATCAGAGCATCCACAGCAATTCAAGGTCCAGTTATTAATGGTGTTGAGCATTGTATTAGTTTATATGCTGATGGCATTCTATTACATGAAACAGATCTAAACTATTCCCTACCATCTGTTATGGATATTATTTCTCAATTCAGGAAAGTGGTTGGATATAAAGTGAATTGGACAAAGACAGAGGTTATAGAAACCCCTCATTGCTCAAAACCTTTTGTTTCACCGTCACACCTTAATATTCCAAAAGTCACTCAAATTACATATTTAGGTGTTAAGATTGATAATAAGTTAGAAAGAATGTTGTCTCTCGATTTCTACCCTTTGATTAATAGAACCAAAACAACTCTAGACCATTGGGTAACACTGCCCTTTATGCTAATGGGCCGGATGAATGTTATTAAAATGGCTGTGCTTCCAAAACATATGTTTCTTTTTCAAACATTACCCATTATCTTAAATTATAAATTCTTTAAAGGAATTGATATGATTATAAACATTTTTTTATGGAAAGGGAAGAAACCCTGGCTAAAACTTGAGAAATTATATGCACCGTTTTCAGAAGATGGATTAGGTCTACCCCAGTTTAAATATTATTATTATGCAGATAATCTTAGTATTATTGCAACATGGTATAAAGATGACTGGTGTGATCCATCATATGCTATAGAATCCTATTCCTTCCCTCTGAAACATCTTCGGTATTTGCTGTACATAGGCCCATTGAAAGCAGGATTCTCTAAGTTAGCATTATGTACAAAGACCACTCTCCATATATGGTACAAGATTTTTCCACCTAAAACATTCAGTCCATACTTCTCATTATTTACCCCAATATATTTTAACAGGTATTTCCCCCCATCCATTCAGGTAATGTCATTTAAAAATTGGTACAATAAGGGCCTTGTGGAAGTCAGGCAATTTTATAATCAAGGCCATATATTAGATTTTGCTTCTTTGAAAGAGGGATGTAGTATCCCATATTCTCAATTTTATTGTCATTTGCAGAGTCAGGATTTTATTAATAGAAACTGTAAAGCAGCTAAAAAATATATTTTATTTGGAAGATATATTGACTCAATCTGGCCAATGTAAATTGATTTCACAAATTTATACAATCATTATTCCAAAGCGTAGTGCTTATGTTAATAATTTGAGCATTAAATGGACTCAAAAACTGAATGTATGTATTCCTTCATACACTTGTAAACAATTGTCAATATAAAGTCATGGGGACTTAAATCTATTAGATCACAACAGATCATGTTTAACATTATTCATAGAATTTATTATTCCTCACATTACTTGAATAAAATTAATCCAACTATCTTGCCCACTTGCCCAAGATGTTGTACACAGATTGGAACACTCAAACATATGCTAATAAGTTGTCCGAAATTAGATCACTGGTGGGAGGCAATTCTTTCTTTTATATCTGAAGTAATACAATGCCTTTTGAGCAAAAATCCTTTTTGGATGCTACTATGCACAGGCATAAAAACAGAAGGTATATCAATCCCTAAACAATGTTTTGTAAATATATGCTTGACAGTGGCATTTAAATCAATTTTGGTTAAATGGAAGGACATGGACCCTCTGCCATTGGTGCTTGAACAGTTTGAAAAGTGGTAGGGCCAAAGATGTAAGGGGTAAATTTTCCCCTATTAAATACACTAACATGATTACAAAAACTGATAGGGCCACGTATGAAAGTGGTAGGGCCGTGGCCCTAGTGCCCCCTTCCCATTTCCTGCACCTATGCCCTCCTCATTATAGGGTCTGGCTTAATTTATTAACAGAAGTACATGCACTTGAATGAATACACTATACCTCTGCCAAGCAAATGTATAAATATCAACAGATTTGTCACCAGTTTAAAGATAAAATCAATGGGGCTTATGCTGCTGTCTATATACTCACTGCCTGCAGTTGAGAGTACTGATGATTATTATTAATTACACGCATAGTAATTTAACTTATTGTATATTTTTATAGACATGATTAATTGTTTATGAACTGATTGCTGATTATATGTATGAATATTTATGAATGAAGCTGTTCACTTATGTACCACCACAATAATTATTCAGAATAAAAAAAAAAGGAAGGCACCCAAGCCAAGTGGGTATCCTCTCTGAAGAGGCCTGATGCGGATATAGAGCCTGATAGTGACCGCCTTTAGTTTAATTCAGTACGGGATTAGGGGAGCACCTGAATATAAGTGTAGGGTCATATAGGCCAGTAAGTAAGAACTGGATGAGAATAGAAAGCCTGTTGCTTCAAGTGCCTGATGGTCCCATTATGCCAAGTTTTCCTCACAGAAGAAAGCTGCAACCTGAAGAATTCATTGCTTCTCCTGATTTCAACCTGAAACTGCTGACTCAAGAGATCCCTCCAACAATCCTTCAATGATCCTCCAACAATCCTCCAATAATCCTTTAACAATCCTCCAACAATTCTTCAGCAATTCCAACAGAAGAATTTCTTCAGAAAATCCAAAGGTGTGTGGTATTGTACGAAACTTTATTGATACAGTTTGGGGACTATTTTAAAAGCTAAGTGACATTGAATTTACAGAGAATTTACCAAAATCCTTCTGAATTTAAACAGACTTTTGTCATCTGAAGGACTGAACAGTGCAAGGACTGGGGGGATAATGTCACAGCTTTTAATGTACTAGTATGTAATATGTTTTGTGCCACTGTCATTCCTGAATGTTTTTACAGTAATTTTATGTGTAGAAATGCCTAGTGATTTCTAACTGTTTTAAATATAGAACGATAAGGATAATAACTGTGTGATAGATACCAGGGTAGATATCTGGTAGAAGGGGTCAGTGGGCTGACTGAGGTAGGATAAGGCCTAGTAGTCACTGCATGCCTTTATGGTTTCAGTGTGAACAAGCTCATGGATTAAGACCAGAGTGAGGGCACTTATTCTGGGACTAGCTTGTTTGGCAGCTTGAAGGCTGGTGGGTGGTGAGTGCCTGCAGTCTCCAGGGGGAAACTGAATGTGCTAGAGGACTGGCGGGTGGTGAGTGCCTGCAGTTTCCAGGGAAAAAGAGCACAGGTAGGGTGGTGTTGCTCTGCTGTGAAAGAGAAATAGAAGGTTAGTGGGGTGGGTATGCCCTGCTGGAAAAGAAGTAAAGTGATAACCGTACTGCTGATTTTATGTGTATTTGTTGCCATTTATTTACAAGGTGTGTTGTGCCATTCGTGGCTGTTTCAGATATTTATTTCACTTTTTTCAGTAAAAATATACCTTTTTTCCAGCAATCTAAATGTCAGTGTCCTTGCTTACAGAACCAGTGTCTCACATTCCTGCAGGTCTCTAGGTTGGTCCAGTGCAGCATTCCCTACCCTTGGCAGCTCTTAGCTACACCAGTTGGGGAGGTAAGGAACTGTACTCAGGTACTGCCCAATTGGTAAAGTGTTGTCAAAGGAGAAGGAACAGTGAATCCTTGATGACACCTACTACTGTGTGAAATGGTCCTAACTGTGGCCAGAGGTTAATGCAGCAGGGGTCCTCCATCACCACAAAAGTGGTGCCCATCATTGGGCAGTTGCTGCTCACTCACTCCACTTGGGTGGCCAAGGCATTGCAACAGTAGTGGGGATACCACAGTGTGTTTTCTATAATTGCTTTCTATTATATGATTACATTAAAACTTAGTGTTGTGATAGGATTTAGTGTCCACTTTGCCCGCTTCTACACCTCTACTGCAACAAGGCAGTGGCTATGGACACATATCCAAACTTATCTGCTGGCATGTTACTACTACTCATGTTGTGTAACCCTCAGTGTCATTCTCCCTCAGGAATCTGTCTAGACCTGTGATACCCCTACTAATGCTGTGTAACCCTCAATACCATTCTCCATCAGGAACCTGTCTAGTACTATGTTAGCACTACTCAAACTGTATAACCCTCAGTGCCATTCTCCCTCAGAATCTTTCTAGTCCTGAGTTACCTCTACTCATGTTGTGTAACCCTCAATGCCTTTCTCCCTCAAGAATCTGTCTAGTCCTGTGTACCTCTACTCATGTTGAGTACAACTCAAAGCCATTTCGTTCAGTCTAGTCCTGTGTTACTCCTATTCATTCTGTGTAATCCTCAATGCCCTTCTCCTCAGGAATCTGTCTAGTCCTGTGTTACTCCTACTCATGTTGTGCAATACTCTATGCCATTCTACCTCAGAATCTGTCAAATCCTGAGTTAAATCTACTCATGTTGTGTGACCCTTAATGCCATTCTCCCTCAAGAATCTGTCTAGTCCTGTGTACCCCTACTCATGTAGTGTAACACAGTGTTCACATTGAAACCATAATGGCATGCAGTGACTACTAGGCCTTAAGTCAGTTTCCCTCAGTGTAGTCCTGTGTTACCCCTACTCATTCTATATAACCCTCAATACCATTCTCCCATAGGAATCTGTCTAGCCCTGTCTTACCCCTACTCATGCTGCGTAGCCCTCAAAGCCATTCTTCCTCAGGATTCTGGCTAGTCCTGTGTTACCCCTACTCATGTTGTATAACCCTCAATGCCATTCTCCTTCAGGAATGTATCTAGTCCTGTATACCTCTATTCATGTTGTGTAACCCTCAATACCATTCTTCCACAGGATTCTGGCTAGTCCTGTGTTACTGCTACTCATGTTGTGTAACCCTCAATGCCATTCCCCATCAGGGATCTGTCTAGCCCTGTGCACACCTACTTATCTTGTATAACCCTCAATGCCATTCTGCCTCAAGATTTTGGCAAATCCTGTGTTACCGCTACTCATGTTGTGTAACCTTCAGTGCCATTCTCCTTCAGGATTCTGCCTAGTCCTGTGTTACGGCTACTCATTTTGTGTAACCATCAATGCCATTCTCCCTCAGGATTCTGGCTAGTCCTGTGTTACAGGTACTCATGTTGTATAGCCATCAATACTATTCTCCCTCAAGGATCTGTCGAACACTGTGTTACCCCTGATCATGCTGTATAACACCCAATGCCATTCTCCCACAGGAATCTGTCTAGTCCTGTGTTACCCCTACTCATGCTGTGTAACCCTCAAGGCCATTCTCCCTATAGGACTCTGTTTAGACTTGTGTTACCCCTATTCATGATGTGTAATCCTCAGTGCCATTCTCGCTCAGGGATCTGTCTAGCCCTGTGTTACCTCTACTCATATAACCATCAATGCCATTCTCCCTCAAGAATCTGTCTAGTCCTATGTACCCCTACTCATCTTGTGTAACACTCAAAGCCATTTTCCCTCAGTCTAATCCTGTGTTACCCCTTGTGACAGTATGTCATACTGCCTGCAGGTATTTGTTTTTCCCTCACCCTTTCCTGTCTGCTTTCTCCTTCTGACTATCCTTTTCTTCTTGTCAGAATGGCCAACCTGACATTTTCTACACTCTTTCCTGTTCTGTTGCTGTATCTTACTACGGTCCTGCCTGCACTGCCCCTTTAAGAGCTTAAGAAGCCATCCCTATATTGTATGCTGCACTGCACGGTATCATGATGAAAGAAACCCTGCAGTAGACAGTGGTACACTTGTACCATATGAGGCCATTCATGGCTTACAGTACAAGTGCCCATGTTGAAATTGATTTTTTTATTCTGTTTAAAGCTCTGTGTTTGCGTTGTTATGCTGGTACCCTTAGATAAAACAAAGTGCTGTGTCTTGTATTTACCACAATAAAACAGCATGAATCCCTGAGAAGCCCTACTATAGGGCAGGCAGCCCATGAAATGATCATTCTTATAGGAATCATTGAAGGTGATGTCACTATAATGAGATGGGGCTTATGCCCTAATGACAACTAATCCCTACAACTGAGGTTTTTATGGGGTTTACAGTGCAGATGTTACTAGAGACATTAAACTAAGATGTATAATGTTTGCAATAATACTACAAGTACCTCATAGTCCATGTGTGTTAGAATAGCACCTAGATAAGGGAGAAAAATTGTTGATTGAGAACTCACATGACTACGAGGTCACATTTCTGTCACTATAAAAATCCTCCACCAGGGGGTTGATGTCAGATAGATGGGTCAGTAGCTTTCTGACCACACAGTGAGAAGGAGCTTAGTGTGTAGGCTTACACACTGGTGAAGCAGAAGGAAAATTCAGGAATTCTTTTATTACTATTGGAGAAGAATTATATCCTGATTGCTTTGGTGTAAAGGACTAACACCCCTATTTCTTCCTTTCTGTAAATACTGAGTAGTTTTTTTTTAATTTTTATTTATTATTTTTTTTGAATAAAATGATAAATGCAATCTCTGTGTTTTTTATGCACTAAATTTCTGTCTGGTGGTCTGTCATTGAATCTCATGCTTTTACACCCCTACTCATGCTGTGAAACCCTGAATGTCATTCTTCTTCAGGAATCTGTCTAGTCCTGTGTTACCCCTACTCATGCTGTGTAGCCCTTATTGCCATTCTCCCTCGGGAATCTTTCTAGCCCTGTGCTACCCCTTCTCATGCTGTGTAGCCCTCAAAGCCATTCTCCCTCAGGATTCTGGCTAGTCCTGTGTTACCTCTACTCATGTTGTCTAACCCTCAATGCCGTTCTCCCTCAGGAATCTGGAATCTGTATAGTCCTGTGTTCCCCTACTCATGTTGTGTAACCCTCACTGCCATTTTCTGTCAGGATTCTGGCTAGTCCTGTGTTACCGCTATTCTTGTTCTGTAATTCTCAATGCCATTCTCTCTCAGGATTTTGGCTAGTCCTGGGTTACCCCTATTCATGCTGTGTAAGCCTCAGTGCCAGTCTCACTATAGGAATTTGTCTAGCCTTGTGTTACCCCTACTCATGCTATGTAACCCACAGTGCCATTCTCCCTATGGGTATCTGTCTAGCCTTGTGTTACCCTTACTCATGATGAGTATTCCTCAGTGCCATTCTCCCTCAAGGATCTGTCTAGCCCTGTGTTACCACTGATCATGCTGTATAATCCCAAATACCATTCTCCCCCAGGAATCTGTCTAGTTCTGTGTTCCCTGTACTCATGCTGTGTAACCCCCAGTGCATCCTCCCTCAGGTATCCGTCTAATGCTGTGTTACCCCTACCCATGCTGTGTAACTCTCAATGCCATTCTGCCTATAGGAATCTGTCTAGACTTGTGTTACCCCCACTCATGATAAGTGTCCCTTAGTGTCACTCTCCCTCTGGGATCTGTCTAGTTCTGTGTAACCCCTGATCATGCTGTATAAGCCCCAATGCAATTCTCCCTCAGGAATCTGTCTAGTCCTATGTTAACCTTAATCATGCTGTGTAACTCTCATTTCTTCCTCATGAGTCTATCTAGTCCTGTGTTACCCCTATTCATGCCATGTAACCCTCAATGCTATTCTCCCTCAGGAGTCCTTCCAGTCCTGTGTTTCCTCTATGCAAGCTGTGTAACCCTCAGTTCCCCCATCCCTCAGGAATGTGTCTAGTCCTGTGTTATCCCACTCATGTTGTATAACCCTCAATGCCATTGTCCTGCAGGAATCTTTCTAGTCCTGTATTACCCCTACTCATGTTGTGTAACCCTCAATGCCACACTCCCTCAGGAATCTGTCTAGTCCTGTGTATACCTACTCATGTTTTATAACCCTCAATGACATTCTCCTTTAGGATTTTGGCTAGTTCTGTGTTACTCCTACTCATGCTGTGTAAGCCTCAGTGCCATTCTCACTATAGGACTCTGTCTAGCCTTATGTTACCCCTACTCATGATGAGTATCCCTCAGTGCCATTCTCCCTCAGGGATCTGTCTAATCCTGTGAATACCTATTCATGTTGTGTAACTCAATGCCATTCTCCTTTAGGATTTTGGCTAGTTCTGTGTTACCTCTACTCATACTGTGTAACCCTCAATGCCATTCTCCCTATAGGACTCTGTCTAGCCTTGTCTTACCCCTACTCATAATGTGTATCCCTCAGTGTTAGTCTCCCTCAGGGATCTGTCTAGCCCTGTGTTACTCCTGATCATGCTGTATAACCCCCAATGACATTCTCCCTCAGGAATCCATCTAGTCCTGTGCTACCCCACTCTTGCTGTGTATCCATCAGTGACATTCTCCCTATAGGAATCTGTATAGACTTGTGTTCCCCCTACCCATGCTGTGTAACCCTCAGTGACATTCTCCCTGTAGGAATCTGTATAGACTTGTGTTCCCCCTACCCATGCTGTGTAACCCTCAGTGACATTCTCCCTGTAGGAATCTGTATAGACTTGTGTTCCCCCTACCCATGATGTGTAACCCTCAGTGACATTCTCCCTCTAGGATCTATCTAGCCCTGTGTTACCCCGATCATGCTGTATAACCCTCAATGCCATTCTCCCTCAGGAATCCATCTATTACTGTGTTACCCTTACTCATGTTGTGTAACTTCCAATGCATTTCTCCCTCAGGAATCTGTCTAGCCCTGTGTTAGCCATACTCATGCTGTGTAACCCTCATTTCTTCCTCATGAATCTGTCTAGTCCTGTGTTGCCCCTACTCACGCCATTTAACCCTCAATGCCATTCTCCCTCAGGAGTCCTTCTAGTCCTGTATTACACCTATTTATGCTGTGTAACCCACAATGTCATTCTCCCTTAGGAATCAGTCTAGTCCTGTGTTACAAAGAACAAAGCAGTCCCTAGGTACCCTCTCAATGTAATGGTTGTTCAAAAAAGAAGAAGAATTCTATACACAGATGATGCGGTTATGTTTAGTACTGGGTCTTTTCTAGGGGATGTAATGGGTGCCGTGCAAAGAGATTTTGATTCTTTCCGGGAGTGGCTTCTGTATACATAAGAAAAACAAAAAAACAAGGCTATGATTCTTACTGGCCCAAGAAAGAGTAGGAAATTCAGCCATCCCATAGTTGATCTTAAAGGTGAGCCCATTGAAATTGTGGACCATTTTAAATATTTAGGGACCACATTAGATATTAATTTTACGTTTGAACTCCATATTTAATATGTTGTAAAACAGGTGCATTAAAGGTTGGGTCTTTTATTTAGATTACATACTTTTTTGTTACCTGAATCTCGTAAATTATTATAAAATAGGTCTGGAGTTTTCTGTGTCCTGACTGGCAGAGAGGTACCTGTGGCAGTGACCTTATCAGGACATATTGTGCCAACTGGCACCTCTTCAGCCAGTCAGAACTCCACACAAGACAAATATCACTGTGCAAACATCATGGTAGTGCCAACCTTTGTGCCGTAGTGAGCGAGCGAGCTGCAAACCCCCTCCCCAACCCTGTAACTGTATCAGAATGACTAGATTATCATATCCGGTGAAGTAAAGTAAAATATTTATAATAAAACTCTGTCCTCTGCTTCCTGCAGCTCAGAAAGAGCTGCCAAATCTGTGATTTTCATTTTTCTCACTACCGTTTCTCCATTACCATAAGTACTGGTCTAGCGAGTCACGACCATTCTTTCATCTCGGCTGTCCCATCCAGTTGTGGCAGTTGCGGTCTGCGATCTCCAGCCCCCCCAAATCTATGAACCCACACAGCCATAAAAGAAACTCTAAAAAAAAAACTCCAACAGTACAGGACAAGTTACATTTGAAAACCGCAAGGAAACGGCTCTGTATGCAGCCGCAAAGGGACATGATCACTCTGACTCGAGGGGGATGCTCAGTGTAAAGCAAATGGAGACAAAGATTTTAAGGAAAAAAATCTAAAAGGACAAAATGATTTCATCTTGGGGGTGGCAGATACAAGAAGCAATACAAAGCAGCAGATTTCAGATACTCTCACTCCCGAGTGAGTAGTCAGAGACTCAAGACATAGACAAAACTATAAAATGTGATTAAAAAAAACCTAAAATAAGCATATTCTACAAGATTTTGTGAGTCACAGTTTGTGGGTGGGTGGCTGGGGGCTGGAGGGACATACAGACACCAACCCCTGCAGTCACTGTTAAACAGCTTCATTCCAAGGCAATGAAAAGAACTACTTTTTTTATGTTTGCTTGCGTGTATGCCCAAGAAACATTATGTGTCAGCTTAGTAGAGAAGCAGGTTGTGGAGGTGCGGCAGGGTGGCCGCCAATGCCAGCACTATATTTGTGGGCTTGGCAGTGTACATCCAATGCAGGCCCGGTGTCCTGATGACACTGGTTCTGCAGAAGTGCCACCAACTTGAAACATGTTGGCCGCTGCAATGAGGGTCCACCTCATCATTGCAGCATCAGCACTTCCGCTGCAATGAGGGAGCAACCCGTCATTGCAGGGCAGTACCTTGCCTGGTGTAACATTTCCCCCAGGCAGTTCCCTAAACATGGTGGCAGCTTCCTCAGAGCCCCATGAAAGCCGACTGACAGGCATGCCCAATCCCCCTGTCGGCTTGACCCCAACCCAGTTCCTTTGCCAATGGGGGAACCCACTCCCTGTTGGCATAATGTACCCTTCCCCCATTTGTTGTGTGCTGAGGGGGTACCCAATCCCCCTCGGCATCATGCCCCCCAACAGTCTTTATTTGCCGATGGGGGGCCCAATTCCCATCGGCTTAAGTCCCCCCTTCCCCAAAATGCAGGTGGCACTCTGGGAGCCCACCCCAATGTGCACAAATGAAGTCTGAAAAAAAAACAACCTTCCCATGACATCCTTTTTATTATTTTTGACCCTGAAATAAAGAAAACAGTCCCTCATGGTTTTTTGTGCCCCTTCCCACAACCCGTGACCACCCACTGCGCACACACCTCCTCACACCCCCTCACCCTATACTTACATCTGGAGCCCAGAGCGATGATCTTCAGTGGACAAGGAACACATCTGTACTCTTCAAAGCTGACCACAAACTGAAGAAATGCCAGTAAGCTGTATAATGGCATAAATAGGGTTTTTTCAACTTATGTGGATATCTCAGCCATTTTTTGGACTTTTGCCCACCAAATTTTCAATATAGGGTTATTGGGACCCCTCCTCATGAATACAGTTACTATCATGGCGTTAAGTGGTCCTGAAAGGTGATTTCGCAGTCACTGTGCAGAATCACCTTTCGGGACTGATTAATGAAACAACAGTGCCACTGTTCATAAGGTGGGCTCTCAAAAAGCCTATGTTGCAAATTTGGTGAAAGAAATCCAAAAAATGACTCTTCTTGTGCATTGCGCAGTTTCCACGCAAGCTCGTAACTTCGAGAATTTGTAATATTTTCACTCCAGATTTTCAACATTGGCATTTTTTCAGACCTCCTTATAAACAGTACAGTTGTCATTTTACACATCCTGGCTGAAATGTGTTTTTGCACATCCGGTGCAGAATTGCTCAGTTGCTGTGGGAAATCAGTGTTTGAGACACATTTTATGAAAATCACAGGGACACTGTTCATGAGCAGAGGTCCTAAAATGCCTATGTGGAAAATTCGGTGATGAAAGTCCATGAAATGACTGTGTTATGAGTGTACATTGCACAGTTTCCACGCACCCTTGTAATTTTGCGCATTTGTAATATTTTCACTCCAGATTTTCAACATTGACATTTTTTCATACCTCCTTATGAACAGTATAGCTGTCATTTTTCATATCCTGACCAAAATATGCATTTACACATCTAGCGCAGAATAGCATGGACGCTGTGGGAAATTAATGTTCAGGACAGATTAAGAAAATCATAGTGACAGTGTTCATGAGCAGAGATTACAAAATGCCTATGTTGAAAATTTGGTGAAATAATTCCACTAAATGACTGTGTTACGCACGTGCATTGCGTAGTTTCCGTGAACGCTCGTAACTTCTATGCTTGTAACTTCACAAATTTGTAATATTTTCATGCCAGATTTTCAACACTGGTATTTTTTCACACCCCCTTATGAACAGTACAGCTGTCATTTTTCACATCCTGGCCAAAATGTGTTTTTGCACTTCTGGCGCAGAATAGCGCTGTCGCAGTGGGAAATCAGTGTTTGGGACAGATTAAGCACGAGCGAGTGAGAGCGGGGGACTGAGTGAGCTCAACGGAGCTCTGTCTGGACTGCTGCAGATTTCTTTGTGGGCAGAAAAAGGGACCAATGCAGGCAGGAGCCCAGTACAAAAGGGCAGCCTGCACCCCCGGGAGAAACAGAATGAGTGAGTGAGAGAGGAGGAGTGAGCGAGCTCAATGGAGCCCTGTCAGGACTTCAGAGTTGCCCACCCAACTGCCCAGGGTCCTGTGTGCGGTTCTATATTACAGCAGGGTCTCTGGGGTGGAAACAAAGCAATGATTGGATACTTTTAGGACTGCTGTAATAATACAGATTTAGTTGTTCTGTTTATTTCTCTCACTGAGCTAAGTACTGAGTTATACTGTTAGGATTGCTGTAATAATACATATTTATTTGTTCTGCTTATTTCTCTAACTGAACTGAGTAATACTTGGAGTGCAATACAATTTCTAACTGGGCTAAGTGAAACTGTGAGTGCTGAAAACAAAATGTATGGTAGCTGAGACAAGGAGGCTTTAGGATTGCTACAGTAATACAGTATCTAATGGATGAGATTTGAGACTGATTAACCCAGTTGGCAAGGGGGCAGTAGGGGGACTAGTGTTGGGGGGTACAGGAATTTGAGTAAATAGGGCCTAACAGTTGTAGTAGGGTACAGAAACTGGGAATAAGAACCTGTAACATAAGATGGGGGCCAAAATGGGGCAGGTGCCACACGTCAGTAGGGTGGGCATCTTTGTAAGGGTCATGGGGTGTATAGGGTGTGGGTCCGCCATGATCCTGGACTGGGCTTGGGGGGGTATGTTCAATAGACAACTGGCTGGTTTGAGGGAGGAACTGTGGAGGTTAGGGAGGAGTCTAGGTGGCATGGCAGATGAGTATGGTAGGCATCCTGGCTGGGGGCAGGGAATAGGAGATAGCAAGGGGGACAGGTGAAGAACAAATAGGGACTGAAACCGACCCCAGCATCAGAGGCACTAGCGGAAAAGAGAGGAGAAGGGAGGGGGTGCCCAAGGCAAGGGGGAGCCCTGATGGAGGAGGAAGAGACCACAAGAAGTACCAGGGGAGAGATCAGATAGCTCCGGGTAGGAAGGGATCAGGGGTGAGACCGGGGGAGCACGTAGGGGAACAAGTAGGAGGGGGAAACTGATAGGGGAAGAGATGTAGGAGGGGTATTGACTAGGAATAGATTTAAGCCTCTGCTATGGGAGAGAGAGGGAGAGCAGGAACATACTGAAGGGGGGAGAACAAACGGGGCATGACAGGGATGGCAACAGGTAGGGGAAGAGATAGCGGGGTTGAAAGGGTAGCAGGGGGGCCAGTAAGGAAGGACGGGGTGACTGGAGGAGAGAAGGCTACAGGAAGGGGGAAGGATGGGAAGGGCATAACTACTGAGGTCAAAAGGAATGGGGGCTCAAAATCAAAAACAACAGGGATAGGAGAGGGGTTGGAAATCAGCAGAGTAGAAGGGGAGGTTGACATGGGAAGCCCAATAGGAAGTAGTCAGGCTTGGAAGGGGTTCAAGGGGATGGGAGGAATAAGGCAGAGAAAAAGGGGTGAGGCAGAGGTAGGGGGTGCAGATACCGAAGTCACAGAGGGTGCAGCTGGCAGGGGTAAGGGGCAGGGAAGAATGAATACTGGGGTGGTGGAAGGGGCATTAGAAGGGAAAGGAGTAAGGGACAGTGGGGTACTTATGCTGGGGGATTCTATACTGAAAAGGGTGAGATGGGGTGGAATGGGGGAAAGGCACAGCCGTATTTCATGGGTTGAAGCTATCCCCAGGTTGACTGCAGAAGGGGCAGGGCAACCACTTCTCAAATGTGCAGCAAGGGGGAGGAAGAAACCTCATTTAGTGTTGCATGTGTGTACAAACGACTTGGCGGGGGAGACTGTGGAAGTAGTGAGGGGGAGGTTCTAGAAGTTGGGCAGGCAGTGTGAGGGAGCGGGGAAGTCAGTGGCATTCTTGGAGGTACTCCTGGTACCATGTACAAGCATGGGCAGGAAGGGTAGGATCCAGGAGTTCAACGAGTGACTGAGCAATTGGTTCCACACCAAAAATGATGGGTTAGTGACTAACTGGGGTAGGGACTGGGGCAATAGTGATTTGTACGTGGGGGACAGGCTGCACTTGAGCAGGGAGGGGAGTATTAAAGGTGGGATTAGAGGGGTATATCTCTACTAAGGTGGATTTAAGCTAGTGGAGGGGTGGCCAAAAGACTGAGGTTGGTAGAAAGGTCCAGACAGGGGCACCTAATGGGCTCACCCCCCTAGATATAGGTAATGGCAGAGGCATAGTAACCCTGGGAGGGGGCTGGCAGAGTGGCCTGAGTGTAATACAGAAGGCACCATCACCCTGTAAGAATAACGAGGAGAAAGGGTGCAGACTACTGGGAGGAGGGACACAGGCCAAGGAGAAGAGTGAGGAGAAGGAGGGGTATGGGTGGAAAGTGGTCTCTCTCAATGCAAGAAGCCTGGGGAACAAAACTGCAGAGCTTCAGGTGCTCCTTTCAGAGGGGAAGGTGGACAATGCTGTAGTGACAGAGACTTGGACTGCAGAGTACCATGATTGGAACTTGGCAATCCTGGGATACAGGACATACAGGAGGGACCGGCGGGTTGGAAGGTCGGGTGCATTCTGTAACAGAAGTGATCAAATGTATAAGGGATGAGGGAGAAGTGGAGAGGACAGAGGTGCTTTGGGTGCAGCTCCTGGATTCCAAGGGCAGAAAGCTGAGACTAGGAGTGGTGTACAGACCACCAGCCCAATCTGGGAAACTGGATAGGGTGTTGGCAAAGCAGATGAGGGTGTGTAGAAGGGGAAGTGTGATGATAGTGGGGGATTTTAACCTACCAGGGGTTGACTACAGCGCCCCGGCCACTAGCAGTACCAGGGATCAGGTGCTCTTTGATGCATTCCAGTACAGCCTTCTGACACAATTGGTAAGTGGGCCTACAAGACTTGGTAGCACTCTGGACCTAGTACTGGCAAATGGGGAGGTGGTGAGGAGGGTAAGGGTGGAGGACCCACTAGTGGGTAGTGACCACCAAACAGTGTGGCTCGTTCTCACGCTGGACAGAGAGACAGGAGGCACAGGCACTAAGATGGTGGAATTTAGTAGGGTAGACCTTGGGAGGATGGGAGCAATACTGTGAGGGAGAATCCAGGATATGAGGCCGAGGATGCATGCAGAACAAAAGTGGGGAGTCATAAAGACTGAGCTAACAGAGGCCTCAATAGTCTGCACCAGGGCCAGGAGTAAAAAGAGCAGAGCCAAGAAACCGTGCTGGCTGAACAAGGAAGTGCTGCAAGGCATGAGGGCAAAGAGGGCTGCATACCAAAAGTACAGGAAAACAGGCAAGGGAGAGGATAAGGAGGCTTATGGGAGTTGGTCAAGGGAGGTGGCCAGGAGGGTGAAAAATTCTAAGGCCTCCTGGGAATTAAGGTTAGCACAGGGCATAAAGGGTGGGGGGAAAGGAATTCTTTAGGTATGTCAGGGTAAAGAGGAAGTGCAAGGAACATATTGTGAGGATAAAGTGGGGAGCAGATTGGTTGAAAAAGGGGGAGGAGCAAGCGGAAATTCTAAATGAGTACTTTTGCTCTGTTTTCACTAAGGAGAGGGATGGTCCACTACCAGCATGGGCTGGGGGGTGGGGAAAGGGGGAGGAGGTGACAGACAAAGTGATCACAGGGAGTAGGGTGCTAAAGGGGCTGAGGGCACTAAAGGTAGACAAGGCACCAGGTCCCGATGGCATCCACTTCAGGGTGCTAACGGAGATGGCGGAGCTGTTGGCTGAGCCACTGGCAGATCTGTTCAACACCTCCCTGGAAACGGGGTGTGTGCCCCAGGACTGAAGGGTGGCCCATGAGGTGCCCATACACAAGAGTGGGCCTAGGAAGGAGCCAGGAAATTATCAGACAGTCAGCCTCATGTCCATAGTGGGTAAGCTTATAGAGGCGATACTGAAGCAGAGGCTGGTGGCATTCTTAGAGATTAATGGCCTCCAAGATCACTGGCAACACAGGTTCATCTCAGGAAGGTCTTGTCAAACCAACCTAATAGAGTATTATGACTGGGTGACAAGGGAGTTGGACAGAGGCCATGCGGTACATGTCCTATACTTGGACTACAGTAAGGTCTTTGATACAGTGCCTCATGGGAGACTGGGGGGGAAGCTGATGGCAGTGAAGATGGGGAAAAAAACTTACTAAATGGATAGAGAACTATTTATACAGGAGGGTGCAGAGGGTGGTGGTGGTATGGGGAACTCTCTGCACCTAGATTTGGGCTCTTTATCTCCGATATAGCACATGGCGTGGGAAGCAGGGTTAGTCTGTTCACAGATGATACCAAATTGGGGGCGGTGGTGGACAAAGAGAACGGATGGGAAAAACTGCAGGGTGACCTAACCAAACTAGTGGCATGGTCGGTGGAGTGGTAGCTAGGATTCAAAGCAAAGAAGTGTAAGGGGATGCACTTTGGGGCTAAGAACCAGAAGAGGGACTACTGGTTGGGGGGTGGTGAGGTTGGGGATCACAGAGGAGGAGAAGGACCTAGGGGTGTTGGTAACTGGGAGCATGAACAACTCAGTCCGGTGCAGGAGAGCAGCAGCGCAGGCAAACAGGATGCTGGGATGCATCGCAAGGGGGTTCTCATCCAAACACAGGGATGTGATCCTACCTCTCTACAGATCATTGGTCAGACCGCACCTGGAGTACTGTGTGCAATACTGGAGGCCATACCTGAGGAGAGATATAAAGTTACCAGAGGAGGTGCAAAGAAGGGCAACAAAAAAGGTGAAGGGGATGGATGGAAGGAAAGGAATATGAAGTTAGGCTGAAGGAGCTGAACATGTACACACTGGAGGAGAGGAGGGATGGGGGGATATGATTGAAGCATTTAAATATGTGAGGGGGTAAATAAACCTAGCACCAAGGGGGTGTTTAAACTGAGGAGTGGAAGAGAGAGAGGGGCATGGACTAAGGTTGGAAGGGGGATGTTTCAAGAGGGAAATGAGGAGGCACTACTTCACTGAGAGGGTGGTGTCTAGTTGGAATGCACTGCCAGAGGGGTGATAATATGTGTGACACTTGGACAGCTGGTTCTGATTACTCTATGATTTTTGTAAAATAAAAATGTAGTGTAATTGTCTGTTGTAAGAAATCTTGTGCTCCTGAGATGACCCCCCCCAGGTTTGAGCTACAAGATGTTAACCTAAAAGCCAGGTGATAATTAAAGGCTAGAAGAGACATAAATTAAGGATCTCCTGTTAATGTGACTATTTGTAGCTTGCCAGCTGCCAGGATAGATCATAAACTTTTAAGACGTTCAGAGGAAGCACAGTTAATTTCACCAGGTGTTACAAAGCATATTGCACCTCAGTGAGACCTGGCAGATTAAGTTATAAATCTCCTTTGATGTTTGTGAAGGGCAGGAAGACACACTTGATCAAAAGGGTCATGGGGAAACAAGTTTTTGCTGATGTCACCTTAATTAATTTATCTACTGAATAATAAGACATCCTGGTTGTATGATTTTTAATAAACAGAGGAAGAGCTGGGTGACATCAAGGAGAAGGCAAGTTCACGACAGTTGTTTTAATTATGCCGTGACTGACTTTCAGAGACATTCATGTTTGGACTCTGAAGCTACAGCATCTATCAGCACTGTAAGAAGATAAGAATACATTAGATAGACAAGTCTAAGTATATGGTTGGTAGGAGTTTGCACTTTAAACTTTGTTCTTTTAAGCGATTGTATGGTTTGTGATATACTCTTCTGTATTTACATTTTACATATTTTTATCTATTTGAAAGTAAACCTCTATTTTAAGAGACTACTTGGTGTGCCTTCGAAATTCTTTATTTGACAAGTGAAGCATACATGGTTAATGCTGATACTGTGCATAGCTTACTGGTTTACCAAACTGGGAAAAGTTAAGAGTTTATCTGAGGTCTTTCATAGAGTTTTAAGGGTTCATTTTGTACACTTGGTTAGGTGCCCGTAGGCAAAAGATATCAGGCATTTCCCTGAAGAGCAGAATTATCTGAGCCTGTACACTTGGGTACACTAGCAAGAGGTTCACAGTTTGAATCCCTCCAGAACTTGAGACCAAAGGTTTATTCGAACCCACAAAACAGACAGGAGGGTTCCCTTTTCTGTTCCTGTTTACAATACTGCGCTCAGAGATTGGCACTGTACGAGCAGAAGGCCTGACCTGCTGAGTGGGGTTGTGACAATATGTAGGACATTCAATAGCTTTAAGAAGGAGTGGGATAAAGCAAAAGGAAGAGTCAGGGGGCAGGGGCTGGGACAAGTGGGAGAGGAACTGAGGGGGAGGAGGCTGGGTCAACTGCAATCTAGGGTGCTAGCTGTATACTCATTCAGACTTTGATTAACCGATTGGTCTGTTCTGCTGGCAGATTTGTATGTTCGTATGTATGTTCGTATGTAAAATCACAGTGACTCTGTTCATGTCAGAGGTCCTAAAATGCCTCTTGAAAATTTGGTGACAAACGTCCATAAAATAACTGCATTACAAACGTGTGTTGTGCAGTTTCCACGCACCCTCATAATTTCACAAATTTGTAGTACTTTCATTCCAGATTTTCAACATTGCCAGTTTTTCAGACCTCCTTATGAACAGTACAGCTGTCATTTTTCACATCCTGCCAGATATATGCATTTACACATCTGGCGCAGAACAGCATGGTTGCTGTGGGAAATCAATGTTCATGACAGATTAAGAAAATCATAGTGACGGTGTTCATGAGAAGAGGTCACAAAATGCCTGTGTTTAAAATTTAGTAAAATAATTCCACTAAATGACTGTTACATGCATGCGTTGTGCAGTTTCCATGTACGCTCAGAAGTTTGAGCATTTTTAATATTTTCACTATAGACTTTCAACATTGCCATCTCTTCACACCTCCCTATGAATGGTGCAGCTACCTTTCTTCACATCCTGCCTGATCTGTGTTTTCATACATCTGGCACACAATGGCACTTCACTGTGGGAACTCAAAGTTCGGGACACATTGACAACATCACAGAGCCACTGTTCATGAGAAGAGGTCACAAATGCTATCATGAGGTGGGGGTCACAAAAAGGCCATGTTCAAAATTTGTAGTGCAAATACCAACAAACGCCCGGGGCGTTAGGCTTTCTAACCATAACATCCTACCCTGTACAGATTGACAGGCATCAGGGGTGTGCCTTTGGATTGCCAGATGTAATGCTGATGCTGTTCCACCCCCACCCCTCCACCACTGCCTCAAAGGATGCCAAGGAAGAGGAGTGGCTGGATCATGGTGGGCTCGGGAAGGGTGAGGGTGGTGGGTCAGAAGCACACACCCCAGGTGGTACCACTACGCAACTCCTATGCCTCTCTGGTGGGGCAGGACTGTCCCATCGATGTTCCTGCAGTAGTGGCAAAGGAGGATGAGTGGGTCCTCCAAGGCAGACACCCCAAGGAGGGTGGCAGAGGACCCTAGAGGAGGAGGAAGCACCTCCTAGTGGGGGACTCCATTGCTAGAGTGGTAGATTTAAGGACAGGAAGGGAGGGAGAGAGGGAGGTTAGGTGACTACCCTGCACTACAGCTTGGAGGGATGGAAAGCTGATCCTGGGGATCACTAGGGTGGCAAGACAGGAGGGAGAGCTAGATGTCATTGTCCACCTAGTGACTAATGACCTGGCTAGGGATGAGGTTAGGGTAGTGCTGGAGGAGTTCAGGGAGTTGAGGAGGGTCTTAGCCAGGTAGCATGTTTAGTGACCTTTTCTGAGTTGCTGCCTGTCTATGATATGGTGGAGGACAGGTTTCTCCACACCAGGAACTTCAATGCTTTATTAAAGGAGTGGTGCAGAGAAGAGGGGTTCAGCTTCACTGGGGACTGTGGACCCATTTGGAGGTATGTAGGACTATACAGGGGAGATGGCCTTCATTCATTCATTCAGGAGGGGAACCCAGGTCCTGTGAATAGTTTTAAATGCTACCTTGGCAAGCATTTAAACTAGCTGAGGAGGTGGTGTAAGACAGCAGGGAGGATTAAACTGCCCCCCCCCCCAAAAAAAAAGTTGAAGTGGCCAGTAGGGAGGACCCTAAGGAAGGGAAATCACCAAAGGTACCTAAAGTCAGGAAAGCAGAATGGTAGAAAAAACAAAAGGGATGGGAATGGAGGCAGAAGGGGTAAGGAGAGTAGGAATGAGGGAAAAGGGCTGGCAAAAAGGGGTGGTAGCAGAATTTGGATGGCCATGTGCAAAAATGCCCATAGCCTGGTAAATAAAATCCTGGACTTAGTGGCCATATTGGTACAGCCTGACCTGGACATTGTTACTATTACCGAGCCATGGTGTAATGAAAACCATGACTGGGTTATAGCCATACCAGGCTATACTCTGCTCAGGAAGGACAAGGTGGGTATGAAGGTGGGAGGAGTGGCTCTTTACGTGAGGGATAGCATAAAAGCAATTGAAATACAAGCAATACAGGGAGGGGTGTAGGCAATGTGGGTCACCCTAGAGGTAAAATATGGAGCCACTGTTTGCACTGGCATGATCTAGAAGCCTCCAGCACAGGGGGAGGAGATGGACAGGGTTTTAGTGGAAGCCATTCATAAGATGATGTCCCCTAAGGGGGAAGTGCTGCTGGTAGGGGACTTCAGTTTCCCAAATGTAGATTGGAGCATCCCAGCTGCAGCCAGGAGCAGGGACATCCTGGGCTCCCTGCAGGGGGCATTTCTCAGGCAATTAGTAAAACAGTCCACTCTTGAAGGAGCAATATTAGACCAAATACTCACAAACTGGAATAATGTTGCAGACGTCACATCAGTGATCACCAAACAGTGTGGTTCAATATAAGAACAGTGGCAGAGTCAAAATCACATGAAGGAAGCCTGGTGGCGCTGAGAGTTGAGGCACTGGATGCCACGCTTTGCGCCACACTGGCGACATGGGTTCGGAAATGAGCCCAGGTAGTTGGGGGCTGGCAGGGGTAGGAAAGGATTGCATTTCCAGAGGATAGCTCTCCTTTCCCAGGAAGGGGGATTTAGTCTAGCCACTGTGCTGGTGGCTCCTAGCAGCAGCTTGGGGCTCATAACATCGTGGGTTTGAGCTGCGGTGGACATCTTACGAGGGTGCTCGGGAGTGAGCACTCAACATGCAGGATGTCTTTGCACATCCGAGTTCAAGGGGGCAACGCAGAATCAGGGAAAATGCCTTGACCCTAATAGGCAAAGGTGGGGACCGGGAGCTACTCCCCACGCCCAATGTCAAGTGCTTCGGCTGTCCCCGGCACTCCCTCCAATCTCCAGACATCTTCCCAGATTTCCAGAAAGGTTGCCAGGAAAGGAGAAGTGGTGGTCCCACCACGGAAGGCTTAAATTTTGGGGGAACAGATACCAGAGGACTGGAGCTGGGGCATGGGCAACTGGGAGACAGGACTGAGCCTAGGACTGGGTGGGATGGAGGTAAGCTAAGAGCCTCCACTAGAGAGAGTCTTGGGTCAGTGAGTGAGGTGAGATAAATAAAGTGTACAAAAAAAAATCACATGAAGGTGAGGGTCCGGGACTTCAGGAGTGCCAACATTGCAAAGTTGGGTGAATGCCTCAGAGATGCCCTGGTGGGGGGAGGGGAGGAGTTGAGTGGTGTAGAGGAACACTGGGCAGAACTAAAATCCCTAACTTCTACTTCAGTACAAACCCTAACTTCTACTTCAAACATTTAACTACTCAGGAAACCAAAAAATACCTAACTAGAGTACTGGACAAAACCAGGATGAGCAGCGATGGTGTCGATATGAAACTGATAGCCATTGCTCTACCTGAGGTCATCATACCAATAACAAGGCTGTTTAATTTGTCTCTCCGCTTGTCCACTTTACCTTCTACCTGGAAATCCGCTCTTGCAACCCCAGTGCTAAAAGGAGGTGGTAAGGCAACAGTGACTAACTACAGACCTATCTCCATACTGTCTCCACTCTCCAAAGCCCTAGGGAGAATTGTAGTTGACCAACTCTCTGACCATCTGCACAAATACAACCTCCTCTGCTGATAGCAACATGGCTTTCACAAGATGCATAGCATGAATACTGCCTTAGTTGATTTCACAGGCTACGTACAGAAAGCACTTGACCAAAGTCAGCTAGTTGGAGCTATCTATATAGACCTTATCAAGGCTTTTGACCGTTTGGATCATCAGTTGCTGTTACATAGGTTAGGTTGCCGGGGACTGTCCTCATGCACAGTCAAGTGGTTCACTAGCTACTTAACTGGCCACTCCCAGAGGGTAAAAATTAATGGAGCGGTCTCCCAGGCTTGTGAAGTCACTGTAGGGGTCCCTCAGGGCTCTATACTGGGCCCGCTCTTGTTAAGCCTCTTTGTGAACAATCTCCCAGAGGCATGCCCTTTGGCTAGGATCCTGCTGTATGCAGATGACACGGTTGTCTTTCTGTGGGATTCGTGCCAAGAGACTCTCACCAAGCACCTGCAGTACAATTTTGACATGCTGCAGGACTGGTTTAAAGACAGCTTATTGGTGCTCAACAGCAAAAAAAATGAAGACGATGCTCTTTGCTGGGCATCAACGGAGAAGAACTACTGCACCCTTCACCATAAATTACAGCTCTCACTCCACCCTCAAGCAAGTGTCCTCCTTCAGGTACCTGGGAATCACTATTGAGTCCCTTGCCTTCCATAAACATTTTCATACTATTACCACTGCCACTAACAAAAAGTTAAGGGCCCTTTACAGGCTTCGGTCCTGCCTCACTCCAGAGGCCAGGTATCAGGCCATCAGAGGTACAATCCTACCAATCCTAGACTATGGAATTGTGGTCTATGGTGCAGCCTCCGACACCAGCCTGCACAGAGTCCACACCACCCTAAATGAAGCCTGCAGACTGGTCTTAGATGCTGATTGCCTTACACACACTTGAATCTATACATTAGAACAAAATGGCTTTCTCTCAAGGACTGGATCCGACTTCACTCCTTTCTCCTGGGGATGAAAGCCCTGCTTGGACTTGCACCACCTTCTTTATAGGCTTTATTCTGCCCCACCCCTTCCAAACATGTTATGAGAAGCGTTACAAAACATGCTCTTGTGGTGCCATTCAGAAGAACTGCCCTAGGGAGTTGTGCCTTTGCAGTCAGGACACCCACCTGGCTAAACAAGCTCCCCCAAGCCATCACAAGACTCACCAGCATTAGTCATCCCAAATCCGAACTTCGGAATTCCATCACCCCACCTACACACTGCTACTGCTCTACCTAACCCCCAGGGCATTACCTGTGCACCCTACTAGACTATATCCATACATACTCTGCTGAATTGTCCTCCCCACTCTCTTACCTATTGCCCACTACACATTCACTGAGATGTTTCTTCCTTGGCATCCTCTTACCTAGGACAAGGCTTCTTAGCTGCTATTTGTGAGTACCTAACTGAACTGTTAGCACCTTATTTATACTGCCGGTGTTTTGTTCGTTATGTACTCTGTGTTAAGACTGTACTTTACAATTTGCCTCTGTCTTTAATACTCAATTTCTTGTATTATATTAGTTTGTTAATGTGTTATTAATATGTTTATGACAATGCCTGTTAGCTGCATTTGCTATTCCCAACTCATATAATCTTTCCCCTCCTTTGATTGATGAGGACCCTCTGTAAAAGAGCTCTTAGCTCAAAGGTTTGTAATTCTGATTCTTTAATAAATAAATAAATAAAAGGAGCCATACTGAAGATAGCAAACCTCTGCATTAGGCAAATAAGCAAAAGCAAGAAGAAACATTTATTTATTCATTCTAGAAAATACTTTTGAGCCAGGAGCTCATTTACAAAAGTTCCATGTCAATTACAGTAAGCAGAATAGAACAAATTACATATAATTAATAAGCTCAGAACATACAATGAATATGTTCATACAATGAAAAACAGTCAGACAATATGATGGTACAATTTGTAGTGGTAGTCAATAGCCAGACATGTTTTGAAAAAACAGTTATTTTGTCATAAGTACAACAAAGGTTAAACAACAAGAAAGCAGTGGAAACATGTGCAAGCAAGGGACAGATACTATGGAGGTAGGGATAGCTGCAGAGGGATGGGAGGGTATATAATGTGGAGAAAATTCGAGAGGTGGCATAGTTGGCATAAGGGTTACAAAAGAGAGGAGGGAGAGCAGGGGGAAGGTAGTGTAGCAGTGAGGGAGAGAGAGGAAGTAGGTCCAGGTGGTCTACAAGGGGCAGGTAGGAGATCAAAAATGTGATTGGGTACAATAGGATAGTAAGGTGAGAGAGAGGGTTTCATATGAAAGGAGGGGGAGCATAGAGGTGGGTAGTGCAGGAGGGTGAAAAGGGGGAATTGTTTAACCAGGAAAGGCACACTAAGCTGAAGCTTGTTTCCAGGTGCGACCTGGGAGCACAAGGAAGTTAAGTAACTTGCTCAGGGTTACACAGTATGCAAGTGGGGGCTGACAGGATTCAAACCCAGGTCTCCAGATTTGCAGTTCAGTGCCCTTAACCACTACACTATACTGCCTCCTTAAGAGAGAGGGAAGAAGGGGGAAGTAGGTCCTGGTGAAGTATAGGAGGCAGCGAACAAGCGCTCAGTACTACTGGGTGAAGTACTGGGTGCAGTACAGTATGATAGCAGGTGCAGAAACAAACTCTAGCAAGAGCAAATATGGCAGCAAAATAATGGTATTGTGGGCAGAGAGAAATGTGTAAACTACCAATTTTTGCACTAACCACTGAGCCACCTAACTGCACTTTCTAATTGTTGTGATACACACATGCACTGACTTATACTTTTACACATATACTGTATACATATATAGTCCAGTATAACATAGCAGAACTCTGTCTACACACATTTTTACAGATTAAAAAGATGACATCAAGGGACCGTTTTGTTCTTTTCAGGCTCCGAGGGGCATCAGATGGTGGGGGGTTGCCACTAGACACCTCATTTAAATCAACAATGGCATGCATAAGGCTGAAACTGATCTAGATAGAGGGATGAGAGCACCTGTGAGGAGTTCATCAAACGTGACGTAATCCATGATGGCCAGGTAGAATGCTCATTGAGTCAGCAGGCTTAGCTTTTCTCTTGCTATGTTTCAAGATATATTTGCAGTGACTGTACCAGATATGGAAGGAAAAGCCTGTACTGAAATCAATAGAAAACACTAAGGAATGTCCAAGTCAGTTAGAAGATCGAAAGAAACAGCTGAGGAGCATTTCACCGACAAATGTCATCTCAGAACTACGTGGCAAACAAAGAAATAGCATCTTCCATCAAATTTCTTGCAGAGTCTTCCAGACTTACATGTACTATAAGAAGCTTCAATTTCATCGATTGCTGATACACCAGGAAAAGAGGAAAATAAATGACTGGCAGGTAATATAAATTTTTATTTTCAAGTACCTGCAAAAGAAGGGCAGGAAGAACAAAGGAATTCAAATCCAAAGAAAAACAGCAGCTTAAGATAAAGGACAAGGAAAGCAAAATAGCTATAGAAATAAAGGCAGGCATTAGACTACAAAGGAGTGAGAGCCCACAAATACTTGATAGTGCAGAAGGGCTAGAGGATGCTGAGGAGTATAACGATATAAACGGGGGCAAAACTAATTTAAAAAAAACACTATAAAGTTACTGTATGTTTAAAAGAGATGAAAACCTAATGGAGAAGGAAACCAGGGTTGAGAGGGGGAAAGGGCAACAGAAGGAAAACAAAGAAAAAAAAAACATCACAGCTAAATTGAATGAAATAATTAATGGGACACAAGAAGCTATTATTAACAGCATTCAGACTCAGGAGGTAAGAATGCAGGAGTTGGAACAAAATACAATTATGATACATATAAATGAAAATACACAAGAGCCAGATCAAAATGAGGAAGTGTTTGGTGCTGTAAGGAATCTTAAATTTGAAACATTACAAGCACTGCAAGACAAAAATAACAAGCATTTGTCAATGCCGAATGTTGCTTGCTTCTATGTGCTGTTTAGGTATCTGGAAGTCATTGGAGTGCAAATATTGAAAATTTGCGAACTTACGAGCGTGCGAGGAACCGAGCAATGCACGCCAGAAACAGCGGTCATTGTTAGAAATTTTTCTAAATGTTCAACATAGCCATTTAAGACCTCTGGTCATGAACAGTGTCAGTGTGATTTTGTTAATGTGTCCCATACGTTGAGTTTGCACACCGACTGCGCCATTGTGCTGCGATACATGGGCGGAAACACGCTTTGGGCTGATGTGAAAATGACAGCCGTACTGCCCATAAGGAGGTGTGGTAAAATGGCAATGTTGAAAATCTGTAGTGGAAATATTGAAAATTCAGAAACCTATGTGCGAGCGTGGGAACTGTGCAACGCACACTCGTAAAACAGTAATTTTTAGGAATTCTTTCACCAAATTTTCAACATTGCCATTTTAAGATCTCTGCTCATGAACAGTGACACTGTGATTTTCTTAATGTGTCCCATACACTGAGTTAGCACACCGACTGCGCCACTGTGCGCTACATGGGCGGAAACATGTTTTGAGCAGGATGTGAAAAATGACAGCTATACTGCTCATGAGGAGGTGTGGTAAAATGGCAATGTTGAAAATCTGGAGTGAAAATATTGAAAATTTGTGAACTTACGAGCCTGC
The DNA here is from genome assembly GCA_016271365.2 of Neoceratodus forsteri. Taxonomy (NCBI): domain Eukaryota; kingdom Metazoa; phylum Chordata; order Ceratodontiformes; family Ceratodontidae; genus Neoceratodus; species Neoceratodus forsteri. Next base: position 558,653,809 of record CM028130.1, read on the forward strand.
GTAGGAACTGCGCAATGCACGCTCGTAAAACAGTCATTTTTAGGAATTTTTTCACCAAATTTTCAACATAGCCATTTTAAGACCTCTGCTCATGAACAGTGTCACTGTGATTTTCTTAATTTGTCCCGTACATTGATTTCGCACATCAACTGCGCCATTCTGCGCTACAAGGGCAGAAACACATTTTGGGTGAGATGTGAAAAATGACAGCTATACTACTCATAAGAAGGTGTGGTAAAATGGCAATGTTGAAAATCTGGAGTGAAAATATTGAAATTTCGCGAACTTACGAGCCTGCATAGGAACTGCGCAACGCACGCTCGTAAAACAGTCATTTTGGAATTTTTGGACCAAATTTTCAACATGGTTTTGGGACTTCTTCATGAATGATGTCACTGTCATGGTGGTATTTGGTCCGGCGGTGATTTCACAGTCACTGCGCGAAATCACCCTTCGGGCCTGAATAACGCCATGACAGTGACATCATTCATGAGAAGGTGTCCTAAAAACCCCATGTTGAAAATCTGGTGCAAAAATTCCCAAAAATGCCTGAGATATGCAATAAAGTTGAACTCCTCCTATCTAGCCCATTATACAGCTTACCGGCATTTCCTCAGTTCGCGGTCGGCTTTGAAGTGTGCAGACGTGTTCCCGGTCCACCGAAGATCATCGCGCTGGAGTCTGGAGGTAAGTATGGGGTGAGGTGGGTGGGAGGCTGGGTGCGCAGGTGGTGCGGGTTGTGGGGGGTTGGGAGACATGATGGACTGTTTTTGTTTTACAGGTTTAAAACACAAAAAAGACTACGAGGGCGTTTGCCACACTGGGGTGGGGCTCCAGCGCGGCACACAAGGACGGGGCTGGTTCAGCCGACGGGGATTGACACCCCTCTGTTGGCTAAACAACTGATTGCCACGCTGGGGTGGGCTTCCTGCATGGCACCAGCTACGAGGGGGACAACAGCAGCTCAGCTGGCGAGATTGGGCACCGTGCGGCTACACAGGACGTCTTGAGACACGCTGCGCCTGCGTGTGGGGGGAGCTACTTTATCGGTGCTCACTGAAGCATAGCCCTCTTTCTTCAACTGAAAGCCACTGCATTTTGGAGCGTGTCATAGACAGCTCCAAAATGCATTGGCTTACAGGGGCCGCGCCTGCCAGCTCACTGACTGAATTGGAGGAGGAGGTGACACACCTCTGAAATCTCCGATGATGGCACTATGTTTCTTGCACATGCGTGCAAGCAACATAAAAATCGCTGTCTGGTGTCACAAATTCATTGGATGAAATAAATAAGAAACCAGAAAGTTTAACATTCAAAACAGATGAGTTGGAATCCAAAGTGTCCAGCTTGGAAGATAAAACTTCACCTATACCGAAAAAAAACCTTCAATTAGAGAAGCATCTGCAAGAACTACAACAAAAGGTGGCAGAGCAGGAAGACAGGGCCAGAAGAGGAAATTTAAGAATTTGGAAAGTGTCAGAAAGGAGAGAAGGGACGGGGGACCCAATCTTATTTTCCAAAAAAATGCTAACAACTGCAATGAAGAGAAAATACCCAGAGGAAAAAGATCGCACCCACAGAGCAGGAGCAAAATTTGCTGCTAACAACTTTCCAAGAACAGTTTATGTAAAACCACACAAATACCAAGACCGTGAAGCAATATTTATTTATTTATTTAAGGTCTAGGAATTACAACCCTTTGAGTCAGGGACTCATTTGCGAAGGCTCCACATCATACAGAAAATGGATTAGAACACAGTACAATATGGAATAAACAATTTAGGCATTCGCTCTTGAACAAAGAAAGACAGTAACATACAGAGATGAACGAAAAAATACAATGGCACAATCATGGAACAAACAGCAGTTTGTGAAGTACTAGTACAATAGAGATTTATAGTGATTCATCTGCAGTCACAGGGAGTTAGACATAATGTGATTACGTAACTCAGGTTTAAAGGACCAAGCCTGGGAATTGATAAAATGCAGTCAGGGATTGAGTTCATCCAGAGTGGGGCTCTGAAACAAAAGACCTTGGCCAGCAGTGGTCTTTACAAAAGGGACATGGAATGTGGCAGTGTCAGAGTGTCTAGTGGAGTGAGCAGAAGGTTCTTTTGGAGGAGTTGTAGACAACCAGGGATGCTAGGCCCAACTGGACTTTTTGCCAGCAGACAGGTCTGATAAACTAGCCCCATGGAAATTTAGCCAGGATGAGCTGGATAGAGGTCACAGGTGTGCATAAGACGATCACCACCTATGGCCAATCTGTAGGCTTTGTTTAGGGCACGTTTAATGCTGGACAGTGCTGTGTCAGAGGTGGCCCCGTAGATGATTATGCCATAGTCTACCAGTGAGAGGATGGAGCTGGAGATAGCTAAGCGTAGAGGCTCCGGAGGTAGACATGGCCTAACCCTGTAGAGGAGACCGATTCTTTTGTTAATTTCTGTACAAGTTGATGCGATATGCTCACAATAGGTAAGGGCAGAGTCTAGAGTAACCCCAAGATATTTGAAATTGGAAACCAGTTCCAGAGTGGTGCCTGTCACATTAAGTATGGATAATTTTGTATTGCTGTGCTTATGTTGTGGATGGGTGAATAGCATGACTTTTGTCTTTTTTGTGTTGAGTATGAGCTTGTGAGAGGAAAACCAGGCTTCAATTTGAGAGAAAGAGCCCTGCAAGGATTTTTGAAGCATCATGGGGTCAAGGGTGTCGACTGAAAATCACAGCATCATCTGCATAGAGGAGAAGATGCCCAGAGGAGGCCAAAGGTAATGACTTCAGGAAAAGTGAGAAGAGAAGCGGACCGAGGATAGATCCTTGTGGGACACCCGATCGGACTGGAAGGTTAGAAGAGAGGGTATTTCTTATCATCACCTGTTGCGTGCTGCCAGAGAGATAACTAGAGAACCAGCAAGTAGTTTCATTGGAGACGCCAACAGAGAGGAGGGATTTTATGAGCATGGTGTGATTGACGGTATCAGATGCCTTGGAGAGATCTATAAAGACTGAGCCAGCCAGGTCTCCATGGTCCAGAGCACCAAGTACAAAGGAGGTGAGTTCTAGTAGGGCAGCGGTGGTGCTGTGACCTTTCCTAAAACCGCGTTGTTGGCAAATTAGGTGTTGTGCATCTAGATAGTTGGAAAGTTGATCAGCCACTATTTTCTCCAAAGCTTTAGAGAGTGGGGGGAGTATGGAGATGGGCCTGTAGTTACTAGTGGAAGTACGTGCACCACTTTTATGTACTGGTGTAATCCTCGCCTTTTTCCACAAAGCTGGGAATTGTCCCAGGCAGAGGGACATGTTGAAAATTTTTGTGAGCGGTACTAGAACAGCATCAAGTGTTAGGGATAGCAGTTTAGCATCTAGTGAGTCACCACTATGTCTGGACTTACCTAGGAACCTGGCAATATAAGCACGGGCATCACTAGTGGAGACAGTTTTTAGACGAAAAGGAGGCGCAGTTGGGGGTGGTGGGAAATATCCCAACAGCACTGAAAAGTCGTGAGGAGAATCGAGCTTAGATCTGAGAATGATATATTGAAAGCATCCGCTATTTTTTTAGGTTCTTGGGTGGGGGTACCATCCAGGAATAGCATGGTAGGGGGAGGGGGAGGGGAGGGAGACTTTCCACTAAGTTCCTTTATATTATGCCAGAACCTCTTTCCATCACCCCAGGTGACAGTGAATTTTGTTTGGTAGTAAGCAGTCTTTGCCAGCTGAATGGCCCAGGTACAGGCGTTTCTGGCGGCAAGATAGCGTTGTCGGTCAGCGGGTTGACCTGACTGAAGAGCTCTGCACCACAGGTCATCACGTGCCTTCATTTGATCAAGCAAAGTCCGAGTTACCCAGGGGGATGATTTAGACTTTTCAAACCATTTGACATGGGGGGCGAAAATGTCACAGGTGGATTGGAAGGAACTAATGAAGAAGGACAGGGCATCAACTGACGTCAGGTGATCAAGAGGGGACCAGTCAATATTCTGAAGTAGGTTTCTGAGATGTTTTAGAGCCCCTTTCTTGAGATGGCGACACATGGAGATCCTAGGTGGGGGCGGTTTCTAGCTATTTGACCAGAGGCATGTTACCGGGGAGTGATCACTAATGGAGTCCGATTGTACCTGAACATCCAGTATGTGCTCAGGATGGTTTGTGAGTATAAGGTCAAGGAGGGAGCTGCGGCTCATATTTTTGTTCACTCTAGTTGGGATGAGGACCATCTGGGACAAATTTTGGGCAGCAGCTGCATCCCTGAGGGGGGTAGTCTGGGGGGCAAGCCAGTCTGAGTTAAAATCTCCAAGGGCAATGACTTCAGAATTTTTTGGGAGTTGGTCTATTATGTTTAGGACGGATGCGAAGGCATCCCTTTGGTGACGAGGAGGTATGTATACAGACATTATGTAAAGGGATTTTTCAGTATCCAAATTCAACCCTGACAGTGAGAGACTGTGCACCTTCCGAGGGGCTTATGTTTGTTGTGTATATTCCTAGTAGGTGACCTTGAAGATATAGAGCACATCCCCGGCCCCGTGTTTTTAGTCTATCTGACCTGTGTAATGTGTAGCCAGGTATGCTTACAGCTGAGTCAGGGATATGCTGAGACAGCCTTGTTTCAGTAACAGCTATGACATCAGGGAAGTGGAGGCAGACCCAGGCTTGGAATGAGGCAAATTTCTTTTGGAGACTACAAATATTAATGGTGGCCGCGCAGCCCCTTTTACCTAGCTGGTTGCCGTGGGGTGTGGAGAGGGACCAGGATTTGGGTGAATGTTGCCCACTAATAGCAGGAGGATGATTGCTGTCCTGGTTAGGATAGTTTGTGGATCTTTTGGAGGTGCGTCGAGATGTGCCCATATGATGAAGTGGTTTATTGGAAATATGGGTGCACATAAATCGTAACATTTCCTGCCCATAAAGTAATGGGGTAAACATGGCATCAGCGGTGGGGTGACATGGGAAGAGAGGAGGGAAAGGGATAAAGAACATGGTAACTGATGAGGGGGTTTTAATTGGATGGGTTAACGCAGGAGGAATGATTGGGGCAGGGGGGTATTAGGACTAGTATGAAGAAGGCAGGAGGGTAGTGGGTTGTAGGGGAGGGTTAAAACAAGGAGGGTAATCCAGGACGCAGCAATGTGGACAGAGAAGGATGATATGGTGATTATTTTTGACATGCTTGGGGGGAGATTAAAATGAAACTTAAATATTAAATGTAACTTAAAGATGTTTTCCAAGCTGGTTGTAATAATACAATTTATTTATTTATTTTTTTTTATTATAATGTTTTTGTGGATTGGGCTCACACAGAAGAGTCTTGCAGTAGTAAGAGATCTGAGAGTGAGAGATCAGCTGTTTAAAAGGTCCAGATTGAAAAGCTCCATGGAGGATGTCAGTGGCCACTCCTAGTGGCAGGTCCAGATAACCTGCTAATGGCGAAGCTGCCTGATTGGTTTTTTCACCTCTCCAATCAAAAGAGCTCTCCGACAGTATTTAAGGGAGCATGATCAAGGGTGGTGGGGGCGGCGGGGCAGCTGACACGCAGCACCAGCGGGGATAGTACTGCAACAGAGAGCGTCTTCGCAGAGTTCCCCACTGTACCTGCTGCTTGGTTCCAGGGCAAACACGGGCCCCTAAGGCTTCAAAGCGGCGGTCCTTTGCTTCAATTTTTCTTTTGGCTCCAGGGAGGGAGTTCGTTCCCTCACGACCACCAGCACCCACGAGGGGAGCCTCGCTATGCGATTCTGCCGAGGAAGAGGAGAAAACACGGTTATTATAGGTGAGTTTCGTGTGGGGGGAAGGGGATTGAGATAGATGATTTGGGCTTGCGTGTGGGACACAAAGAAATGGTGTTACGCTAGTTTCACAGTTTTTAACAGCACAGTATATTTGCTACACTCTGCAGTTTTACAGCGGTTTTTTGACTCAGGAGATAATCTCCGGTGTAGTTACAGTGACCTAGCTCAGGGAGTTTAAGCTGGCTTTTACAGCTGGCTTTTGGCTCAGGAGACGATCTCCGGTGTAGATATAGTGACCTAGCTCAAGGAGTTTAAGGGATTAAATACAGCCCAGTAATATATGTCAGCAATGTTAACTGCAGATTATCTGAAAATGGCTGTGGGGCTTGGGAGGCAAATCTCAGGTGCAGTAACAGTGTTTTAAATACAGCCCAGAACTTTTTGCCAGCAGTGTAACTGTAAGCGATTTCAAAAATGGCTATTGGGCACAGGGAGCAAATCTCAGGTAACAGACACAGTGACCTAGCTCAGAAAATGTAAGGTTTAAATACAATTTTTTGTCACACAATGTTAAATACAGCAGTTTCAAATGGCTATGGGTCACAGGTTTTAAAGCAAGCACAGTACCTTTGTAACATTGATCTTCATTGGTTTGGAACAGTCAAAAAGGTAAGCTCTTAAGGTAACAGTAGAAAAGTCACTTTTTAAACCTTTCCCTGAATTATGGCAAGTAGCTATTTACATTTAAAAAGGCAAGCTCTTAAGGTAACAGTAGAAAGCCACTTTTTAAACCTTTTCCTGAATTATGGCAAGTAGCTATTTTACATTAAAAAGGCAAGCTCTTAAGGTAACAACAGAAAAGCCACTTTTTTAAACCTTTTCTTGAAATTTTGGCAAACAGAAAAACTATCTCCACATGTGTAGGGGCAGTAATTGCAGAGAGCGGCTTTGCAGAGTTCCCCACTGTACCTGCTGCTCGGTTCCAGGGCAAATGCGGGTCTGTAAGGCTTCAAAGCGACGGTCCTTTGCTTAAATTTTTTTTTTGGCTCCAGGGAGGGAGTTCGTTCCCTCACGACCACCAGCACCCATGAGGGGAGCCTCATTATGTGATTCTTACAAAGGGCCAGAACACAAAAGGGTTTAACAAATGAAAATACACATTTTAACATATACGCTTATTTATCTGTAGAGACAACAGAAAGGAGGAAGCTCTTCAATCCTGTTACACATAAACTTTACAATAAGGGTATTCATTTTTCTATGCCGGACCCCACAAAACTAAGATTTATAGTTAAAGGTAAACTCCACACGTTTGATGATCTGGAAGAGGCAATGGATGCTTTCAATTGTGTTACAATGAAGTAACAGAACACCAAGATAGACGAGAACATTATAGAAGAGAAAAAACATACAGTATTCTTTTACACTGGATACGTCTGAACCAACAGAAAAAAAAAAAGAAGATAAGAGCAAGAAAAAAGCTATGAATACAGCATACTGTTTGAAGAATAGAGGGGGAAAAGATGAAATCTAGAAAGATACAGAAAGGTATAGCAAGGAATCAAATAATAAGTGTAAGAAATGGCCTGTGTTTCAGTGCACTGTGGTGACAATTGGGTTCATCACAAGTATGGTGGGGGGACGTTGTGAAATCTATGGTATCATGACTTTTAGTGGGGGGGGGGGCAGAGGGTAGTAATAGAATTTGCACCAAAGACCAAAATCATTAACAAGATTTATAAAAAGGATCAATCATTTAAAAAAAAATGGGGTCCAGATAAAAACATACAAAAAGAGGGTAAAGCAAATATAAGGAAAAGTAAGGGGAAAGTAGTGGGTAGAGATAGGCGGATTAACATAAATTACTAGTAAAACATTCTATCCTAGAATGTGAAGGGGCTAAAAATAGAACTAAAGTGGTAAACTATTTAAATGATAAAAAAAAATTACATTTGCCATGTTGCAGGAAACCCATTTCTTGCAAAATAAGTATCACACTGGTTCATGAACAGATGGGGTTCTGGAATTTCATCAGAATACCTAAATAATTCAAGGGAAGTTACAATTAATTTTTATATGAAAAACATAATTCCAAACATTTCTGGCAACAAAATAGATGGACAAGGCAGATCAGCAATGGTAGAAGTTAACATACCAAATTTTAAATGTACATTGGCAACATTATATGCACTTAATATAAACAATCCAGACTTCTTCAAGGAACTTTTTCTTCATTTAACAACATACAGTCCACCATATATTGTAGGCAGTGACTTCAAATTTGTTATGTATGAAAAAGACAGAGCAACTAAAATGGATAATGCACACAGAACATCTAGAAAAATAATTAAAACATTCATGATAGAAATAAGATTAATAGACCCATGGAAAGATAAAAACCCAGAGACAAAGATATACTCATCTACATCACAACTGTCATATTCAAGAATATATTTTTTCTTAGTATCAGAAACAATTAAACATAAAATAGTAGGGTCTGTTCATGAAAGGGGTTACCAAAGTGTGACATGAGGGTCAGATTTTCAGATTATTTATAGATTACATTTGTGATGCATTTCAAGATATTATGACCCAAGTATGAAAAAAGAAACATATTGGGAGATAAAAGTCTCACAGGTTCCTGAGATAAAAGAACTGTATTGTGGTGAATGTAACAAGTGACACCACACACCGTGGTGAATGCAACACCTGACACAAGACATCTGTTTTAGTAGTAAAAGCTTTAATAAACATATGTAATGAGTTATATTAAAACATGCAAACAAATATTTATAAGAATTATATTACATTAATTACAAATCTGATGTTTTGCACCACATACCATGGTGTATGTAACAAGTGACACCACACTTATATTTCACTTACTAAAACTGTACTAAACATGCCTAACAACTAACATGCAACTACTACTGACTGACGCACTGCTATAAAACATGAAAAAAAAAATTTGACAATTACATTACTGGCAAGTGTGATGCTTAACACCACATACCGCGGTGAATGTAACAAGTGACACCACACATTTGTTTCAGTTTTACCGAGTTTAGTTGACATACCGAATGGCTAACATGCTACTAATAATAACTGACACAGTGCTACGAAACCTGGAGAAATCTAACAACAATAACAGTACTGACAGGTGAGAAGAGTGACACTACATACCACTGTGAATGTAACAAGTGACACTACACTTTTGTTTCAGTAGAAAAAAGTTTACTGAACATGTCTAATGGCTAACATGCTACTACTAATGACTGACATAGTGCTACAAAGCCTGGAGAAGTTCGACAATATTAACAGTACTGATGGGTGTGATGTCTGACTACACATACCATGGTGAATGTAACAAGTGACACCACACTAATGTTTGGCTTACTAAAACTGTACTAAACTTGCCTAACAGCCAACATACTATTATTACTGACTGACATACTGCTATAAAACATGAAAAAATGTAACAATTACATTACTGCCAAGTGTGATGCTTAACACTACATAATGTGGTGAATGTAACAAGTGACACCACACATTTGTTTCAGTTTGAAAAGGATTACTGAACATGCCTCATGGCTATCATGCTACTACTACTAATAGCTGACATAGTGTTACAAAACCTGGAGGAATTTGACAACAATAACAGTACTGGCAGGTATGATGGTTGACATCACATATCGTGGTGAGTGTAATGAGTGACACCACAAAGAAAACCCATGTTAACCTTCCACCCTATATGCATAGTATAATCCCTATTACAACTGATACCCAGCACTTTCCCTAGACATGCAGTCACTGAAATATGCTCCCTGAAAATTTGCCTCAAAATCAGTGAATGATGGTAACCAAAGCCTACCTGTGGTGAATGTAACTGCAGCCCTCATTGTTGCATGCAGTGCTTATCTTCATGGAATGTAGCCCTGCAAAATGGAGGCGTCACATGCAAACAATGGGTTTTAAACCACAACTCAGCTTCTCCCTCAATGGTTGCTCCTTGGTTCTGATGGGCAGGTTATGACTTTGCAACTGTCACAGACTGACGGGTAAACAGTGGGCCTTATGTGACTCCAAGTAGAGCGAGGGTCAAATGTTGCTCTCCCTTCTGTGGGAAAGCTGGATCAAGCAGTAACACAGTCAGTTATCACAAGGAGGCAAACTAGGAGAGAAGACAGAAAATCTTTTAAAGTGCTAATAGCACAATTACAGATTTGGGGGCCATGCGGGTGAATGTAACGTGCTGTGACACCAACTGTTACATTCATCACACTAAATACAAAGCTGCACAAATAAAAAATGGAGCATTGCAATGTGTTAAAGAGTACAAAGAAAAAACACAACTCCAGACTAGTAAGCAGAGTTATTTTATTAAGGGAAAACAGTAAATAAAGCTTGCAAAAACAATTAGTAAAACATGTGTTTTTGCATGTCACACTTTTTCAGGTAAAGAAGGCAACAAAATGGAGCGGGACACCCTAACAAAAGAAAATATGGATACCCTAGAATTCTATAGTTATGTTATTTATCTGCACATATAGCCAGCATTCAGATTTAGTCAAAAACATATGCCTGACAGTTCTTGATTTTTAAAAATGCGGTATGCACTGTATGGCAGGCATTGATAACCCATTTTCAGGAACAGCCCCAGTAGATATTCAATACTGGGGATAGTAATTTCAGATCATGCACCATGTATCTTAATTATTAAAACTGATGAAGAAAAATTAAACCATAGAGTATGAAGGACGAATCAAACACTGATTAAGATATCCCAAATAGCTGAGACATTAGAAAAAGAAATAAAATATTTTTTTTTACAAACAATACAATTCAAGACACAAATATTCTGACTATTTGGAAAACATTTAAAGCATGGTTAAGGGGCAAAATAATAAATATAGAGGCATACAGAAAGAAAAAACAGAATACAATAATTAGACAGCTAGAGCAAGAAATAGTTTATATACAATCCATGAAAATACATTAGATAAAACATACACAATAAGTTAATACAGAAAAAAGAACAGTGTAATACCATACTTACAGAAACAATAGAAAGAAAATGAGGACAAGGTCAAATTACTACATTATGTCAGATAAGCCACTGCAACTATTACCATGGCAAACAAGAAAGGAGCAAACACAGAACAATATATTGACAATAAAGGATGACAATGGCCAAATATTAGATAAACCACAGGACATAAATAATTGCTTTAGAAAATGCTATCAACAATTGTATACATCACAGAACGAAGACACAGAAATATATATAAATCAATTGTTACAAAATACCAAAATACAGCATATAAATCAAGATATTAGTAAACAATTTGATCAAAACATAACAGAATATGAAATAAAACAAGCAATTAATGATTTATCGTAGGAGAAGTGCCGGGTCCAGATGGAATAGTTATTGAACTGTATAAACAATATAAACAGATATTGATACCTAATTTAAAAACCTTATTCCATGCATTTAACAAAGAACAAAAAATTCCAGAAACATTTCAAGAGGCAACTATCCAAGTTTTCTATTACCAGTAGGACCGCATGCTGTAGATGGAGCAATAACAGAATTGGAACAAGAATTTAAAAAGCAGCTTCAACTGGGAAAAAAATGACTTTCTGGTTCAGAACAGATCTCTTTTAAAGGGGAACTGTCAGTGTGATAAAAGTCCCACACCCAAGTGTGGGGCTGGTCCCAATTTGTAGTTTGGGGAAAATATTTTTGTTGTTATTTGCTGTTTACTGCAGTATAGTAGACAGCATCCAACTAATTTTGCTGACATGTAAGCTGTCATTTTCTGTAACTACAAATCCCAGAACTCCCTGCAGTTGACATCAGAGGAGGGATGAATCAGTGAGAGATTCAGTAACCTGCAGTGCATGTAGTAGTTTTTATAAGCTCTGCTGTTTTGTTTGCTGGTCCTACTGTCTTCACTGGGCTAAGTACAGTCACAGAGGACTGTACTTAATTCCTGGAGAAAAGCAGAACTGGAAAACATCTGACTGAAGATTATAACATGCATTGCTGGCTATTGAATCTCACACTGCTGCCTACTGCTCTAATTTCTGTTTCATTGGATTTGGGGATTTGAAGTAACAGAAGATGTCAGCCTAAGAAAACAAAAGAAGCCTGATAGAATCAACTATACTACAGTAAACAGTAAGTAAACCAACTGGGACCAGCCCCACACTTGAGTGTGGGTCCATTTGAGCTGATTATTCCCCTTTAAGTTGCCTCTTCCTCCACCACCCCTCTCTGTGGCATCATCATGCTAGTACATGGTATGGCCCTCATGAATTTGATGGTAAGTATCATTCAATTAATTTTTCCTTTTTTTTAAGTTTTCCTTTCACAGGTACACAGTTACACAGTGGTCAAGTGAGGCTAAATACAGTGGTCCCTCTTTATAAGGAACACCTCTGGAGCCAGCCAATTTGTTCACTATGGGTAATCATGAGGGGGCACATTCTTTTTTTATATTAAATATACTTTATTGGTTTTTCCTAGGTACAGACATCTTACATACAGGAGATCATACAATATTGTATATATATTTGTTGAACAGATCTTCTGACCCCCCCATACAATATTGCATTATCACATTTGGTGTCTGTAACCCCCTTTTGCCCCCCATCCACCCTTACCATCCCCTCTATCCCCACCGCCCTCCCTATCCCCTACTGCCACAAATATTATCTTTGACAATTATGAATACATATCAATAGAAAGTCCTCTTAAAAGTACAGGTTAGCTCATATGGGGGCATTAGTATTAACCGTTACTGTATTGGATTGGATTAATAACAAATTGTAAAAGGGATCCCAAAGTTGTTTGTATTTTCCCATTCGTTGGGTTAATCCTGCGATAACCCATTCCGCCTGTATAGTAAACATAATTTCTTTATACCATTTGGTATAAGTTGGTATTAGAGCATCTACCCAATGTCTGAGTAATACTTTTTTGGCACAAACAGATATCAGTGCCATGTATGCTCTTTGGGTTTTGCCCTGGAGAGTCGTGTAGTCCCCTAAAATACAAATGTCAGGGGTAAATTTGTCTGAGAGAGCTAGTACTGGGTCCAGTCGGGATCTAATACAATTCCATAATGGGGAGACTTTATCACATGACCATAACATATGCAACAAATCTCCTTGGGCTTGAGAACACTTGGTACAAAGGTTAGACTGCAGTAAACCCATCTTAAATAGTTTAAGTGGAATACAGTACATGTTATGTACAATTTGAAATTGCATGTATCTATACCTGTCCCACTTGATGTATCAATATAGGTGTTTCCAAATTTTTAGCCAACATCTAGGGGGGTCGGAAGTTGGAAGAGATTGATCCCACCAGTAAGTTCTCTGTCCTTCTGTCCCAGCAATTGTGGTCTGTAGGAACTTGTAAGTATATGAAATTAAGTGAGTAGATGGGACCGACTTAAGACATGTGGTTAAGACAGTTAGAAGGGGGGTAGTACACCTCCCAGTGCCAAAATACTGTATTAACATATGACTAATCTGCAAATACTTAAAAACATAAGTGGTGGTCCAGTGATACTGACTATTGGCTTCCTGGAATCACATCAGTTTCTGGTTAATAATTAACGCCTCTACTCTTCCAATCCCCATATTGGGTCAAAAAGTGTTAAGTTTTATTGGTTTACCAGTGATTAGCAAGTTAGGATTATTAAAAAGGGGTTGTGTTACATCTTTATACCCATTAGTCCTTAGTAAGGTGTTAGGTTGGTATTGTGTAGCCAAAAGAGCATCAAGCGGGGATCCTCTCAGTTTATTTGGAAGATTTTTCTTATTCAGAAAGGGGAGGACTTCTGGAACCATATCATGTAATGCACACAAAGATTTCTCAATTCCAAGCCAGAGAGGGAAGTACATAGAATCAGATGAATGCTCTGACGGGAGTATCCAGTACCTCAATCTAGTTATGTGTATTGCAAGGTAATATAAATATAGATTAGGGGCTTGAAGATCACCATCATTTTTAGCCCATGTAAGCTTACAATAGCCTCTTCTTGATTTTTTCCCAGCCCATAAAAAAAGCGTTAATGATTTTATGTACCTGTGTGAACCAAGATTTGGATAAGTCCCAATTGTACATTTGCAATGGGTGTAATAAACGGGGTAACACATTCATTTTTATTATACTCATACGCCCCAAAGCGATAATGGTAATAGGGACCAACGCTTAATATCCTCCTGTATGTGATTTAGGGTGGCATCAAGGTTAAGCTTTTTCATTATTTTTGGGGAAGGGTGAAGGAAGATACCCAAATATTTAAGTTTATCTGGTCTCCACTGTAAGCCCAATTTAATTATTTCTGTTTTCTGAAAATACTGGTTAAGAGGAAATACTTCCGATTTATCCAAATTCTATTTGTAGCTAGAAATCAAACTAAACTGCGATGTTAATGCAAGTGCAGCTGGGAGGGATTGCGAAGGGGATGAGATATGTAGTAAGATATCATCCACACAAACGGAGAGTTTATATTCTGATTTCCCTATTGCAATCCCTGATATTAAGGGTGAAGAATTAAGTTTCCTAATAAGGGGTTCAAGAAATAAATTGAATAAATATGGTGAGAGGGGGCATCCTTGACGAGTACCTTGTCTCAAATTAAAGGGTGTGGAGAGTATTCCATTGCAGTGAACTCGTGCTGAAGGAGAGGAATACAATGTTTTAACCCACGTGAGAAACTCTGGCAGAATACCATATCTGGAAAGTAGAGAAAATAAGTATTCCCGGGATACTCTATCAAAAGCTTTTTCTGCATCCAAGAAAACAAAAACAGCCAGAGTGAGAGAATCCTTGGACACAGAAAATAAATAAGCCGACTTCCTGAGATGGTCGGATGAAAGTCGGCCCTTAACAAATCCTACTTGTTCTGCACTAATTAGAAAGTCCCAGACCTGGCCCAATCTTAACGCCAAAATCTTGGCCAAAATTTTTAGATCCACATTGAGTGAAATAGGTCTATAATTATGTACAACTAAGGGGTCCTTCCCAGGTTTGGGAAATACTACAATAATGGCTTGAGTTAAGGATTTATCTGAAATACCATTTTCATAAAAATATTGAAAGGTATTTAAAGGAATAGGTGCTAGTGTATTTTTTAGGGCCTTATAAAAATTAGGTGAAAACCCATCTGGGCCAGGAGATTTGTCCAATGTAAGCGAGTCAATAGCTTCTAGTACCTCTTTTATTTCAATCGGGGCCTTTAATATAGAGGATTGTGCCTCCGTGAATGTTGGCAGCTTAACATCAGTGATGTATAAGTCCAACATTTGTTGGGAAAAGTAGAAGTTAGTGGGAGTGTACAATTTCTCATAGTAAAGTTTAAAATTTTCACAAATATCTTTGGGTGAGGTCAAAACTGTACCGGTAGGTGATTGGAGGGAGGTCACTATCCTGTCGGAGACCTGGGATCTTATTTTAAGTGCTAATAGTTTTCCTGCTCTCTCCCCCTGATCAAAGTATGTTATTTTAGATTTAAGCATGAGAAATTCTGCCTTTTCAGCCAGCAAGTGATTATACTGGGCTCGAAGGGATTCAGCTTTTTCCCAATCTACATCAGGGGACAAGGCTGAAAGATTTGTTTCCACCAGTGTGATCTGGTCGATTAGGGAAGAAAGAGCCTGATTCCTTCACTTTTTACGTTTGACTGCCAAACATATTAATTCATCCCTTAGAGCGCACTTTAGTGAGCACCATAAAATATCCCCTTTGGGCATGGATGGGGAGTTATCTGTCATAAAGTTAGAAATAAAGGATTGTATATGTTGTATTTGATCTTCTGATTTTATAATCTGGTTATTAACCCTCCAGAGTTTATCTCGCTGAATATTTGGGGCAAAATCTATAAATAATTGAACCATTTGGTGATCCGATATAGTTTTCGAGGAGTAGAAAACTGATGCGATGCCAGGGAGGCAGTTACTACTGAACAGAAAATAGTCAATACGAGAAAATGTATTATGAGTAGGTGAATGGAATGAATATTCTTTCCTAGTTGGATACATGATTCGCCAGGGGTCTGCTAACCCTACTGAGTGCATTAATTCCATCTGAGTTTTTTGACCTGGAGAAAGCGATATTTTAGGGGGTCCCATTCTATCCAGACTATTTGACAACACTTGGTTCCAGTCCTCTCCTACAATTATTGGAATTGTGGACCACGGAGCCAACATAGACTTAAGATCTATAAAAAATTTTGGTTCATCAGAATTTGGGCCATAAATAGAGCCAAGAATGACCTCAGAATGGCCTAATACAGCCCATAATATAACATAGCGGCCTTCCAAGTCTGAGATCTCTTGTAACAACCAAAATGGGATTTTATGAGCAATTAAAATTGCAGTTCCCCTTTTACGTGAGTTAAAACCAGATCCAAAGACTTGTCCTACCCAAAGCCTACAGAAGTAATGCACTTGAGTGGGTAGAAGATGTGTTTCCTGCAAGAAAACCACATCTGCTTGTATGTTACGGAGATGTATCAGTATTTGCATATGTTTCACTGGGGTTTGTGCCCCTTTAATATTCCATGCACAAAAATGATACCCTGACATTTTTAGCTGTCTATAATAATGTTATGTCTCAAATTTGTGAAAGCAATGACACCATTAAGTGATATTACTACTTCACTTATAATATTTGTGGCAGTACCCTCCCTCCCTCCCCAAAAATATTTTTTTAACCCCATCCCCACCACCATCTTGAAAAATGCACCCCACAGCATATCCTCCTGAGCTTCACATAAACAAATCAGTAAAATAGCTATGTTCTTCCCAAATTGCCCCATTAACTGCAAAAGCCCAATCCCTCTTTGCCAAGACGCAAATGTTCCACCCAGATTAACGTATCCCGACTCATCCCCCCCCCAAAAAAAACATAAACATCTAACAGTTTAATTGAGGAATGTTCTTCTTCCCCTGCTCTACCTTTCATAATGAATGGACCTACATAATACCCCATATTCCTATTAGCTTCTAAACTCAAAATTGTAACAACCCTTTCACAATAAAGCCCCAATCTATGTATTTATTTGTTTATCAGCCTTTCGAGGCTTTAATAATCAATATAACTTCTTCCTTGTCACCCGCCCTTCCAGTCCCCCCCCCAAGTTGACTCAAACAGCTATTCAGCTATTCAGTGCCTAACCCTGAGGTCATTAAACCCAGACAATTACACAGCCTATAAAAAGTCTTTTGTGTCTTCAGTGAAGTATAATACAGGCCATTGCATCCCCGATTTATATAATGGCAATTGGTATGAAGGTCTTTATATTAAAGTCCCGCAATTGAGTGGTAAATAAACTATTAAGTTTTCCCTCTCCCAATGTCCAGATGTTGTCCCACTATCAAGATGCAAAAGGTAACCAAAAGAAGACGTCATGCAGGACTTGAGAAGAAAAAAAAAAAAAAGAGCCTTGCGGTAACTGGCGCGATCGGCCATAATGTCCACCAATGCTTCAACTTAAAGAAAAGCTGGTCTCAATTTAACCGGGAGCAAGGCCGTAGTACTAGGTTTGAGCTAATCTTTATTGCTCGTTAATAAACTTCCCGGCATCGTGGATCCACGCAGAATAATAAATAAAAAAAAAGGGGGGATGAAAGGGAGGGGGGAGGGGAGGAAGAGGCTTTCAGCTGTTGGACCATAAATAGACAAGGGGTCTGAAGAAGAGGTGTACGTAATATGAGCGAATTACAAAAACTCTCTCATCAAACAAATACCACTATGCAGAGTAGCCAGACTGGTAAGCCCTCCTTCATATACTCAACGATGAGTAAACAAGTCAGGGTAAATAGTGGGTAGTTCTTCAGCTGCCAAATTTGCACCTTCAAAGCTTCTCCAATTACCCTGATGCTGCACCATCAATTTAGCAGGGTAAATCATCCAAAATCGAATACCAGCCGCTATCGACTTTTTAATGCAGCTATAGTAGGCAGCCCGCTTCTGTCTAACACTGACTGGCAGATCTTGAGAAAATCTAAGCTGGGCATCTTCCCATTTAACCTTTTGCAGCTCTTTAACTTTCCCTAGGATGTGCTGTCAGTCAATCTAACTTAAGAGCCGAATAATAAATGGCCTAGGCTTAGCCCCTGGGGGAGGTCGAGGTTTCAGTGAGCGGTGGGCCCGCTTAACCTGGTACACTGTAGATTGTGGTGGAGGACCTGCTATCTTGGCTAGAAGCTTCTGTGTGAACTCAATTATGGCTGATCCTTCAGCTTCTTCAGGCAGCCCAAAATCAACAATATTATTCCTCCTGTTTCTCCCCTCCAGGTATTCTAGTTTACTCTCTATTTTATGCAGCCTCTGCCTTAATGTCACCACTTCTGGCTCCAACCTTGCCTGCCAATTTTCTAGTGAGGATGTACGGGCAGAAACATCCGAAATTTTCTTGTTCATTTCTCTCAATTCACCCATGAATGTTCTTCAGGTCCAGAGCAAATTCTTTGAAAGAATCTTTAATACTAGCCATTTCCACTAAAAATGTGTCCTCTGACAGGGGAACAGAGTTGCTAGCTGATGCTGATGCCGCTGCCTTGCTGGGGGTTGCGGTCTGTGTTTTGGTTCTCTTCGCCGATTTGTCTGGTGTCTGCGGCAGTGTCCGGGCCAGGAGAGCCTGCCGCATTTCTGTGTCCATTTTCACACCCTCTGATATTAAAAACTGCTTCTGTTTGCTTCTCTCAGTTTCTCTTTGCTTCAAACGGGTGTTAGTGATGTTTAAATAACCGATCTCGAGCAAAGCCTTACTAATTTTATTGTTTTTGGAGCGTTCAGGGGAGAGCCGAGTTGGAGAACGTCTGCTCAGGCAGAAGACATCACGTGATCTGGGGGGGCACATTCTTAAGCTGGAGGGGGGAGGTTTAGGAGGGAGGTCAGGAAGCACTTCTTCACAGAAAGGGTGGTAGACACTTGGAATGCACTGCCAAAAGAGGTGGCATTGTTGAAGACAATGGGCAGCTTCAAAAGAGACTGGCATAGGCACAAGGGGAAAGCAGGGATCATGGGTAGAGAGAATGGGAGAAGTGGGAAGGAGGGTGAGTCAGTAGCTCAAGCTGTGGACACTGCAATACGAGTAGACTAGATAGACCAAATGGCTGTCTCCTGCTGGCTTCTTCATATGTTTGTATGTATGTTCGTATTGTTCACTATAGCGAGGCATAAAAAAAACCTAATTAGGTAACAATAGGAGCCATCACAGGTGTTCACTATAACAGAAGTTTCTTATAGAGGGGTTCACTATAGCGAGGGAGCACTGTAATTTCTCTTTTTTCTTCACAGGTGACAAATATAGTAAGACTGGGAGTGGACTAATAGATACACTGTGTGGCTGTCATGGTGACAAGTGAGGCTAAATAATTTCTCTTTATACTTCCCAGGTGAAAGGTATAGTAAGACTGGGAGTAGACAATAGATATATCATGCAGCCACCACGGTGGCCAAGTGAGACTAAATAATTTCTCTTTTTTCTTACAGGTGACAGGTATAGTAAGCCTGGTACTTGAAGTGGACAATGGCTATCCTGTCTGTGCAGTCACCCATAGTGGCTGAGTAAAGTCTAAATAATTTTCTCTTGTCTTAGCAGGCCTCCTTTTTCATTATATTTCTGTTCTTTTCCACATTAGCACCTGCCCGCCCCCAATTTGGCCATCCACCCACCCAGTCCCATCACTTGCCATTCCCAGGACTTATCTTGCTCTGTGTTCCCCCGTGGATGACCTCCCCATGGGAAGGCTGCCTGGGGATCAGCTCCTTTAATCCCCAGGCAGAGTTTATCTTCAGTGAAGAGCAGCAGCCACGAATGACAGTGTGGGACCTGCGATGAGGTGGTAGAAAGCATCCTGCACAGGTGAAGGATTTTTACTTGCTGCTGCTCCGCCCTTGAGCATTGTTGGAGTGATGCAGTTTGATGCCTCAACATCAGCATGATGATGATGATGATCCTGTCCTTGATACTAGCTCCAGCTGTTCTGTCA
The DNA here is from genome assembly GCA_016271365.2 of Neoceratodus forsteri. Classification (NCBI taxonomy): domain Eukaryota; kingdom Metazoa; phylum Chordata; order Ceratodontiformes; family Ceratodontidae; genus Neoceratodus; species Neoceratodus forsteri. The sequence goes on from CM028130.1 coordinate 558,673,563, forward strand.
CCTGTGGTCACCCAGGTGGCAGTAGAACAGCAGAGAGTAGAGCCCTCCCTCCCCCCGGAGGAGCCGAGTGTCCATGGGATGCTCAACCATCCTCCCCCGGCTGGCCCTCCAATGACTCGGGCTCATTCTAATAACCCAGATCACCAAAGTTACAAGCGGTAATGCTACTACTGTGCCGGCAGGCCAGCTCTTCACAAGCCTCTTATCTTGCAGCCTTCTCACCCAGTAAGCAAGACTTCTCCTCCTCTTCCTCCTCTGTCTGGGGCACCTTTGTGCCATTTCACGGCATTACCATCACCAATGTGACAGTAAATATCATTTTCAAAAGTTTTTTTTCCTTTTACTTTTTTAGGGCTGCAGTGGGCGTAGTACTGCAGACCTCTTGCTAGAAGAAAAGGACACAGCACATTCCTTCTGACCTAACATGTTGGAGTTTCCACACAGTCACTTCTGCATCTGTGAAGAATTCTGCTCATTTCTCTATAGGCCGTGCACTATTTTAACTCAGTCGTCGGTCACGGTGGAACATGGCACACTCTGCCATGTCCAATGGCTATGCTGCTCTCTAGTGCACATGCGTTATCTTGTATATACAGTGAGGCGGCAACCATCTTGGACATGACAGAGTGTGTCGTGCTCCACCATGACTGCTGATTTTATTTTTTAATTATGCATATCCCCACACCCTACCCTCCCCTCAGCACCCACCACCCCTTGCCCCCCAGAAACATAAACAATGACACTGGGGTGCCAGTCACCAGTGTCATGATCGTGTTCCCATAACTTTTTTTTGAATACATACATTTTTCTCTCTCTCCCCACCCAACTCTCCCTCTCAGTACCCAACCCCCACAGCCCCCCAGAAACACAACAGTGACACTGGGGGTGACCAATACCCCAGTGAAGTGATCATGTCCCCCTGTGTTTTTTTCTTTTTTTTAATATATCTTTTTCTCTCCTTCCCACCTGACCCTCCCTCTCAGCACCTACCTCCCTCCCAGAAACATAACAATGACACTGGGGGTGCCCAATCCCCCAGTGCCGTGATCAAGAATCCTCAGTTCTGACTTGTTTTTTCCTTTTCACTTGAAAAAAAAAAAGTATGTTGATGTCTTTAGCATCATTACACTCCCCCCAACTCAACCCTCTCACTCAGCACCCCACACCCCCTCAAGCCCTTACTTACCCATCGGGAGGTTCAATGCCATAATCCTTTCTGGACTGCAGACACATCTTCATTCTTCAAAGCCAGACCACTATCTGAAGAAACAGGTATGTGCTTCAACGTATTCCAGTGCTGTTTTGAACTTAATAGCATAACTTGGCCATTTTTTTTCATATTTGTGGCCCAAATTTTCTATATGCCTTTTTCTGGGACCCCACCTCAAGAACAATGGCACTGTCATCAGGCAAATCTGTCCCGAAAGGTAATTTTAAGATCCCTGTGTCAAATCACCTTTTGGGTAGGAGTTTAAAATTTTCTCTGCCCTTGTTCATGAGGTGGGATCATAAAAAGGCTATACTGAAAATTTGGTGTAAAAATATTAAAAAACGACAAAGTTATGAGCCTATGTTGAATTTTGTGAACACAGGTTTGTAACTTTGGTAATGTTCAATATTTTTACCCCACATTCCTTAGCTGCAGTCCTCATACCTCTCAAGTGTCCCTGATTTTCAGGGACGTCCCTGATTTTGCCTCAAAATTTTACTCTGTCCCTCCTAAAATTTGAGTTTGTGTGGCTAAACAGTGGGGACTGTAAGCACAAAACAATGTCAAGCATTAAAGTTACAGACTTGTTCTTCTTTAGAAAATGCATTGTGCACTAAGCCCCATATTTTACCAGCTTTCTGGGTGGATATCTCTAATTTTGAAGATGTGTCCCTGATTTTGGTCCTTGGCCCCTGATTTTTTTAAGCCTTGTCTCTGATTTATGAGGCAGGAGGTTGAGAGGTATGGCAGTCCTGTCGGCTCTGGTCGGAATTTGTTTATTTTTGTTCCCTTTCATAGGTACAATACAACAGGGAGTGTACCAGAGTCTAAATAATTTCTCTCTTGCATTCACAAGCCTCATTCCATTTTGTAATGATGCTTTCTCCTCCAGCAAGCATGCCACCATCTTTTCCACCAGATCATTGATGTGGTCAATACTGCAGCTTCATGCCTGGACCTCCTCCTCTTCCTCCTCCTCCTCCTCCTCCTCCGTCAGCTTCTCTGTCACTGTGTATGGTCTTATTAAAGTCAGCCTGTCCTCTGTGTGTACCGTAAATACCACTCATCAACCTGATGCTGCTGCCTAATTCTCCGTTGTCACACAGCAGAAAAATACCCAAAACAAGAGAAACAGAAGCAGAAAAGAGTTAGTGAGTGACATATTAATAACCTTTATAAATTTTAAAACAAAAATGGAAAAAATATGTGTATCTATCTTCCCTGGTATACAACACTGCTAACCTAAATAAGCAGATCCAGGTTGGAGACATGAAGCAACAGGATTTTATCACCTGAGCAATAAATACCTAAAAAGAAAGAAACGGGAACAAAAGATGGTTAGAACGGCATTGCTTCCAACCCTGCCCACAGCCAAAATGGAAAGCATTACCTTCCAGTATTGCAAAGGGCTGAGGCACTGGGCACTTTACTTCCTGTCGCGCTGGTGACCACGGTTCAGGAACATACCAGAGTTACTCGGGGGGGCAGTCGGTGGGGGTATTGAGCGTCCATAGATGGCTCTTCTCCTTTGGGAAGGGGGGGGACCCCAGGTGACACTGATTGACTGCCATCTAGTGGAGGCTGGGTGGCACAGCATGTGGCCACATCTCTGAGGGACAGGCTGAGGCATTTAAGTACATGTGGGATCTTGATGTTGCATGCTCATGCCAGTGCATGTGCACCAACCAAAACCAAACCAAAAATGGGATAAGCAGGGGATGCACACCCAGAAAGTCTCAGTTGCCAGTCCTCAACCCATTAGGTCACCCCCGGATCCTGCCTAACAGGATCTAGATTGTGGGGGAAGAACAATGTCCCTCTTCTGGCCCCACCATGGTGAGCAAATCATGGGGGACTCTAGGCAGGTGAGACCTGCGGGGAGATAGTAGCCAGCGGGAGAGGTGAGTAGGAGCTGAAGAGCCAGCTATCACCCTAAAAGAAACAAACAGCTGTATACAAAAAAAAAAGGAAAAAATAAAAAGTATATACTTAAGTTTTCTGGTAGGATACACTGCAATACTGAAAGATCATCATCTGGATCTCTGTCCCAAACAGGTCTTATCAATTCATAATAAGACTTCCAGAATTTCTGGGTGCTACAGTTCATCAGGACAAGTGCTATGGTGGGAGACTCACAGAATGCTGAAGCAGCACATTTATTCAGGGAACTCATCTCATTTTGTTTCCTTGTGCAAACATTTCCAGACATGAGAATGTATTACGTGGAGAGTTTCTGGGCACTAAAGTTCATTAGGACAAGAACTGTGGCAGTGGGACTGACACACAGTGTAGCACCATGTAGCAGCTTGACACATTTTTTTCTGGTAGTTGAGAAAAATTCTGGGAGCACATAATTTATGTATGTTGTGCTTTTCTCACAATTTCCCCTAAAGTACATTACAAGAACTGTGACAGGGAGACTGACACACAGTGTAGCACCATGTAGCAGCATGCAGCAGCCTGACAAATTGTTTCTAGTAGTTGAAGAAAAATATAGGAGCACAACATTTATATAAATTGTGCTTTTCTCACAATTTCCCCTAAAGTGCATTATAAAAACTGGGGGTGGGGGAGGGGGCACACACAGCATAGCACCATGTAGCAGCATGCAGAAGCCTAACTGATTTTTTTCTGGTAGTTGAGAAAAATTCTGGTAGCACAGAATTTGTGTAATTTGTGCTTTTCTCTCAATTTACCCTAACATGCGTTGCAAGGACCGCAGGGAGACTGGCACACAGCGTAGCACCAGGTAGCAGAATGCATGGTAACAGAGAATAATTCTTGGAGCACAGAATTTATGTAATTTGTGCTTTTCTCTCAATTTACCCTAACATGCATTGCAAGGACTGTGGCAGAGAGACTGGCACACAGCGTAACACCATGCATGGTAACAGAGAATAATTCTTGGAGCACAGAATTTATGTGTATTGGGGGCTATGCACTTCTCTGTGGGGCCAAGTACATGTGGATGGCACAGACCCAGCCCATGTAACTCCACACCAGTGGACAGGCACAAGGTGCATAATATGCATTACATTGCCCCTCTGCAGGGGTGCCTGTGCATGGCACCACTGCCTGGCGCAGCTGTATGGTGGTGGATCGAGGGACACAGGCAAACATTTAATGAGATACCCATCCTGTGTCCCAAAGTGGAAACCCTACTCCTTGAAAGCAGGGGATTTTAAGAAGGTCTAGGAGGGTTGGAGTTACAAGGGACAGGCAATTGCCCTAATGGCTGCCCCAAGCCGTCCCTTTCTTCTAACCAAAGGGCTGGGGCAGCCTTGTTGGGGGGGTTGTTTTCCCACGGTCTGTGGGGTTTATCTGTGGGGGGGCACACAAAAGATATGGCAGGGTACTTGGCTGCGTATTCTGTGCTTCCCCTTGCCCAGCACTCAGTATATTTGTGAATGGTGCAAAATGTGTGCACACTCCCAGACACGTCCCCATGGGGGAGGGTCCCATAGCCTGTGGGGTTTCTCAGGGGAGGGGGCATGCAAAAGGTATGGCACGATACCTACCTGCATATTCTGTGCCTCAACTTGTCCAGCACTGGGTACCTTTGTGAATGGTGCAAAGTGCATTCACTCCCCCAGACATGCCCCCAGACCGGCCCCACACAAAGCTGCACAACCAGCCAGGGGATCCAGTGTGAAGAGGCATGCATCCCTTCTGTGAATACATGCAGGGGTCCATGTGACCCTCACTGCATGAAATTCAGACTTGGGGGTGTCTATGTGCCATGGATCTGCGGCATGTAGGCAATCCACACTTAAGTGCATAGTCCCCATAGTGCTTTTCGTACTATTTCCATTAAAGTACATTAAAACAACTGTGATAGTGGGACTGACACACAGTGCAGTACCATATAATTTCCTGTTGTAAACTGACCCCTCTCAAAACAGCCTTTGTCATCTGGGGCATCTGAGAAAAAGCAATCAGGAATGTATAGCCTTCTGCTGTGTTTGAGTGGCAATTGCCTGGACTTGAAACTGTAGCTGTAATTCTAACATCAGTGAAAGCACCTTTCAAACAGCACCAGTGTTCATCTACCATCCACACAGATCAGATGTTCCTGAGAGAGAGAGAGAGACAGACAGACAGACATAGAGGGAGAGAGAGAGAAAAGAGAGCAGGGTCTGAATGGACTTTGCATTCCTGTTATAAACCGACCCTTCCCAAAACAGCCTTTTGTCATCTGGTGCACCTGAGAAGGAGCAATCAGGGATTTGCAGCCTACCACTGTGTTTGACTGGCAATTGCATGGGTTTAAAACTGTAGGGGCATGCCTTCCTGCAAACTTAAATTCAATGTCCCCTAGTGGTCCTCTGCTGCAGCCCTTGAGCTGAAGACAGCCTGGAGTTGTAGTCAATAGGAGATACTACACCTCTGGTGTAACAGCCTTAACTGCACTGTAGCTTAAGTATAGTGGAAGTAATTTTATGTGTTTTTGATCTTTATATTCAGGGAATAGAAGGAGGGAAACAGGTATGGAAAGGAAAGTTTAACCTAATAAAATTACTAGAAGAAGGAAGCATCCTGTCTGAGGCAGGGTTATAAAACAAAATCTAGAAGTATCAGAAACGGGGAAAAAGAATAATGGTTAAGGAATGTAAAGAAGTAAAACAGGATCCTAACTTGGGTCAAGTAACAAAGGGGTTAAGCAAAACAAATAGAGGAAAATTGTAAACACACTATCTAGGGTAAGATTACAGTTCTTTCCAGTAGCATAGTGAGTGTAGCAATGGGAATGTTTGGACTGGTGCAGTGCAGTGGTTTTGGAGTTGAAGGTTTTAGACAGACCTTCTAGAGATTAAGGTGCTGCCCCATCTGCGTGCACCTATCTGAGTTGAGGGAAAGGTCGCTAGACTCCGGTCCAAGTTGGGTAGGATTCAGATGACCTCTTTTCCCACCCGGGGCCATCGAGTCCAGTGAGCTCTGGAAGGGTTGGGTGGCGGATCAGGGGCACATTCCTCAACCAATGCCATTATGGAACTCTTTTGCCACTCTGGCAGAATGGGACTGCTGAGGGGAGGCACCCATGGTAGTGGACAGGGAGGATGTAGGAGTCCTCCAAGGGAAGACCTCAAGGTGGCACTATCAGGGCAAGGACCCCAGCAGAGGAGGAAACAACTTCTTGTGGGGAACTCAATCACTGGGGGTAGATTTGAGAACAAGAAGGGAGGGAAACAGAAGGTGAGGAGCCTATCTGGCACCTCATCTGAAAGGGATGGAAAACGGATCCAAAGGATCGCTAGTGAGATGGGGCAGAAGAGGGAGCTGGATGTCATTTTCTAACTGGGGACTACTTGGCTACAGAAGGGTCTGGGAGTGTGCAGGGAAATTTTAAGGAGCTGGGGAGGAATCTTAGGCAGATAATGCACTCAGTGGCTTTCACTGAGGAGCTGCTTGTCTATGGCAGGGGGAAGTTAGAGATCTCCACATCAGGAACTTCAATCTGTAGGTTGAAGGAATGGTGTAAAGAGGAGGGGTTCAGCTACATTGGGGACTGGGGATCTATCTGGAAAGATAAGGGCCTTCATAGGGGTGATGGCCTTGCATCCATCAGGGAGGGGAATTGCAGCCCTTAGTGGATGGTTTAGATGTTACTATGATAAACATTTAAAGTAGCCGGGGGGGTGGGGTGGTGGAAGAAATTGGGGAGGCAGTAACTACCCCTCCCCCACACAGGCTGAAGCAGAAAGTAGGGAGAACTGACTCCCATGCTGTAGTAATGCGGGGACAGAGCCATATGATGGCCACAACGCTGCTCCACTCCCTGCAGCGTTGTTCTTCATATGGCATCTGCATGTCCCTTCTATTAAATTCTTTTAATTTTTGTTCTTATTTTAATTTAGTTGAATGAAACTCATGTTAATTTTATATTTGCATTTTTATACTGATGCCGCATTGCTGCTCCACTCTTTGGTTAGAACAATTGTACTGTCAATTTTTGAAAGTTAAAATTAGGACAGCTTTATTTGTTTGCTTGGTCAGCTGCCGGTATTTTTTGTCCTGTCGGTGTGCCCAAAAACATTTGATTACAGTGGAGTCCATGAAAGCAATGGAGAATGGGGAGATCACAAACGTGGAGAAACAACAAGAGGACAGAGAACCTGGAGGCAAGAAGCAGAGGGGACCGTCCACTCAGGTCGATGGAGGATTGCCTAACTGGGGGGGGGGGGTACAACATGTGCTGGTAGGCATTCCAGTGCCTATTACAGGTATGCTGTTGTTGCCTGGGAAAAGGGGGGTACCTCTTCATCTTAAAAAATCAGTGAGAAATATTACACTTAGATGAGTAATTTCTCCATTTATTTCCCCAGATCTTTTCTGACAAAAAGACAATTGACAAGACAACCAGGGAACATGGTGCTATGATAGATTTTTGTGATGGCCTAAAAACTGATTCTGCCTTATGTTTACCCTTGCTGCATATCGGACCTAAGCTGGGACCTTCAAAGGTTGTTGAAAAGCCATAAATGCACTTTTGTATTTTTAAAAACTGAAGGTGACTAAGAAAGATACCAATTTACAGGTATGCCTTTTTAATTCATGGCATTGTTATAAGAGACATCATTAAGGAAAAGCTACACAGTGGCTCTGAATACATTCATTACTGCACTGGCCAAGTTTGTTAAATTTCATTGGTGCCTCATTCCTAGTGACCCATTTAATTAAACTCTTGGCAAAACTGTTACTGGACCAGGTTAGCAAAATGCATTCTCAAACCAGGGATTAAAATCAGAGTAAAAGCACTGAGGCCGCAGGACTCCTGGCTATGGAGCCGAATGCTTTATTGTTTAAAATGGCCCAAAAAGAAAAATGTTTAAAAAATGACCCACTTATTACTCAATCTGTGGTCTATGTGACATGACTAAATGGTTGTTTATTTGCTGTGGATTTGGGCTGAAGAGGGAAGGAGCACAGGACGCTTATTTGACTCTGAGGTATTGAATTCCATTTGTCTTTTAGACAATGACTAAAAACCCAATCTAACAATGAACCACAGTAAGTTGTTTGGGTGCAAACACCATGGCATTGCCTCAATAGTTAACATCATTTCAGTTGGAGCCTTAAAACAATTTTGCTCTTATCAACATTTGAAAGCTGGCTAAAGTGTTTATAAAAAAACTGCCCAATATATGAACACTAAAATCCATGAACATTACGAGAATGTCATGATTTAGGAGTATATTATGATAATAGTTCCGCATAAATGTTTGTAGGATGCATTAATAGATGATTGGTTGTTAATTTGATTACATTTTTTTTATGTGTTAGGGGATTGTTACAATTATGGAATTTACGTTTAAATATTAATCCTGTTAAACATGTGGGCTACAACATCTAAAAAATGATTTTATTAGGTGCTTGTTAGGTAAGCTTTTGATATGTATTAAAGTACTAAAATCATTGAGCAGTTGCTCATGATTTAAGCCACTAAAATGCATTTGCTACTTTTATAGAGCACTGCTGCATTGCTTACTGAAATATACAGTATATAGGGAAATTTAACATGAATCATTGATACGAGGAGGGCATAACCTGGATAATGGTCATAGGTATGGAGGAAATGAGGCATTAAATCTGATAGAGTTAAGGTTGCAAACTGACCGGGACTATCTAGGGTAAACAAGTAAGTTCACCATTTGCGGGATTCGATACTGGTCAGTGAGGATGGGCAACCAGAAGGCTTTGTTCCATGTTGTTAGTTACAATCTGTTTATTATGTTAAAAACAGGCATGACATGGAGCACTATGCAGTGCATGGTGTAAGCCAGTTTAGTAGCAAGGGCGGCAATATTTACTAATGATGTGGTCACTTCACTTTTGGTAGGCCCTATCTATTGTAAATGTGTTTAAGTTCTACTAGTGGTGTAACCTGAAAGTTTGAAGGCTATAGAACAAGGATCAAATTCTGCATCAAAGTAAAATCAGATGCTTCAAAATACAAAAATATAGGAGCATTGATAAGATTAAGATGCAGTCTTCCTCTGTATTCTGTAAATTGTGGTATTGATGGCATGTGGTTAAATGGGTCAAAGTACCCATCTGGATTATAGTATGCAGACCAAAATGGCATAATGGTACACTTAATGGGGTGGGTATCCTGGGTGGTGCTCCTCAGAGCTGTCTAATATTTGCTGCTAGGGCGAACAACATGTAAGATACAGCGCGATATGCATTGCAGGGTGTAAACAGGTCAAGTAGTGGAAGCAGCAAATTGGTCTGGCTTTAGGTGTGCTACATATTAAGGTACAGTAGGTCCTATCTGTTTTGTGAATCTGTTTGCCATTGGTGTCTTGCTCAGAAAATAACCAGTTGTCAGAAATGATTCAAATAACATTAACAGTTTATCACAGCAGGATGTTTGGGTTTTGCAAATTATTGGCGCTTCCTTAGTTTATTATGAATTTGGGTAGACCTTGATATTCACTCTCTGTCTTTCAACCTTTTCTAGATGCCAGGTATGGAATGTGTTTCTATTTCCCGTCATCATCAATTTCTATTTCCCATCATCCCAGAACTAGCCTCTATAAACTTCTTCAGATCCCTGGCCAATAAAACCGTTAAGGAAAATTGCCATTGCTACAATGGCTAGCACTCTTCCCTGTCATAAATTAGCACACAAGCACTTAGTTCTCCAACTATTCCAACCCCCTCCTTCCTCTGTCTACTTCCTTACTTTCTCATGGTAGAGTTAGTATTGTATTGTATCAAATTTCTTGTTCTCTGATTTGTAATGACATTATACTGTGAAATACGTTCTTATAACAACAGGCTTCCCCTTTTTATGTTTGCTTGTATGCATGTGCAAGAAACATAGTGCCATCATCGGAGATTTCGGAGGTGTGTCACCTCCTCCTCCAATTCAGGCAGTGTGCTGGCAGGCGCGGCCCCTGTAAGCCAATGCATTTTGGAGCTGTCTATGACAAGCTCCAAAATGCAGTGGCATACAGTTGAAAGGGGGAGCTACGCTTGAGTGAGCAGCGAGAAAGCTGCCCAATGCAGCCCCCCCCCCAGCCGCAGGCGCACGCCCAAGACGTGTATAGCCGACGGGTGCCCAATCTCGTCGGCTGAGCTGCATCGCCTCCCCCTCCCCAGTAGTTGGTGCCACGCTGGGAGCCCACCCAACATGGCAATCAGTCATTTTGCCGCCAAGGTGCCCAATCCCCGTCGGCTGAACGCCCCACCCCAAAGTCCTTGTGCCACGCTGAGGCCACCCAAGCGTGGCAAACGTCCCACAAGGTTTTTTTTTTATTTTGTTGTCAATGGGAGTGCCCAATCCCCGTCGGCTGAACGCCCCAAAGTCCTTGTGCCATGCTGGGAGCCCACCCAGTGTGTGGCGGAATCCCTAAAGTCTTTTTTTGTTTAACCTGTAAAACAAAAGCGGTCCCTTAATGGCGTCTCCCGAACCCCCTCACAACCCCACACACCACTGCGCACAGCCTCCCCACCCCCCTCACCCCTGCCTCCGGACTCCAGCTCGACGATCTTCGGTGGACCGGGAACACGTCTGCACTCTTCAAAGCCGACCGCGAACTGAGGAAATGCCGGTAAGCTGTATAATGGGCTAGATAGTAGGGGTTCAACTTTATTGCATATCTCAGGCATTTTGGGAATTTTGGCACCAAATTTTCAACATGGGGTTTTTGGGACCCCTTCTCATGAATGATGTCACTGTCATGTCGTTATTCGGGCTCGAAGGGTGATTTCGCGCAGTGACTGTGCAGTGACTGCGAAATCACCCTTCGGGACTGAATACCACCATGACAGTGACATCATTCATGAGAAGGGGGCCCAAAACCCCCATGTTGAAAATTTGGTGCCAAAATTCCAAAAAATGACTGTTTAACGAGCGTGCGTTGCACAGTTCCTACGCAGGCTCGTAAGTTCGCGAAATTTCAATATTTTCACTTCAGATTTTCAACATTGCCATTTCACTACACTGTCTTATGAGTAGGATAGCTGTCATTTTTCACATCTCACCCAAAATGTGTTTCCGCCCTTGTAGCGCAGAATGGCGCAGTCGGTGTGCGAAATCAATGTACGGGACAAATTAAGAAAATAACAATGACACTGTTCATGAGCAGAGGTCTTGAAATGGCTATTTTGAAAATTTGGTGAAAAAATTCCTAAAAATGACAGCAGTTTCTGGCGTCGTTGTGCAATTCCTCATGCGCTCATGGGTTTCGCAATTTTCAATATTTCCACTCCAGATTTTCAACATTGCCATTTTCTACACCTTCTTATGAGTAGTACAGCTGTCATTTTCACATCTCACCCAAAACATGTTTCCGCCCATGTAGCGCACAATGGCGCAGTCGGTGTGCAAACTCAATGTATGGGACACATTAACAAAACCACAGTGACACTGTTCATGAGCAGAGGTCTTAAAATGGCTATGTTGAAAATTTGGTGAAAAAATGCCTAAAATGACTTTTACAGGCGTCGTTGCACAGTTCTATGCATGCTCGTAAGTTTGCAAATTTAATATTTTCACTCTAGATTTTCAACATGTCCATTTATTAAACTTCCTTATGAACAGTACAGCTGCAATTTTTCATATGTCCCAAAAGTATTTGTTACTGGCATGTGTGGCGCACAATGGTGCTGTTGGTGTCTGAAAGCAATGTTTAGGACAGATTAAGAAAATCACAGTTACACTGTTCATGAGCAGAGTCTTAAAATGGCTATGTTGAAAATTTGGTGAAAAAGTCCATAAAATGACTGTGTTACGAGGAGCATTGTGCAGTTTCCACGCATCCTCGTTAGTTCATGACTTTGTAATATTTTCAGTCCAGATTTTCACTAGTGGCATTTTCAGCACTTCCTTATGAACAGTACAGCTGCCATTTTTCACAACATGGCCAAGGTGTTTTCACACTTTCAGTGCAGAGATGTGGTCGCTGTGGGAAATCATTGTTTGCACAGATAAAGAAAATCACAGTGACACTGTTCATGATCAGAGGCACCAAAATGCCTGAGTTGACAATCTGCTTGAAATATCCCCAACCTAATTATATAACGGGTGTGCGTTGCACAGTTTCTATGTACGCTCGTGACTTCACCATTTTTTTAAATATTTTTACTACACATTTGCAACATAGCCATTTTTACACCTCCCCATGAAAGAGTACAGCTGTCATTTTTTACATTCTGTTCTGAATATTTTTGCACCTGTGGTGCTAAATCCCGTAGTCACTGTGCATAAGCAGCTTTCGGCTACCAAGCTGATATTCCCCCTGTTCATGAGGTGGGGTCACAAAACAAACATGTTGAAAATTTGGAGTTAAAATACCAACGAATGCCTGAGGTATTAGGCTTTTCAACTACATCGCCCAACCCTATAGAGAATGACAGGAATCAGGGTGTGACTTGGGATTCTTGCCTGTGATGCTCATACCATTCCACACCTGCAGTCACTGAGAGGCATCGAGGTATGCCTTGGACTCTTCGCCCAAACTTCACCCATTCTCTTATATCGCACCCATCTCACCATATTTCCTAATGAAATGGGGTGCGCAGACAGGGCCAAAGACCCCATGGAACACGTGACACTTGTCAGTCTCTGCAGAGGGTGGGTGAAATGGCGTGACTGCTATGCCTGACGACCCAAACGCACACCCAATGCCTGTCACTCTCTGCAGGGTGGTGGTGGGTTGGCTTCAGTTCAATATTTCACTGCCATTCCTATTACGCAGCTCTGTAACTTCTACACTACCACTGCCAATGCCAGCAAGCAAACATTCGGCATTGACAAATGCTTGTTTCCATAGGGAAACCGTGGCTTAATTTGCCCTTATAAAGGAGTGTTTATAACAGCAAACACTCGCACGGTTTCCCTTGCTGTGCGCATGCTCACGCAGCAGCACCACCACTCAAGACCACTGACTGCTACCATCTCTCTCGAAACAGCACTGCCACCACCAGAAGAACTCGGCGGTAAGTTCTTTTTTCCCCCTACACAGTGAAAACCTCACAAACCAGGACAAAAACGATGTTTTAAAATATGCTGATTTTTATTTTATATAATTGCTGAGGTGAAAAAAGGAAACCCAGCAATTACAGTATATAAATAAAATATGGTCGGACTTCACTTTACATCATTTCGTTATGGGATGCTTCACCCAGGGCTTGCGTGTAGCATCCCACAACTCGGGTGTGTGTAAAATCTCATTACACACCCCAACCCATACTTTATTCTCTATGTCTCATACTGGATTGTAGATTATGCTGTTTTTACTATCTGCTGTATTGTTGTCCTACCAGGACCTCCTTGTAAATTAGCATGCTCATCTGAGTGTTCCTGCAAATAAACTTGAACTTGATAATAGGCAATTTAATCAGCAAGCACTATTAGTTATTAAATATATGTATATGTGTATGTTTAATTGTGATATGTAATTTTCCTACACTGTGCATTTGCATGGGATGATTGTATTTATTTGATTTAGTATATTGTAATGGTGTTTTAGCTAAACAATAAAACCAAACTTGACTTGTGAGACCCTGAGGGGAATGGAATCCCCCAGAGTAGAAATTAATAAAGGAAGCACGGCAGTAGAAATGAAGGGGGATGGGAACAAAAAGCATTAAAAAGAGAGGGAGAAAGGAGAGAGGGCAAAAAGGAAAGAAAGGGGGTAACAAGCAGAGTGGTAATAAAATCTGGAAGGCCACATGTGTGAATGCTAGAAGTCTAGGAAATAAGATTCCAGATCTAGATGGCATGTTGGCAAATGCTTACCTGGATATTGTGGCCATTACTGAGTCATGGTGCACAGGAAACCACAAATGGGATATGGACATACCAGGGATATACTCAGTTCAGAAAATATAGGGTGGGGAGGAAGGGGGTGGTGTTGTACGTAAGGGACAGCATCAAAGTGACAGAAATTCAAGGGAATCGGGGGGGGACCTGAAGGGTTAGAGGTACTGTAGGTCACCCTGAAAACAGAAGCTGGAGCCACAATTCACATTGGGGTGGTCTACAGACCTCCAACACAGGGAGGAGAACTGGATAAGGCACTAGGGTAAGTCACAAGCACAACAGCAGGAAAAAGGGAGGTGCTGCTAGTGGGGGACTTCAATGTGCTGGATGTAAATTGGAGTATCCCAGCCACAGCTTCATCTAGAAGCAGGGACATCCTGGACACCCTCCAAGGGGCATTTCTCAGGCAGCAAGTCAGAGAGCCCACTTGTGATGGGTCAGTCCAAGACCTTGTGTTCACTAAAAGGGACAGTGTTGCAGATGTCAAGGTGGGAGGCCACCTGGGGACCAGTGACCATGTAGTGTGATTTAACATAAGGATGACTGTTGAGGTGAACTGAACAAGGATGCAAGACCTGGACTTCAGAAGGACAGATTTTTAAAAAATGGGTGAGTGCCTCAGGGACAATCTAACAGGCGAGGATGACCTGGGTGGGGTGAAGGAGCTAAGGGAAGGCATAAGGAAGGCAACAAACCTCTTCACAAAGGAAGTGAGGAAAAACAAGAGGAAAAAGAGTCTACTATGGTTTTCAAAGGAAGTGGCTGAAAAGGTTAAAACAGTGCGGTGGGGGGGCACCCCAGGGTAATCGCCTAATATTCCTTCTTAATTTTCAAACAACAGTTTGACAGTGGAGATGGCCAAATTTTCTGTGAATTACAAATCCATATATAAGAGGTTGCTTGCTTTGCCCAAGCAAATGCTACTACACCAAAGTTCTCTTCAAATAATCTTGTTCATTTAAATATTTACAAGTCCCAACATTTCACCCAACAATCTGGACTTCTTCTGGGGAACTCTAAAATTAGCTGAAAAAGTATAATTCAAACATGTGTACTTTAGTGGTAATTGCCATTTCATTATTACATTCATTAAACATACATATTTAGAAGTTAATTTATTCATATATGTTAATTCAATAGAAAATTATATACAGTTCCACTCCATTCATAAATGTATATTACACACTGTTAATCACCATACCATTATCAGCCACCATTACTTGAACCAGTGCTATTATCACACTACCTGCCTTTTAACTTGGCCTCAAAGGCTCCTTGGCTGCTGGTTCTTGTTGCTTTTTTGCAATTCTTTTTGTTTGCTATACGAAATACAAAAAAATATGTTTCAAAAATGTGATTAATTGAAAGCATGTTTATGATAGATAACATTGGTGTATTTAAATCATCTTCTATCGGAGTGATGTCCCTTTAAGATCATTCATTTCCATTCACTTTTCATGTTTTGTTTTCTCTGTTCAGATCAAATAAATGTTTTAAATCTTCATTCATTAGTGTTTTGCTACCTGGTCCTGTAAGTCTTCTTTTTAGTTTGACTAAATGCATTTAAATATGCCTTAGGGCTGTCCTATCTCTTTATATTATTGTTTCCTTGTGGTTTTTGCTTCACCTGCATATGCAAATAATTCATATCATGGTCAAAATTTTCCACACTTTCTTATATATCTGCTAACTTTTGATTCACCAATACATCCTGATTTATAACATAGTCAGTGTTCTTCAGGCATTGCATTTCGTATGTGCTAATTTTTCACTGCATCCTGACCTCAGAATCTGACACATTTATAAACAGCTTCTTCCTCTGAGCTTACACATTCACTTTACCAATTTGTTTAGTTTTTTTTACTTTTCCTGCCCTTCTAAAAAAACTTTCTGACCCTTCAGTTTGCACTTTCATTTTGAATTGGTGTTAATGAAAAAACTTTACTTTAGGAGTTTACTCTCACAATCGTATTTATAACTTATTTAAGCTAAATGCTCTCAAGGATAATTGCTCTACAACTCCTCTTGGGTGTTCAGACTGGCAGCACTGAGGGAACATTCTGCCCAGCCTCTTATGCCCATGGAGAAGCCATGTGACAATGTGTTGATGTCATCACTCATCACTGCTGTGATGAGGTTGCCTAGACAACCAGTGGCTTTCTCCATGGGCACATTTTCGACTATTTTGGTGTTAGAAGCCCTTTGCTCATTTGCAGCCTATTATCTGTTATTTTGATTATTATCTGCTCATGTTTGACTGTTCTACTTCAGAATCTTTTTGGAAAACCATTGTGGTGCTTTAGTAGTTCTTTCTCACCTGTATGCCCAGATTTTAGTTTGTTCTTCTTTCCTGCATACTATGCTATATCTCGTTTACTACAGAGTTCTTCCTTATGGTCTACTCAATATGTTCAAATGTTCTACATTTATGCTCCACAGATCTTATTTGTCATATCTATGCATGCTTTATTGAAAGAAAAAATGTTTTTTTATATATATTACTGCTTTCAGTAATTATAAAAGCCTCATATGCTTAGTTTTTAACTTTTTATTTAAAGGTTCCTCGTACTGTTTTGAGAGTATTCATATCCTGCACTACTATGATATACCCTTAAATAGATCAGGGTGGGTGGTGGATGTGACCTACTTAGATTTTAATAAGCCTTTCGACACTGTTCCACATAGGACGATATCTAGGAAGCTTAGGTGTGGGTCAAAATGTGGGAAACTGGGTAACAAGTTGGTTAAGAGATATACAACAGAGGGTGTTGGTGGTAAACAGAGTTCACTCCAGAGAAGGAAGGGTAACCAGTGGGGTGCCACAGGGCTCATTACTGGGACCAGTCCTCTTTAATGTCTTTAAAAGTGACATGCAGATGAGCTGGATAGGAAGGTCTGTCTCTTTACAGATGACATTAAACCCTGCAACAGGGTGGACATTCCAGATGAGATAAAAAGAATGGGCAGAGACCTGAGGAAACTTGAGGGATGTTCAAGAGCATGGCAGCTGAGTTTCTATGCAAAACAAAATGCATAATCATGCAGTTGGGGCACAGAAACTCAGAGGCAGAATACAGAATGGGAGAAGAGGTATTGACAGTCTCCAAAAAAGAAAAGGACCTGGAAGTTATCATATCCGATGACCTCAAGGTGGCAAAGCAGTGCAACAAGGCAGTGAATAAGTACCAGTGGGGTACTGGTGTGCATAGGGAGGGATTATCATCAGCAGAAGGAGGGAAGTAGTGTTGCCACTGTATAGATCACTGGTGAGACCCATCCTGGAGTACTGTGTACAGTTCTGGAGACCACATCTCGGGAAGGACATAGAGTGGAGGCAGCCAGAGAAGAGCAACTAAAATGGTGCGTGGTCTGCATCAGAAGTCCTATGAAAAAGGGCTGGAGGACCTCATTATGTACACCGTGGAAGAGAGAAGGGAGGAGGGGGTATGATATAGGCATATAAATACCTCACGTGGGTAAATAAGATACAAGAGGGAAACATTTTTCAGGGAAAAAGATGCATGAGAACTAGGGGACATTCAATGAAGCTGGAAAGGGGTAAATTCAAGAGAGATGTGAAGAAGTGCTTCTTCACTGAAAGAGCAGTGGACGCCTGGAACAGTCTTCCAGAGGAGGTGGTGGGAATGAAAACAGTGGTGGGCTTGAAGCATTCATGGGATAGGTACAAGGGAATCTTAGTGAAAAGCAAGGGATGGGGGTGTCAGAGGCCATGTAGTGTCTGTAGTGACAGTACAGACAACAACAAAAAGACAGAAAAATGGGCACATTGGGTGGGCAAGCAGTCCATATCTGCAGTCAAATTCTTTGTTTCTATGTAGCAGTGGCAGCAGTAGTACATTACCATCATTTAATAATTTCTTGCTTGGGAAAAAATTTAAAACATAGAAACACTGAATTTGACAGCAGATAAGGACCATTTGGCCCACCTAGTCTGCCCATTTCCCTACCTGATGGATAAGCTGCAGATTCTAGTTAATCAACAGCTTACTTCCTCCTACCCCCACTGGAATTACCTTATGCCTGTCCCATGCATACTTGAATTCTCCCACTGTTCCTGACTCCACAGCCTCCTCAGGAAGGCTGTTCTATGCATCCACAAACCTCTCTGTGAAAAAAATACTTTCTAACATTACCTCTGAGCCGTCCCCCCTCTATCTTCAAATTGTGCCCCCTTCTTCTTGCACATCTCTTCTTCTGAAGGATACTACCGTCTTGTACTTTAATTCCCTTGAGATACTTGAACGTTTCTATCATGTCCCCCCTCTCCCTCCTTTCCTCAAGGGTATACATATTAAGCTGCTTTAGTCTCTCCTCGTATGTCTTCTGGTGCAGACCCTGCACCATTTTGGTTGCCCTCCTCTGAACAGCCTCCACTCTGTCTATGCCTTTGCTGAGATGGGGTCTCCAGAATTGCACACAGTACCCAGATGGGGTCTCACTAACTGTCTGTACAGAGGGATAACAACTTCCTGTTTTCTACTGTTGATGCCTCTTCCTATGCATCCCTGCATCCCCCCAGCCCTCCTTACTGCCTTCTCACATTGCTTGCCCACCTTTAGGTCATCTGATATAATTACTCCTAGGCCTCTTTCAATTTTTGTTGTTGTTATTAACTCACCCCCCATTTTGTACTCTTCCCCTGGGTTTTTATTTCCCAGGTGCATTATCTTGCATTTCTTTGCATTGAATCTGAGCTGCCACATATTTGACCATTCCTCCAACCTTGCCAAGTCCCTTTTCATTGTTTCCACCCCACCTTGTATATCAACCCTGTTGCAGACATTTGTGTCATCTGCAAAGAGACATATCTTTCCTTCCAGGTGCTCTCCAATGCCACTTATAAAGACATTAAAGAGGACCGGTCCCAGTACCGAACCCTGTAGTACCCCACTAGTTACACTCCATTGTTCACTGTGGACTCCGTTTACTATTACCCTTTGTGTCCTGTTGTCTAGTCAGTTTTTTATCCAGGCTATTGCCTAGGGACCCACTCAAGGCTGGCTAACTTTATATTAATCTTTTGTGTGAGACTGTGTCAAATGCCTTGCTAAAATCTAGGTAGGCCATATCCACAGCCCCTCCCTCTACCTACTTTGTTCACCCAGTCAAAGAAATCTATTAGGCTCGTCTGACATGACCTTCCTGCTGTGAAACCATGCTGCCTTGGGTCCTGTGTCCCACTGGCCTCTAGGTACTCAACAATTCTTTCCTTCAGAAGTGATTCCACCATTTTCCCTATCATTGAAGTCAAATTAACTGGTCTGTAGTTTCCTGCCTCTGCCCTGCTCCCACTTTTGTGAAGTGGAATCACATTTGCCCTCCTTCAGTCCTCAGGTACGTCCCCATCCTCCCACGATTTGTTAAAGAGAGTAGTCAGTGGTGTTACAGTTCTACCCTTAGTTCTTTTAGAATTCATGGGTGAATCTCATCAGGCCCCATTGCTTTGTCCACCCTCAGTTTCAAGAGTTCTTTCAAAACCCTTTCTTCTGTGAATGGACTGGTATCGACCCTCCTATTCAGAGTTTCTGTCTTGTTTGGTTTAGGTACTTCTCCCTCCTCTTCCGTTGTGAATACTGAGCAGAAATATTCATTCAGTATCCCTGCTTTTTCACTGTTACCCTCTGCCCAAATTCCTTCCCCTTTATTAAGTCTCTGTGTCCCTCCCTTGGTCTTTTTTCACTCCCTAATGTGCCTATAAAAGGTTTTATCCCCCTTCTTAACAGAGTTGGCTATCTTTTCCTCAGTTTGCGCCTTCGCTGTTCTGACTGCCTTCCCTGCTTCCTTCTGCTTTAACTGATAAAGTTCTCCGTCCTGCTCCTTCTGTGTTTCCCTATATTTTCTGAATGCTATCCTTTTCTCTTTAACCGTCCCTGCCACCTATTTTGAGAACCATAGCGTTTTTTTCCTTTGTTGTGTTTTGTTGATTTGCTTTACACAGAGGCTTGTTGCCTCTGCAATGGCTGTTTTGATGATTCCTCATTGTTCCTCCACCCCTCCTTCTTGCCCATTTGCTAGTGCTTTTCTGAGGCACTCTCTCATTTTCCCAAAGTCAGCCTTCCTAAAGTCCAATACTTTTGTTTTTGTATGGCTTGACTCTATGGCTGTGTTTATTGTGAACCACACTGTTTGGTGGTCACTTGTTCCCAGATGGCTACCCACTTTTAAATCTGAGATCCTTTCTCCTTCCCCATTTGAGAGTACCAGGTCTAAGATTGCTCCCTGCCTAGTGGGTTCCAACACTAGCTGTCTGAGGTATGCCCCCTGTAGGGCATCAAGAATGACCCTGCTCTTGGATGTGCCTGCAGCAAAGGTACTCCAGTTAACATCTGGCATATTCAGGTCCCCCATCAACAATATCTCCCCTTTTTCTGCCATTTTAAGGATGCCTTCTATCATTTCCTTGTCCATTTCCTCCCCCTGAGGTGGGGGTCTGTACACAACCCCCATGCGGATTGTGGTGCCATTTCCTGTTTCCAGGGTGACCCATAGTGACTCATCAACTTCCTGTTTACTCTTTAGTTCTGTTGCTTTAATCCCTTCCCTTATATAGAGAGCTACTCCTCCTCCTCTTTTACCCACCCTGTGTCTCCTGTAGACTGTGTATCCTGGTATGTTGACATCCCAGTCATGGTTCTCTGTGTACCAAGTTTCAGTGACTGCCACAATATCCACGCATCCCCCTTCCAGCAAGGCCACTAGTTCAGGGAGCTTGTTGCACAGACTGCGGGCATTGGTACTCATCACCTTCCATTTATTTTTTATGGCCTTACTCCTTTTAGCCCCATCCTTGTCCTTACTGCCTTTTTCTGCATTCACCCCTGTCCTGCTCCCTACTGACTTCTCTACATTGGTGTTTACCACTCTAACTACTGTGTTTTGTGGGGGGAGGCTGGGATTTTCCTGTTCCTTTTCAGAAGTGAGAAAATTATATATTGTGCTTTTGTGCCAACTAAAGTGCTTCACAATACAGACTCTCTGAGAGGGCAACTTGAACAGCATAACAGTAACTACCACTGTTTTATAGTTTATTTTTCGAGAGAAAATTTTCAGGAAGTGAGAACAGTGAAAAAAGTAGCTTTGGAGAGAAGGAATTAGTCAGAGAGGTGACTGGACAACTGATATAGCACACCATAAGTTGTTGGAATGAAATAAAAGATTTGGAGATCAGAAAATTTTAACATGATGCTTTTCAAATATACTGTATATACAATATAACAACAGTGCTTTACAGCAACAACAACAGTAGTGAGAGAGAGAACAGAATGATATTTTGCATAAACAGTACCACAAATGAAACTATAGATGAAAAATGTAATTTTTGTTTAAAGGAGAGCACTCAGAAAAAAATGAGAAATAATGGAGTTAAAACGTAAGAGAGAAAAACAGGAAAAGAGTTACATTTTTATTCTGTTTTAAATGTTTTGTATATTTTTTTCTCGTAAAAGAGGGGTGAAGAAAGACTAAGAGGAGACAGGAGGGAGTATCCGATTGTTAGAGTGACTAGGAGGATAGCACTTAAGGGCTGCACAAACCTCCTTGCTCCTTTCTAACCATAGTACGTAGTATGAACCATAGCTAAGGACAGGGTGTAACAGAAGGAGAATCAGTGAGGAGGGATGGAGAAGAAAAGACTGAAAAAAATCAATATTTCAGGAATATTTCTAAGGACTAGAGGGAAAAGCACTCATACCATGACAGAGATCAGTCATCCCTACCAGAAGAACTTGTTGATTTTCTAGCCACTTCTGTAAAGTTTCCATCATTTAAGAAAATCTGCTGTAGAGATCCCCCCTCTCCACTCAGAGTTGTACCAGTTGCCCTCTGGTGGTTGTTGGCAGTGCTGGTGCTGTCCCATGACCCTGGCCCTCACTCTGGCTGCTGTTCCCAGGCTCATTGGTCCCTCCAGCAACTGCCTATGTGACAATCATGGTCTTACTCTTCGCTGCCCCCTCAGGGGCGCATAAAGATCACAGGTACAGAAGGACCACTGCCACCACCATTACCACGTGCCATCTCCTTTTTTCCTCCAGCCTCCCACTGGCTCAGGTGGCAGATTTTCAGGTGGGTATGCAGCCCACTGGTGTCTAAATGGTTGCTCTTCTTCCCATGAAGAACAAGTGTGTTGAAGAGCTTACGTTTTACCTCATTGTCTTCATTAGGATCCTGCGTAAGAAATTCCAGTGCAAAGGAAGACTTGGGCTGCTTCCAGGAATTTTTTGTTTTTGATAACCAAGTAAGATACCTGAGGCATAAATATGCCTATTTTAAAACCAGTGTCAATGGCTCAGCAGGTTGCACACTCGCTTCTGAGGCTGGAAGATCAGAAGGCTGTGTGTTCTATTCCCACACCAGGCACTTGAGTTAAATCCCAATACTGACACTGTAGTGCAGCATGGGGGGGGGGGTGCTGCACTCCTGAGGTGCTGTCTTATGGATGAGATGTTAAACCAAGGTCCCATCTGCCTGTTCTGGTGGTAGTTCAGGTGGATGCTAAAGACCCCATGGCACTTCTCAAAAAGAGTAGGGGAATTTTTTATTTACATATTCAAGACAATAATACATACACTAAGATTTGCTAATAACTCAAAGGAAATGAAATAATACAGATATAAATTCCTAGAGAAAATTACACTGAAAATTATTTATAAAAAGCTAACAATCATTCTTGTCATATTAAATATATAGAATAGGGGATGGGTGACCATCCACAACAAGGCTGTGTTTTCAGCGAGGTTGTTGATGACATCATGGAACCTAGAGGTGAAGTTTCTAGAGGTTCCATAATGTTCTAACAACCAAGATGGAACACAGTTATAGTTGTGGATGGTTAACCATCCACTATTTTATATAGTATATGGTTCCTGGCTTGTGTCCCCCAGTTGACGGTTACTACCTTCATTATGTTGTGCTGCTCCTGCTCCCGCTCCAGCTCATCTCGCTCTCTCTTCAGCTAGTCCTGCTCTCAGTTCAGCTTCATCTAGTTTAAAAATAAAATAAAAAAACAGCGATTCACTTTTGTGACACGGAGCCTTGTGAGGCTCTCCATGTCAAGACGATGAGGGTCTACTTTATTTTTACAAATGCGAAGGTTCCCGACCATGTCTGAACTACTGTAGTATACAGCTCAGCACTCGCTAAGTCGCATCGCCATGTTTTTTGATTTTTTTTCTGTGAGAGCATTGATTGCACCAATCAAATTGCAGAACGTGTCTTAAAAGTTGTTGTACTATCGATGTGACGTCAGAACGATAGTACAACAACTATTTTGACCTTTGAACTGTCCTACAACAGGATTTGGAAAACCATTGTTTTCCATCTACAACAAACCTTAACCATATACTATTATTATTTATCAAACCAAAGAAAATACAATGTATCTTACAATCTGTGGATTTAGTTAAAGCACAACTAACCATTACATAGAGGAAAATAAACCATAGTTATAAAGGAAAGGAAATGGTTTAAAACAAAATCAATATTTAAATCCACCTATTACCCAGGGAAAGGAAAAATCTGAAAAGAAAACCTTTTAACTTATTACATTATATGGTAAACAACCTACCCAATCTATTTGTCCTTCAGCTAATGATATAGTTATTTCCTAAAAGCAAACTTTGAATTAAATAACATACATACCCGCTGTTTTCAAGAGCCACTTCAAAGCGTCCCAGTACTCTGCCCACTTAGTCTGACCCATCTGGTATGATTCCACTTTTTGAATCCATTGCAAATCAGACAATAATATGTGAAATAATTCTTTTTTTTTAATTCAACTTTATTCAACTTTTTCCCCCAATACAGAGCAAGTTGCAAGCACATACAACACCCCAGCATGCAATACATTCTGATATCATTGTGAACATGCCCAGAAACACTGTCCAGATGCTTCTTGCTCCCTCCCTCCCTCCCTCCTCCCTCCCTCCAATATGTGAAATAATTCAATAGGAGTTGTATCCTGTTGCTGTAAAATAAATATACATCTAATCTGCCATAGCCAGTACAGAAAACAGGCCATCAGGACTCTCGTACTACTACTGTTAAAGAAACTCCATGCTAGAGGAAAAATTCCTAAGTATAAATTTGCAGGTGTTAATTGCTGGAACATATTTGTCCGCCATCAATTAGCCAATAAGGCCCAAAATTCGATAATATACGGGCATGTAAGGTATAATTGGTCCATGGTTTCTATTTCTTGAACACAGGTTCATCTAGGACAAAATCTCTCAGTTAATTCTTTTTAATATATGGATCTTCAATTTAATAGGTGTGTAAAGCATACAAAAAAAATCTGGTAATACCTTCAATGGTTCAACGATAATAGTATTGTCAATCACTGGTAATAGTATTGTCAATCACTGGTAATACAATACTTTTGTGCTGATAATAGTATTGTTGCAAGCTTCCAAAAAGATACCTCCTGCCCCCATGTCCTAAGTGTGCCTCCCCATTGGCCGCTTTTCCTGTGTGGTTGGGCAGAACAGTTTACACAACATGGCGGCACTTCTCTCACTTAGCGAGAGTGAATTCGGTTGTCGCGCTTCTCTATTTTTATTTCATGTTTTCCCCTCAGCAAAGAGAAATATCTGGTTGATCCTGTCACTCAAGTCCTGAAAAACAGGTAGGATCTCAATAATGAAAAAACATGGACAGGGGCGGAACTATCACGAGCGAGCACACAGCTCAATGCACAGCATAGGACAGTGCGGCGGTCAACCAGTACAAAATCAGTTCACTGAAATGGTCGACTACCCATTAGAAAAAATGTTGCATCCATATATTAAATAAAATAACTGATAGGTTTTTGTGCCCATTACCAGGGAGTACTGGCATCTAGAGGTTCTGGACACATTGGAACCTCTCAAGCTTCGCTCTCGAGGTTCATGTGTCCAGAACCTCTCGATGTTATTACTCCCTGGTAATAGACACAAACCTATCGGTTATTCTCTATGTATTTATGGTTTCCCCTTACATTTATTTTGCCATGAACCCCTAGCCAAACCAAATCCCACATTTTATGTAGTATTCTTTTTTCAGTCAATAAAGCTGCAATTCCTTCTTATTCTACAAGGGTGTACTGAGTGAAGGGCAAATCAGCAAGATGGCATTGTAATACAGTATTGTACAGCTGTTTCTGTGATGAAATCAATACCTCGGTTTTAGTTAACTTCCATTTTTTATGTAGACGAACACATATGTCCACACTGGATGCAGTCTGGGGATTCTTTTATTTTCTTACAAAAAGTTATTTGAGGTCCATTCCTGGGTTATCCCTAATATTGATTGTCCCACCCATTGTATCCGTATTTTGTCCTGGTTTTTGTCAACAGGGACCAGGTTTGCATAAATAAATATACTAAAAAAGACCCCCACCCCATTTTTAATATCCAAATAGGTAATACCCCTTTTAATGGGGTTCAATCTACTCCCCTACAAGCAAGGAAAAAAAAAACATGCATATAGAACTGATTCCGAGTGTTTCAGGACTGGGAAAATATAACTTCAAAAAAGGTGGAAATCAAGAAAGTTTGAAGAAAATAAATCCTTTTTAATTTTCCCACCCGTCATTCACTCCATCTAGCAACCTACATTTTTCCTTTAGTTATTTGTGCTTCCCAGTTATAGGATACCATGCCGCCAGGACCAAAATAAATACTTAAACTTTTACATGGAGAGGTATCTATTGGGACACCTGCAATATCCTGTACTGTTGAGCCAGAGTCTTCAATTTCTAGGCAATGGCTCTTCTGTTTGTTAATATGGAAAACTAATACACCAGACATTGCTTGTAAAAAGTTACTCGCTATGTACCAGAGTGTGCATCTGCTACTAATAAACAAAGATTGTTGGCATACACAATTTACTTTAACTCTTCTGCTTGATTATTCTGAAAACTATATATATAGCAGGTAACTGTTGTATTATCCATATTACTGGATCAAGTGTCAGTATACATAGAAGGGGGGCTTAGTGGGTACCCTTGGGGTAACCCTTGCCTCAGTGTTTATGCACAGAGGTTCTTTGTCTTTTAAATAGTTTTTTATTTTAATGGGTTCACCATAATATATCCCAGGCACACTGCCTTAGGGGTAGCTGGTCCATTCCACTGGGGTGTCAAACAGACGAGGCATACTGATGAGTCCTGGTAGGACGAAACACGTGTCTATGTCTTCTGTTAGCACCCTTTGCAAACTGTGTGAGAGGCCTTTCGGCACCATGCAATTCTGCTGAAAGTTGGACCAGCATAATATTCTGTGGTGATCTGCATATGCAGCCCATGATGCTTTGCATTGTGGGGGCATGTGTGATTTTGTATTTTCTTGAAACTTGGCTTCCCAGCCAAATGCCCTTTGGGGTAACCCTTGCCTCAGTGTTTGTGCACAGAGGTTCTTTGTCTTTAAATAGTTTTTATTTTAATGGATTCACCATAATATATCCCAGGCACACTGCCTTAGGGGTAGCTGGTCCATTCCACTGGGGTGTCAAACAGACGAGGCATACTGATGAGTCCTGGTAGGACGAAACACGTGTCTATGTCTTCTGTTAGCACCCTTTGCAAACTGTGTGAGGGGCCTTTCGGCACCATGCAATTCTGCTTAAAGTTGGAGCAGCATAACATTCTGTGGTGATCTGCATATGCAGCCCATGATGCTTTGCATTGTGGGGGCATGTGTGATTTTGTATTTTCTTGAAACTTGGCTTCCCAGCCAAATGCCCTTTGGGGTAACCCTTGCCTCAGTGTTTATGCACAGAGGTTCTTTGTCTTTTAGTGGGTACCCCTGCCTAACCCTTACTTTAATCTCACATTTTCTTTGTATCCAACCAGTATCCTAGGGCTTTCCATTTGCAGCAGTGTAGTACACTTCGATCCATCTTATGAATTCTGATGGAAAATCATAGGCTTTCATGAACAACCATAAAAACTTGTGGGAGACATTGTCAAGTGCTTTTGTTTGATCTAGGCTAGTAATGTAACTTGCCGGGCTTCCTTGCTGGCCTTTGCTTACAGTTTCCCTTAATAATATTAGTACATCAATGATGCATCATCATGGAACTGAGAAAAGCTGTGTAGGGTGTATAATGGTGTCAAGTGTCTTGGCCAAATGGTTACCAACGATTTTTGCTAATATTTTAAAATCCACATTCAGCAGTGTAAAAGGCCTCCAATTTTGTATGTTTGATTTTTTTCCATTTTTATATAAAAATAAATAAGGCCCTCCGACATTTGATCTGTGATATTATTATCATCAAAAAAATTATTGAAAACTGCAAGGAGTTCTGTTGCCATATATTCCCACAATAATTTGTATATCTGCCCGAGTAGGCCATCTGTCACAGGGGCAGTCTCCTTTTTTAAGCCTTCAATTACCACTTCTAACTCACCCAAAGAAACTTGAGAAGTCAGCTGGGTTTTTTGTGTATCCAAGATCTGCGGAAGATTTGCTGCCTTTAAAATCTGTGTCATCTGGGCATTTAACGGAGTAGAAAAAACAAACTGTTCCACCACATGTTGTTCCATTATTTGCATTATTCCCGTATTATCCTAAACCAAAGCCCCCCCTTATTATTTTGATTACTTTTTTGTTATTCAATTTTTGCAGTCACCATAAAGATTTGTTTGGCATTTTTTCCTTTGCGTTCCAAAACACTGCTCAGTTTCCAGGGAATTTTGCCAACTATATTGGTATTGTACCATTTCTGTTTTTTATTTCCTGTATTTGTTCAGAGAAATCTTGTTTTGAAGAAGTTTGCAGGGAAACTAATTCATACAGTCTTCTCCTAAGGGAAAGGTATTGCTAATATTTGCTTGTCTCTTTTTGTTTTGCTATTTGTTACAAGATGTCAGCAAAACAAATCTTGCTATCCCCCCACCATAATACTGGGGAGTCATAGAGGAATCCCACCTATTGTCTATCTTTTATAATATGTGCCATAGCAGTTTTAATCTGATCATCTTGCCGTAGACTTACATTTGATCTCCAAATACCTCTTCCAGCTACCCTCGGGGGGGATGGGGAGACATGGATCCCAATCATTGCATGGTAAGATGTTTCGACAGGGGTTATAGTAGTGTGAAAGATCGTGAGAGAACTTGAGAGAAACCAAAAAGAGATCCTTGTGGATATTTTCCCTTAAAAAAAAGTGTGTTTTGGGACATTTCCTGTTAGTTCTTGTGCATCTTTTAAGCCACAATGCTTTATTAAAGATTTTAGAAAACTAGCATCACAGTAGGTTTTGACAGATTTAGAACTTTATTCAACTTCAACAACCTGATGTTAAAATCCTCTCCAAAGAAAAGTTGCTTACTTGTGAATAAATAAGGCCTTACTCATTTTAATAACTCTTTTCTTGAAGCTTTGGTTTAGGAAGCATAGATATTCACCGATCTACATGCTGTGCCATTATATATAATGGCTATGATCAAAGCCCTGCCTGGATAAACATCTATCTGTTTTTGCACCTGTATATTAGTGGCTGGGTTTGAAAAACAAAGAGAATACTGGATGGGCAATGATGTACAACCAGTGTGTTCTGCCACAGAGGGGTTCTGATTCCCTCTGACCTCGAGAGCAAAGCTTGAGAGGTCCATGGGAATCAGAACCCCAAGGTGACAAAACACACTGGTTGTGCATAAAGCTGCTCATCCTGTCTTTTTTATAGTGTATAGTGTTCTGTGAAATATGTGTTTGTGAGTTCTTTTGTTTTAAAAATGAAACTGACTCATGCAGACTCTAGAGGTTCTAGAATGCTGTTCTACCACAGTAGGGTAGAATCACATTCTATGACCTTTGAACTGTGATACAACAGCATTTTGAAAGGGATGGAATTCTATGCAGAACAACACTCCACTATACACTATATATCCCTAGCCCACTACAGGGCTCTGTTCCTATCAACCATATAGATTGCCCTAGTAGCCAGTCTGATGCTGCCTTGTTTATCTTCTGTGCAGTGTGAGGCCGGGTGTCTTGCAAAAAAAAAAAAAAATATCGTACTTGGTCTGCATCAACATAGAAAAGGTAGCAGTTCTCTTTGGGTCAGACTTTATACTGTTTACATTAAGGCTTGCAAGCCTTAAATCAGGAAAGTCTATGAAAATGTTATTTTAAAGATCATCTTTTCTTGGATCTGGTAGTCATCTTCAAGCATGGTGGCTTAACCCCAGACGTGCCTGGCATATCTGAGTTTGGGGGGCGTCACTTTGAGATGACTGAACCGATACATTAGAGTCCTAATCTTCCATTGCTTGGCTCCAGTCATGCTGTAAAATATCATACTTGTTTAACAAAGGAAGCTGCTCTACCCCAGTACTCTTAGCTGTACGAGGCAAAGATGTTTTCTTCCCTTTTGTCACTAGGTGAAACCTTTTAGTTTCTGGCTGGATTGGTTGGGGGGGGGTGGCATATCCTGGGATTCAGATTCCATGTTTTCCATAACCTGTGAGGGTGTGGGTTCAGCTTCCATGATTATAGTCTCTTCAGGAGTCATTTGAACAAGTGAGGATCCTGGTTTTGGAAGTTTGTCTGACCACTCCTTGTTAGGGTCACCACCTTTGGATGAGGTAAAAACCAGATGCTAAACCACACCCCAAACTCCACCTCTGGCTCCGCCCCTTTTATGACTGGCAAGTATATCGCTCCTCCTTCAAAACCATTTGTAATGTTGGAATAGACATTACTAGTGATAGGAAATAATTTTTATACTGTCATTTATTTGATTTATTTATTCAGTTTTTTATTTTTATTCTTTGGCAACCAGGTTAACTCCCATAGGCCACATAGCCCATTTTACAGGAGAGACCCAGGAGCGCAGAAAGGTTAAGTGACTTGCTCAGGGTCACACAGTATGTAAGTGGAGGCTGTGGGAATCAAACTCAGGTTTGCTGGATATGCCAAGCTCACCCACAACTTATTGCTCAGCCCTCTGTTAAATACTCTCCCATTTTCCTTTCCATGTCAGTCATGTATTCTGATGCTTTGACCAATTGTTTGATAACTTAATTATCAATGCTTGTGGTACCCTTAATACTGCACTGTGTTCCCCTTCACCTGAGCAGCTACTGCTTTTTCTTTTCATATGTCTGACATTCCACAATTACAGACACACCATTCCATGCTGCTTATCTGAATGACCTGTAAAAGTGTAGCTAATATGGGATTTTCAGGTAAGACAAACAATGAGAGCAAATGTAGTGATAAAGGCAATAAAAGTTAGCTTATTAATTTAACAAAAATGAGTCTAAAACATAGGGCAAACAAAAAAAAACACATGAGAGCACATAAAGGTGTAAAAGCTGTTTCCTGTCATAGCAGTAAACGACTACACTTAAAATTCAGAGTGGAAAAGACTAGGTTAATTTATTGCTAATGATCTTAATGGCCATACTTTACACCTCCCAGACAGACTGGTTTTGCAAACAAAGGCAGGTCTGCATGACTGTGACATCAGAACTTCTTTGTAACCTGGAAATGCAATGCAGCCAAAACAGTGAATTATTTGATACATCAGTTTTAAGAGTATTTGAGCACTCAAAATGGCCCCAAAACTGGACTGCATTTAATCAAAACCGGATGACCAGATAAGGACCCTAAAAACAGGATTATCCAGTCAAAAACTGATAGGCGACAACCCTACTCCTTGTGAATGGATTTCTTACAGTACGTCGGGCTTTAAGCACTTGGTTAAGATAATAATCTTGTTCTGTGTAATCAGTAGTGTTACGGGCTGCCCATGGGCAAAATCAAAAGGCATGATCATCCTCACAACATAGGTTGTACTTTGGTGGTATACTGCAACAATTACTAGACTGTCCAAGTTCCCCACATTGGAAGCATTTTACTTGATCTCAGTCTGTATTTAAATGTGGTAGTGAACCACATCAGTTGCAAGACTTAGGCTGGCCAGGGTATAAGAATATATCACTGTCCCTGCCTAAGTAAAAACAGTTTGGTAGGTGCTGTATGCCTTGTTCATTTTGTCTTAGCTGAATTTGAAATTTACAACCCCCCCCCATCCAAAAACCACTGTCGTCCATGATTGGGTCTTGTGTTCCTTGCACTGTGCATCTCTTCTCTGGCCAGTAAATAATATTGTTTACATTGACCCACTCATTGCGAAATAGAGCTGTTATTGTTTTAAAGGTGTGCTTTGTAATTGAAATCGCAATGAAATGTCTCCACCGGGAAGTGTCTTTTACTGAATAATAAGCAGTCCAGAATTTATCTAGCAATGCAGCGTTCCTAAAGCTTACATCCAATCCAAATTGTAATCGCCTGGAGCATGTATGAATGCATATTCATTAGCTGGTGTAAAATGGAGTGAATCTTTAATTAATCATTTCCCCTCATAGTTTCAGTCAGGAACAAGTTCTGAGCCCCCTCTATATCTTATTCTCACTACATATCACATTTTTGCATCTTCTGCTGGCTGTTTGAATAAACCAGCATAATTTAAAGGTATAGCAGGATGCACTTGGTTAATATTTGCTTCTGGAGTTATATCCATAGCAGGGTTTTAAATAATTGATTAGCATTTTTTTTCTTGGGACAATACTAACTGTACAGAAAACATTTATATAGGTTTTCTAGAAGTGTTATGTTTGTTAAACACAGTGAGGCAAGTGCTATGCATTTTCACAATGTTTTAGAACTTTTAAGAGTAAAACGCTAATCAATCTTTAGAGTTAAATAAAACCCTGCATAGGATTTTCATCTAACAGAGTATTTACATTGTCCAATATCACAGTACCCTAGTTAACTGGGGAGGCCTCTGTAGTTTTCGGGTTTGGTTGTGTAGGGTGCTGATCACTGGCATCTGACGCAGTTACAGCAGTAGGTTCCACTATTGGACTCTGAGCAGCTGCAGCAGCTGGATGTGCCTCGCTTTGATCTTTTTCCAGTTCAGGTCTCACCTCTTTGTTCTGATCCTGTTTTGTTGGTGCCAGGTCAGGTATCCACTGGCCATTAGAAAAAAATCCATCCAGCTTTCTGGAATGTGCTTTGTGGTGTCCATTCCATCATCATGAGTTGTGGTGGAAAAGAAGAAAAAATACATGTGTCTGCCATCTGTTCTGAAAGAGTCATTTTCTCTAATTCTGCATCCCGCATCCTCCATTGTAAGTAACATTTTTTCTCCAGGGAGACCAGTAGGACTTATTGAAAGTCTTTTCATTTTTGTCCTCCTCGTGAAGTTTTGTTTTGTTCCGGACATACTCCTGCTCTACTTCTGATACCATCAGCAACAATTGTCTCTTTTTTCTTCCATATCATTTTGTAGTTGTCGTTCTGAAATCCAATCCATCTTGGTCTGAAATACCATCAATAGGTATCTGCAAAGGTATAGGTCTGGTTGTATCTTCGATCTCCTGTTCCCCTTCCAAAGGAGCTCCTGCTCCATCGCCATCCTGTGTCACAATGGGCTCCTCCATCTCTCCAGCAGGCAGTATAGTGCCCCCTGCCAAGGGTAAGGGAATTTTTATTGAGAAATCACATCACAGAAACATAAATAGAAATACAATGACAGTAATTTCAAAGGAAAAATTACAAAGGGAAAAAAAGAAAATGCATACATCAAGGATATCTATTTACAACTCCGTAGATGCTAGAAGTACCATTTTATGCATTCATCACAGGATTCTACTTGTGAATATTTCTCCCTTTTTTTATTTGTTTGGGGGGCAGTATTGCTGACCTCCCACTTTTTTAGCAAATTATTTTATAATCCTATTTGAATTTTATAAATATAGAAAAACCTTTCCACCACTTATACACTTTATCAGAGGTATGCAGTGAAAAGTCTTTTAAGTAAATGGAATGCATAGCATTTTCAACCAGTATAGTAAAGGTTTCATATGACATTAGTTACTGGCTTATGAACATACAAACATAAGAAATTGCCAACAGAAACAGGCCTCAAGGTCTATCAAGTCTGCTCGAGTGTGCAGCTAGCACCTCATCTCCCAGCTGCCTCTCCCACCCCACTCTTCCCGTATTCCTTAACCTTACCCTGTCCCAACCCCTCTTGAAACTGCCCACCGTATTACAGGACATTATCTTGCCTGGTAAGGTGTTCCATTTGTCCACCACTCTTTCAGTGAAAAAATGTCTCCTCCTCTCCTTCCTGAATCTTCCCCCCTCCAATCTCAGTCTATACCCTCTGGTGTCCCTCTCCTTTCTCATCTGGAAAATCCCTTCTGTGTTGGTCTTGTTTGTCCCCTTTAGATACTTAAAGGTCTTGATCATGTCCTCATATCCCTCCTCTCCTCCAGTGAATACATATTCAACTGTCCCAGCCTGTCCTAGTAGGGCTTGCTCTCTAGTTCCTGTATCATCTTTGTGGCTCTTTGTTGCACCCCCTCCAACAATCTGATGTCCTTCTTCAGGAATGGGTGCCAGTACTGCATGCGGTACTCCAGGTGGGGCCTGACCAATGACCTATACAGTGGCAGGATAACCTCCCTCCTTCTGGAGGAGATCCCTCTTGCAATACACCCCAGCATTTTGCTGGCTTTTGCTGCTGCCTTCCTGCACTGAGCAGAGTTGTTCATGCTCCCAGTAATGATCACTCCTAGGTCCTTCTCCTCTGTGGAGATCCCCAACTGTACTCCATTCAAGTGATAATCCTTACCCTGGTTCCTGGCTC
Organism: Neoceratodus forsteri; assembly: GCA_016271365.2. Classification (NCBI taxonomy): domain Eukaryota; kingdom Metazoa; phylum Chordata; order Ceratodontiformes; family Ceratodontidae; genus Neoceratodus; species Neoceratodus forsteri. The sequence continues at coordinate 558,707,204 of CM028130.1, forward strand.
TGAAGTGCAGGACCTTGCACTTCTTGGCATTGAACCCCAACTGCCATGCTTCCACACACCCACTGGCATCTAGCTTGCCATATGTAAAATTTTAGACAACAAAAAAAACACAGCTGTTGTGTCCTGATGAAAGTTGCTCATTAAGTTTTGGAAAATTACCTAACACAAAAGATTCATAATTCAAGGTAGATAGCCAACTCATTGTCCATTTTCCCATGAAAAGCCATACAGGTTTGATATATGAGCATTCAAAAAGAAAATGCCAAGAGTAGGGGAATTTTTTATTTATAACTTCAAAAATAATAAAACAATACATGTTACAAATCAAGTGCTAAAATGGTGAAACAAAACCAACAAAAACAAAAGGAAATAGTTCATTCATTCAGTAAATCAAGGAAAAACAAGCATTTGTCAATGCCGAATGTTTGCTTGCTGGCACTGGCAGTGGTAGTGTAGAAGTTACAGAGCTGCGTAATAGCAATGGCAGTGAAGTATTGAACTGAAGCCAACCCCACCACCACCCTGCAGAGAGTGACAGGCATTGGGGTGTGCGTTTGGGTCGTCAGGCATAACGGCCATGCCATTTCACCACACCCCACTCTGCAGAGACTGACAAGTGTCACGGTGTTCCTTGTGGTCTTTGGGCCTTATGCGCACCCCATTTCATTAGAAAATATGGTGAGATGGGTGCGATATAGGAGAATGGGGTGAAGTTTGGGGCCGAAGAGTCCAAGGCATACCTCGATGCCTCTCACTGACTGCAGGGTGTGGAATGGTATGAGCAGCACAGGCAAGAATCCCAAGTCACACCCCTGATTCCTGTCATTCTCTATAGGGTTGGGCGTTATAGTTGAAAACCCTAATACCTCAGGCATTCGTTGGTATTTTCACTCCAAATTTTCAACATGTTTGTTTTGTGACCCCACCTCATGAACAGGGGGAATATCAGTTTGGTAGCTGAAAGCTGCTCATGCACAGTGACTATGGTATTTAGCACCACAGGTGCAAAAATATTCGGAACAGGATGTAAAAAATGACAGCTGTACTCTTTCATGGGGAGGTGTAAAAAATGGCTATGTTGCAAATGTGTACTAAAAATATTAAAAAAAATGGTGAAGTCACGAGCATACATAGAAACTCTGCAAAGCACACCCGTAATATAATTAGGTTGGGGATTTCTTACAGCAGATTGTCAACTCAGGCATTTTGGTGCCTCCGATCATGAACAGTGTCACTGTGATTTTCTTTATCTGTGCCGAACAATGATTTCCCACAGCGACCACGCATCTCTGCACTGAAAGTGTGAAAACACACTTCAGCCATGTTGTGAAAAATGGCAGCTGTACTGTTCATAAGGAAGTGTGGAAAACTGTCACTGGTGAAAATCTGGACTGAAAATATTACAAAGTCATGAAGTAACGAGGGTGCGTGGAACCTGCGCAATGCTCACTTGTAACACAGTCATTTTATGGACTTTTGTCACCAAATTTTCAACACAGCCATTTTAAGACCTCTGCTCGTCAACAGTGTAACTGTGATTTTCTTAATCTGTCCTAAACATTGCTTTCGCACACCAACAGCACCATTGTGTGCTACATGTGCGAAAACACATTTTGGGTGACATATGAAAAATTGCAGCTGTACTGTTCATAAGGAAGTTTAATAAAATGGACATGTTGAAAATCTGGAGTGAAAATATTAAATTTGCAAACTTACGAGCATGCATAGGAACTGTGCAACGCATGCTCGTAAAAGTCATTTTAAGGAATTTTTCACCAAATTTTCAACATAGCCATTTTAAGACCCTGCTCATGAACAGTGTCACTGTGATTTTCTTAATTTGTCCTGTACATTGATTTCGCGATAATCGATCATGCCCATTGTGCGCTACATGGGCGGAAACACGCTTTGGGTGAGATGAAAATGACAGCTATACTACTCAAGAAGGTGTGGTACAATGGCAATGTTGAAAATCTGGATCGAAAATATTGAAAATTACGACCTTCACAGTGATGTGAACTGTGCAATGCATCGTTAAAAGTCATTTTAAGACTTTTTCACCACATTTTCAACATAGCCATTTTAAGATGTCTGCTCATGAACAGTGTCACTGTGATTTTCTTAATTTGTTCCAGTACCTTGATTTAGCACACCGACTCGCGCCATTGTGCTCTACAGGGCGGAAACACATTTTGGGTGAGATGTGAAAAATGACAGCTATACTACTCATAAGAAGGTGTGGTAAAATGGCAATGTTGAAAATCTGGAGTGAAAATATTGAAAATTCGCGAACTTACGAGCCTGCGTAGGAACTGCGCAACGCATGCTCGTAAAACAGTCATTTTTGGGAATTTTGGCACCAAATTTTCAACATGGGGTTTTTGGGACCCCTTCTCAAGACTGATTGACTGTCATGGCATTATTCAGGCCCGAAGGGTGATTTCACAGTCACTGTACAGTCACTGCGTGAAATCACCCTTCGGACCTGAATAACGCCATGACAGTGATATCATTCATGAGAAGGGGTCCCAAAAACCCCATGTTGAAAATTTGGTGCAAAAATTCAAAAATGCCTGAGATATGCAACAAAGTTGAAACCCCCCTATCTAGCCCATTATACAGCTTACCGGCATTTCCTCAGTTCGCGGTCGGCTTTGAAGAGTGCAGACGTGCTCCCGGTCCACCAAGATCGCCGCGCTGGAGTCCGGAGGTATGGGGTGAGGGGGTGAGGAAAACTGGAGTGCGCAGTGGGTGGAGTGCGGGTTGTGTAAGGGGTGGGGAGACTCGCCGTGGGACGTTTTTCTTTACAGGTACAAAACAAACAAAAAAATGATGGCGTGGGGCGTTTGCCATGCTGGTGAGGCTCCCAGCATGGCACAAGGCGTTGAGGCGTTCGGCGGCGGAGATTGGGCACCCCGTCGGCCTCAGGAATAGATTGCCACGCTGGGGTGGGCTCCCAGCATGGCACTTACTACTCGGGGAGGACAGTGCAGCCGGCCGGGAGTTGGGCACCCCATCTGCTATATTATTAGTTGCCCAGCGTGGCATTTTAGAAGCCTTTGGGGGGGCGGGGAACACAGCACAGCTGGCGGGGATTGGGCACCCGGCTCTACAGTGCATGCGGGGGGGGGTACGCCTGCGTGGACGCGCGCATGTGTGTGTGGGGGGGAGCTGCGCATGAGCAGGCGATATCTTATTGCTGCTCACTCAAGCATAGCTCCCTCTTTCAACTGTATGCCACTGCATTTTGGAGCTTGACATAGACAGCTCCAGAATGCATTGGCTTACAGGAGCCGCGCCTGCCAGCACACTGACTGAATTGGAGGAGGGGGTGACACACCTCCGAAATCTCCGATGATGGCACTATGTTTCTTGCACATGCGTGCAAGCAAACATAATGAGAAATCATGCAGTATTCAGTGCATACTGTGAAAGTTGCAAAAGAAAACCCCTCCATAGCACATCAAAGCATATTGTATATATCATACCCTGATGAGAATAGACACCTTCTACCATCCCTGTGACCCATCCCCCGCTTCAAAGGGAAAGTGCAGGGAAATTTGGAACTTCAAAATTAAAAAAATAAAAAACACAATACACATTACAAAGTACGTGATAAAAAGGTGAAACATCAAGAACAAAGGAAATATGTCAAGCTATCAGAAATCAAAGAAAAACTTGAAATCCTGCAGCATTCAGTTCATACACGAAAATAGCAAAAGAAACCCCCCTCCATAGAACTTATATACCATACACAGGTGAGAATATATTAAAAAGCTCAGATGTACTCCACTCTCTCCCAAAGGAGTGTTAAGGCAATACCCAAAGAATCCCCTAGGTGCAGAACCCCTACCCCATATCTAACCAGGTCATGTGTCTCCACCATAAGTGAAAAAGGGATTGGAAAACTGCAGCCCTATCTCGGCATTGTAAAGCAGAAATATCCTGCTGTACAGAAAACATCACCTGCTCCACAGATTTATGTTGCTGTCTTAGGGTAAAGCTACACCATGCCTGCCAAAGCTGAAATGTAATACTTAATAAAATCAATTGCATTGTCAGCCCATCATAGTTTGCCCACCACCCCGGAAAAATACCCTCACACAGAATTTCAGGAGTCAGGGATCTAAAGGGGTTCAGAGGCAATAATTTATGCACATACTGTCAGAAGGAAATCATGAAAGAAAAGTCTAGAAAAAGGTGTTGCATAGTCTCCTGTTGTCCCAGGCACTGACCTAACCTAGGACATTCCCTGTCTTGTAAACCCTTATGTTTTAGGTTTCCCCAGACACCCAGCCTAAGATGAAGAGTGAGTCACAGAAAATCCCACATGTGGATCGGTACCCTCCTACACACTAAAATGCCAGTGAGTGATTTCTGTACAGTAGGGGACCACTCAAAAAACCACGGGTTCTCAACAAAATGTGCTTCTAGAATACCATTATACAAAACTTTTCTAGACATGGTAAGAGGGTGTGTCTTAATCACCAACCAAGATTTAAGTTTAGCCACTACATCTGCAAAATATTGGAGAAAGCCGAAACATGCTTTTGTTTTGAAATCAGGAAATGGTCTTCCCAAGACTGAGAAATGGGAGCAGAACAATCCAGTATCCAGGGGCCCTAAGGAGTACTATGCCCCCTTAAAAGCGGCACAATATTGGTATAAATAAACGTAACATGCAGAAAAACCAGGGGATTTATCATCCCCAAACCTCCTTGTGCCAAAGGTAAATATGTAATACCCCTCTTGACGGGGTTCAAATGACTGCCCCAGAGACACTGGAAAAAGACACTGTACTGGGATGTTTCTAGACCCAGAGGGGGAGGAAAAATCACGCTCAAAAAAAGAAATATTGGCAATAAAAAATTCTTGATCATATACACCCTTTTTATTTGACATACACCATTTATTCCGTAGTGTCACTTTGTCCTGTGCCTCATGAAATTTGACTTCCCAGTTATAAAACTGTGGATCTGGACTGCCAAAAATTATACCCAAAATTTTAGTATACCCCGTCTTTCGAGGAATATCCAGAAAAGCAACCTGTGAACCAGTTTCTGGACCAACAGATAAACAACAACTTTTCTGTACATTAAGGGTTGCCCCAGTCATCTTTTAGAAACTATCTAATAGTTGTAGTGCCACCTTAAAGGAAGCTGTGTCTGCCAAAATCAACTCTACATCATCCGCATATGCCACAGTACAAACAGAAGGGTCCTCACAACCCAGAGACAAGCCAAGAATCTTGGGCTCTGCATTAATATGATGCAGTAAGAGATCCAGAGTCAAGATTTATAAAAAGGGGCACAAGGGGCACCCTTGTCTAACCCCCCCTTGTCACCTTCACTGCCTCTCCGGACCACCTGATTACACTAGGGAGAAGCTTAATCTGACTATAACAAGTCTGCAGCCACAAGATGAAATGAGGGGGAAAATTATGGGCCCGTAAGACTTCTCACAAATAATCATATTCTATTTGATCAAAAGCTTTAGACTGGTTCAGATTAACCAGATATCCCATAACTTCCCCATCCTGTCCCTTCTGAAAAATCTCTCGAAGAAGAATCAAGGCATCCTGCACCCTGCTCGGGGGAACCCCACTAAATTGTGTGGGGTGTATAATCCTGTCCAGGACCTTCATAAGAATATTACCCAATACTTTCATAAGGATTTTATAATACGTATTCAGGAGAGTAATTGGTCTCCAGTTCTTTAAATCCCCTCGTTCACCCGATTTATACAATAACTCTAGAACATCCATGTACATACTGTCTGGGAGGGATCCTAACTGTAAGGCAGTATTATAACGGGATGTAATTCTTCTCCTAGGGCATCAAAAATCAGTTTATACACTTCATAAGGTAGGCCATCCTAACCTGGTGATGTAGCGCTTTTTAAGGACCAGATTACATCTCGCAACTCCTGCCGAGCGATGGGGCCACCATGGCAGCCTGATCGTCTGACATGATATGTGGAAGGGTGCAAGCCTGCAACCATACCTTTATTGCCTCCTGGGTTAAGGATAAACTGGTAAAACTCCTATGGAGGTGACTCCAAATCTCCTGCAAAATCCCAGAATCTGCCGTAATCTTAGTATCATCAGGTGTGAGGAGGTATGTAACAGATTTAAGTTCCCATCCATTTGCACAGAACAAAAAAGGGACCATAGCACCCTTTTCCCCATGATACTATGTTTCTGTTGGTTCTCAAGGCATTTCATTATGTTGAACTGAACCTTAGCAAGGTCTGCCTTTGTTTGTGCTATGGCAGAGTGTAACTCTGCATTCCCACTTGCCTGTAAAGCTGTGAGACTCCATAATTTGTCCTGAAGCATAGCCTGTGTATTTGAGAGCTGTCGTCCTTTTAATTTCCGCATCCTGCAAAAATATTGGACCACATCCCTTTTAGTATCCTCCCACCAGTCATTTAGGTCCTCGTAAAGAAAAGAAATAATTTGTGAGCCGCCAAGAGGTATTCAAACCCAGGGGCAATTTCTGTCTCCTCGAGAAGAGATAAATTTCCAGAAGCCCGGGCCTCGCCTGTGCTCTGGGTGGTTCCCCAAGGTTACTTTCAACAAACTATGGTCTGAAGTGGCCATCACCATCACCTGCACATTTTGGAGCTGCAGGGTCTCCAAAACAAACACATAATAAATCCAAGAGGAATGCAGACCACAAAAACATGTATGAGGGACCACCTGGAAGAAGGTGGAAAATACATCCAGCAATCCCATTTCAGTTATCACAGCATTTAATGCATTGGAGTCACAAAAAAGCTTTCTGGTCTGCAATCCCCTATCCATCTGCGATAAACCACAGTTAAAATCCCCCCCCAAAATAATAGACCTGGTAATAAAAAGAAAAGATTTAAGCTTTCTAAAAAGCTGTGCAAGTTAAAATTTTAGCTGAAGGGCATACACATTAATAAGGCGCAAATCCATTCCTCTGAAGTGGACGTCCATAAGGAAAGCCCTCCCCAGCACAATTTCTAAACTATGTACCACTTGGATGCTAGAAAAAAAAAACTACCCCTGAGCAAGTTTCATCACCCTGGGACCAAAACTTATCCCCCCAAATCCAACTATTACTAGCTGCCTCCCACTCCAAAGGTGAGTGAAGCCGAACTTCCTGAAGGAAAAGACCATCTAAATCAGAGGATACAAACTGGGCATAACTGCTCAGATGCTTTTTCCTCTGATTTAAGACTGTTCGCATTAAAGGATGCGAGTGTAAAATTATAAAGGCAGGATCCCATTAACAAACAAGCAAGATTCAACTAATCTTACTAGAAGCCCTAGTTACCCTTCCACTCCTTTGAAAATTGGGTCTAGTGTCCTCAGTATTATCAGCATCAGATAAAGTCTCCTGCTGAGACGAAGGTAGTGAAATAGTGTCTGAATCTCCTGCTGTATCAGAAAGAGTGTCTTGCAAGGCAGAATATTGATTGCTCAAAGCAAGGGGGTCACCCATGACATCTTGTTTATGAAGCTTAAGAGCAGAGTTCTTCCCCTTCTTCCCCTTGGCTACCTGAAGGTCTGAGTCCTGGGTAGGTGCCACTGGGGGAGGGCCCATAAAGTTCTGCGGAGCCTCGTCAGTCCAAAGGGGTTTTTCCACTACCACAGTTTCCTGATCCACACCCACCTGGCAGTCTGGCTGACTCTGTAGGGTATCTCTATCTTCAGACTGGGGCCACTCCCCCGAAGACCCAGCCATAGTACCCATGTGTGGTTGTTTCAAAGCCATCCTAATATAATAATCCTGGACCTCAAAGTCAGAATTCTCGTTGTAAGGATTCCAAACAGTTAAGGGGCCAGAAATAAGACATGATGGGAGTGGTGCAGTGCAGTAGCTGTGGAGCAGCAGTCTTCCAGGAGACGTTCTGGAGGATGCGGTGTTGTCCCATCTGCAGGTACCTCTATGGGCTGAGGGAGGAGGTTGGTCATCTCCAGACTGAGTTGGCCAGGATTTGTGGGACCTCCTCTTCCATCCAGGGACCACCAGTGCCACTGCTGTTGCCTCAGAGGTTGCCAAGAAAGAGGAGTGATTGGACCACAGTGGGCTCAGGGAGGGTGAGGGTGGTGGAACAGAGGCACATCCTTCCAGTTGTACCTCTCCACAATTTCTATGCCATTCTGGCAAAGTGTGGTTCCTCTATGGAGGCACCCGCAGTGGAGACCAAGGAGGATGCTGGGAACCTTCACAAAGGAGACCCACAGGAGGGTGGCAGGGGACCCCATAGGGGAAGGAAACAACTCCAGGTGGGGGACTCCATTGTTAGGAAGTTAGAACTGAGGGAGGAAGGGGAAAGGGAGGTAAGGTGCCTGCCTGGCGCCATGGCTTGGAGGGACAGGGAGTGAATCCTCAGGATTGCTGAAGCAGCTGCACAGGGGAGGGAGCTGGATGTCATTGTCCACCTAGGGACAAATGACCTGGCTAAGAAAGGGATTACAGAAGTGCAGGAAGAGTTTGTGGAATTGGGGAGGGGCCATAGACAAGTAGCACGCATGGTAACCTTCTTGGAGGTGCTGCCCATCTATGGCGAAGGAGAGGCTAGGGTGTTCCGCACCATGGGATTCAATCAGTGGTTGAAAAACTGGTGTGGAGCTCAGGGGTTTGGCTTCATTGGGGACTGGGGGTCCACCTGGAGTGACGCAAGCCTATACTGGCATGATGGGCTGCATCTGTCCAGGAGGGGAACCAGGATCCTAGGTGATAGGTTTAAATGTTTCACTGGCAAGGATTTAAACTAGCCAAGGGGGGAGGCACTTGAAAGGAGCAGGGAAATCCTAGCCCCCCCAAATAAATCACAGTAGTAAGTGCGGTAAACATCAACATAGAGGTGTCAATAGGGAGAAGGGCAGGGGTAAATGGGAAAAGTGACAAAGGCAAGAAGGACAGGGATGGAGCAAAAAGGAGTAAGGCCATCAGGAAATGGAGAGTAATGAGTACCAATGCCTGTAGTCGGGGCAACAAGCTCCCTGAGCTGGTGGCCTTGATGGAAGAGGGATGCCTGGATATCGTAGCAGGCACAGAAACATGGTACACAGAGAACCATGACTGGGATGTTAACATACCAGGGTACATAACCTACAGGAGAGACAGGCAGGGGAGAAGAGGTGGAGGAGTAGCTCTCTATGTAAAGGAAGGGATTAAAGCAACTGAACAAAAGAGTAAACAGGGAGGAGAGGAGGCACTGTGGTCACCTTGGAGACTGAAAAGGGCACCACAATCCGCACAGGGGTTGTGTACAGACCCCCATGTCAGGGGGAGGGAATGGACACGGATATGATAGAAGGCATTCTTAGGATGGCAGAGAAAGGAGAGATACTGTTGATGGGGGACCTGAATATGCCAGATGTTAACTGAAGCACATTTACTGCAGCCACATCCAAGAGCAGGGCCATTCTCGATGCCCTACAGGTGGCAGGCCTCAGACCGCTAGTTTCAGAACCCACTCGTGAGGGAGCAATCTTAGATCTCAAATGACTGTCAAATGGGGGCAGTGAGAGGATCTCAGATCTAGAAGTGGGTTGCCATCTGGGAACAAGTGACCATCAAACAGTGTGGTTCACGTTAAAATCAGCTACAGAGTCAAACCATACAAAAGTGAGGGTACTGGACATCAGGAGGGCTGACTTTGGCAAGATGGGAGAGTGCCTCAGAAAAGCACTAGCAAACAGGCTAGAAGGAGGGGTGGAGGAACAATGGGGAATCATCAAAACTGCCATCACAGAGGCAACAAGCCTTTGTGTGAAGCAAATAAACAAATCAAAATGAAAGAAAAAGCCACTATCGTTCTCAAAAGAGGTGGCTGAGAAAGTCAAGGAGAAAAAGATAGCATTCCAGAAGTATAAGAAAACACAGAAGGAGCAGGACAGAGAGCTGTACCAGTTAAGGCAGAAAGAAGCAGGGAGGGAAGTCAGAATAGCAAAGGCCCAAACTGAGGGAAAAGATAGCCAACTCGGTTAAGAAGGGTGATAAAACCTTTTATAGGTACATCAGCGAGCGTAGAAAGACAAAGGGAGGGATAGTGAGGCTGAATAGAATGAACGGTGGGTGGGCAGAGGGGGACAGTGAAAAAGCAGGGATACTGAATGAATATTTCTGCTCAGTATTCACAAAAGTGGAGGGGGAAGTGCCTAATCCAATTAACAGAAGCACTCTTGATGGGGGGGGGTCGATCCCAGTCCTTTCACAGAAGAAAGGGTTCTGCAAGAACTCCTAAAACTGAAGGTGGACAAAGCAGTGGGGCCTGATGGAATTCACCCCAGAATTCTAAAAGAATTAAGGGGGGGAACTAGTGAAACCACTGGCTACTCTTTTTAATAAATCATAGAAGGATGGTGTGGTACCCGAGGACTGGAGGAAGGTGGATGTGATTCCTCTTTACAAAAATGGGACCAAGACAGAGGCAGGAAACTACAGACCTGTCAGTTTGACCTCTGTGGTAGGGAAAGTGATGGAGTCACTTCTGAAGGAAAGAGTTGTTGCATACCTACAGGCCACTGGGGCACAGGACCCAAGGCAGCATGGGTTCATAGCGGGAAGGTCATGTCAGATGAATCTAATAGATTTCTTTGACTGGGTGGCCAAAGTAGTAGACCAGGGAGGGGCTGTGAACATGGCCTACCTAGAGTTTAGCAAGGCATTTGACACAGTCCCACACAAAAGATTAATAGTCAAATTAAAAAGCCTGGGAGTGGGTCCCAGGGTGGTAGCCTCGGTAAAACATTGGCTGGACAACAGGACACAGAAGGTAATTGTAAATGGAGTCCACTCTGAAAAAAGAGGGGTTACTAGTGGGGTACCGCAGGGTTCAGTACTGGGTCCAGTCCTTTTTAATGTCTTCATAAGTGACATTGCAGAGGGACTGGAAGGAAAAGTATGCCTCTTTGCAGATGACACAAAGATCTACAACAGGGTTGATACACAAGGAGGCATGGAAAGGATGAAGGGACTTGGCAAGGTTGGAGGAATGGTCAGAGTATGGCAGCTAGGATTCAATGCAAAGAAGTGCAAAATAATGCACCTGGGAAACAAGAACCCAGGGGAAGAATACACAATGGGGAGGTAGTAACAACAACAAAAAAGGAAAGGGACCTGGGGTAATCATATCAGATGACCTTAAGGTTAGCAAGCAATGTGAGAAGGCAGTAGGGAGGGCAGGGGTATACTGGGATGCATAGGGAGAGGCATCACCAGCAGAAAACAGGAAGTTGTTATCCCTCTGTACAGACAGTTGGTGAGACCCCATCTGGAGTACTGTGTCCAGTTCTGGAGACCCCATCTCCGCAAGGACATAGACAGGATAGAGGCAGTCCAGAGGAGGGCAACTAAAATGGTGCAGGGTCTGCAAGAAAAGCTGTACGAGGAGAGACTAAAGGAGCTTAGTCCAAGAAGGTAGCATCTTTCAGAAAAAGAGATGTGCAAGAACAAGAGGAAAAAATTTAAAGATGGGGGGTGGTGGTTCAGGGGCAATGTGAGGAAGTATTTTTTCACAGAGAGAGTAGTGGATGCATGGAACAGCCTTCCTGAGGAGGTTGTGGGGTCTAAAACAGTGGGAGAATTCAAGAATGCATAGGACAGACACAAGGCAATTCTTGTGGGGGGTAGGAAGAAATAGGCTGTTGGTTAACTAGGATCTGCGGCCTATCGTGTAGATAGGGAAATGGGCAGACTAGATGGGCCAAGTAGTCCTTATCTGCCATCAAAGTCTATGTTTCTATGTTTTTTGCGGCCCATGGACAGTCAGTGAAATTATGCCCAGGTTCCTCACAAAGGTTGCATTTAGGATCTTTAAAACAATGGGCACTGGGATGGCCCATATCTCCACAATGTGTACACTTCAAAAGATCACAGTTTGTACTGATATGTCTGTTGGAACCACACTTGAAGCAAGTGTCAGGCTGTCCTGGGTAAAACAGAAACCCTTTATCCTGACCTATAAAAAAAACAGTTTGGGAGATGGATAATGTTCTGGTCATTGTGCTGTAACGTAACTTTAATCTTCCAGCCCTCATTCCAAAACTCCTCCTCATCCAAGACTGGGGCAGGATTTCCCTGGATGGAACACCACTTTTACAACCAGTATACTACATCAATAATGTTTACCCCTTCATTTCGGATGAGGACAGTTACAACTTGAAAGGGCTGTTTTGTCAGGGGAATGACTAAGAATTTGGACCACATTGGGTTGATTTTTAAATTGGCATATTTACACCAAAAATGTTCCAAAATAGCAGGAGTACTGAAACTTATATCAAAAGTCATCTCCTCTGGAGCATGGATAAGGGCATACACCTCCGAGGGCATAAACCCCAATGATTGCTTCAGTAAAACTTTTCCAACAAAAAAAAAAAACAATCAGGAAGTACATCTCTATTGCCAATATATCGAAGTCTTATCGCGTTCTTTCTCTTAGCAAGTTCCACAGGTTTGTGGAAAAAACTAGCATAAGACTGCTGTCCAGGTCCCTCTTGTCCTGGCTCAGATGACGGCTCTGTAGCCTCTTGTCCCTGCTGTACCTCAGGCACAGCCACCCAGCCGTATCCAGCACATCCTGCTCAGTCAATACAGCATTAGTAATTGCAGTAGAATGGGTACCTGAATCCAGCTGAGTGCTGTCCCTTTGTACCGTGTTCTGAATCTCTGTCAGCATTTACTCCCACCTGCTGGTTGCCACTCCAGGCAAGGGAACAGAAGGGTCCAGCCACCACGTACCATCCATCACTGGAACCCATCCCGCCTTATGTAGAACATCCTCTGCCAATCATGAAGGATCCGTTACTTCACTCCAAACAGACTGTGAGAGAACTACCGAAGCTGGGTCTGGGTCTACCAGCTTCGGTTTAACTGCTAACAATTTCACTGGTCCTACCGTACTGGGCCCAAGAGGAGAGGACAGCGATCGTTTTCATTTTCTTTCATCCTCCAACAGGAGGGATTCCTGTTGAATCTGCCAGGTAACGGATTCTAATTCAGCTGTCAAGCAGCGTTGTTTTTGTGCAAGGGATAAAGTAACATTAGGAAACTCCACTTCAGACTCCAGTCATACATTCTGCGTAACCGTGGTGTTTACCACAGAAGAGGCGGAAAGCTGGCCACCCTGTGGATGCATTCCAGTCACCTCGATAGTTGAATCCACTCGAGCCACATCCATATCCACAGGAGAAGAAGAGGTCTCTTCAGCCATCTGTTCACCACCAGCGTCAGCCATGCTCTGCCTGACAAGGGATCAGCAACAGCGCCCCCTACCACAAGAGATGGGGAATTTCCCCAGTGTCCTGGCCAAATTTCCTCCATTCACTAAAAATACCACTAACAGTTTAATCTGGTTCAGTGTCAGTTGACATCCATCTGTATCACCCTCTCCTGGGATGAGGATGAAAATAGGCTGAATTGTCAAGTCCTTCTTTCCCAGTCAACAAAAAACTATTTTCAGGCACGACCTGGAATGGGGCTGTGAGAAGCCAGAAGATAAGGAGTCAGCATATGGCTCTTCAGCGGGATCAGCCAGTGGCAGTGGTGGTGGGGGGGGACACAGGGGGTTCTGGCTGAGGCAATGAAGCTGAGGAACTGGGGGCTGCTGTGCAACCTGGGGTTTCTGCTGTGGCTGCAGTGCTGTGGGGAGGGCTGCGGAATCATCCCTCCTGTTGTCCTTAGCTCCTGTGCGCAGACCTGGTGCTGTCCTGCACAGTCGTATGGCTCCAGCACGAATCTGAACACGACTTACCCTAGCCTCCATTTCTAAAGAGACAAAAGTGTCAGAGAGAGAGTGAGAAGAGAGAGAGAGAGAGAGAGAGAGAGAGAGAGAGAGAGAAAGAGTGGCAAAAATGAAAGTCCGAGAGAAACAAAGGGAAATCTCTAACTAAAGGTTATAACTAGGGATGCTCAGATTATCCAAATCAATTCCAAAAATGTCATTTCAGCATGGTTTGAGATAGTCAGTAGCAACCTGCAGGGATTTTACATGGGCTGGAAGCCCCAAACTTGTAGGTTTGCTTCCCTGCACCACCCTGAGGTGCTGGGCAGTAAAGGCTTCCACCCCAAGCTGGACCTGGGTTTGTGAAAGAATTAGAAGCCAGTTGCAGGGCTTCTTCAGGAGCTCAGAGCTACAAACTCACATGGTTGCTTCCCTGCACAACCTCGAGGTACTGGGCAAGGAAGGCTTCCTCCCTGGGCCAGACCCAGATTTGAGATGGTTGTTCAACACTAGCAGGGCTTCTCTTGAGACTGGGAGCCCTTAACTTGCAAGGTTGTCTCCCTGCAGTGTCCCGAGGTGCTTGGAAGAGAAGGCTTCCTCTGCGGGCCAGACACTGTAGGGCTTCCCCAGGGCTGGGACCCCCAAACTCACAAGGCTGCCTTCCTGATCTGCCTGAGATGCTGGGCAGGGAAGGCTTCTTTCCTGGGCCGGACCAGGGTTCAACATGGTCAACAGCCAATTGCAGGTCTTCCCTTGGAGCTGGGAGCCCCAAACAGGGAGGGTTGCTTTCCTGCATTACCCTGAGTTGCTGGGCAAGGAATGCTTCCTCCACATGCTGGACCCATGATTGAGATGGTTGGTCAACATTAGCAAGGCTTCCCTTGGGGCTGGGAGCCCCAAGCTTGCAGGGTTGCCTCCCTACACTGCCCTTGGGTGCTGGGCTGGGAAGGCTTCCTCCCTGGGTTAGGCATGGGTTCAAGACAGTTGGTTGACATTAGCAGGGCTTATCCTGGGGCTGGAAACCCCAAACTCACTGGGTTGCCACCTTGAGGTACTGGGCAGGGAAGCCTTCCTCCTTGAGCCTGCCCCAGTTTTGAGATAGTTGGCAGCCAGTTGCAGGACTTCCTCAGGGACTGTGAGTCCTAGACTCACAGAGTTGCTTCTGCTTCCTCACCAGAGGTGCTGTCTAGCCACTGGATTGACCCAGTTTTGAATGCCTGCATTCAGAGTAGGCTCTGGTCCCCGCCATCACTGCTCACCTTATCTACCCAGGTTTGGGCTCCACTGGGTCAGGCAGACCTCTTGCTTCCCAGCCTGGGAGATGGACCATCCTCCATCTAAACCATGCCCAGGAACTGTTACCCAAGCTCAGATGTGCCCCCAGGAGCACTCACTGGTGACTATTAAGCCTGACCCCAATTATTTAGAGAAATCCTGGCTGGCAGGAGTTCGAGCCATCTGGTCAGGCCAGGGGCCATGGAGGAAGCAGCAATCTCATCTCCCCTGGCCTTAGGTGTATTTCTCATTGTGGAGACAAGTCCGATAAGGGTGATCTGGTCATAGGCTCCAGGGGAGGGAGAGTGATCGGCATCCTTCCTGCGAGGACAGACCCATTTGCCATCCACCCCTGGCATCTTGAACCCTCCTGTGAATGCTCCCCAGCCTGCCAGCAGGTTGAATGTGACTAAAGCTTGGCTCAGGGGCTGACTTGACCCAGAATCAGGTTGTCTATGAATCATTTAGCATCAAGATCCCCACAAACATGTGGCACACTGCTGGAGAGAGGCTGCCCCCTTTTGTTCATGCTCTAACCCAGTAATGAAAGGCTCTTCACACAGGCCTTGCTGCCAGCTATCCCAGGCCAACTACAGATCCACAGTGCTATGCTACTGTTATGTTTAGCAAGGATTCTGACTCAGAGGTGTTCAATCATAATCCCACAGATAGTAGCTTTGCACCTTTGGCTCCTCAGCCAAGCACATAAACCAAATGTCTGAACATGCAGTTCCTCCCATACTGAGCAGGATTACAACATGTAATCAGTACGGTAAAACTAAACTTGTCTCAAAATGGTGTTAACCCAGCTCATGTTCTCTATTAGTGGGCAAACACTCCAATGCTTAGTGAATTCTGCTTCACAGTGATAGGAAGAGCTGACATCAAAGGATCAAAAAGCGATGTCACTATGAACACTTGTTGGCCAAAAGCCAGTTATTTCTGTGGTAACGTTTCTGACACCTCCTGCTTACAGCACAAAAAGCCAGAAGGATCATAATGACCTGCTTTCATGATCTGTATTATACAGAAAATCAAGATCAAGCAAGCCATTGCCCTTCTGCTCCACAGGAAGTTCTGTTCTCCCTGAGTTCACCTAAGGACACCTGCATTTCTTTTTGATATGTGTACTACCCCTGTCAAACTCCCCCACCTGACGCTATCTCTTGAGTGGGTTGTGCCCAGAGGCATGGGTGCTTGGAGCCAGAAGTGAGAGCCCTGGTGGGGGCCCCCACCTCCCTGAGTAAGTGAAAAGTCTAAAATTATGCTTAGCAGGGTCTTCTTTCCCTGCTGATTCTACCAAACTCATCATCTTGGCTGTGGTTTCACTAGGTAGTAAGTAGGGACAGTGGGAATCTCATTCATCCATTCATGTGCATTACTAATTAGATGACGAGGCATTTGGATACCATAAGAGAGTCATAGTCATAGTTACTCCTGCTGTTTACTCATGTTTCACTTGAATTTCTTCACTCTCACATTCAGAGCACTGGGCAGAAATTATATCAAGTCAACACGCTTTGTTTTAATGAAACATTCAGATTCCCCTGGTCTTCACCGGTTCTAAGCCAACTGCTCGCTGTCAGATGATGCAGGACACCCGTCAAGACTGGCACCTACCACAGCCAGGGAGATCTATAGGAAGGGCCCAGCTCATGTCCAAAGTCATCGCCACCCAAGGAAGATGCCTCATCCAGGCGCAACGCATGCCCACCCCTACTTCACGCCCAAGCCCAACTGACCAAACCCTTAGATCCAATCCTTGTCCCAAAGTTATGGATCTGGCTTGCCGACTTCCCTGACCTACAGTGTTCCAACATGCCAGAGGCTATTCACCTTGGAGATCTGCTGCGAATATGGGTATGGCCTGACTCGAGACTTACACCATCTCACCCAGATTTTCATAGGCTAGTGAGAGCTCACCTGATGCTGCTGAAATCATGGCACTTTTCAGGGCTTAGGCCTCACTCTCAGGACAAACCCATTCCAGGGTGCCCTGTGCTTTACAAAGAAAAGAGAACTGTGCCAGGGGCTCCCATCGACTTCTCCGTGATCATTTGTATTACTGCACTGGACTCCATGAGGAGGCTGTCTCTGCCATTCTGTATTCAGGGATATGAACCTGACTTCCTTTTGATCAGCTGAGGGCAATGGAAGCCATCACCTGTCCCTTTGGAATGGCTCTTGCCTATTTCTTAGGAGCGACTGATCCATGTTCAACTGCTATTCACATAGAACATTTCTCCACTTCAGTCTGCAAAACTCTCTTTTGAATATTTGCTACTAACACCAATATCTACACCTGCAGTAGCTTCACCCTGGCTGTTGTCCTGGACTTCAGTGCCACTTCAGTGCCCATTCTACGTGTTATTGCAGAGCCCCCTTGGCTCCAATCGCCAGTGATGGCCAAGTATGGGCCTGATGCTCCAGTGCCATCCATTTTCCGGGCTAGTTGATTTGGCAGGTGAGTTGTTACACACTCTTTAGCAGACTGCGACTTCCATGGCTACTATCTTGCTGTTACCAAACACATTTTCTGGGGTCCGATGAGTGCCAGCATCGGGTGGCTTAACCTGGCATTCATTTAATCCTGCAGCACCAGTTCTGCATACCAAAAGTGGCCCACTAGGCACTCGCATTCCACATCTGGCACCAAGTCAACAAGCTGAGCTTCTTAAACATTTAAAAAGTTCGAGAACAGGCTGAGATTGTTTCAGCCCTAAGACCTCTAATCACTTGCTTTACCAGGTAAAACCCCAATACCCACATCGGTCAACCAATTTGCATGTCAGGTAGCTATGGACTTCCACCAGAGTTTCCTCTGGCTTTACCTTGCCCAGGCATAATTCACCATCTTTCAGGTCCAGCCAGGTATGTTTATGCTCTAATGGAATGGGTGAGATGGGCTCAGGGAGATGGAACCCACCTCAGTTAGTGTGCACTGGCCCTCATTTTCATTGCACTGTGGGGTTTCATGCTACCCTTGGACTTGTGTACCTGTTAATCTCCTTGGTCCACGTTTCAAGAAGGGGTGGGTAGGTAACTGACATCGTCACAGACCCCATGCACCCATGGTGAACCTCTCTGTCGGCAATAAAATGCATTTGGGTCACACTCAAAATAGTCCAGCCCATTTGACAGTCAAGATGGGAGCCAGGTGCCCCTGACTTCCCCGTGGAGTGTAGAGGCAGGTGCAGGAATTTTGTCACCAAATTTTCAACATAGCCATTTTAAGATCTCTGCTCATGAACAGTGTCACTGTGATTTTCTTAATGTGTCCCATACATTGAGTTCGCACACCGACTGTGCCATTATGCGCTACATGGGCGGAAACACATTTTGGGCAGGATGTGAAAAATGACAGCTGTACTGCTCATAAGGAGGTGTGGTAAAATGGCAATGTTGAAAATCTGGTGAAAATAATGAAAATTTGTGAACTTACGAGCTCGTAGGAACTGCTTCATACGCTAAAACAGTCATTTTTGGAATTTTTGCACCAAATTTTCAACATGGGGTTTTTGGGACCCCTTCTCATGAATGATATCACTGTCATGGCATTATTCAGGCCCAAAGGGTGATTTCACGCAGTGACTGCACACTGACTGTGAAATCACCCTTCGGGCCCGAATAACGCCATGACAGTGAGATCATTCATGAGAAGGGGTCCCAAAAACCCCTGGTTGAAAATTTGGTGCAAAAATTCCAAAAAATGCCTGAGATATGCACTAAAGTTGAAAACCCCTTATCTAGCCCATTATACAGCTTACCGGCATTTCCTCAGTTCATGGTCGGCTTTGAAGGTGAGACATGTTCCTGGTCACGAATCATCAGCTGAGCTCCGGAGAGGTAAGTATGGGGTGGGGGTGTGGGGATGCAGGGTCTGCGCAGTGGGTGGGTCTTGCGGGTTGTGGGAGGCGGGGGAGCTACGTGGGACCGTTTTACTTTACAGGTTTTTTTTTACCTATTGATGGCGGGTGTTTCCATGCTGGGGTGGGCTCCCAAGCGTGGCAGAAGATCAGCTGGGGGCCATGGAGCCGACAGGGGATTGGGCACCCCATTCGACTGACATGGACATTTGCCACTTGCGCTGGGTGACTCCCAAGCGATAACTCAAAAACTTTAGAGGCGGTAACACGGGAGAGGCGACATGACATGGGGCGGCGTGACACGGTGCTCTGTATGACAGCGGTGGTGTTCTTTGAAGCGAAGACCACTGCTGTCATACACAACTCAACACCCATTGGTGCAGGACCCATGCCTGCTCAACTGAGCAGTGGATATTCAAAGGGGAAGCACACACCTCAAAGAATGTGCTACTCTCCCCAGCGTTCCTTGTGCATAATGACATAGCGATAAAATGGTTACTGAATAGTGTGACTGAAATGGTTTAGCTAAACTAGTTTTAAAAACGGTTTTCAAAAACAGTTCTGTAGTGTGTCCAGAGCCTTAATCATGGCCCTAGTTCCAAAAACCAGCAAAATAGAACCAGAGTCCTAGTCCATTATTCTTAGCTGAAGTATTCAAGCAACCAGCCTGCTTTGAACACTCTAATTTTTTCAAAGTAAATGCTTCAGACCCCCAGGACACTTAGTCAAGTGCATCAAGGGAGCACCGAGAGGCAGGGGCTGGGACAGGCAGTAACTCACCTTGCGGCGGACCACCAGCCCCATCCCAGGGTCCAATTACAAGCTTTTTAACTGCAGCAACTTTAATATACGCTATTGGAGCTGGAACTACTGCAACAGCTGGCACCAGACTTGCCCTTCAATAGATCCTTGTTAAAGGATTTAAAGTGTACTCATTCCAAAATAGAGCCTCAAAACAGTTGAGTATTGTTATTTTTCATCACTATTTCCCTGATTTGGGAGTGGGTAATTTGTATGACTGCTGCCTTCCTTTGATGTGGTAGTCATTTCTCAAGTCTACCTCTCTGGAATTGAACCATGATTCCCTGTTACTTGTGGTAACCATGGTAGTAAGACAATACCATCGAATGTCGATGGGGCAGACATTCAAATGTCACATTGCTGTCACAAAAACATGTAATCAACCTGAGTTTATCTAGAGCCACCAAAGCTGCCAGGCAGAGACCTGGATTGGTTTTGGTCTGCTAAATGCACACATCCCGGGGGTCAGGGCTCATCAGCACGTATTAGCTCTAGAATTACCATAGTTATCCAAATAATGTTGGAGCAATCAAAGGAACCATAACTGATTTTTTGAGCTGTAGCCACCCCACCTCCCTGACTGTCTAGGGGCACCCGATGTTACTAGAGGGAAAGGGGGCCTACCGCGAAGGAACCCAGCACCGAAACATTAACAACCTGGAAGGAACATATAAAATGTACCTTACCACGGCCTGGGTTCTATCTGCAGAAAAGTGACACTGCTACCCAGTTCATCTGCTCTGGACACTCAGCTGAAACCAGGAGAACTCTCCTTCTTTTGTTTTCTCCAACAAAGTCCCCTTCCAGCACCCCAGCCCGGGAAGCACAGGAACAGACACGAGCTGAAACTTAAAAGCTCCCCCAAAAGAAGTCTGGTTAGAAATTCATCAGATTCTCTACAATTCATCAGAAAGCTAAGTTATGAATTTAAAAACTCTCGACACTCTCGATTCAGTAACAAACCAATTTATTTCACCTAAGATCCCAATGATATAAAAGGACCCAGGGGTCCCATTGCTTGCTTACATAACTTCTGCTTCAGCTCCATGGAGCACAAACTATTTACAGAGCCAGGGGGCAAATTACGGGGAGAACAGATGTCCTAGGCAGCATTTCCCTTCAGGCAGCTACTGGATCCTCGGAAGGCATACCCGAGTCCCTTTTCTGCCACTATGGTTCTCAAAAGAGGTGGCTGTGAAAGTCAGGAAGAAAAAGATAGCATTCCGGAAGTATAAGGAAACACAGAAGGAGCAGGACAGAGAGCTGTACCAGTTAAGGCAGAAGGAAGCAGGGAGGGAAGTCAGAATAGCAAAGGCCCAAACTGAGGAAAAGATAGCCAACTCAGTTAAGAAGGGGGATAAAACCTTTTATAGGTACATCAGCGAGCATAGAAAGACAAAGGGAGATATAGTGAGGCTGAATAGAATGAAAATGTGGGTGGGCAGAGGGGACAGTGAAAAAGCAGGAATACTGAATGAATATTTCTGCTCAGTATTTCAAAGAGGAGAAGTGCCTAATTCAATGTGAAGCACTCTCTTGATGAAATTAGATCCCAATTGCTTTCTGAAGAAAGGGTTCTGCAAGACTCCTAAAACTGAAGGTGGACAAAGCAATGGGTCCTGATGGAATTCACCCAGAATTCTAAAAGAATTAAGGAGGAACTAGTGAAACCACTGGCTACTCTTTTAATAAATCATGGGAGGATGGTGTAGTACCGAGGACTGGAGGAAGGCGGATGTGATTCCCCTTCACAAAAGTGGGACCAAGACAGAGGCAGAAAACTACAGACCTGTCAGTCTGACCTCTGTGGTAGGAAAGTGATGGAGTCACTTCTGAAGGAAAGAATAGTTGAGTACCTACAGGCCAGTGGAGCACAGGACCCAAGGCAGCATGGGTTCTGCCAGGAAGGTCATGTCAGGCAGAATCTAATAGATTTCTTTGACTGGGTGACCAAAGTAGTAGACCAGAAAGGGGCTGTGGACATGGCCTACCTAGACTTTAGCAAGGCATTTGACACAGTCCATAAAGATTAATAGTCAAATTAACCAGCCTGGGAGTGGGTCCCAGGGTGGTAGCCTAGGTAAAACATTGGCTGCACAACAGGACACAGAAGGTAATTGTAAATGGAGTCCACTCTGAAGAAAGGGGTTACTAGTGGGGTACCACAGGGTTCAGTATTAGGTCCAGTCCTTTTTAATGTCTTCATCAGTGACATTGCAGAGGGACTGGAAGGAAAAGTATGCCTTTTTGCAGATGACACAAAGATCTGCAACAGGGTTGATACACAAGGAGGCGTGGAAAGGATGAAAAGGGATTTGGCAAGGTTGGAGGAATGGTCAGAAGTATGGCAGCTAGGATTCAATGCAAAGAAGTGCAAAATAATGCACCTGGGAAACAAGAACCCAGGGGAAGAATACACAATGGGTGGGTAGGTAGTAACAACAACAAAAGAAGGGACCTGGGTGTAATCATATCAGATGACCTTAAGGTTAGCAAGCAATGTGAAAGGCAGTAGGGAGGGCTGGGGTATACTGGGATGTATAGGGAGAGGCATCATCAGCTGAAAACAGGAAGTTGTTATCCCTCTGTACAGACAGTTGGTGAGACCCCATCTGGAGTACTGTGTCCAGTTCTGGAGACCCCATCTCCGCAAGGACATAGACAGGATAGAGGCAGTCCAGAGGAGGGCAACTAAAATGGTGCAGGGTCTGCAAGAGAAACCGTATGAGGAGAGACTAAAGGAGCTTAATATGTATACCCTTGAGGAAAGAAGGGAGAGGGGGGACAAGATAGAAACTTTTAAGTACCTCAGTGGAATCAACAAAGTCCAAGAAGGTAGCATCTTTCAGAAAAAGACGTGCAAGAACAAGGGGACACAATTTAAAGATAGAAGGAGGGCAGTTCAGGGGCAATGTGAGGAAGTATTATTTCACAGAGAGGGTAGTGGATGCATGGAACAGCCTTCCTGAGGAGGTTGTGGGGTCTAAAACTGTGGGAGAATTCAAGAATGCATGGGAAAGACATAAGGCAATTCTTGTGGGGGGTAGGAAGAAATAGGCTGTTGGTTAACTAGGATCTGCGGCCTATCCTGTAGGTAGGGAAATGGGCAGACTAGATGGGCCTAGCGGTCCTTATCTGCCGTCAAAGTCTATGTTTCTATGTTTCTATGTATGTTCTGGATTCTTCAACAGCCTAGAGCCAACTCAACCTCTGGCACTGGTAAATTGGTCTCTGCCTCTTACTTGTTACTTTCCCCTTTACCCGGGTCAGACATCAGCCTGTGGAGAAGCGAGAGGCTTACTCCCACCTGGTCCCGTGTCATGGGGACGCAGGATTTTCCCACCCTGACCAGTCCCTTATAGCCATTAAATTGCCTTAACGTGTTTGCCCTTTCCACCAGTTTTCCTTACTCCAGAATTGGGGGAGGGTGTTCTCCTGACTACCTTTTGGTCTGCTTTACCACAACCTTACCTCCTGTGCTTGCTATAAGTCACTGGGTCCGAAGGACTTCACAAGGCCTATCCTTTACTACCTTTAGCCCACCCGAACAGCTTATGAATGTGCCCCAAAACCTGCCCCTCCAAGCAGGCCTCATAAAGGGTGAGAAGCTTCCGGCACCTCCTTTTACCTAGGCCTGCGTCACCCTGCCACACTGGAAACCGGGAAGGGTACTGCCACCACCCCTCCCTGGAGGAATCCTGCCACAAAACCTCCAGCCCTGGCAGTGCAGGCCTAACTTCTACAGAGTCTGGGATTCACCAACCTCCTACCCTGGGCACTCTCTCTCTACCCCTCACTCCCTGGAGTCCCATTTACCCCCTATGACACTGGCAGGCTAACTACTGCCCTCCCCCATGCACTGTCCACTGATGTCATGCCACTGTCATACTGACACTACCTTCACTTATGAGAAGGGATTTCTCCCCTCAAATCTGGCCCAAACCCAGACTGACAAGCTCCTTCCTGCCTGCCTGCCTGTCCTGCTATCTCCCAGACACCCTCTCCTCCTTCTCTCTTCCTTCTTCCATGTTCCCTGCTTTTATGGGCTCCAAATCTGCCTCTGGTGGCAGTTTGAAGTATAGACCAGAATTATGTCCCCCCCAACTACCTACCGAAACCTTCACGGGCAGTGGGAATACCAAAGGTGGGGGCCCCTACCTACTCGTAAGCCCCCCTCAGCGAGAGGGGGCACCTACAAAGTGATTCACAGTTTTACTGTCCCATCTGTTTACACTTGACTTGAATGGCTTAATCTTGGAGACAACCATATGCTACTGGAAGGATCAATCAGAAAGATGCACTGGTGGGAGCCAGATGAGGGACTGGGGCTCAGACCTTTCACACTGGCAGGAGGCCTCTGAAGGAGGACTCCTTGGGTGCAAGTCAAGAGCTGCCCTGGTCCCAGAGGGCTGGGATGAGACACCCTTAGGAGAGAGGGGTGGGGTGGCCCTTGTGGAACTTGGAGCTCGGAGAAATATCAGTGCTCCACACTGGGATGAGGGCTGGCACCCAGCCGATATTCAGCCAGAGTGCAGCCTGCCTCACTGCCAACAGGAGCCTTTACATCCAGTTTGGGATTCTCAGACTCAGTCTGGGGGGGCAAAGCTGGGGACCAAGGTCCCCAGCATGTTTATGCTCTGGGCAGGGAGAAATCATTCCTCATGGTGACTGAATGAGCCAGACCGGGAGGGAGAGGGCCCTCCCTGAGTAAGAGGCCATCCATCAGATCATTTGGTGGGTGTTGGCGGTGGTGCTCCCAGCCCCCACAGCCAAGAGATGTCTGCCAGGAACATCCCAACCATGGTCATTTGTGAAAAGAGCATCTGGGAAAAGGGACTCCATCCAGAGTGACCATGTATCTCTTTGACCCAGCCAGCAGGGCCTCTCCCCCAGGACAGAAGGGCACCACCAGGCCCCAAAGGCAAAGAATACCGACTTTTCATTTCCATTGCAAAGTGTCAGATCTGAATCAAGTTTCCACTCACTGGATGCTACCCCCAGAGGACAAGCCCAAAAAGGTCCCTGGTCCCTGGATTCAGAGTTCCCTTTGAAGGCCCCCTGGTCACTTCCAACTGGATTTAGTCTCCGTATTTTGCACAAAAGAGTACTGATGAAAATTTCCTCGAATCTGCCTACAGGTTCCCTCCCCAAAGTCCCCTTTTACCCCTTTGGCAGAAGAAGGGGGCACCCTGAGGGTGACTCTCTGGAGATCTGCTAGGCCTGGGTAGAATAAATCTAATCCCATGCCAGACTTCTGTGGACAGGGTTCAGCCATCTGGTCTTTACCCAAGGGACCAAGCTACTGGGCCTACCCAAGCTTTGATGCACTCAGTCCAGATAGTACAGCTGGCCTGTACTCCTTCACTTCCATAGCTCTACTTGAAGCCCTTCCCAGGGAGCTAAGGGCCCCAACCTTGCAGGGATGCTGGCCCTTACTCCCCTGATGCTCCACAGGTGGAGAGAGTTCCCCAGGTGGCCTGGCCTCTGGATTGACCAAGGTTCAAGTACTCGGTTCCCAGGTAAAACCCAGCTCACGGCTGGGAGGGGTTGGTTCCAGGCTCAGGCTGACCACCATTCCAAGATCCAAGGCAGAGACCTTTTCAACAATATCCCACTTTCCGGCATGGCCCGTGGCCTTTCCCACGTTAAAGCACACTCCCAAAAATCTCTTCGCACCCGCCTATGGCTTCCCTCACCAAAGCCCCCTTTACTCCTTTGGTAGGAGATGGAAGTACCCTCAAATTGACCTTGTGAAACTCTGCTCTGCCTAAGCCAGACAAACTTGGTCTAATCTAGACTTCCAGAGAGAGAGAGAGAGAGAAGGTTCACCATATGGTCCTGGAACCTGTCACCATATTTCCTCCACAAAGTCCCCATCCACCCTTCAGAGGGAGGTGGAGACACCCTCAACCTGAAGTTCTGGAACTCTGCTCAGCCAGGCCGATTTGACCTCATCCAGACTTCCAGACAGCAGGATTTGGCCATCAGGTCTTCACCCAAGGGACTGAGGTACTGGGCCTACCCAGGCTTCAGTGCACTCAGGCTGGGTAGGGCTGTTGGCCTGTCACCCTTGATGTCCGTAGCTCTGCTTGAAGCCCTTCCCAGGGGGGCTAGGAGCCCCAAACACACAGGGTTACTTCCCCCCACTGCCCTCGGCTGCTGGGCAGGGTCAACTTTCCTCCCCAGGCTGGACCCAGTGGGTTTTAGATCGTTGGCAGCCAATCACAGAACTTGCCCAGAGGCTGTGAGGCCCAGACTCAGGGAGCAAAGTCATAGGGATGCTGAAATTGAATTTTCAGAATAACCCGATCATCCGTAGAAACATATGAACATATTTTCCCTCCCGCCCCCCCAAATGAGGAGGTCCCTCTTTTATCACTTTTGCAATAAGTTGTTTTCCATGTCATCATTTTTTTATGTTTGCTTATGTATGCGCAAGAAACATTTCAGCACAGCTTAGGAGAGAAATGAGGTTTGGAGTTGCGGCACTGTGGGGGCTAATGACCCCAGTGCCTTTTGAGGCTTGGCCCGCTTTCCTCAATGCGGTGGCATGCTGCTGCTGACACTAGTTCAGCCAGCATGCCACCACCTTGAAATGTTTTTGCTGCTGCAATCAGGGGCCACCTCGTCATTGCAGCATCAGCCATTCCGCTGCAATGAGGGAGCGACCCGTCATTGCAGGATGGTCCCTTGCCCTCCGCATGCCTCCAACCTAGTTAATTTACCAACGGGAAGCCCAGTCCCCGTCGGCATAATGTCCCCACCCCCAAGTTTCTGTTGTATGCCGAGGGGGTGCCCAATCCCCTTCAGCATCATGTGCCCCCCCCAACAGTCTTTCTTTGCTGATGGGGCACCCAGTCCCCATTGGCTTCAGTCCCCCCTTCCCAGTTCAATTTGCTGACGGAGGAACCCACTCCCTGTCAGCATAATACCCAATTTGTTGTCTGATGAGGGGGTGCCCAATCCCCCTCGGCTCTTGCCCCCACTCTGTATGTGCTGACAGGGATGCCCCAATCCCGTCGGCTACAGCCCAAAAACACTCAGGTGGCACACTGGGGCCCACTACAGCATGCCAAATGCCCTAAAAAAAAAACAGTCCCACAATGTTTGTTTTAACCAATAAAACAGAAAATGGTCCCTCGTTGAGTCCAGTGGCTTCTCCTGCAACCCCTGCCACCCTCTGTGCACCTTGCTTCCCCACACACCCCCACCCCATATTTACCTCCAGAGCCCACTGCAACAATCTTCGGTGGACCGGGAACACGTTTGCACTCTTCAAAGTAAACCGCAAACTAAAGAAATGCCTGTAAGCTGTATAATGGCATAAATAGTTTTTTTTTTCAACTTTGGTGAATATCTCAGGCATTTTTGGGAATATTGGCACCACATTCTCAACTTGGGGATGTTGGGACCGCTCCTCATGAATTCAGCCACTGTCAGGGCATTATTCGATCCCGAAAGGTGATTTCGCAGTCACTGCACAGAATCACCTTTTGGGAACGATTAACGAAATGACAGTGCCAGTGTTCATGAAGTGGTCTCTCAAAAAGCCTATAATGCAAATTTGGTGGAAAAAATCAAAAAAATGACTGTGTTATGAGCGTGCATTGCGCAGTTTCAATGCATTCTCGTACCTTCGCAAATCTGCAATATTTTCACTCCAGATTTTCAACATTGGCATTTACCACACCTCCTTATGAACAGTACAGCTGTCATTTTTCACATCCTGACTGAAATGGTTTTCACACTTCTGGCGCAGAATAACGCGGTCATTGTGGGAAATCTGTGTTTGGGACACATTAAGAAAATCACAGTGACACTGTTCATGAGCAGAAGTCCTAAAATGCCTATGCTGAAAATTTGGTGATGAAAGTCCATAAAATGACTGTGTTATGAGCATGCATTACGCAGTTTCCATGCATACTCATAACTTCATGAATTTGTAATATTTTCACTCCAGATTTTCAACATTGGCATTGTCCACACCTCCTTATGAACAATACAGCTGTCATTTTCCACATCCTGGCTGAAATGTGTTTTTGCACTTCTGGCGCAGAATAGTGTGGTCGCTGTGGGAAATCAGTGTTTGGGACACATTAAGAAAATCATACTGACACTGTTCATGAGCAGAGGACCTAAAATGCCTATGTTGAAAATTTGGTGGCAAAAGTCCATAAAATGACTGTGTTACAAGCGTGTGTTGCGCAGTTGCCACGTATGCTCAGAAGTGAGCAAATCTGTAATATTTTCATTCCAGATTTTCAACATTGTCATTTTGCCACACTTCCTTATGAACAGTATAGCTGTCATTTTTCATATCCTACCCAAAATATGCATTTGTACATCTGGTGCATAATGGCGCAGTCGCTGTGGGAAATTAATGTTTCAGACAGATTAAGGAAATCATAGTGACAGTGTTCATGAGCAGAGGTCACAAAATGCCTATGTTGAAAATCTGGTGAAATAATTCCACTAAATGACTGTGGTTCAAGCATGTGTCGCACAGTTTCCACGTACGCTCGGAACTTCGAGCATTTTTAATATTTTCACTACAGATTTTCAACATTGCCATCTCTTCACACCTCCCTATGAATGGTACAGCTGTCATTCTTCACATCCTGTCTGATCTGTGTTTTCGCACATCTGGCGCAGAATGGCATGGTCGCTGTGGGAACTCGAAGTTCGGTACACATTAACAAACTCACACTGCCACTGTTCATGAGAAGAGGTCCCAAATGCTTTCATGAGGTGAGGGTCACAAAAAGGCCATGTTGAAAATTTGTAGTGCAAATACCAACACACGCATGGGGCATTAGGGTTTCTAAGCATAACGTCCCACCCTGTACAGACTGACAGGCATCAGAGGTGTAACTTTGGATCACTGGCTGTAATACTCATGCCATCCCATCCCCACCCTGAAGCCAATGACAGGCATTGAGGTGTGCCTTGCACTCTTCAGCCCCAAACTTCACTCCATTCTCCTGTACTGCACCCGTTTCAGCGTGTGTCCTTATGAAATGAGGTGACTGTGAAGCCAAACATCACAAGGCACACCTCAACACTTGTCGGTCTCTACAGGATAGGGAGAGGTGAAATGCCATGAGCATTATGGACAGTGACCCACAGGCACACCCCAATGCTGTCCATCTCTGCAGGGTGGAGACGGGATTGGCATGAGTTCAATGCTTCACTGCCACTCCTATTCTGCATCTGTCTAACTCCTCCACGTCCAATGCTAATATCAGCAAGCAAACATTCGGCATTGACAAATGCTTGTCTAACATGTATTTGTTTCTTTTAATACCAAAAAAAAAAAAAAAAACTTTACCTGTGCACAGTATTTATCACTGTATGTACCTGTCACAATGTGATTTGACCCTTGTCTGTGTCGATAAAGAAAGCAGAAAGAAAACATATGAACATAGACCTTGCTGGCACATAAAGACCACTTGGGACACCTATTCTGCCTATTTTTCCCTGCTTATTGTATCACTGCAGATCCTATTTAATCTCTGCCCATTCACCCACCCACCCACCTTCCCTTCCCTTTCCCTAAGATTCCCTTACATCTATCACATGCATTCTTAAACCCCAGCACTTTTACGCTCCCACCACCTCTGCAGGAAGACTGTTCCAGGACTCCAACACTCATTCAGTGAAGAAGTACTTCCTCACATCTCTCCTGGATCTATCCTCTCCAGCTTCATAACATATCCCCTTGTTCTTGATCACCTTTTTTTCTGAAAAATACTCCCCTCCTGTACTTTATTTACCCCAGTGAGGCATTAAAAGGTCTCTATTGTATCCCCCCCTTATCTGTTCTAGCGTGTACATATTTAGGTCCTTAAGTCTCTCTCTTTGCAGGGCTTCTGCTGCAGACCCTGCACCATTTTAGTTGCCCTTCTCTGGACCGCTTCCACTCTGTCTATGTCCTTCCAGAGATGTGGTCTCCAGAACTGGACACAATACTCTAGATGAGGTCCTACTAGCGAGCTACATAGAGGCAATACCACCTCCCTCTTTCTACTGGTGATCCCCCCTGCTTATGCACCCCACTATCACACTAGCCCTCCCAACTGCCTTGTCACACTGCCGATTCACCTTTAGGTAATCCCATATGATCACCTCCAGGTCTCTTTCCTGGTTGGTGGTCATCAGTACCACTCTTCCCATGCCCCTGGATTTCTGTGCCCCAAGTGCATTACTTCGCACTTTTTTACATTGAAACCCAGCTTCCATACCCTTGACCTCTTCTCGAGTTTTCTCAGGTCTCTGCTCATCCTTTCCACCCCAGTTGTAAATAAAGTAATGTAAGCTAAATATAGCAGAAACAAAATCTAAAGTACCCCTAAGAACTCAAAGAACTAAACTAGAATGAGAAAAGGATAAAAACAAACCATTGTCAATGCTGATTACTTACTTACTAGTATTTGCTGTGTAAGTGTTTGACATTGATAGTGCAGAGGCAAGAATTAACAAATTAATAACATTAGTTATCATAGTGAAATTATCATAATTGGGAGACAAAGAGGTCCACACATAAGACTGTCATTTTCTTAGATTGTGACCTTGAATTTTCAAAATAGTAGGTGTTTTTTTTTTACTCCAGCATATTAACATGAAAGGTGTCATTTATGAACTGCAACCCAAAACACTGTTTTGTGGAATGACCAAGAAAACAGGTTTTGGAGGATGGATTTGGTAATGACACCTGGAACATGAGTATGTTGAAAATGTGGGTGGAAAAGTAAAAATATTGCAAAGTTATGAGTAAACATTGGAAAATGTCAACGTTTGTTAACAACTTTTTTTTTTCCAGTTTTGGCATGAAATGTTCAGCACAGTCTTTTTATTATACCGCAGTGGCAGACCATGATAAATCTTATTTATGAAATCCTATCCAAATTGTCATTTTGCAGCACAAGTGTGAAAAGGCATTTTTGGCAGGATCTGAAAAACTTGAACCAAACTCCGGTGCAGAGGGCCAGTGGAAGGGGCAGCCACAACCCCTACCTAAGGGCAGAAGTAGCAACTATGTGCCCCCCCCGCCCAGCTGCAGATCACAATTTTAAGTGTAATCAACCCTCTCTACTCCAGTCCCAGCCCTAGAAGTCACCTCAGAGGGCTGGCAGCATCAGTTTTACAGGCCAGCAATTTCATGAAAACTTACATACTGCTATGACCAATGCCCTGCACTGGCAGGGATGCAGTTTTTATTTAGTTCATAACTTTTTTATTTTTTAATATTTTTTCATACTGTTTTCTGTGAAGGTACTTTTTAGACCCATCATGAAAACTACGCCAGTGTCAGCTTTCAAATCCCCCCAAAATGTTGTTTGTGGTGGATGCTGGTGTGCACCACAAACATCCATTTGAGGAGGATTTGAATGCTGCCACTCATGATGCTCATCAAAGTAGCACTAAAAAAAACCTAGACAGAAAAAGTCTGAAAACATATCGAACAATAAAGTTATGAGTAGCCCACCCACTGATGCAGTGGTAGAGTTACTACTTGGGGTGCCAATGGCCCGGGTTTCAAAGCCAACTTGGGGCATCAGAGAATCAGCTGGTGGTGTCAGAGAATCAGCTGGTGGGGTAGGAGGACTGAGATTCCAAGGGACTGCTCTCCGCCTCCAGGGGTTGGGGGGACACAGAAGCCTGATATGCACCAGACTCATACCTAGAGGAAGCTAGGGGTAGGCAGTCCAGGGCCACCAGACAAGAATGGAGGTTCAGCAGCCTTCAAAACACATCATCCGAGTATGTGCAACATGCATCATGAAGGAATTGCACGTCCGCACCTCCTTCCGGAAACAGTGGCGGCATTTGCCCTGCTAGGGCCCCATGCAAAGCTCAATGCTGGGGCCCCTACCCTTGTTGCCAGTTGGGGGGGTGATGCTTTCCACTTTATTATTAATAAACACCCCCACCCCAAAGTCAGCATCAGCAAGCTAAAGACTCACCAGAGCTCATCCAGCTCCAGTCCACTCTCGGTGTCCAGCCGACTAATGACAAAGTAGTCTGCAAGGCGGCAGAGCACAGCCCACGCCGGTGCCAGTGCTACCTCTGCACATTCGCATAGGCACTGTGAGTGTGCACTTTTGAGCAGGCAATAGTTACCTGCCTGCTCGAATGTGTAAGCTGATTCTGGCTCGAATGTTTTCAGTTCTCAGTGCAGACTGGGAGAGGAGCCTGTCCAGCCCGTTCCACTACAAACAACAACAACCTTATGTTAATCAGGTCATCAGACTCAGAAAAGGTACACGTAACCGCCAACTCTCAAATCTCACAGCTCCCCTCTGTCTCTCACTCAGCCAGTCAGTCTCATCACTAGTCAGGATTTTTTGATTTAGCATTTATTAAGATTCTCCAGACTCTCACACTTCAGACATCAAGCCCGGAGCACTGCATCAGATAGATTTGGGCTTTTGTAATAAACCCACCCAGTTACAACCCATTTATTATTTTTTTTCTGAATCCTGGCTGAACCCAAAGAAGAAAGCCCCATCCTGATCTCTTTTTCCATTACGTTCTACCCTACCTATAAGGGTTGTAAAGCCGCCCAAAGACACAGAAAATCACATCAATATTTCATCTCTCCGGTAAAGTCCTTTCTTCCCCCTACAAAAATATTTCCTTTTAGTTTTACTTGCTCAGCTGTTTGGCCAGAATCTGCAGCCTGTCCCAGTCTACCACCAGCCCAGTTTTCAGCCCACTCCTCCATTCTTCTGCCAGAAGCTGGATGCTGGAACCAACCATCCTAGGTCCTGACCGCAGTCCATGACTGAGTCACCTCACCATACCTGAACCCAACCTGTTGCTTGCCTCCTGTGGCTGCTGCTATGCAACAATAATTCAAGGCCTGTGAAGACCACATTGCTGTCGCTGTTGCTGCTAGCTTGCTACCATGGGCCCACACTCAGGCTGCTTTTTTATGTGAGTCTAGTACTGGTATGCTAGTCATCTCATCAAGCTAGGGCTAGCTAGATCAATCCCATGCCCCTCCAACCACCGAGGCAAAATTTCAATACTGCTGCTGTGATGCTGCTATATGCATGAGCTCTCAGGGCTCACAAACTCCTCCGAGGCTGTGTAGCCTGTCTGTGGTGGGAAAGACAGTGTCACACAACTCACGTGCTCTTGTTCCTCCATGTCAGTCATGTGTGATGGTGCCACCGCTAATAGGTGGAGAGAGTGGGAAACACAACAATCTAGTTAGTTAGTTTTTGTTGACTGGGTAAGTGCACTAGACAAATTCTGCCTATTTTCAGGTATGACCCATGGGAAGGGGGATACAGATGAATGTCAACTGATCTTGAATCAGATTAAGCTGACGGTGGTATTTTTTTGTGAATGGGGGGAAATATGGCCAGGACACTGAGGAAATTCCCCTGCTCTTTCGGTAGGGGGCAATGTCCGTGAGGTATGCAAGGTCAGTCCTGTCACAGCTTGGAGCGAGGAAGGATGTCTGCGGTGAGAACTCCCCGATGAGTGAGGTGATCACTAACAACAGAGAGTGGCTGCCTGTTTCACATATGGAGCCGGTTTCAATGCCGGTAGTGGAGGAGGCCCTGGTGCCTTTAATACAATCCAATCCACCAACTGACAGTGAGGTTACTCACCAGAACCCAATGCAAGTTTCAGCCTTGCCACAAGCGAAAAGAAAGCGAATGCAGGAGTCTGCATCTTCTCCTGAAACCCTGGCGATGAAACTCTTTATGGCTACCTCCCGAGGAACTGGAACATCTAACCCGGAAGTTACTACCGAGACAAATGCTCTCAGTGCAGTCTCCTGAATTTCAGCCTGGGGAGGAAGGCTGGACTGCTGAGGAGGCCTTGACTCGCACTGGCTGGGTTCGCCATGCTGACAGCTGGTGGATAGTCGATATGGGGAGTTTATTGGAAAATAAAGAAAAAGGTATTCTGCACCCAGAGATGACGCAGATGGATTGGGCTGTGGATTTATCGGTTACAGCCCCAGCACAAAACCACACTGTTGACAAAATTTCTGCTTCAGGTACCACATCCTATTCTCCTCTTCTTTCTCCTCCCATATCTAAACCTGATTTTCTGGCTGTAGAAGAGACAGATGGAACAGAACATATTCAGTCAGCGATACCTCCTTCTACAGAAGGGGCTCAAAAAAAAACCTATGCAGAATTATTTCATAAGCTGGTAGAAATGGCTAAAAGACGCCATGCAATTCGTTTGCGATATTTAGGAGGGATGGAAGATTAACCAAATTGTTTTTTTATTGGCAAAATTCTACTAAAACAATCTCTAGGTTTTACTCCTAGTGAAGTTTATGCCCTTATTCATGCCCCTGGGGAACATCATTTTGATATTAGCTTTCGGACTGCTACACTTCTAGAACAATTTTGGACTAAATATGCAACTTTAAAAACCAACTCTTTATGGGTTCCCTTCCAAGTTATCCCCTTACAAAACAGTCCTTTCGGATTATTACCATTCTGTTTTGAAATGAAGGGGTAAATATAACTGACATTTTACAGTGGCTTGAAAAGAAATGTGATATTCAAGGTACTCCTGACCCTATATTAGACACAGAGGGATTTTGGAATGGGGGATGGAGGATTAAGGTGAAACTGTTCTCCATTGACAATGACTTTCAACACCTCCCAAATTGTTTTTTTTTAGGACGGGACAAAGGCTTTATTTTCTGTTTGGGTCTGCCTAGAAGATGCCACAAATGTGGTTCCTTAAGACATGTAAGTTCTGCTTGTGACAAGATCCAATGCTTTCGTTGTGGTGAATTAGGGCACGCAGGATTAGACTGTATTAATACTCCAAATTTTAATTTCTGTGATAAACCTGGTCATAATTTTGCAGAGTGTCCCTTAGCTTCCCATAATACAGATGATGCAGACTTTGCAGTACAGGATTTTTATATATTGACGGACAGATCAGGCCGGGGGCCGATAGATACAAGACCTCCTAGACCATCATGGCCTGGGGTCTCTTCAGTCTCTACACCTGTACCGTCCACAGATTCTATTACTCCAGACCCTGTTATGAATGTGAATCTTATGACACCACCTATTGTTGCACATGGGGCACCTCTTGTTAGAGATTTGATTACAACTGGTGTCATGGCACCCCCCGGTCTGACTCTACCACCCCTGGGTTACGTGAGCAGACAAAGAACACCCCCTCTGGAGATATTAGGATGTCAGAAGGCCCAGCTTTGGTTCTCCCTCTTTCTAACAAATTTGATGGCCTACCAGTAGAGGATGTTTTGGATGATTTAGATTCCGATGAAGCTTCCAGAACATCCTCACAGGTCGATCCCATATCTGATATAGATCAAAATTTGAAGCTTTAAGCACTGCTAAAGTTAAAAAGAAATCTTTGGGTAGTAGGCCAGGTATCCGAAAAAGTGCTAGGAAAAAATAAATGAAAGATTTTCCCCTTTTCCCCTTTTCAGGTGACCTATGAGCAGTGATCTCAATATAGCATCCCTCAATGTGAATAGCATTAGAGCTGAGAAAAAAATGTTTAGCTACATTTGATTTTTTACTAATTCTGATTTAGTTTTGATTTTCTTTCAAGATACCAGGCGATTTTCTTTCAAGATACTAGGCTTTATGCTATAGTAGACTTTGACATTGCCTCCCGGGCTTGGTTGAGAGGTGCCTGTTATTGGTCAGGGGATGGAGGATTGGTTGCTTGTTCAGGGGTGGGTATTTGTTTTCTCCGTCCAGATATTTTGGTTACAAAAGTGGTAGACCTGGAACCGGGTAAGGCGCTCATGTTGGATGTGACAATTCAAGCTGCTGATTTTGGATTAATTAATATTTATGGCCCACAAGTGAAATCAGAACGTATTGGCCTTTTGGCAAAAATACAGCCTTTTTTCTTACTAGATGCAAAGTGTTATTTGGGGGAGATTTTAATATTAATAGGTCCTTTAAAGAGCATGGTTCACAAGGTTCAAAGTTATATTGTGATATGCACTATTTAAATGATTTGTTACGACTTACTGGTCTCAAGGATGTGTGGGAGGATATTGGCCATGGTCCAGCATATACTTTTTTTCAGGTGTCAGGAAATCTAGGATAGATTATTGGTTTTTGTCCTCTTACCTACACTGTTGTGTGCAAAAATTGCTCCCTATGGCCACTTCGGATCATATGTTGCTTAGGGTCACACTATCTGAATTTCCAGCTTTCTCCAAGGGTCCAGGTTATTGGAAATTACATTTTTCCTTATTGGATATTCTGAAAGTTAAGGAAGATTTTAATGCTTTGTTGCTGGCACGTCAATCGGTTTATTTTCTTTATGATTCTCCACTTTTGTGGTGGTCTGACACAAAAGGGGATGTTATTGCCTACTTTAAATCTATTGGAAAACTTTTGGGTTATTTTAATAAAATCTCATATTGTGAACTACGACAACAATTAAATAACATTTATTCTCATTTAACTAAACATATTGAGGTATCTACCAAAGATATTAGTACTTTAAAAGAAAAAATATTACAAACTCAGTATGATAGGCATAAGTCTCTTGAGGTAGAACAGAGATTTGGCATTTCTAGTTCCCAAGGTGCGTGCAGTCCCTTTGATACCTGCGCATTTAACAGGAGAAATAAAGAGATGAGAAGATTAGAAACAAGTTCTGGTGGATTTGTAGACACACAAAAAGAGATTTTGTCAGAATTAGATCAGTTTTTGCAACACCTTTTTAAGGCAGATCCCACTGTATCTAATGATAAAATTAAGACGTGGTTGGAATCATGTACACTGCCATATCTTCCAGAGTTTCTCAGCACCCAGCTGTGTGGTCTCATTATAGAAAAATAATTAACTTCTGTTATTGCGACACTCCCAAAAAATAAATCCCCTGGCTATGACGGTATTACAAGTGAATTCTATCCTGTTATGTATAAAATTCTAAGTGGAGAACTGTTGTCTCTCTTTAATACTATTTTAAACTCAGGTTCTGTCCCTATCCATTTTAATCAAGGGTTGTTTATTTTTCTGTACAAATCTGGACCAAAAGAGGATCTCAGGAATTGGAGATCTAGTACCTTATTAAATTCTGACAGTAAGATTTTGTCCAAAATTTTGTGTTTTACCGTTCATCATTGGTCCATATCAGTTTTGCTCTGTACCAGGGAGAAAAATTACTGATGCATTGATTTTGCTTAGAGAAGTAATGGATAAAAGTTATTCAGGTGAACTTATTAGGTTTCTTTTTGGTTTTTATCAGCTGAAAGCTTTTGATAGGGTGTCTCATCAATACCTATGGAGGTGTTTGGAAGCATTGGGATTCCCGTCAACATTTATTTCCTGGTTGCAGTGTTATTATGAAACTACAATGATAGGTCCTTTTGTTAATGGTTGGGTGGGACAATTTTGGAAACATTCTCAAGGAGTGAAACAAGGCTGCCCACTTAGCCCTCTTTTATATATTTTAACATTGAAGTCCTTGTTATGGAAAATTAATAACTATAGCACTATTAGAGGTCTTTCACTTTACAGTGACACGGTAGAACTAAAAACAATAGCCTAAACAGATGATTTATGTGTCTTTTTAGCAGATAAATGATCCAGTGTGGCCACTGATGCATTGAAGCTTGGTTTTATGAAATATACAGGTGCAAGGATAAACAAGAATACAAGTAAGTGCATTTTCCTTGGTCTGGGGGATTGCCCTTATGCTACTATTATGGGGGTTCCAGTTACCAATGAGGCTGTACATATTCTAGGAATTTATTTTGGAATCCTTGAAGGTGCATGGTTCAATTGGTCTAAATTGCTTCAAGATGCAAAGCATAGAGTTGCACAGTGGAACACCTGGAAAAATGTCAAAACTGAAACGCGTGTTTATGATTAAGACTTGGGCATTTTCTGTATGTGGCTTCTATTTACCCAATTCCAAAATGTTTGGAAACCTCTATCTTAGCAGTTTTTTTTAGTGCAGTGTGGGGAAGTCGTTTAAACCCTATTAAGAGGGGTATTTTGTATCTTCCAAGAAACCAAGGTGGATTGCTAATGCTACATCCAATTCCCTTTTTTTCTCTATATTTGTATATGCTAATTTCAAGCCTTTACATTGTCATCTTCCCAATCTTTGGAATACTTGGGTACTAGATAGTATCTCCCCATGTTTAGAGAATTGGAAGTCTGATGCTCCTATTGCAAAACATACGCATATTCAGCATCTTCCCCCACATTTTTTGGATTGTTTTAGTAAACTTAAAATGTGGAAAATTACTAAAATCATGATCAGTAATCATACTCGAAAATAATGTTATCACATAATTCAGTTACTTTTTTTTATCACTTTCCGCACTATGCTCAGAGACCCCTTTCAGACTTGGGTTTTATCCGATCAGTGTTGACTATTCCCTGAATACCTGCTGCTATGTGGGACATTACTTGGTTGGGGGTTCATGGTAGACTAAATGTGAAGGGTAATTTGTTACATAAAAGGATTGAGGAACGTATGTGCCCTAGATCTCAGACTTGTTTGAATATAGTTGAATCTATGGAATATTTATTTTTTGCATGCCCATATATTCAACAGTTTGGACCATGTGGGATTTGTATTGGTCACAGTCCTGGTTAATCAATGTTACTTATGATATATTGTTGTTTGGCATATTACTACCCAGATGGCAGTGTTATGATGTTTCTACTGTTCACAGTATATTGGGACACACAAAATATCTAATTTGGCAAACTAGATGTCAATGGTCCTTGCAACAATGTTTTGTTCCTTCTGAACAACTGTTTCGAGCTATCATTTCTGCCATTCAACATTTTAAGAAACAGGAGAAACTTCAGTTACCATTTCAGCTGTATAATGCTCGCTGGAAGTTATTACATTGGTTAGATACTGGATGACCTTATTGTTAAGAGACTTGGGTGTTGGGGTATATTTGTATTTGATGTAAAATGGTGGTGCTTTATTTTCCTTGTCTTTTGATTTATGGGTACTTAAAGATGAACATAATTTTGATGTAATTTTTGTACATAAATTGATTGTAGTCTGGGTTTCATTTAGAAATATAATTTATGTTAGTTAAATGTATAACTCATGTCTGATTAACATATTCAGTTATATTCTTTTAATAGACAAAGAAGCTCTGTGTGCAAACACTGAGGCAAGGGTTACCCCAAAGGACATTTGGCTGGGAAGCCAAGTTTCAAGAAAATACAAAATCACACATGCCCACACAATGCAACGCATCATGGACTGCGCCATAAATCACCACAGAATGTTATGCTGGTTCAACTTTAACATGCAATTCTGCTTAAAGTTGAACCAGCATAACATTCTGTGGTGATTTGCATATGCAGTCCATGGTGCTTTGCAATGTGTGGGCATGTGTGATTTTGTATTTTCTTGAAACTTAGTTTCACAGCCAAATGCCCTTTGGGGTAACCCTTGCCTCAGTGTTTGCTCACAGAGGTTCTTTGTCTTTTAAATATTTTTTTTATTTTAATGGGTTCACCACAATATAACCCAGACTGACCGTCTTAGGGTAGCTGGTTCATTCCACTGGGGTGTCAAACAGACGAGGCATACTGATGAGTTCTGGTAGGACGAAACACGTGTCTATGTCATGTGTTAGCACCCTTTGCAAATTGTGTGAGAGGCCTTTTGGCACCATGCAATTCTGCTTAAAGTTGAACCAGCATAACATTCTGTAGTGATTTGCATATGTAGTCCATGATGCTTTGCATTGTGTAGGCATGTGTGATTTTGTATATTCTTTTAATGTGGCCCGATTATGGATGATGTAATGCACTTTTGTGTATAGTTTTCTGAATGAGAAAAAGATTTCCCACTCCTTTAGTGGAGATGGGATAAGGGTTATGTGTACCTACAGATTATTTATGTTTAAAATCTATACAAGCTGTATTACTTAATCGTTTTTTTTTATTTTCTTATGATTTGTATGATGTAATATAATTTTGTATAATTTGTTTGAAGTTTTGGAAAAAATTCCCGTACTCTTTTAGTGGGGATGGGATGGGGGTTATGTACAACTATGGATTATTTATGTTTGTAAGTTCATGTATGCTGTGATACTTGTTTCTGTTTTTGATTTCTTTCATTATGATTTTGTATGATGCAATACAATTTTGTATATTTTTGTTTCAAGTTTTCAGTAAAATGTTCCCCTACTCTTTTCGACAAGTGCCATGTGATCTTTAACATCCACCTGAACTACCACCAGAACAGGCAGATGGGACCTTGGTTTAATGTCTTATCCAAAAGAAGGCATCTCAGGAGTGCAGCACCCCCCCTCATGTTGCACTGCAGTGTCAGTATTGGGATATTAACCCAAGTGCCTGGTGTGGGCATAGAACCCACAGCCTTCTGATCTCCCAGCCTCAGAGGTGAGTGTGCTACCTGCTGAGCCACTGACACTGCTTGTGTCAGGAGCGCACTCATGGCCGCAGCAGCCTGAGTGCACACAGGCCAGGGGGGACACTTATATTGTGCAAAATGATGAAATTCAAATAATGCCATTATCACCACACCACCTTATCTTCAATGATGGCGGGGGCCCCTTGCAGCATCAGGGCCCCATGTAATTGCATGGGTTGCATGGGCCTAATGCCGCCACTGCCTGGAAATAAGAAAAATGTTCAACTGGTAGGATGATACCGTTCCCTCACAGGTTCTGCACTTGGCTATCCAGGTCCTGTCCAGCAGAACCAGCTCTGGATCAACGGTGGGGGTTGGGGGACCCCACCGACCCTGCTAGGAAGGCAAGCCCTGGAATGCAGATGCAGGACTAGGTAAGCCCTTCAGGACACAGGCATGACAGGGCTTGGGGGCACTGGTGGAAGGGGGCCAGTTGGACATGAGACAAAAAAGAAAAAGTTATGAGTAGTAGAACCCCCCCCCCCACTGAAATAAATGGGCACACACTTCCCATTCATTTCAATTGGGTATTACCCTTTTGGAGGGGGATTTGAAAGTTGACGCCTTTAGGGCTTATCGGGGGGGGGTAAAAATGACTGACAGAAAAAAAGTAGAAAAAATAAATAAAAAAAAGTTGATTAAGGAAAAAACCCTTTGAAATGACTAGGGCTCATTGCAATGAATGTGCCCTATTCATTTTAATGTGGTTGTCCACCAGAGAAGCAGCACTTTGAAGGACACTGAAAATTTGACATCAAGGAACAAGAGGAGTCATTTTAAGGGATACAGGTTGGCACTACTGGGTAGGGGGAGGTGGTTGGTAGGCTGCACAGAGAGTTGGAAAGGGTGTTTTTGTTTGTTTGTTTACTGTAAGAGTTTGGGGGATAGTGAGAGGAACTGTTTTGGGGGGTAAATAATGAGTACCAGCAGTGGGACTGGGCACCTTGACCAACAGACTGGAGTGGCGGTGGTGAATGTACAGAAATGGGGGGGGCATGCACCCCTGAGCCAATATACCCCCTGAATGTTGCAGGGTGTTACAGATATTTTAGTGCAGGTACATGGGAAAAATGTTACTGCAACATGAAAGAGATTAAAAAGCAACTATTAGAAGGTAAGTCTGAAAGGAACA
This sequence comes from Neoceratodus forsteri, assembly GCA_016271365.2. Lineage (NCBI taxonomy): Eukaryota > Metazoa > Chordata > Ceratodontiformes > Ceratodontidae > Neoceratodus > Neoceratodus forsteri. The sequence goes on from CM028130.1 coordinate 558,748,388, forward strand.
TGTTGCACTGTTTCACACATGTGCACCATATTTGGCATCTCTAAGGCTGTAAATTACAGGTTGTTTGGACATCCTTACAGCAATTTAAATGAAATATCTGAGCAATAGCATTGACATAATTAGCACTGTTGGCAACACGTTCAGTTTTCTTGCATGGCGTATTTTGGAGGTGTCATGCTCATTTAGTTTTTGGCTTACAGTGAGGGTTTGGGTTGTCAGACAGCCAGGGGTATAGTCAGGAATTTTCAGCTTGTACTCAAGAGTTGACAGCCCTGTTGCCACCCCCCATGTGAACACAAAGCAAAGAATGTACTGCCCAGTGACACAAAGAATAGCCCCCCTCATTTCAGTCAAATATGCAGTAAGTCAATTATCCTAATAGATTCACAGCATTTCATTTTATCAAACACATATGTGTGCTCGCACATACACAGACACACACACACACACACACACACACACACTCACTACCAGATAGAAATTGGCTGGCTTCAGTTACAGTACTTAGGATACATTGTGATAAGCCTCTGTACCACATCAAGGTAGTGAGCCTTACAGAGGTCCATTCACACCAGTACTCATGTATGCATATTCGATCGGGTCACTCTGGCCTCAAACACACACACACACACACACACACAGTGTGTTTGGTAGGTTGAACACAAGACCCTTAAACAATACGTTTCAGGTGCTGCATTTTATTTTCCTAGGAGTACTCAACTGAAATGCAAAATCTCATGACATCTAAGACCTGAGTCATGATTTGAAGTGCAGTGGATGTTGGTAATGGAGACTACCTGAGCTGCGGCCGCGACTAGAAATAATGCAGTCGACATACAGTCTAATCCTTACAAGCCTGTTTGAATGGCAGCTGTCCTCATCCTTTTAAGAAAATAATGTGGCAAGTCTTTATCTTAAGCAATCCTTGGTATTTGATTTTATACCCATCATTTGATTCATTTCTGAAAACTGTAGGAGGAAGCATTTCTCCCTGCGTGCCTTGGTGTCATATGACTTCTATTAACACCTAGTTATATTGCTTAAAGGAGAACTGCCTTGAATCTGTAAGCCTGTGTTTTCTGAAGAAGCTGTGTGTCTAATACTGGTTCACATTCTGTTTTTGTTCCATCTATGGCCTTTTAATAAATGCAGTCATTGCGTGTGCTCTACACTCTGGTGGGCAGTACCATTTTAGAACTGCATGATGTACTTAATGCCCTTGTTAAGGAACCTACATTGTTTTCACAATGCATTTGTGTTCTACTCTAAAACTCTGTGGTCCAAAGCGCACATAAATTATTCCATGCAGTTCTAAAATGGCACTTACCATCAGTGTATGAATCAGAAACACCATCTGAGTTTACTGAAAGGCCAGTGAAGACAGAACAATAATGGAATGGATACAATATATAAAAAAAAACTTCTGGGAAAAATGGCTTACACATTCAGTGTAGTTCTCCTTTAAAGCAAAAAAAAAACTAATTTCTATAAAACAATAAGGAAACATGCCCCAGTTGTCCTCAATGGAGAGCAACTAAAGCTTCTTCCTGCTCCCTCCTGCTCTTATCATTCCCCTTCTTGATCCTTCCCAATGTTACTAGGACAAATTATTTATCTGATTCTACTTGATTGTTTTACTATGTTAAATTGTACTCCGTTACTTTATTTTGTACCAATCACTTATACCATATATACTTTTATTTTTGTATTTCTTGTTCCTGCTCCCTTGGGGTCACACCTGGAAACAAGCCTTACTGGCTCAGTGAGCCTCTCCTGGTTACCAATTTTCAAATAAAATAAATACACAGATGTATGCTTTATACAATGACATCACTGTTGCCTGGGAGATAGCCAGGGTATGATTGCTGGGAGATGTGTTCTCCAAGCTTCATGGTGCAATTTACAGTAGTTTTACGTAAACAGAATTAGAAATATATGATTTCAAAATAAATAAAGCAAAAGTATCAGGGATGGCTTTGGTCAGGGTAAGACTTGTCACGCTTTAATTTTAGCACGTGCTTGTCTTGGAGAATGGTCAGCACCAAATGGTGCACAGTTTTAGCTATATATATAAAGCAACAACTTCCACATCGAGGTACTATTTTCTAGTTGTATAGTAAATTAGCAGATTTATTTGCAGAAGTTAAATGCAGAAAGGGACACAAACAATATGTAGCAGTGTTTCAGAGGTAAGGGTTTGTACAACCCCAACCCTCCCGAACAGTGCCACATGCTGTGTGTGACCTTGAACAAGATAACTCAAGAGCTTCAGTCCATCCAGTTGAATGAACACACACTGAATGATGCTCCCTTCCCCCGCTATTCAGCTTCTGCCTCAGATGGTCCACAATAACAGAGAAAAAGCATATATACTGTATATATATATATGTGTATATATATATATATATATATATATATATATATATATTTTTGTAAAACAACCTAGCAGTCAATTCGATCATCTCCTTACTGCTGTGTTCTCAGCTGGTCATCCCCTGCCCCAGGGTGTCTACCACAGTAATAGAGAGAGAGAGGACGTGCAGTCCAGATACAAAGGAGTAACTCCTTTTTGTTTGTAACAATACAGTTCCCACAGGTATAACAGCTGATTCCATCTCTCTACCAACTGCTGCACACTTCCTCAGCTATCAGTCCCTGCCCTAATGTCCACAATAACAAGACTAATGAAACAAGCGTTTGTCAATGCCGAATGTTGATTGCGTTGGTCTGTTGAGCTCGTTCAGTGGCCCTCTGTAACTGGCTCAGTCTGTTTGTCCTGGTGCTGCAGGCTGCTCTTTTGTACTGGGCTGCTGCCTGCGTTGGCACCTTGTTCTGCTAAGGAAGAAATCTGCAGCTGTCCTGACAGAGCTCCATTGAGGTGGCTCACTCCCCCTCTCTCACTCGCTCATTCTGTTTCTCCTGGTGCTGCAGGCTGCCCTTTTGTAGTGGGCTCCTGCCTGTGTTGGTGGCTTTTTCTACCCACAAAGAAATCCACAGCTGTCCTGACAGAGCTCCTTTGAGGTTGCTCACTCCCTCTGTCTCACTCACTCAGTCTGGTTCTCCTGGTGCTGCAGGCTGCCCTTTTTGTACTGGGCTCCTGCCTCTGTTGGCGCCTTTTTCTGCCCACAAAGAAATCTGCAGCAGTCCCAACAAAGCTGCGTTGAGCTCACTCACTGTCCTTCTCTCACTCCCTCATTCTGTTCTGCCAGCGCTGCAGACTGCTCTTTTCTATTGGGCTCCTGCATGCGTTGCTGCCTTCTTATGCCCACAAAGAAATGTGTAGCAGTTACAGTGCAGCTCTGTTGAGCTCACTCACTCATTCTGGTTTTCCTGCCACTCCAGACTGCCCTTTTGTACTGGGCCCCTGCATGCATTGCTGCCTTTTTCTGCCCACAAACAAATCTGCAGCTGTCCCAACAGAGCCCAGTTGAGTTTACTGAATCCCCCTCCATCACATGCTCGTTTTGTGTCTCCTGGCGCTGCAGGATGCCCTTTTGTACTGGGCTCCTGCCTGCATTGGTGGCTTTTTCTGGCCAGAAAGAAATCTGAAGCAGTCCTGACACAGCTCCACTGAGCTTGCTCACTCCCCCTCTGTCACTCTCACATTCTGTTTCTGCCGGCAGTGCACGCTGGCCTTTTGTACTGGGCTCCTGCCTGCGTTGCCGCATTTTCTGCCCACAAAGAGAGCTGCAGCAGTCACACTAGACCTCCACTGAGGTCACTCACTACCGCTCTGTCACTCACTCATTCTATTTCTCTTGGTGCCGCACACTGCACTTTTGTATGGGGCTCCTGGCTGCGTTGGCACCTTTGTCTGTCCTCAAAGAAATCTGCAGCTGTCCCGACAGAGCTCCGTTGAGGTCGCTCATTCTCCCTCTCTTATCGCTCATTGTGTTTGTCCTGGCGCCGCAAGCTGCCCTTTTGTACGGGGCTCCTGTCTGCATTGGCGCCTTTTTTCTGCCCACAAAGAAATCCCAGCAGTCTCTGATAGAGCCTGTTGAGCCTACTTAAGTCCCCTGTCTCACTCCACTCATACTGTTTCTCCCACTGCTGCAGGCTGGCCTTTTGTGGGGCCTCTGCCTGTATTGACACTCTTTTCTGCCCACAAAGAAATCCGCAGCAGTCCTGACAGTGCTTCGGTGAGTTCGCTCCTCCCCTCCCTCACTCGTTCTGTTTCTCCCAGTGCTGTAGCTGCCCTTTTGTACTGGGCTCTTGTGTTGGGCCTTTGTCCCACAAACAAATCTGCAGCAGTCCCGACAGAGCTCAGTTGAGCTCGGTCACTCCCCTGTCACTCAGTCGATCTTAATCTGTCCCAAACACTGATTTCCCAGAGTGACCGTGCTATTGTCCGGCAGGAGTGCAAAAACATATTTTAGCCAGGATGTGAAATATGACAGCTGTAGTGTTCATAGGGAGTTGTGAAAAAATGCCACTGTTGAAAATGTGGCGTGACAGTATTACAAATTTGCAAAGTTACATGGGAGCGTGGAAACAGTTCAAAGCACGCTTGTAACACAGTCATGTTATGGAGTTTCGTCACCAAATTTTCATGTCATTTTCTTAATCTGTCCCGAACACTGACTTCCCACAGTGACCACGTTATTCTGCGCCGGAACTGTGAACATACATTTTGGTCAGGATGTGAAAAATAACAGCTGTACTGCTTATAAAGAGGTGTGGAAAAATGGCACTGTTGAAAGTCTGGTGTGACAATATTACAAATCTGCGAAGTTGCAAGGGTGCGTGGAAAGTGCGCAACGCACACTTGTAACACAGTCAATTGATGGGCTATCATCACCAAATTTTCAACATAGGCATTTTAGGACCTCTGCTCATGAACAGTATCATTGTCATTTTCTTAATCTGTCCCGAATAGTGATTTCCCACAGCAACCACTCTATTCTGCGCCAGAAGTGCGAAAATACATTTTGTCCAGGATGGGAAAAATGACAGCAGCACTGTTCATAAGTAGGTCTGGGAAAATGGCAATGTTGAAAAATCTATAGTGAAAATATTATAAATTTGCGAAGCTACGAACTTCTTGATGCCAACTATAGCATACACTGTCTTACAGTCATTTATAGAGTATCGTTACCAAATTTTCAATATAGGCATTTTAGGACCTCTACTCATGAACAGTGTCACTGTCATTTTCTTAATCTGTCCTGAACACTGATTTCCCACAACGACCGCGCTATTCTGCACCAGAAGTGCGAAAACACATTACCGCCAGGATGTCAACAATGACAGCTATACTGTTCACAAGGAGATATGACAAAATGCCAATGTTGAAAATCTGGCATGAAAATATTGTAAATTCGCGAAGTTACGAGCATGCGCAGCAACTGCACAATGCACGCTCATAAATTTGCAACATAGGCTTTTTGAAAGCCTACCTCATGAACACTGGCACTGTCATTTTGTTAATCAGCCCCAAAAGGTGATTCTGCACAGTGACCGTGAAACCGCCTTTTGGGGCCGATTAACGCCATGACAGTTCAAGAATTCATGAGGAGGGGTCCCAAACCCCATGTTGAAAATTTGGTGAAAAAAATTCCCAAAAATGCCCACGATATGCCCTTAAGTTGAAAAAACCCTTTCATTACAGTATACAGCTTACCGACATTTCCTAAGTTCGCGGTCGGCTGTGAAGAGTGCAGACGTGTTCCCGGTCCACAGAAGATTGTCGCTCCGAGCTCCGGAGGTAAGTATGGGGTGAGGGGGTTGTGGGGAGGCAGGGTGCGCAGTGGGTGGGTGCAGGTTATGGGAGGGGAACCCCAGAGACTACAAAGGACCATTTCCTTTTTTTCAGGAAAAAAAAAGAACAAACATAGTGGGACCGTTTTAACTTTACAGGGTATGTCAGTGCCACGGAGTCTTGCTTGGGGGCAGCTGTAGCTGATGGGGATTAGGCACCTCGGCAAACAACAAGGGAAATTCATTACCGGCGGCAGGTTGGGCACCCGTCGGCAAACAACTAAAAGGGGATTCGTTTCTGCCGGCGGGATTGGGCACCCGGTCGGGCAAACAACAAAAGGGGATTGAACGCGCCGACGTGGGATTGGGCACCCCATCGGCAGACAATAAATGGGGAGGTTACAGTATGTGGACGGGGAGTGGGCTCCCCTGTCGGCAAATAAACATGGGGGGGTAGATATTTTTTGTGAATACGTCGGCAAGCTCCTTAACACACAAACTCCTTAAAGAGCTTCTTTGAGGAGGTCACCATCTGGTATTTCAAGGTCATTTTAAATAAGGCTGTACATTTATGAATTCTGCCCTACATACAGGTACCACATAATCATTCATCCAGCAAGGATCTATTTAGAAGTAAAAATAAAGTCAGTATCCCCAGACCAGAAAGAGGTTTATATTTTTTTTAAAACAGAATCTGTTATATCTTAAAAATTGATTCTCCTTACTAGCCTAAAGTTAAGGAACAGGTTCACTTGTCCACGTTTATAAAGCTCCTTTTGCCATTTTTCCATATTTTAAGCATCTTGTCACCAGAAAATATTTCAGTTCCTGACATCTATTCCAGTTTATACCCTGCAGCACATGTTGTTTTGTGTCTTCTCAGAACTCCACCATGTTGAGCAACCTGTAACTGGCACCTAAGAGGTCATCAGTATGTGCCCCACCCCCATTTGGTATTGCTTTACTGGACTGGGCCCTCACACTATTTCATCCTAGGTATCAACCTGTAATAATTTTTCCAAAAGCTACTACCAATAGCCAAACAACCAGTGCTTAGGAAAGATGGCCTTAAGACAGCACACACTTTTATTTTATTTTTATTTAAAAGTTTGGTAACCGGGAAAGGCACTCTGAACCGAGGTTTGTTTCCTGGTGCAGCCCAGTGGAATGGGGAAAGGAGGGAAGCCACACAGGCAGTTACGACAATGCAAAGTGCAATGACAGCAGTTACAAGTGCAAGCTCAGAAGATAACAAAATAAGAGGTACAATACCTGAAGTAGGTAGGTAGTAGGTAGGTAACATTTATTTGTTCGACCTGTCATTACAAAGTTCACATAAATACATTTCCTACAAAATTAACAGATTTTACAAATATAAAACATCATAGTACTGTGCATACATTATTACTAAATTTTAGCTCAACTCATTTATCAGGGATACTTTTATGTCCCATGCTCAACAAGCATGCTACAGATTCTAAGATGTCAAATATCTATACTAACTATCCAGTTCATTCAGGTCTTCTTTGTTAAGCAAATATTTAACAAGTTGATCTGAGGGGAGACCAAGGGTAGCTAATGTAGAAGCCAGCAGCTTTCTTCTTATTTCAAATTGTGGGCAATGTAATAATATGTGTTAAAGATTGTCTACTTCTCTTATGTTATAACTACAGTTTGGGCTACTAGTGCCCGATCTTTTTTGATCATGAAAAATATATCTTGTTTTATAAAGCTGGAATTTGTATCTAGTTAGCCCTCTCCTTTGTTCGGGATTCCTAAGAATAGTTAAGTATGGCTCTAATTTATTATTTTTTTTATTTTATACCATTTGAAACGACACAAATTATTAATTCTTGTAAGATCTTGTTGAACAATATCTTCTCTTAATCTGATCTTTACCATTTGATTAATCTGAGGGAAAATACCTGAAGAATAATACAGCAAATGTACACAGGTTTGTGATGCCCCTTCACAAAAGTGGGAGCAAGGCAGAAGCAGGAAACTACAGACCTGTTAGTTTAACCTCAGTGGTAGGGAAAATGATGGAATCACTTCTGAAGGAAAGAATTGTCGAGTATCTAGAGGCCAGAGGGGCACAGAACCCAAGGCAGCATGGATTCAAAGTGGGAAGGTCATGCCGGATAAATCTGATAGATTTCTTTGACTGGGTGACCAAAGTAGTAGATCAGGAAGGGCTGTGGACATGGCCTACCTAGACTTTAGCAAGGCATATGACACAGTCCCACACAAAGATTAAAATACAAGTTAGCCAGCCTGGGAGTGGGTCCCAAGATGACAGCCTGGGTAAGAATTGGCTGGAGAATAGGACACAGAGGTAATAGTAAATGGAGTCCACTCTGAAGAAGGGGTTACTAATGAGGGTACTAGGATTCAGTATTAGGACTGGTCCTCTTCAATGTCTTTATAAGCGACATTGCAGAGGGACTGGAAGGAAAAGTATGTCTCTTTGCAGATGACACAAAGATCTGCAACAGAGTTGATGCATAAAGTGGGGTGGAAAGGATGAGAGGGGACATGGCAAGGTTAGAGGAATGGTCAAATGTATGGCAGCTTAGATTTAGTGCTAAGAAGTGCCAGGTAATGCACCTGGGAAACAAAAACCCACGGGACGAGTACACAATGGGGGGTGAGATACTAACAACAACAATAATGGATGAGAAGGGACTTGGCAAGGTTAGAGGAATGGTCAAATGTATGGCAGCTTAGATTCAATGCTAAGAAGTGCAAGGTAATGCACCTGGGAAACAAAAACCCAGGGGAAGAGTATACAATGGGGGGTGAGATACTAACAACAACAAAAATGGAAAGGGACCTGGGGGTAGTCATATCAGATGACCTAAAGGTGGGCAAGCAATGTGAGAGGGCAGCAAGGAGGGTGGGGGATACTGGGATGCATGGGAGAGGCATCACCAGTAGAAACAGGAAGTTATTATCCTCTGTACAGACAGCTGGGAGACCCCATCTGGATTACTGCGTGCAGTTCTGGAGACCCAGTCTCCAATAAAGACATAGACAGGATGGAAGCTGTCCAGAAGGGCAGCTAAAATGGTCGCAGGGTTTGCACCGGAAGACATATGAAGAGAGACTTAAAGAGCTTAATCAGTATAGCCTCAAGGAAAGGAGGAGAGGGGACATGATAGAAACTTTCAAGTACCTCAAGGGAATCAACAAAGTCAAGAGAGTAGCATCTTTCAAAAAAGGGTGTGCAGAACAAGGGGGCACAATTTGAAGATAGAGGGCGGCTCAGAGGTAATTTAAGAGTATTTTTCACAGAGAGGTTGTGGATGTATGGAGCGGCCTTCCGGAGGAGGTTGTGGAGTCAAAAACAGTGGTGGAATTCAAGCATGCATGGGACAGTCATAAGGCAATTCTAGGGGGTGGGGGTAGGAAGAAGTAGGCTGCTGGTTAACTAGGATCTACAGCTTATCCATTAGGTAGGGAAATGGGCAGACTGGGTGGGTCAAGCGGTCCTTATCTGCCGTCAAATTCTATGTTTCTATGTTTCTATGTTTACAAGGGTAGGCAGCAGGAGATCTAGACAAACTTAGTTAGGACAAGATAAGCCTTCCTGCTGGAGTGTGAGGGAGAGGGATTAAGAGGGACACAAGAAAAAGTAGGGGGGGTAGCAAAGAAAGGGAGAAGTGGAGACAGAGGAGGGAGGGTTGGGGGTTATAACAGGAACAAGTGGGGGTGAGCTTTAGTAGGCTCTTTAGGGATAGTAGAGATGGGACTTGGTGAAGAAGAGTGGGGAGCCAGTTCCAAAGGGAGGAGAGCTGGTATGAGAAAGTAGCCTGACCAGAGCATGAGCAGGAATGAGGGACTGAGAAGGAGCGGGACTCTCTAGTGTGAAGAGGGGGCAGAGGGGAAGAGGTGAGAAGAGAAGATAGGGAGGAGGGGAGGGAACCACCCAGTATTTACCAGTGAGGGCTGAACAATGGGAATGGCAATGCAACTGTAGGGTGGTGATGGAAAGGAAGGAATAGGGGGTGCAGTGATGGGTGTGGGGAGGAGAGTTTGAGGCAAAGCAACAAAAGGCATTGCAGAGGATATCCACTCTGTCAAGGTTGGAGGGAGGGACTGTGCTGTATACCACATCTGCATAGTCACAAACTGGTGAGGATCATTTGGATCCCTGTGGACTTCAGGGGGGAGACAGTCATTGTTACAGTAAAGGATGCCTAGCTTGGGATGAAGCTTGAAGTGTATAGTTGGGGGTCAGCAGAGGGGGGAGGCCGGGAGCTAGATTGAGCAGCTCTAGAGCAGCTCTGCTCTCCCGGGTAGGGGACCCAGTCATGCTCACTGCAAGACTGCCCCCCGGTGGAGGCCCAAGAGTAGTGCAGATGGGAGAGGCTAGCATATGGAGGGTGCCATGGATCACTGCAACTACGAGCCTTCACACACACACACATGAGCAACTGCGGCAAGGGAAGGGTCAGAAAAGTGAAAATGGAGCGGGCAGGCTCCATGATGGCCACACCAGCCCTCTGGAGTCTGGATGTTGATCTCCAGTGGAGGGGAGAAGTCAACGCCCTTCATCCTTGGCCCTGTCATGATGGTAAACCCATGGGAGATTGCCGGGAGGGTTGGGCATGGGAGAGTCGGGGACCAGAGAGTGAGCCCCTCCAAGGGAGGGCCCGGAGCCACCTGCCAGATCCATGGGGAGATATAATCATATATATATATATATATATATATATATATATATATATATATACACACACATATATATATATATATATCTCAAAGAAGGTGACAGCCTTGCTAGTTTCTGGCTGGTGCCAAAGGCCATGGACACTGTCTTCTTAGTGTTTACTTTAAGCTGGTTGGCATGGAGCCAATGAAGCACATTGTGGAAATCTTACTGGAGTGAGGCTATGACAGCAGATGCAGAGGGACCAGATGTGTAGATGACTGTCATCAGTATACATGTGTATATGTGAGGAGACACAGACAGATACTGCAGGAGGTAGTTGAGAAAAACGGAAAATAGTGTGGGACCTAGGATGGAGCCCTGGGGGACTCCTGCCAGAATGGGGGGGTAGTACACCTCCCACCTAAACAGACTGCCAGTGGTTAGTAAGGTATGAGTGGAACCACTCAGGTGCAGGAGTTGAGAATCTGGCTGAGGCCAGCCTATTCAGGAGGAGTGTGTAGGATACCGAGTCAAACACCTTTGCAAGATCAATAAAGACGGCTTCTGTTATGTGTCACTGATCCATCCCTGTAATGGCAAAGTCAGTAATGTGAAGAAGGGAAGAGATGGTGGAGCTTTTTTTCACGAAATCAGACTGGAAAGGGGAGAAGAATAAGGAAGAGGAGTCTAGAAAGTCAACTAGTCTGGAGTGAATTAATGACTCTTGTAGTTTAGCAAGGGAAGGAAGGAGAGTGATAGGTCTATAGTTACCTGGGCAAGATGAATTACCCCTTTGTGGAGAGTGAGTACTTTGGCAGTTTTCCAAGCAAGTGGGACAGAACAGAGGGAAAAGGAAAGGTTCAGGAGGTGGGTGAGTGGGGGAATAATAGCAGAAGCAGACATATGGAGAAGTTTGGAGTCGAGGCCATGAGGGTTCTATTTCAAAAGGTTGAGTGGCTTGAGGGTGAGGAAACTTTCTGTGGGGAGACAGGAGGGAGGCAAAAACATACAGATGAGGTTAATTGGGACAGGGGCAGGAACATTAAAGGACTGGCAGGGAACAGTGCAGGTTGTGAAGAATCTGTTAAAAATGGAAGCGACAACAAGGTGGGCAGAGACCAAGGAGCCATCTGCTGGGGGCAGGCTGAGGTGGTGGGTCAAACAGGGAGTGGCTAACTTTTTCTGAAATTGGAGGGGAAATTTATGTTAGCCTGTAGGTTGGACTTGAAGGAATCCTTGGGTAGTGGGAATGTTTCACTCTGGATCTTTTGAGGGAGGCATGGGTGTTCCAGGAGCTAGAGAGGATGGCAGTGAAGTATGAGAGGACTGTGTCAATGTTTTGGGCAGAGTATGCAGGTGACCAGTCAGCAGAGTCAGGTCACTTATTAAGGGGGCATCTGTGTCAAGTAACCTGAGAGTCCATTGCCAGATGTATTTTGGGGTGGATTGAGGGGCACGGGCTTTGCCAGAATGCAGACCTGTTCCTGGACTCCTTGCAGTACTTATTCCAGTTTACACACCACAACATATAATGCCCTGTTGAGCAATCTGTGACTGGCACCTTGGCACTTATCCAAAAGCCACCCAGCCCCCATCTAGTATTGCTATACTGGAATGGGCCAACACACTGATTTAATCCTAGATATTAATAATTGACTGGGTGCTCAGTTTACCCCTCAAAATGCACTAGTCTTCTAAATTGACTTAATTTATAGTCATTCACCTAAATCATATCCTTAAAACAGAGTACTACTTAATACATAAGTAAGTAAACTATCATAGGGCTATCCTATCCCAAACACATAAGAAACAGTGAAGAATTAGTTATAAAGGTCCTATGTGGTCTGAAAGAACTGCATATCATGTATCCATAAAGGTTATAAGTAAGAACTTTTGCAAGTTCATTAATCTCTATGCAGATGATAGACAATACACTTATCTCACAACCCATTAAGGTTACACATAAAAACATTACTTTCTAAAGGTGTTAAAGGTGAATGTGGTCTTGGGGAGGCTTAGCTAGACACCAGGTAACACCATGAGAAAGCAACTGGAGGTCCAATAACCAGAGGGGAAGAAAATAATAATGATAACTGCCCAGTAAAACTAAGAAATTGAGTTGGCTTGGTTACCTGGAGAGGAGTATCTGTGTATTGAGAGTTGAAAGAAGGAAATCCTGTTGCAGCCAGGATAAAGCAGTGCACAAACAGAATGGAGTGGAGTTGAGCAGTGAGGAGGAGCTGAGTGGAGCGGGCCTGATCAGAATAACACGTTTCTGAGGAAAAGTAGGCAGCGAGTTGAGGTTGGACCAAAAACCTGGAACTGAACTTAAACTAAGTGAAACTCATGTGTTGATGAACAGTAGGACAAAGTGTGTTAGCATGTTAGCAAGAAGTGACAGGGAGCTCTGGTACTTTGAACAGAAGAGGAAAACTCTCCAGAACCTCTGCTAGCACTCTATTAGAATGTTGTTAGAACACTGCCAAAATCTACATTTCAGCAGATACTATAAACAGGAAAAACCAGTAAGAGTTCATACAAGTACACAGTATGTACTAAAGAGCTACTTTTTAGTATACTGATTTTCTCTTCATTTTAATTGTGGTCTGTGTAAGAACCCTGCCTGTGCAACCACACTGTAGGAAGAGAATCTACTGTGGGTCCCAAGAAACCCTGTTTTCTTTTTTTTGAGTAGGTCTCTGGGCCTAAAGAACCCACTAAGGAGTTAATTCCTTGGATTATCAGGGAGCTGGGCAGCTAGGCTGTGCTGGCTGCCCTGGGGGGAGGGGCAGCTGCTTGTAGATGAATAGGCTGCAAGAAGTTGCATTCAGTTTTGCAGAGTTGAGGAGGTGATCACAGGCCTGCATAGACGGGTTCCTGCAAGCTGGACTATTCTTTTCTCTGCAGGATGGCCCAGAGCATAGACTAGTGAAGTGGTGGAGGTGCCATAGGTACACTGCCCTTACGGGGGCAAAGGACAGTTAGGAGGAGGTGGGAGTGCAAGAGTATGCTGCTGGCAGGAATGGGACTTTAATCCAGCAGCCAAACAGAATTGAGCAAAAGACTGTAAGGACCACTCAGTGCTAAACCTCCTGGGCTTCAGGAGGGAAAACCTTTAATGGCTGTGCAGATTTAGTAAATTAGCTTTGGGACCCTCGGGGTCAGTTCTTGGGCGAGGGTGTTGGGGTTGTATCTGTGTGGCGCAGCGGACACTCTGGAGATGCCAGCCCCTCCTTTGCCTGCTAAATTTATGTAATTGGCAAGTGGACCCATTGGTTATGGGGGTCAGTTTCTTGGCCACTGGGTGGCAGGTACTGTCTTGTGGCACCACAGACCCCCTGAGGATGGCTGCCTGCCCTAGCCATGTAAAAGTAAAATGCTCTGTGGATCTGACTGGAGCTGATCCTTAGTGCATAAAGTCTGTTTGTGCTGATGGGCTGTAATGGTAAAGATTGGTCCTGCATGGAAGATGCTGTTTGGAGCATTAAAAAGAAAACTGATGTCTCACTGCCAGTGCAAGTGTTTCCTGACTAAGCTAAATATTGAGTACAAAGCATTTAGAATGTAGAAGAGATGTGTCCCGTGAATTTGACTGGCTGTTCTACCTCCACAGTCGACTGGTTCAGATCCTATCTGTCTTGCCGCACCAAACGTATCCTAGCTGGGGATGCCTTCCCCCCATCCTGTCTGGTGTTCCCCAAGGATCTATCCTTGACCCCATCCTCTTCTCTATGTTCCTTAATGACCTCCCCTCTGTCTGCTCCTCTTCCCAAAGTCACCTCTATACCGATGACATCCTTCTCTACACTTCAGGCCCCTCTGCCTCCTTGGTGACTGCACAACTGCAGAGTGACATCACCCATGTTTTGCATTGGTTTCAAGCCAACCAACTTTAAAGTCAATGCAAAGAAAACAGTGTCCATGACCATCAGAACCTCTCAAAAACTCTCCAAGATTTCCCCACTCCCCTTCTTTTCCAACCTTGATGGCACCACCCTGGACACTGTCTCTGCCTGTAAGTGTCAGTGTCAGTGGCTCAGAAGGTAGCACACTCGCCTCTGAGGCCGGGAGATCAGAGGGCTGTGGGTTCAGTTCCCACATCTGGCACTTGGGTTAATATCCCAGTACTGACACTGTAGTGCAGCATGAGAGGGATGCTGCACTTCTAGGTGCCGTCTTTCGGATGAGACGTTAAACCGAGGTCCCATCTGCCTGGATTGGTGGTAGTTCAGGTGGATGTTAAACATCCCATAGCACTTATCGAAAAAAGAGTAGGGGAATTTCCCCAGTGTCCTGGCCAAATTTCCCTTATTCACTAAAAATACCACCATCGGTTTCATCTGTATTCCCTTCCCCTGGGTCGTGCCTGAAATTAGGCAGGATTTGTCTAGTGCACTTACCCAGTCAACAAAAAATAAATAAATAAGTACAGGTGTCTGGCTGGACAACCATATGGGTGTTTAAGTAACTGTTAAGCTCATGGCTGCCTGGATAACTGTGGTCTGTTTTAAACACTGCTGCTTCTTACAGCTGCTAATCAGCTCCCTGTTTCCATGGCAACTGTCTACCTCTGCACTTGGCAAGCCACTTCTCTAATTACTGAGCCACTCCCCTTCCCCCCAATTGGTGGTGGCAGCCCAGTTCACCAGGGTTAAGGGATTTAAACTGCCTATCTACTAAGACGTGACAGCGTCTAGTGGCGACTCGTGGCGGCAAAGTGTGGCAAAGTGCAACGAGTCAGTGGGAGGTTGGCATACCCCACGATCCCTGTTATAAAGTGCACTTTGTCAGCTGAGAAGAACACTGACTCTAAAGTGGCTGAGAGACTCTGTAAAACACTGGAGTCATTCAGTTACCTGTTGCCCCTATTCAATCAGCAAGTACTGTGGTATTTCTGTGAGTGAGAGCTCCTGAAAAGACTGTTCATTACTGAGAACTGTTAATTTGAACTAATCTACTTTTGTGAACTGCCATGCCACTAACTGGTTTGATACATGCTGTTTGCTGAATTTATGCTACACTTTATTACTGAGAGAAAGCCCTGTCCAAGCCGTTTGATTAATTATGAAAGCGTCTGGCTGTTTAAGTAACTGTTAAGCTCCTGGCTGCCTGATTAACTGTGGTCCATGTTAAACACTGCTGCTTGCCATAAGAGCTGTCTACCTCTCCACTTGCCAAACCGCTTCTCTAATTGCTGAGCCACTCCCCTTCCCCCCGATTGGTGGTGGCAGCCCAGTTCAGTGGGGTTGAGGGATTTAAATTGCCTATCTACTAAGAAGTAGCAGTGTCTAGTGGTGGCTCGTGGTGGCAAAGTGCGGCAAAGTGCAACAGGAGTCAGTGGGAATCCATGGGAGGTTGGGGGAGTCAGGGCCAGATAAGATGTAATTTGAAAACTAAATGGGTGAGATTAGCAGGAAAAGTACTGTTTTTAAAAAAATGGCTAAGTAAGCAATAACTCATGACAGGGTGTGCGGTTACTGAGGATTAATCAACACCCTGGGTGTGTTGTGAGGCATGAGGCTGGGTTATTGCGCTTATAACATGGGGTGCCTCCACAGGATAAAAATAAAAGAGGAAAGCATGATCCCCTGCTCAAAACATAGGAACTTTTTTATGTGTTCTGCCACCAGCACAACTACTGTTGTTGTGCTGAACTTAGCTCAATATGCACTGCTGTCACTGACGAGCGCTAACCACAGAAAACAACCAAGTCAACATGCAGTTTTGAACAGCACACAGATAAAACATGTCTCAGAATTAATCCAGTGTCTACCTCAGTGATCCTCCATGACACCGCTGTTTCTCTGCTGTTAAATTTTGCAGGGATTGCCAGCACGATAGCAGTCATAGTGCCAGCAACAGATG
The DNA here is from genome assembly GCA_016271365.2 of Neoceratodus forsteri. Lineage (NCBI taxonomy): Eukaryota > Metazoa > Chordata > Ceratodontiformes > Ceratodontidae > Neoceratodus > Neoceratodus forsteri. The sequence continues at coordinate 558,764,604 of CM028130.1, forward strand.
AGTGAGAGAGAGAGACAGAGAACATTGCGGCAATGCCAGATGCAAGGTTACCACAGGTACCAGCCGACACAATTACAGATGCTTTGCTGTTCTTTCACTCTCTCTGCCAGATCACCTGAGGTGTCTTTCCCACTCTGTCTCGAGTGGACATCATTTGGGGGGGGGAACACCTAATGAACCACAGGGGCACAGCCGCCAGACATACCTGTGTCTAGGACAGGACGTGACACAGACAGAGAGAGAGAGACACAATACCAGGGCACACAAACACAGAGAACATTGTGGCAACCCTGAATTCAAGGGTACCATGGGGACCGACCATTGCTGTTGTTTCTCTCTCTCTCCCCCCCCCCCATATCTGTGTGTGTGTGTATCACTCTCTCTGTCCAATCGCATAACCTGCTGCTTGTGGGAACACTGGAAACAAGCATTTGTCAATGCCAAATGTTTGCTTGCTGGCATTGGCAGTGATAGTGTAGAAGTTACAGAGCTGCATAATAGGAATGGCAGTGAAGTATTGAACTGAAGCCAACCCCACCACCACCCTGCAGAGAGTGACAGGCATTGGGGTGTGCCTTTGGGTCATCAGGCATAACGGCCACGCCATTTCTCCACACCCCACCCTGCAGACACTGACAAGTGTCACAGTGTTCTTTAGGGGTCTTTGGCCCTTATGCACCCATTCCATTAGGAAATACGGTGAGATGGGTGCAATATAGGAGAATGGGGTGAACTTTGGGGCCGAAGGGTCAAGGCATACCTCGATGCCTCTCACTGGCTGCAGGGTGTGGAATGGTATGAGCATTACAGGCAAGAATCCCAAGTCACACCCCGATGCCTGTCATTCTCTACAGGTTAGGCGTTATGGTTGGAAACCCTAATACCTCAGGCATTCATTGGTATTTTCACTCCAAATGTTCAACATGTTTTTTTTGTGACCCCACCTCATGAACAGGGGGAATATCAGTTTGTTAGCCGAAAGCTGCTTATGCACAGCGACTACGGCATTTAACACCACAGGTGCAAAAACATTCCGAACAGGATGTAAAAAATGACAGCTGTACTGTTCATGGGGAGGTGTAAAAAATGGCAATGTTGCAAATCTGCAGTAAAAATATTTAAAAAAATGGTGAAGTCACGAGCATACATAGAAACTGTACAACGCACACCCGTAATATAATTAGGTTGGGGATTTTTTACAGCAGATTGTCAACTCAGGCATTTGGTGCCTCCAATCATGAACAGTGTCACTGTGATTTTCTTTATCTGTCCGAACAATGATTTCCCACAGCGACCACGCATCTCTGCGCTGAAAGTGTGAAAACACACTTCGGCCATGTTGTGAAAAATGACAGCTGTACTGTAAATAAGGAAGTGTGGAAAAATGCCACTGGTGAAAATCTGGACTTAAATATTACAAAGTCATGAACTTACGAGGGTGCGTGGAAACTGCGCAATGCTCACTCGTAACACAGTCATTTTATGGAGCTTTTGTCACCAAATTTTCAACATAGCCATTTCAAGACCTCTGCTCATGAACAGTGTAACTGTGATTTTCTTAATCTGTCCCAAACATTGTTCGCACCACCAACAGCACCATTAGTGCTTCATGTCTTGAAAACACATTTTGGGTGGCATATCGAAAAATGGCAGCTGTACTGTTCATAAGGAAGTGTAATAAAATGGCAATGTTGAAAATCTGGAGTGCAAATATTAAATTCGCAAACTTATGAGCATGCATAGGAACTGCTAGCTCGCTAGTAAAACAGTCATTTTGAATTTTTCACAAATTTTCAACATAGCCATTTAAGACCTCTGCTCATGAACAGTGTCACTGTGGTTTTCTTAATTTGTCCCGTACATTGGTTGCACACCGACTCTGCGCCATTGCGCTCGATGGGTGGAAACATTTTGAGGCAAGATGTGAAAATGACAGCTATACTGCTCATAGAAGGTGTGGTAAATGGCAATGTTGAAAATCTGGAGTGAAAATATTGAGAAAATTATGAAACTTACAAGCGTCGCGTGGGGACGCCTATGCGCTCGTAAAACAGTTGTTTTCTGAATTTTCCACCAAATTTTCAAAATAGACTTTTGAGAGCCCACCTTATGAGCATTGGCAGTGTCGTTTCATTAAACAGTCCCGAAGGTGATTTCCACAGTGACTCGAAATCATCCTTCGGGCCCGAATAACGCACCATGACAGTGACAGCATTCATGAGAAGGGGTCCCAAAAACCCCATGTTGAAAATTTGGTGCAAAAATTCCAAAAAATGCCTGAGATATGCAACAAAGTTGAAAAACCCCTATCTAGTCCATTATACAGCTTACCGGCATTTCCTCAGTTAGCGGTCGGCTTTGAAGAGTGCAGACGTGTTCCTGGTCCACCGAAGATCGTCACGCCGAGCTCCGGAGGTAAGTATGGGGTGAGGGGGGTATGGGGAGGCAGGGTGCGCAGTGGTTGGGTGCGGGTTGTGGGAGGGAGGGCCGGGAGAAGCGCCGTGGGACCGTTTTAATTACAGGTGTAAAAAAAAAAAAAAAAAATGCAGGACATTTGCCATGCTGGGGTGGGCTCCAAGCGTGGCAGAAGGATGGCTGGAGGGCGTGGAGCCGGCGGGGATTGGGCACCCCGTCGGCCATGGCATTGTTGCCACGCTGGGGTGGGATCAGCGTGGCACCCTCTCGGGGAGGGAGACAGTGAAGCCGGCGAGGTTGGGCACCCCATTGGCTATACCATTGAGTTGCCACGCTGGGGTGGGCACCCAGCGTGGCATTCAGAAAAACTTTGGGGGTGCAGCACAGCCGTGATGGGCACCCCGTCGGCTATAGAGTGTGTGCGTGGGGGCACGCGATGCATGTGTGTGTGTGTGTGTGTGTGTGTGTGTGTGTGTGTGTGTGTGTGTAGGGGAGCTGCACATGAGCAAGCGATATCTTATCGCTGCTCACTGAAGTGTAGCTCCCCCTTTCAACTGTATGCCACTGCATTTTGGAGCTTGTCATAGACAGTTCCAACATGCAGTGGCGGACAGGGGCCATGCCTGCCAACACACTGACTGAATTGGAGGAGGGGGTGACACACCTCCGAAAACTCGGATGATGGCACTATGTTTCTTGCACATGCGTGCAAGCAAACATAAAAAGGAATGGCATTCAGATAAAAGTGCCTTGCTATCCCACTGCACAACCGATCGGTCTGTCACTCTCCTAGGTGTCATTGTGTGTCCCTCATCAGCATTGCTCTTTTTCCCCCTCCCCACGTACTCAAACAAGTACTGGCTGGGGGCACCCTGTGTCAGGGAAACTGCTTCTTCTTCTCGGTATACAGCACAGAGAGAGAGAGTCAGACATGCCGACACACAGCAGATAGCAAGAACAGTGCTTGACAGTGACTCACCATCTCTGCCACACTCTCTCTCTCTATCTCTCTTGGCTGCCGGCATAGTGCTGCAGCCACTTCTCTCACTATATGCTGCATTCCGCCTCTCTCGCCCATCCATCAGCTGCTCCTATCTTTCTGTCTGCCACTCGCTCTGCTGTTCATTCACTGGTAGCACTGCGGCTGCTGCTCTCCTGCTATGTCCACACAATCTCTGTCTCTCTCGAAAGCAGCAGGACCTTGGGGGAAGGAAAACACTTGCACACTCTACCTGCTGCCACGGAGGTCACAGTAATGTTCAGTGTCTGTATCCCACGACACTCGCCATTTTGTGTCAGGGACCAGGGACTACATTAGACACTCAGCAAAAACAGTTGGGGTTGCACACTGTCTGTGCACTGGGTCACCGGAGGTCTGTGGTGTGGGTGGGTGGGTGGGTAGTCAGACAGTGGCTAGGTGAAAATCCTGACAATGTTGTGTGCTGCTGTGGGCAGACATTACCAAACACCAGTATGTGACTACTAGGGGGGCATGGCCAAGCCAACAACCAGGATGGCAGCCTGATCCTGGAGCTCAGTGCTAAATCCGATGATATCCCTGACCATCCCGCTTTCTGAGGTCAAAAACAGCCAAAATCTATAGCCAACAAAGGAGAAGTTATAATCTAGCAGCGAAATGTCTAAAAAACAAGCTTATTTGAACTTTAAAAACAATGCCAATGGGCAGAAACCCAATGGGCCAGAGGCCCTCCTATCTCGAGTGAATACCAGAGCCAGAGTGGAGGAGGCGAGACCAGCTAATGTGCCGGATGGCTATGTGGTGAGCCAGCCATACCTAGCACTGGAGAAATTGTTTAATAATCTAAAATATGATCTGACTTCCAAAATGAATGCTGGCTTTGAAAATATGTTGGCACAACTGGCTCATCTTCATACTAATATAAATACCTTGGCGGAGTTGGTGGAGCAACACACTACTCGTCTTACTAAACTGGAATCCAGGATGAGTGCCCAGGAGGACCTGCAGAATCAAACACAACCAGCACTAAAGAAAGCCACTGCAGAAACAGAAAAGCTTAGAGCCATTCTCAATGATCATGAAAACCATGAGTGCAGAAATAATGTGAGGGTGGTAGGTTTACCTGAATGCACTGAAGGTTCTGATTGTATTTCCTTCTTCCAGCAGTGGTTTAAAGAAGTACTACCCCTACCAGAGTCCTGCTTGCTTGAGATTCAAAGAGCACAAAGATCACCGGACCATAAGCCTACTCCAGATGAATGGCCGTGCCACATTACAATAAAGTTCCTGAGGTATCAGGATAGACAGAGTGTCCTGGAGGCTTTGAGGAAGGCAGCACCACTGTGCCACAACTCACAAAAAATGTGCATCTTCCCAGACTATTACCATATGCTACAGATGGAGCGACAAGCATTCCAGCCAGTCAAGAGGAAACTGCACAAGCTTAACTGGCCTTTTGCGCTGGCGTATCCGGTGCACTTGATAATTAAGAAACAGGGAGTAAGCAACAGAGCCTTCACTAACCCAGATGCAGCACTGAGATTCATTGAACAGGAGTCACAGGATCGAGCAGAGGGGTCAAATGACTGCAAGTATTTACCATTAAGTGATTTAAAACAGACTTTGTCTCTGCCTGTTGGGGCTATCTCAACATGTTGGGACTGGTGATTGAGGTGGAGGAGGGGAGGGGAGACCCTAGGGTTATCCGTGGCCTGTAACTCACTGAGGCCTATCAGGCAAGGCTGCGTATTTCTCCCCCCCTTTCACTCCTGTACTCTCGAGAGGTCGCACTGCCATAACAGACTGTTTGACCAAGTACCTCTGGCTCACCATGGCATTGCACAATCAAGCTATCTGGCAGGCTAGAAATTATTCTCAGTGTATGGAAATGCCGGAGACCAGAACTATAGCATGGGGCACAGCATGGATGCTAGAACAGTCTTTCTAAAGTCTTCTTTTTTATGTTGATTGTGTGCATGTGCAAGAAACATATTGTGGCAGCGTTCTCCACAAGCAGGTAGTGGAGGCACGGCACTGTTGTGACCAGTGCCCCCACAGCCTTTAAAAGCTTGTGCAGGGTTCCCCAATGCCGTGGCATGCTGCTGCTGACACTAGTTCAGCCAGTGTGCCACCAACATGTAAACAATCAGCCGTTGCAATCAGGGGCTGCCTCGTCATTGCAGCGTCAGCCATTTGCTGCAATGAGTGAGTGACTCGTCATTATGGGGGGGGAACCAGAAGCCCTGATATTGTTTGTGAATATGGCGTCGGCTTGCCGCCATGTTCACAAACAATATCACCTCTTCCACCGTGTTTGTTTGCCGACAAAAGCCCCAATCCCTGTCGGCTTCAGTGCCCCAATGGTTTATTCTGCCAACGGGGATCCCGACCCCATCGGGCATGTAACCCCCCCTCATGAGTTGGTTCAGCCGACTGGGTGCCCAAGCCCCCACGTATAATGTAATAGCCTCCACCCCTTTGTTGTGTGCCGACGTGGTCCCTAATCCCCGCCGGCTACAGCTGCCCCCCCAAAGTAAGACTCCGGTGGCATGCTGGGAGCCCACCCCAGTGTGCCACATGCCCCTGCAAAATAAAAAACGGTCCCGCAATGTCTTTTTTTTTTTAACCTGTAAAAAAGGAAACTGTCCCTTGGTGGTCTCCCTGCCACCCCCACAACCCGCACCCACCCACTGTGCACCCTGTCTCCCCACACACCCCTCACCCCATACTTACCTCTGGAGCTCGGCGCGACGATCTTCGGTGGACCAGGAACACGTCGGCACTCTTCAAAACTGACCACGAACTGAGGAAATGCAGGTAAGCTGTATAATGGAATAAATTGTTTTTTTCCAACTTTAATGCATATCTGAGTCATTTTTTTGGAATTTTGGCACCACATTTTCAACATGGGGTTTTTGGGACACCTCCTCACAAATTCTGGAACTGTCATGGCATTAATCAGCCGCGAAAGGTGGTTTCGTGGTCACTGCGCAGAATCACCTTTTGGGGCAGATTAACGAAATGACAGTGTGAGTGTTCATGAGGTAGGCTCTCAAAAAGCTTATGTTGCAAATTTGGTGGACAAAAATTTAAAAAATGACTGTTTTACGGGCATGCGTGGCACAGTTACTACGCATGCTCATAACTCCGTGAATTTGCAATATTTTCAAGCCAGATTTATAACATTGGCATTTTTTCACACCCCCTTGTGAACAGTACAGCTGTCATTGTTCACATCCTGGCCGAAATGTGTTTTTGCAGTTCTGGCGCAGAATAGCGCAGTTGCTGTGGGAAATTAGTGTTTGGGACAGATTAAGAAAATGACAGTGACACTGTTCATGAGTAGAGGTCCAAAAAGGACTATATTGAAAATTTGGTGACAGCACTCCATAAAATGACTGTGTTACGAGCGGGCATTGTGCAGTTTGCACGCACACTTGTAACTTCATGAATTTGTAATATTTTCACTCCAGCTTTTCAACATTGCCATTTTCCCACACCTACTTATGAACAGTACAGCTGTCATTTTTCCCATCCTGGCTGAAATTTGTTTTCTCACTTCTGGCGCAGAATAGAGTGGTCGCTGTGGGAAATCACTGGTCGGGACAGATTAAGAAAATGACAGTGATACTGTTCATGAGCAGAGGTCCTAAAATGCCTATGTTGAAAATTTGGTGATGATAGCCCATCAAATGACTGTGTTACAAGTGTGCATTGTGCACTTTCCACGCACCATTGTAACTTCGCAGATTTGTAATATTGTCACGGCAGATTTTCAACAGTGACATTTTTTCACACCTCCTTATGAGCAATACAGCTGTCATTTTTCACATCCTTACCAAAATGTGTTTTCACAGTTCCGGCGCAGAATAACGCGGTCGCTGTGGGAAATCAGTGTTCGGGACAGATTAAGAAAATGACAGTGGCACTGTTCATGAGCAGCGGTCCTAAAATCCCTATGTTGAAAATTTGGTGATGAAACTCCGTAACATGACTATGTAACAAGTATGCGTTGAACTGTTTCCACGCACCCTTGTAACTTCACAAATTTGAAATATTTTCATGCCACATTTTCAACAGTGGCATTTTTTCACACCTCCTTATGAAAAGTACTGCTGTCATTTTTCACATCCTGGCTAAAATATGTTTTTGCACTCCTGCCGGAGAACAGCACGGTCGCTGTGGGAAATCAGTGTTTGGGACAGATTAAAATCGAGTGAGTGAGTGAGAGGGGGGAGTGACCGAGCTCAACTGAGCTCTGCCGGGACTGCTGCGGATTTGTTTGTGGGCAGAAAAAGGCCCCAACGCAAGAGCCCAGTACAAAAGGGCAGCCTGCAGCACTGGGAGATACAGAGCGAGAGAGCGAGTGAGGGAGGGAGAGTGAGCGAACTCACCGGAGTGCTGTCAGGACTGCTGCGGATTCCTTTGTGGGCAGAAAAAGGCACCAATGCAGGCAGGAGCCCTGTACAAAAGGGCAGCTTGCAGCACCAGGACAAACAGAATGAGCGCGTGAGAGAGAGAGAGACTGAGCAACCTCAAAGGAGCTCTGTCGGGACAGCTGCAGATTTCTTTGTGGACAGACAATGTTGCCAATGCAGCCAGGAGCCCCATACAAAAGTGCAGCCTGCAGTGCCAAGAGAAACAGAATGAGCGAATGACAGAGCGGTAGTGAGCAAGCTCAATGGAGCTCCATTGTGACTGCTGTGGATTTCTTTGTGGGCAGAAAAAGGCGGCAACGCAGGCAGGAGCCCAGTACAAAAGGCCAGCTTGCAGTGCCAGCAGAAACGGAATGAGTGACTGGGGGGGTGGGCGAGCTCAATGGAGCTGTGTCGGGACTGCTTCAGGTTTCTTTAGCAGCCAGAAAAGCCTCGCAGGCAGGAGCCCAGTACAAAAGGGCAGCCTGCAACGGCAGGAGACACAGAACAAGCGAGTCAGGAAGGGAGGGAGGGAGAGTGAGTGAGCTCAACAGAGCTCTGTTGGGACTGCTGCAGATTTGTTTGTGGGCAGAAAAGGGCAGCAATGCACACAGGGGCCCAGTACAAAAGGGCAGCCTGCAGTGGTGGGAATACCAGAATGAGTGAGTGAGTGAGAGGGGGAGTGAGTGAGCTCAGCGGAGCTCTATTGTAGCTGCTGCAAATTTCTTCGTGGGCAGAGGTGCCAACGCAGGCAGGAGCCCAGTTGAAAAGGGCAGACTGCAGCGCCGGCAGAAACGGAATGAGTGAGTGAGAGAAGGGGAGTGAGCCACCTCAACGCAGCTCTGTCAGGACAGCTGCGGATTTCTCAGTGGGCAGAAAAAGGTGCCAATGCAGGCAGGAGCCCAGTACAAAAGAGCAATCTGCAGCACCAGGAGAAACAGAATGAGCAAGTGAGAGAGGAGGAGAGAGCGAGCTCAATGGAGCTGTGTCGGGACTGCTGCGGATTTCTTTGTGGGCAGAAAAAGGCAACAACACAGGCAGGGGCCAGTACAAAAGCTCAGCATGCAGCACCAGGAGAAACAGAATGAGTGAGTGACAGAAGGGGAGAGAGCAAGCTCAACAGAGCTCTGTCGGGACTGCTATAGATTATTTCTGGGCAGAAAAAGGCTCCAATGCAGGCAGGAGTCCAGTACAAAAGGACAGCCTGCAGCACTGGGTAAACAGAATGAGCGAGTGAGAAAGGGGGAGTGAGCAACCTCAACGGAGCTCTGTCAGGACTGCTGTGGATTTCTTCATGGTCAGAAAAAGGCACCAATGCAAGCAGGAGACCAGTACAAAAGGGCAGCCTGCAGTGCTGGGAGAAATAGGAGTGAGTGAGGGGGAGTGAGTGAGCTCAACAGAGCTCTGTCGGGACAGCTGTGAACTTCTTTGTGGTCAAAAAAAGGTACCAGTGCAGACAGGAGCCCAGTACAAAAGGGCAGCCTGCAGCACTGGGAGAAACAGAATGAGCGAGTGAGAGAGGGGGAATAAGCGAGCTCAATGGAGCTCTGCCGGGACTGCTGTGGATTTCTTTGTGGGCAGAAAAAGGCATCAACGCAGGCAAGGGCCCAGTACAAAAGGCAGCCTGCAGCACCAGGAGAAACAGAACGAGCGAGTGAGGGAGGGGGAATGAGCAAACTCAACAGACCTCTGTTGAGACAGCTGTGGATTTCTTTGTGGGCAGAAAAAGGTGCCAATGCAGCCAGGAGCCCAGTACAAAAGGGCAGTCTGCTGTGCCAGGAGAAACGGAATGAGCACATGAGAGAGGAGTGAGTGAGCTCAACAGAGATCTGTTGGGATTGCTGTGGATTTCTTTGTGGGCAGAAAAAGGTGCCAACGCAGGCAGGAGCCCAGTACAAAATGGCAGCCAGAAGCACCGGGAAAAAGGCAGCCTGCAGTGCCAGGAGAAACAGAATGAGCGAGTGAGAGACGGGGGGAGTGAGTGAGCTCAACGAAGCTCTGCTGGAACTTTAGAGTTGCCTACTCTGCTGCCCAGGGTGCTCTGTGGCCCTATATTACAGCAGGGTCTACGGGGTGGAGACAAAGCAATGATTGGATACTTTGAGGAGTGCTGAAATAATACAGATTTAGTTGTTCTGTTTATTTCTCTAACCGAGCTAAGTGCTGAGCTATACTGTTATGATTGTTGTAATAGTACATATTTATTTGTTCTGTTTATTTCTCTAACTGAGCTGAGTAATACTTGGAGTGCAACAGGATTTCTAACCGGGCTAAGTGAAACCATATGAGAGCCGAGAACAAAACGTATGGTAGCTGAGGGGTGAAAAACGGACAAGGAAACTTTAGGATTGCCACAGTGATACAGTATCTAACGGATGAGATTTGAGACTGAATTACCCAGGTCGGCAAGGGGCCAGTAGGGGGACTAGTGTGGGGGGGGGACAGGAATTTGAGTAAATAGGGGCCTAATAGTAGTAGGGTACAGAACCTGGGAGTAAGAGCCCGTAACATAAGATGGGAGCCAAAATGGAGCAGGTGCCACATGTCAATAGGGCGGGCATCTTTGGAAGCGTGGTGGGGTGTACAGGTGTACAGGGTGTGGGTCCGCCATGATCCTGGACTGGGCTTGGAGGATGGGAGTTGTATGGTCTGTAGACAACTGGTTAGTTTGAAGGAGGAACTGTGGAGGTTAGGGAGGAGTCTAAGTGGCAGGGCAAATGAGTATGGTAGGCATCCTGGCTGGGGGGCATAGAGGATGGCAATGGGGGACGGGGGAAGAACAAGTAGGGACTGAAACTGACCCCAGTATAAGAGGCAGTAGCAGAAAAGAGTGGACAAGGGAGGGGGTGCCCGAGATGAAGGGGGGGCCTCCTGTTGGGGAGGAAGAGACCACGAGGAGTTTTAAGGGAGAGAGCAGATGGCTGCAGGTAGGGAGGGACCAGGTGTGGTACCAGTGGTGGCACAGAGGGGAACAAGAAGGAGGGGGGAACTAATAGGGGGGAAGAGATGCAGGAGGAGTATCGACTAGGAATAGATTCGAGCCTCTTCTATGGGAGAGAGGGGGAGCAGGAACATACTGAAGAGGGGAGGACAAGTGGGGCATGAGAGGAATGGCAACAGCTAGGGGAAGAGATAGCGAGGATGAAAGGGAAGAAAGCAGGCTAGGAAGGAAGGAGAGGGTGGTGACTGGAGGAGAGAAGGCTATGGGAAGGGGAAAGGATAGGAGGAGCATCACTGTCGGGGTAGAAGAGAATAGAGTCTCTAAACCGACAACAGCGGGGATAGGGAAGGGGTTGGAAATCAGCAGGGGAGGAGGGGAGGTCAACATGGGAAGCCCAGCAGGAAGTAGTTAGGCTGAGAAGGGGTTCAAGGTGGATGGGAGGAATAAGGCAGAGAAAAGGAGTAAGGCGAAAGTAGGGGGTACAGATACGGAAGTCACAGAGGGTGCAGCAGGCAGGGGTAAGGGGCAGGGAAGATCAAATACTGGGGTAGTGGAAGGGTCATTAGAAGGGAAAGGGGCTAAGGGATTGGGGGGTACTCATCCTAGGGGATTGTATACTGAAAGGGGTGAGATGTGGCAGAAGAGGGGAAGGAACAGCCATATTTGGGTTGAAGTTATCCTCAGGTTGACTGCAGGAGGGGAAGGGCAAGAACTGCTCAAGTGTGCAGCAAGGGGGAGGAAGAAACCTCATTTACTGTTGCATATGGGTACAAATGACTTGGCAGAGGAGACTGTGGAAGGAGCGAGGGGGAGGTTCAGGTAGTTGGACAAGCAGTGTGTGGGGGTGGGGGTGTCAGTGGCATTCTCAGAGTTACTTCCCATACCATGTGCATGCATGGGGAAGAAGGGGAGGATTGAGGAGTTCAATGAGGGGCAGAGGGATTGGTGCCACACAAAAAATTCTGCGTAAGTGACTAACTAGGGTAGGGTCTGGGGAAATAGTGACTTGCATTCGGGTGACAGGGTACACTTGAGCAGGAAGGGGAGGAGAGTATTAAAGGCAGAATTAGAGGGGTATATCTCTACTAAGGTGGATTTAACTAGTAAGGGGGGGGGTGGCCAAAAAAACTGAGGTTAGTAGAAAGGTCCGGACAGGGGAGCCTAATGAGCTCACCCCCCTAGATATAGGCAAAGGTGGAGGTGTAGTAACCTTGGGAGAGGGCGGGCAGGGTGGTCTGAGTGCAATACAGAAGGCACCACTACCCGGTAAAAATAAGGGGGAGAAAGGATGCAGACTACTGGGAGGAGGGACACAGGCCAAGGAGCAGAATAGTGAAGAGAAGGAGGGCTACAGGTGGAAGGTGGTCTCTCTCAATGCAAAAATCCTGGGGTACAAAACTACAGAGCTTCAGGCGCTCCAGGTGTCAGCGTGGCTCAGTTGGTAGCACAACCGCCTCTGGACCAGAAGGTCATGGGTTCTCGTCCCACACCGGGATTGGACTTGCACCTAAAAATAGCTGGCATTCGAGTGCAATATTGGGGGGTGCTGTACTGCTGGGGTGTGCCATCCTTCGAATGAGACATTAAACCGAGGTTCCTTCTGCCCATCCTGGTGTTGCCCTAGAGGGTGTCCAGGTGGAAATAAAAGAACCCAGGGCACTCTTCGCAAAGAGTAGGGAACATTCCCGGTGTCCTGGCCAACATTCTCCTTCCCATAAACCAGTTCATGCAATTATCCAGGCTGTGTGTGGGTGATGATGTGCGATATGACCGCCACCACACATTCAGTCACTTCACTACCAGTCTAACATTGCTTGTAAAGCATTTTGGGATGTACGAAAAGCGCTATATAAATGCTGATTCTTCTTCTTTAAGAGGGGAAGGTGGACATTGCTGCAGTGACAGACTTGGGCCACAGAGCACCATGACTGGGGCTTGACAATCCCAGAATACAGGATATACAGGAGAGATGGTGGGGTTGGAAGAGGGGCGGGTTGCACTCTATATGAGGGAAGGGATTAAATGCATAAGGGATGATGGATGAGGGAGAAGAGGAGAGGACAGAGGTGCTTTGGGTGCAGCTTCTGGACTACAGGGGCAGAAAGCTGAGGCTGGGAGTGGTATACAGATCACCAGCCCAGTACGGGGAACTGAATGGGGAGTTGGCAGAGCAGATAAGGAGGGTGTGTAGAAGGGGGAGTGTGGTGATAGTGGTGGATTTTAACCTACCACGAATTGACTGGAGCACACCATCACTAGCAGTACCAGGGAGCAGGTGCTCCATGATGCATTCCAGGATGGCCTTCTCATGCAATTGGTAAGTTGGCCTACATAGCTTGGTAGCACTCTGAACCTAGTGCTGGCAAATGGGGAGGTGGTGAGGGAGGTAAGGGTTGAGGACCCACCCACTAACAGGTAGCGACCACCAAACAGTGTGGCTTGTTGTCGCACTGGGCAGGGAGACAGGAGGCATGGACACTGAGGTGGTGGACTTTATTAGGGTGGACTTTGGGGGGATGGGAGCAATACTGAAAGGGAGACTCCAGGATATAAGGCAAAGATGGATGCAGAACAAAAGTGGGGAGTCATAAAGACTGGGCTAACAGAGGCCACAGTAGCCTGCACCAGGGCCAGGAGTAAGAAGAGCAGAGCCAAGAAACCATGCTGGCTGAACAAGGAAGTGCTTCAAGGGGTGTGGGCAAAGAAGGCTGCATACCGGAAGTACAGAAGAACAGGGAAGGCAGAGGATAAGGAGGCTTTTGGGAGTTGGTCAAGGGAGGATGCCAGGAGAGTGAAAAAAGCTAAGGCCTCCAGGCAATTAAGTTCTGCACAGGGCATAAAAGGAGGAGGAAAAGACTTTTTTAGGTATGTCAGGGAAAAGAGGAAGTGCAAGGATCATAGTGTGAGAATAAAGCAGGGAGGGGATTGGCTGGAAAAGGGGGAGGAGAAAGTGGAAATTCTAAATGAGTACTTCTGCTCCGTTTTCACTAAGGAGAGGGATGGCCCACTTCCAGAATGGGCTGGGGTGGTGGGGAAAGGGGGGGAGGAGGTGACGAACAAAGTGATCACAGGAAGTAGGGTGCTAGAGGGGCTGAGGACAGTAACGGTGGACAAGGCACCAAGTCCCAATGCCATCCACCCCAGGGTACTCAGGGAGACAGCGGAGCTGTTGGCTGAGCCACTGGCCGATATGTTCAACACCTCCTTGGAAACGGGGTGTGTGCCCCAGGACTGGAGGGTGGCCCATGTGGCGCCCATACACAAGAGTGGGCCTAGGAAGGAGCCAAGAAATTATCGGCCAATAAGTCTCACATCCATAGTGGTTAAGCTTATGGAGCCAATACTGAAGGAGAGATTGGTGGCATTCCTAGACAGCAATGGTCTCCAAGATGGGCAGTAACATGGGTTTGTCTCAGGGAGGTCTTGTCAAACCAGCCTAATAGAGTATTGTGACTGGGTGACAAGGGAGTTGGGCAAGGGCCATGCAGTGCATGCCCTGTACTTGGACTTCAGTAAGGCCTTTGATACAGTACCTCATGGGAGACTGGGGGTAAGCAGACGGCAGTGGGGGTGGGGAAAAAGCTGACTAAATGGATAGAGACTAGTTACAGGAGAGGGTGCAGAGGGTGGAAGTGGTGGGGGAGCTCTTGGCACCCAGAGCAGTGACAAGCGGTGTGTCACAGGGGTCAGTGCTGGGCGCGATGCTATTTGGGTCTTTATCTCTGATATAGCACACAGAGTGGGGAGCAGGGTTAGTCTGTTCGCACATTATACCAACTTGGAGGTGGTGGTGGATGAAGAGGATGGATGGGGAAAACTGCAGGGGGACTTAACCAAACTAGAGACATGGTTGGTGGAATGGCAGCTAGGATTCAATGCAAAGAAGTGTAAGGTGATGCACTTCAGGGCTAAGAACCAGAAGAGGGACTATTGGTTGGGAATCAGAGAGGAGGAGAAGGACCTAGGGGGCTTGGTAACTGGGAGCATGAACAACTCAGCCAACTGCACGAGAGCAGCAGCGAAGGCAAACAGGATGCTGGGGTGCATCACAAGGGGGTTCTCATCCAGACACAGGGATGTGATCCTACCTCTCTACAGATCATTGGTCAGACTACAGCTAGAGTACTATGTGCAATACTGGAGGCCATACCTGAGAAGAGATGTAAAGTTACTGGAGGGGGTGCAAAGAAGGGTAAAAAAAATGTTAAAGGGGATGGAAGAAAAGAAATGTGAAGTTAGGCTGAAGGACCTGAACATGTACACACTGAAGGAGAGGAGGGATAGGGGGGATATGATTGAAGCATTTAAATACCTGAGCGGATAACTCAACCTAGCACCGAGGGGGTGTTTAAACTGAGGAGTGGAAGAGAGACGAGTGGGCATGGACTAAGGTTGAAAGGGGGACGTTTCAAGAGGGAAATGCGGAGGCACTACTTCTCTGAGAGGGTGGTATCTAGTTGGAATGCACTGTCAGAGGGGGTGGTAACATGTAGGACAGTCGATAGCTTCAGGGAGGAGTGGGATAAAGCAAGAGGAAGACTCGGGCCGGGGGCTGGGACAAGTGGGGGAGGAACTGAGGGGGAGGAGGCTGAGGCAGCTGCAACCTAGGGTGCTAGCTGCACACCCGGGAAGACTTACATAGACCAATTGGTGTGTTCTGCTGGTAGATTTGTATGTAAAATCACAGTGACTCTGTTCATGAGCAGAGGTCCTAAAATGCCTATGTTGAAAATTTGGTGATAAATGTGTAACCCCCCTTCAAATGGGGGTTCCCAAAAGACTTCCAGGAGCTTGCTTGAATGCTCCAAGCCTGAATGGTGTTTGGCGTTTAAGCCATTTATCTGTGAGTGTTTTTAGAGCCTCTGGTACTGTCTCTTTAAGAGCTGTCTGCTTGCAGACATAATTAGTTGTATGGGGGAACTGTGTGTTTTCTGCTTGAGTCCCACTCGAGCTACTGCCAATTCCTCCGTTTTTGCAGTCACTAGAGTGCAAAGGAACCTATCTGAAAGATGTAACTGTTTGCCAGAAATCATTTAGAGTAATAATGAAAATACAGTTTGTCTAACCTGCTTTTCTTTGCAATCAGAACTGTGTTTGCCTAGTTCCCCATTCTAGTTTTGAACTGCTGAGCTGGACCAATCAGTGTGGGTTAAGGGAGCGCTAAAATGGTGCCTGTGGACGAATCAGAATTTGGACTCGTAATCTGAGCCAGCCACAAGAGGATTGTATGGGCAGTGACTCTGGGAAATGTAGTTTGGACTTCGGCGCCTTTTTGGACCAACAGGGGGAGTCTATTGTGAGTGACAGCCAATCCAGCCAAGAACTGGGAGGAACTCAAAGGAAGTGCCCAGTTTTGTTCAGGAGTTTGCATAGCACTGGCAGTGAAGAGGAAGATTCTGTGTTCCTTCGCGCAGTTTTAGTCGGGAAATGCATGTAAGGCCCCAAGTTTCGGTCTGCAGCTTGTGCAAGTGCTTGTTTGGACTGAATCTGACCTGTGAAGAGAATCAAGGAGATCTGAAAAGTAGAAACCAGGCTCACCCTGTAGAAGACTGGAGAAATTGCTGAATCGCGCTCGGTCTGTCAGGAACTGAATCTGCTGTGTGTTCTCCCGGGTACTGTGCAGTAATTGCGATCGGGATAGAGAAGCAACCTGCCTGGTATACTTTCTTTTTCCATATAAATGTATGTAGTGCTAGTGGGGACTTGCGTTTCAAATCCCCTGTACAGTGAATTGAGTGCATGAAGCTGCAAGTAAACCCCAGCTTAATCCAGACTACATCCATTTGCTCTGAACTGCCTTGGGGTCCAGTCACAAGGACCTTGTCCACATGGACTGCTCCGCCTGGCAATCCAGGACAATCTGCCTTCCATTCAGTTTCAGCATTGAATTTGTGAGTACAAATCAGGGTAGCTCCCTGCCATCATCTAATTGCAAGTGTTCCATCTGATTACTTTTCCTTTCTTTCTTCATGAACTGAGCCTGCCGGCTCCGGATTACAATTTGGGTATTGTGCATGCATTTTCCATCTTCAGGGCCCCAACCAGCTGCAGCAAATAGGCTAGCCTCTTATTGCCTGGGTACCCAGTAAGAGTGACATTAGGGACATTTGGGATTCTGAAATATGTGCACAGTACTGTGATTATTAATGCGTTTAAACTAATTAACCTGATTTCCCCCTGTCCCTGTTATATCCCCCTAAATAGATCAGATCTGTTTGTTTCAGCAAAGTTACACTGCCTGAGGTATTTGTCTATGTTAAAGTATTGTACTGTGGTTTTTGCACTGTATCATCTTATTTTACAGGAGTCCCAGGAGTCACACTGCCAGAACCAGTCCTGGGGGTAAGTGTATACTGTAAAGGTAATTCTGATATATTGTGTGGGCCACTAGTGGGAAGAAAGGGGGGTCGCAGTGTCCCAGAGGGCTGTGACCAAGTTAGTTTAACTATTGCAAACCCTGACCTCTGGGTGGAGGCACCCGCCATCGGATCCAGGCCCCTCAACCTGTTAGTGGCAAATCCGGCAGGGGTAGTAGCCCTTGGGATAGTGCCATCTAGGGGTTACAAATGTCCATAAAATTACTGTGTTACAAGTTTGCGTGATGCAGTTTCCATGCACCCTCATAACTTCGCAAATTTGTAGTATTTTCACTCCAGATTTTCAATATTGCCATTTTTTAAGACCTCCTTGTGAACAGTACAGCTGTCATTTTTCACATCCTGCCTGAAATATGTGTTTATACATCTGGCGCAGAATACTGTGGTTGCTGTGGGAAATCAATGTTTGGGACAGATTAAGAAAATCAGTGTTCATGAGTAGAGGTCACAAAATGTCTACGTTGAAAGTTTGGTGAAATAATTCCACTAAATGACTGTTATGTGCATGCATTGTGTAATTTACATTTACGCTTGGAAGTTTGAGCATTTTTAATACTTTCATTACAGATTTCCAACATTGCCATCTCTTCACACCTCCCTGTTAATGGTACACCTGTCATTCTTCACATCCTGCCCACTCTGTGTTTTCGTGCATCTGGCGCACAATGGCACGGTCACTGTGGAAACTCAAATTTCGGGACACATTGACAAAATCAGAGTGCCACTGTTCATGAGAAGAGGTCCCAAATGCTTTCATGAGGTGGGGGCCACAAACTGCCCATGTTGAAAATTTGTACTGCAAATACCAACACATGCCTGAGGCATTACGGTTTCTAACCATAATGTCCCACCCTGTACAGACTGACAGGCATTAGGGATGTGCCTTTGGATTGCCAGCTGTAATGCTCATGCCATTCCAACCCCACACCCCACCCTGCAGCCACTGATAAGCATCGAGCTGTGCCTTGGACTCTTCGGCCCCAGAGTTCACCCCATTCTATATTGCACCCATTTCAGCATATGTCCTTATGGAGTGGGGTGACTGTAAAGCTGAACAGCCCAAGACACACCTCAACACTTGTCAGTGTCTTCAGGATAGGGTGAGGTGAAATGGCATGAACATTATGGGCGACAATCCAAACACATGCCCCAATGCCTGTTCATCTCTGCAGGGTGGAGATGGGATTGGTGTGAAGTTCAGTACTTCACTGCCATTCCTACTCTGCATCTGTCTAACTCAGGGGTTCTCAAATGGTGAGGCCAGCCTCCTTGGGGAGGCCCCAACCTGTTCCAGGGGAGGCTCAAGCAGGTCTGAAAAAGTACTGTATTTAAATTTTGAGTGTTATGTATTTTGTGTGAAGAGATGAAGCAAACTGAAAGAGGATAATAGTAGGTGAATTTTATGTATTTATTTACTAATAGGTGACATGGGAAGGTGAATAAGCCAAGGCTCATTTCAGGTGTACCTGGGGAAGGGTAGGGAGTGAATACATTTCAAAAGGTAACTGCAAAACAATCAAGAAATACACAATGAACAATAGTGCAAACAAGTATTAACAATAAACTAATAATGAGTGGTGGTAATTGATCAATTTGTAGACTGATGGCAGAATGGCCCAAATACAAGGGTTGAGCATAGAAGTGCAAAGAGCAATAGCAGGAAGGAGCAAAGTAATCTCACAGAAGTTGCTTAGGAGCAGGGAAGGAGAGGAGGGGGAGAGAGGCAAAATATGTAGGAAGGTTATTTCATATATAGAGGAAACAGAGAAAGTAGTCTGACCCATGAAGGTACTGCAACAAGGGGTAACAATGGTTCAAGAATGAAAACAGCAGAGCAAGTATGCTGGCCTGTGAACGGGGGGGTTACATTAAGCTGAATAATAATATTTGTTTATTTTATTGATTTGGTATTCAGATAGCACCTTTGAGCACAGGAGCTCATTTTCAAATGTTCCACATCAGTTTAAGACAAAGAACTAAATGTGAGCCAAGTACTCAAAGGGGTTTCAAGTTATTCATGGTGTAGTGCGCAAAGTACAGTATGCTATTTTTCTTTGGGGAGGCCCAAGATTATTTCAGTTTTTGGGGGAGGCTCAAAATCTTTTCCATGGATTTGGGGAGGCTCACTGTGACAAAGTCTAAGAACTATTGGTCTAACTCCTACGTTTCCAATGCTAATACCAGCAAGCAAACATTCAGCACTGAAAAGTGCTTGTTTTGTATTGCTACTCCCTTGTCTAGCCTCAAGAATTGTATGCTCACTCATGTTCAAGTTCCTCTCTGCTGTAGCCTTCTTCAATGTGATGTTTTCAGTGTATGTTAACTTTCCTTTTATAATTGCAGTTTTGGCACATTTATCTAATGTAAATGTCATCCATATGTCATCAGAGAAGGTCATGGCAATGCTTTTTCAGGTGTTTATCACATTAGTTATAAAACGTCAAGTCCTTACAAATAGGAGGTTAGTTATTTTTGGGGTTCCATGGTATCTCTGGAGTTTAAACTGGACTCGTACCCCCGAGAGATTGAAAAGACTGCTTAGTGGATTGAGGGTGTTACAGAACTAAAGTGGTGACAAGGACTCCACTAACAAAGAAGATACCCATAAAGCACTGGGCATTCAACTTTTACCTATTATGGTGGTTTGGGGGCTTGAATATAAGCTTTGGGAATTATACTAATTTAATGTGTCCAGCAGTCACTTCATTTCTCTGTGACTGCATTGCAACCTATGTGTTTGTGACAAGAAATCTCCTTGGAATCTTCTTGCTGAATTTTGATACAGTACTTGGGATGTTGCTCAGGCCTTTATTATGACTTAGGCTTAGGGCGATTTTCTATATTCTCACTGTGATCTAAGATGTTGATCAGAGTAGTGTGAGTTCTATATATTTTTGGATATTCAAGGACCCAACAGTATCAGGTGCTATAACATGCCTTTTAATGGTCTATCTGTGCAACATTAAGGTTGCAGTTGTTCTCTTAGATCTCCATGTGATTGTACTCAGTATAAACTGCTCTTTGGTGGCATATCATTGGCTTTTATCACCTTTTTGTTTCATTGCTATGAGATTGTTGGGAGTTTGAGAGACTCTTTCTAGCTTGTATTTTGTGGTCACAGGTTATTAGATGAACACTGCCCAACAGGATGGGTGTTATGCTGGGATAACATCCCGCCTTGGGTGTCCAACACCTGAGAAGGAATGTTATCCCAGCATAACACTCACCCTGGAGGGCATTATTCCTATTATGCAGTGGCTTGTTGTTATATGCAGAATAAAAAAATCATTTTAAAGAATATTGTTTGTGTGTAAAAATATTTTTGTTTCTTAAGAAAAGGAGAAAATAAAGCTACAAAACATTAGCAGGAATGTTATGCCAGGATAACATCCCTGCTGTGGTGCTCAACTGGCCAATCAGAAGCCAGAATTCTTTCTTGCCATTGTATAATAGAAAATAGTTAATTAGGAGACTTTAAGGGTCTGGTTTGGTAAGTAGGAATATGTTGCATGTTGCTAGGTAGGAGAGGTTTGCACAAGTCATTCATACAGTTCTTTTTTACAGTTAGCTAAGTAGCATGGATATTACTTTCAGCCAGATGTTGCGCATGACATCTGGACCCAGAATTTTCAGCTGGGGCTTTCTTTAGCTTTACATTAACCTCCTCACTGTACGTGAAACATGTTTCTGCCTTGGTGGTAATGTCTACAGAATGCTGGATTGCTGAGTACTCATTAACATATCTGAAGCTAAGCATAGCTTTAATGTACATCACATACTCTCTCTCATCTCTGCATACAAGTACAAGTATATGAGCATCTTACATTTACAAAACTTCATCTTCTTCCAGTGAAAGAAATATAGTTAACAAGCATTTGTCAATGACGAATGTTGTTGCATTGGCATTAGCAGTGCCAGAGCTAGAGAAGCATAATAGGAATGGCAGTGAAGTACTGAAGTGATGCCAACCCCACCCTGTAGAGAGTGACAGGCATTGGGGTGTGCCTTTGGGTTGTCACCTATAACGCTCATGCCATTGTTCCTCACCCTACCCTGTAGACACTGACAAGTGTTGGGGTGTGCTTTGAGGTCTTTGGGCATTATACTTACCCCATTCCATAAGGAAATACACTGATGTGGGTGCAGTATACTGTAGGAGCATGGAGTGAACTTTGTGGCTGAACAGTGCAAGACACACCATGATGCCTGTCAGTGGTTTCAGGGTGGGGGTGGGGGGGTGGAATGGCATGAGCACTACATCCGATGATCCCAAGTCACATCCCGGATGCCTGTCAGTCTGTACAGGGTGGGGTGCTACAGTTGGAAACCCTAACACCATAGGCATGTGGTGGTAGTTTCACTCCACATTTTCAACATGAGCTGCTTGTCAGGCCACCTCATGAAAAGCAGCACATCACTTTGCTAGCTGAAAGGTGGTCTTGCACAGCAGCTGTGCTATTTGGCGACAGAGGGACGAAAACACATTTTTGGGCAGGATGTGGAGAATGACAACTGTATTGTTCATGAGGAGGCATAAATAAATGGCAACGTTGAAAATCTGGAGTGACAATATGAAATATTGGTGAAGCAATGAGCATGCATACAAACTACGCAACACACGTCCGTTATCCACTTATTTTGGGGAGTTTGGTAGCCACATTTGTAACATAGGCATTTTGGGACCTCTCCTTATGAACAGTGGCGCTGCGATTTTGTTAATCTGTCCCAAAAGTTGATTTCCCACAGTGACCACGCCATTGTGCACAACAGGTGCGGAAACACATTTTGGGCAGGATGTGAAAAATGACAGCTGTACTGTTCATAAGGTGGTGTGAAAAAATGCCAATGTTGAAAATCTGGCATGGAAATATTGCAAATTTACGAAGTTACAAGGGTGCATGGAAACTGAGCGACGCACGCTTGCAACACAGTCATTTTATGGTCTTTTGACACCAAATTTTCAACATAGGCATTTTAGGTCCTCTGCTCATGAACAGTGTCACTGTGATTTCCTTAGACTGTCCCAAAAAGTGATTTCGCACAGCAACCGCGCTATTCTGCGCCAGATGAGCGAAAACACATTTTGGGCAGGAAATATAAAATGACAGCTGTACTGTTCAGCAGGAGGTATGAAAAAATGGCAAGTCTGAAAATCTGGAGCGAAAATATTACAAATTCATGACGTTATGAGAGTGCATAGAAACAGTGCAATGCATGCTCGTAAAACAGCCATTTTGGGGAGTTTTGTCACTAAATTTGCAACATAGGCTTTTTGAGAGCTCCTCTCATGAACAGTGGCACTGTTGTTTTGTTACTCAGTCCCGAAAGGTGATTCCATGCAGTGACCGTGAAATCACCTTTTGGGACCGAATAACGTCATGACAGTGCAAGAATTCATGAGGAGGGTCCCAAAACCCCATGTTGAAAAATTTAGAGCCAAAATTCCAAAATGTCTGAGATATGCATCAAAGGTGCAAAATCCTATTTATTCCATTATGCAGCTTACCTGCATTTCCTCAGTTCTTGGTCAGCTTTGAAGAGCGCAGACGAGTTCCCAGTCCACCGAAGATCATCGCACTGGACTCCAGAGGTAAGTATGGGATGAGGGGGGTGTGGGGAGATAGGGTGTGCAGTGGGTGGGTGCGGGTTGTGAGAGGGGGCCAGGGAGACGGCGAGGGACCATTTTTTGTTTACAGGGACAAAAAAAGTAAAAAACATTGCGGGACCATTTATATGCTTACAGGGACATGTGGCTTGCTGGGGTAGGCTCCCAGCATGCCAACAGAGCCTTGTTTTTTGGGGGGGCAGTTGTAGCTGGCAGGGGATTGGGCACCCCCGTCAGCCCACAAGCAAACCAGGAGAGGGAACAAGAGCCGAGGGGGTTGGGCACTCCCCTCGGCATTTAACAAATGGGGGCTCTTTATGCTGATGAGGAGTGGGCTCCCCCATCAGCACATACATTGGGGGGCAGGATAAGCTGACAAGGGATTGGGCACCCCAATGGAAGCAATTGGCAGGGTAGTGTGCCGCCATGTTTGTGTTAAGGTGAAGAAATCAGGAGGTTCATCATGCAGATGAGCTTTACTCACAATGCAGCGGACCCTTCCTTAGATGTGCTTGCCCCGGTGGTGTGGCGCCGGCATGCAGACTGATTGGGGAATGAGGGACGCACCTACTGATGCCTGCCCTACATTCGCCCAACAGTGACCGCGCCTCCAAATCTGCACTACCACAAGATGTTGGCTGCACAAGCGTGCCAACATAATAAAATTACATTTGACATTTTAAATTTATACATATGTTTTAATTTTAATGTACTCTCCCCTGTGAGTTTGCTGTCTACTGCAGATGACAATAACAGTTTTTGGTTCCATTAATTCAGAGACAGCAATAAGCCTAAATAATCACCCCTTAATGGTACTGCCCAAAATTGCTAGAGAAATTCTTGCAATATCACAAACTAAGGATTATGACCACTTGTGTATAGGAGCAGTAAAATCAGATAAAGTATATAGAAAAAAAGTACTATCTTTATGCAAATTATCTTAGAAATAATGATGGGAAAAGAGCTCAAAAATATATCACATGAATACTGATTTTCTTCTAAATGATGCATTTATCTAAATTTTCCTTGTACCACTAACAACACTTTTAGGACACTTTCTGAAATCATGTTGTTTGCTTTCTACACATAGCACCCACAAGGCACTGGGTAGGGATTAATACTAAATATTCCAATGCTCCCTGTGCCCCCCCAACATTTATACCAAAATTACTTCTCTGGTTGTGCGACATGGTCAGTACTGTCTGTAAAACTCAATCATCTGGTGAAGAACAGAAATTCCTGGACTTTACAATGTCCAGTCTATTAGAGATGCTGGGTAAGCCACTCAACACTACTCCATTATTACTGGCAAAGAAATATGAGCTTAGAGTTTGTGGATATGTTTGGTCTCATTTAACTTCATCTTTAGTTTACTCAGGTTTGTGTAGTACCTCAAGTGCATTTAAGTTAATTTCGTAATTGTTATTATCCAAGTTAAATCCCAGGACCCACTGTTTCTAGCAATATGAAGAACTTGCATCCATCATTGTTTTATAAGTCCCAGGGTCTTAAAATCATTCACCGTAACACCAGAAGTGTGAAGCCTAAACTTGCCGAAATGGAACAACTTATCGCCTTTAACAAACCTGATATAGGTACCATTTCTCTACTGGATAGTATTTGTAATATATCTAGTTATAAAGTTTTCAGAGCTAATCGGAAAGGAAGAAAAAGAAGTGATGGGGTAGCTGTGTATTTTATTGAAGAACTACAGTTAACTGCAGTAAAAAACAAGTACAGAGGTTGATTTTGATACTGATTGGCTACTACTCCATCTGCTTTTGGGAGGGAAGAAACATATTATGCCGGGTTGTTTATTTGACCTTCTTTATTGTGGGCTTAATGGTCTGAAAGACTATTTGAAAAAAATAGCTCCCCTGATAGACGGTCATGACTCCTTGCATGTGGGTGACATAAATTTAAATTGGTTGCAGAATGACAATTTGGGCCTTGAATCTCTTATATTCTTATGGTCTGATTCAGATAATTAATGAACCTACAAGTTTAAATTTGCAAACCTCCAATCATTCAATTTTGGACTGGATCATCATTAATATGGAAAGTATACTAGGTTTTTCAGGCGTATTGCCAGAATGTGTGAGTGATCATATGACTACATTTTGTGTGTTAAATTTTAAGCACACTAAAACTCTCCTTCGTATTGTACACATCTGCAACTTTAAAATAGTTAACCTAGATGTATTATTTGCCCATTTGTTCTTACTTGATTGGTCATATCTGGAATGTATTCCAAATGTAAATTTGGCTCTTGACTTTTTCTGTGATTTATTGCTTCCTGTGCAAAATGTTTTTTGTCCTCTGCGTACTTTAATGCTCAGCGGTGTCCCTAATAAATAGTTTTCAATTGATATAAAATGAATGATTAAACAAAGGAATTCAGCCTGGGAAACTTACAAGGAATGTGACAGCTCAGGGGTAATGTGAGGAAATTCTTTTTCATGGAGAGAGAGTGGTGGATGCATGGAACCGCCTTCCTGGAGAGGTTGTGGGGTCTAAAACAGTGGGGGAATTCAAACATGCATGGGACAGACATAAGGCAGTTATAGTGGGGGGGGGGTTGCAGGAAGTAGGCTGTTGGTTAACTAGAATCTGCAGCTTATCCAATTGGTAGGGAAATGGGCAGACTGTGTGTGC
The DNA here is from genome assembly GCA_016271365.2 of Neoceratodus forsteri. NCBI lineage: Eukaryota > Metazoa > Chordata > Ceratodontiformes > Ceratodontidae > Neoceratodus > Neoceratodus forsteri. The sequence continues at coordinate 558,789,991 of CM028130.1, forward strand.
CAAGTGGTCCTTATCTGCTGTCAAAGTCTATGTTTCTATGTGTCAATGTAACTACCCCATTGTTGAATACTTACCGCTTCTATAGAAGTCAAGTCTTCAGTATGGTCAGAACTGCCAAAAAGAAATATGTTCATGATCAATTTGAGTCTAACTTGTCAAATCCTAGAAAATTTGGGGACAATGTTAATTCTTTATTGTCTCCCAAATTGAGGAATTATATACAGAAATTGAAAATAGGTGATTAGGAAATAGCTGACGCAACTAAGATCATTGATCTTTTAAATCAAAAGTTTACTAATTTGTCCGATTATAGAATGACTTCACCATGAGATAATGTTGCCGATTTTTGTTCTGTCTCTTCAAAGGCAGATAGACCTAAGTTCTATTTTAAGATGGTGGAAAGAATTGAAGTGTACAAACTTTCGCATACACTACCTAACAAATTTAATCATTGTGGGGGTGGATTCAATGGCTGTTCTCTTAAATAAGCTATTCCCAATACCGTTGACCCTCTCTGCGATATTTTCTATTTATCTTTAATTTCACAACAGTTCCCTTCTAATTGGAAACATTCATGGGTTGCACCTATTCCAGAAAAACACATGCAGCACAATTGAAGGATTTTCGACCCATCTCAGTTCTTAACTCTTTAAGTAAAATTATGGAAAAAGTTTTAGCCAATCAGATCAATGACTATCTTGGGAACAAGGGTGTGCTTTGTTCACAACAGCATGGGTTCCAGAGGAATTCTGGAATTGGTATGGCCTTGGTCAGATTCACAAACACCGTCCTGAGAGGGTTTGAAAGTGGTTTAACTACAGGTGCGGTGTTTGTGGATCTGACCAAGGCATTTGACCTTATTGAGCACGATTTTTCTTGCCTTAAATTATAGGATTTAGGGTTTTTCTGAAGCTTCTTTTGCTTGGATTAGGGATTACTTATCCAGACATTCTCAGATTGTATACTTCAGTCTGCTGAGTTTCATGAGTCCTTTATCAGTTGTGGGGTTCCGCAGGGCTCCATTTTGGGCCCCTTGTTGTTTTCTTTGTTTATAAATCAATTGCCATCTCAATGTTCAGTTTGTGAAACTATTCTTTATGCTGACGATTTTATTTTATTTTATCAAGCAAATTATATTCCTACTATTGTACCCTCTATCCAACAGGACTTCAATATTATTTATTCAATGGCTTTTGCAACCAGAACAAAGTTATGTTTGTGCAACTGTATAACAATGTTTGTGGCCATTCGTGCTCTCTGTTCCATTAGGAATTACCACCCTGTATGGGTACTGAAGGCAAGGAACCCTGTAAGAGGGTTCCACCCCTAGCTGTGCCCTGGGAAGGGTCCATTAGTTAAAGGTACCTTAGGAAGGAACCCCCTGGAAGTAGAGAGGTGAGCCACTGGAGGAGGGGAAGGGGAGGATGATGGGATAAAGAGAAAGTGCTTCAGACGGAGTCTGTGAGGAACTGCTTATATAGTTCAGGAAGTAGGCATGGTGGGTTGCTCACCCATTGGAGCTTTTAAACTAGGAGGGAGGGTAGCAGGAAGTATAGTGGTGTTCAGAGGCCTAGTGATGTGAAACCAAATATGCTTACCCCCCATGATAGCAAGATAAAGAGGAAGGCAGCTGCTAAGGGAGTGGACATGGAGAGAGTCAGGGTGGATGGTACAGAAAAGGTTTGGAGGGTGGTAACACTAAAGGCTAGGAGTCTGGGGAATAAGGGGGCAAAACTACAGGCTCTCTTAGAGGAGGGGGTGTGGACTTGGTGGCTATAACTGAGACATGAGCCACCCAAATCCATGACTGGGACATGACGGTTCCTGGGTACACATTACACCAGAAGGAAAGGGAAAAGGAGAAGGGGCATGGTGCTGTACGTAAAGGAGGGATTAAAATGTGTAAGGGAGGCGGGAGATGAGAGAGATACAGAAGCACTGTGGGTGCAACTACAGTATCCCAAAAACAGATCACTAAAACTTGGTGTGGTGTACAGGCCACCCTCTCAAACTGAAGGGATGGACAGGGTACTGGCAGAACAGATCAGGAGGGACAGTGGGAAGGGGGGTGGTGATAGTAGGGGACTTCAACCTGCCGAGGGTGGAGTGGGACACACCTACCACAAAGAACAGAAGGGTGCAGGTAGGGCTGGATGCCTTCCAGGAAAGTTTTCTAGTACAGTTGGTCAAGAAACCAACTAGGGAAAGGAACACCCTTGACCTCATACTGATGAACGGGGAGTGGGTGAGGGATGTGAGGATGGAGGAACCACTGGGGGGGAGTGACCACTGGACAGTATGGTTCCAGTTACAGATGGCTAAAGAGAGGATGGCATCTGGCACAAGGTTGCTGGATTTCAGGAATGCCAATTTTAAGATGATGACGGAAGTGGTACAGGGGTTCCTGTGCAAAATTCAACCGGGTATGGACACACAACAAAGGTGGGAACTGATAAGACAGAGGATAGTGGAGGCAACAGAGACTTGCAGCAGGACACAGACTAAGAAGGCTAGGGAGAAGAAACCCAGCTGGATAAGTAAAGGGGTGCTAGACAGGGTGAGGAAGAAAAGGGCAGCTTATAGGAGACACAGAAAATCAGGGAGGGAGGAAGATAGGGAGGAATACCTGAAAGAAGTGAAGGAAGTGATTGGGGGGGTAAGGGCAGTCAAGGCAGCAAGGGAACTCAGGCTGGTGCATGGAATAAAAAAAGAGGGGAGAAAGACTTCTTTAGGTACATCAGGGAGAAAAGAAGCTGTAAGAACCAAAGTGCAAGAATTAAGAAGGGGGGGATGGGTGGAAGAAGGGGGTGAAAAGGCAGAAGTGCTCAACAACTATTTCTGTTTAGTCTGTATGAAAGAAAAGGAAGGGGCACTACCCATAGTAGGAGGGAGGATTGAAACAGATGGGGGAGACAGACAGAAAAATCACAGTGGGGAGGGTGCTGGAGGGGTTAAGGGAATTGAGGGTAGACAAAGCTCCGGGACCAGATGGAGTACATCCGAGAGTGCTGAAGGAGTTGGCAGAGGTCCTGGCAGGACCCTTGGCAGACATATTTAATTCATCTCTAGACACAGGATGCATACCGGAGGACTGGAGACTGGCTCACGTAGTTCCCCTCCACAAGAGTAGACGCAAGGACGAACTGGGGAACTATAGGCCAGTAAGTCTAATGTCCATAGTTGGGAAGCTAATGGAGATCATGCTAAAGGATAGGCTAGTGGCACTACTGGAGGTGGATGGGGTGCAGGACTGGAGGCAGCATAGCTTCGTCAAGGGCAGGTCATGCCAGACCAACCTGGTGGAATACTATGACTGGGTGACTAGGCAAATTGACAGGAACCATGTGGTGGATGTCCTGTACCTAGACTTCAGTAAAGCCTTTGATTCAGTACCACATGGGAGACTTTAATCAAGCTACAGGGTACAGGGGTGGGAGCAAAACTGGTGGGGTGGGTGGAGAACTGGCTAAAAGATAGGCAGCAGAGGGTGGTGCTAGGTGTGGAATACTCATCCCCTAAGCTTGTGACAAGTGGTGTTCCACAGGGTTCAGTGTTGGGCCCAGTGCTGTTTGGCATATTTATTGCAGACATCTTGGCGGGCATCAGCAGCAAAATCAGTCTATTTGCAGATGACACCAAGAAGGGAGCAGTGGTGGATGACCAGGAGGGGTGTCAGGGGCTACAGGAGGATCTGGCAATGCCGGAGGCATGGTCTGACAGATGGCAGCTGGGGTTCAATGCAAAACAATGCAAGGTGCTGCACTTCAGAACAAAAAATCTGAGGAGATGCTACCATTTGAGGGGGTGCGGCTGGAGGTAACAGAAGAGGAGAAGGATCTGGGGGTGCTCATCATGGGAGCAATGCACAGTTCCATACAATACAGAAAGACAGCAGCAATGGGCAACAAAATGCTGGGGTGCATTGCAAAGGGAATTACCTTGAGAAGAAGGGAGGTTATTCTACTGTTATACAGATTGTTGGTTAGACCCCACCTAGAATACTGCGTGCAGTACTGGTGCCCATACCAACAAAAGGACATTAGGCTGCTGGAATGGCTGCAGCGTAGGGCAACGAAGATGATTCAGGGCCTGGGGGAATTGCCATATGACGTCAGACTAAGAGAGTTAAACATGTACACACTGGAGGAGAAGGGGGACAGGGGGAGTATGACTGAGACCTTCAAATACATGAAAGAGATAATCAAAACAGACACAGGGGGTCTATTCAGGAAGAGGGTGGGGAGAGACAGTAGGAGCCATGACATGAGATTGGAAGGGGGTAGATTTAGGAGGGTGGTGAGGAGGCATTTCTTTATGGAGAGTGCGGTGGCAAAGTGGAACACACTACCAGCTGAAGTGGTGACATGTACCACAGTGGAATGCTTCAAGAAGGGATGGGACAGAGCAAAGGGGAGGGTAAAGGGATGTAAGGGGTGGGGGATTGGGCAGCTGCTGAATAGGGAGCTAGCTGCATTCATGAGCAGCCTAGATAGACCATGATGGCCTTTTGCTGCTGGCAATTTTTGTATGTTCGTATTGAACTGCAGGTGGAGCCTTTCAATTAAATGGCTTTCACAACCAGAATAAAGCTATGCTTGTATAACTGTATAACAACGTTTATGGCCAATCGCACTGTCTATTTCATTATGAATTACCACCCTGTAGGGGTGCTGAAGGCAAGGAACCCCGTAAGAGGGTTCTACCACTAGAGGTGCCACGGGAAGGGTCCCTTGGCTAAAGGTACCATAGCGAGGAACCCAAAAGAATTGTAGCAGTGATCAATGACTAGTAGGCAGAGAAGAGGATTGACAGCAACAGGCAGCTTAATGAAACATAAATGAGATGTATAAGTTAGCAGGATAGCTTCAATAATGTGGATTGTGCTGATGACAGCAAGGGGCTTCCTAAGAAGAGAGGTAACAGCTTGTGTGGGGCCACCATCTATCTCCATCCAACAGCGGAACCTACCTAAGTGAGCTAGGGAATATTGCTAAACTAACTAGTATTATGACCTGTGGCACAGGGGAGAGAAAAAAAAACCTTTGAGGAGGAAATCTCTGGGGATCCAAGGCTGAACTCACCTTCCCTCCAGGCTTGGGATGTTGTATTTAGTGACAGCTCTACTACTGCCATTTAGAAACCCAAGCAAGGGGAGTGAAAAATATTCCAATTTAGAGGAAACTCCAACTCTTTCCTTCTAACGGGAGTGCCGTGGAGGGTTGCGAGTACTGGCCTCTTCAACAAACTACCTCGGAGGAGGGAGGAGGTAAGAAAGACCATTGAGGCACTCACATGACCTACAATCTACTATTTAAATCAAGCGAACCAAGAGCGGTCATAGGGAGAATGCTTTGGAGGTGCCTAGGCAGCTGGTACAGCAGATAAGGATAACAATATATTCTCCTTTTGCAGCTAGTCATAAATTCTACATCATGATGTGCCACTGCGCACAAATGGCTAAAGCTCCACCTGGAGTAAGAACATTCCCACTATGGACAAGAAAGGAAGGACCCCACACCAGTAATCACATATTCAGGATGTGGACTAGGGCGCAGAGTGAGACCATCGGCTGAGAGTGAGCTCAGATCCAATAAATTGATGGGCATGGTCAGCTAATCTCTTCTAGTAATGGAGCAGGCTATACAAGGTAATGTAGAGAATATCAGGTATTATGCAGCATAGTAAACACCTTTGGTTATCGTACAGGCCATACATGGTAAAGTAGGGAGTAACAGGCGAGGAATAGAATGGTAAACACTTGTAGCAATGGGCATGGTTAACAACTAGTGCACAGAAGCATGATAGCGTAGGAATTGCACACCCAGCTCAGGTTACCTGGGCCTTTAGCCAGTGCAAGGCTAGCCAACCAGTACATTAATAAGTGCCAATTAACGGTGACAAATACCCAGAGGATTTTAGCAGCTAAGGCAATATATGAACACGAGGTAAATTAATCACATGGGGCCACAACTCTCCACTATAATCCCCAATCCTCCGCCATAGGAAAAACAAAGAAGCCACAGTAAAGCGCTGTGACCCGTATGCAGATTTTAAAACTAGTTCACAGAGACAGCTGTAGCTGAGCTGACCTCCCGAGTATAATGAAGCAGTGCACATATAGGTAATAGTGTCCAGCAGTAGCTGAGTTTAACAAGCATGGGGCTTTGTAGGCATGGGCAGTACTGCACTGAAACAACGAGAATAATTGCTTGGTAAAAATGCAATTAAGCAAGGTTGAGTCATACGGCGAAAGTAATATAAAATTGCATCAGATTCTGGTTTGAGTCCCACTGAGTACAAATAAACCTGTTTGAGCAGATTAAAAACCCCCAAAAGGGCTGTATGCAAGCAAAGCTTCGTGAGACAAAGCAAAGGTGGCAGTGAAGCAATATAGGGACTCAAAGGCCAAAATAGGCAAGTTTAAAACCTTCTGCTAAATAGACTGCAAACGTTTTTGTTCTCTTTGCAAAAGCCCTGTAGTTGTTTTAATTGTGTATTCATATTTTATGAACTTATTGTTTATTATTTTTGTATGTACAGTATGTGGAATGTATTTATAAGAGGTCACCACTGTGAATGAGTTTATACTCAAACAAAAAAATAAAAATGAAGTGCGATTGCATGCTGATTAAATATAGCAGCAGCTGAGTGAATATATTGATAAAGAAAGAGAACTAGTACATTTGTACAGGCAGAACACATTTTTAAACATAATGAAGACTATAGCGAGAAATCCCCAAAGAAATGAAGGATGGAGCAAAAGCAGCACAAATTACCAGTAGCTGTAACAGAAATGCAGCAGTGCCTGCTGCCACCACTCCCTGCTGCTGTTAGCTAAGAGCAACAGCTTAGACCAGGTGCAGGTAATTAAGTGGAAGCAGCAGCAGAAGGCTGGAATGGGAGAAGAAACAAACAACAAATGCAGGGAAACTAAGTTTGCCATGTAGCTGGGGAGGAAAGGAAGCTAGAGCACTGCAATGGAGTAAAACAGCACAAATAAAGGGCAACTAGAAAGCCCCAAAAGAAAACATAAAACTAAAGTCTAAACATAGCAGAACAGAAAAACATTCACATGAGGAAGCACACAGCAGCCGGAAGCAAAACAAATACTAACCAAAGCAGGAGAGACACAGGAACACAACCAGCAGAAACCAAGGAGAATCCAGAGCACAAACACACTTGGGGGGGTGGGGGCATGGCCCCAGACAAGGCTGCAGCAGGCCCAGAGTGAGAAGAGGAAACAACAGAGCCTCCAACTGGCAAAGAGAAGGTGCTTTAGATGGAGGCTTGGAGGAACTGCTTATATAGTTCAATAAGTAGGCATGGCTGGTTGCTCACCCGTTGAACTGCGGGCGGAGCCTCTGAGTAATTGGTTTACAAACAACTCTACAGTATTAAACTTAAAGAAAACAAAATTTATGTTGTTCGGAATAAATTCAGTGTTAAGGGGTAATCCTACTTTACTGGTTCAAGACCTGACTGGGGCAACAGAGCAAGCTCAATAGTTTAAGTATCTGGGTGTTCTGTTGGAACCGGCATTACATTTTTCTTTACAAGTTATTTCAGTTAGCAGAATTGTGAATCAGAAATGGGGCCTTCTGTTTAAGTTTAAGTCTTACTTTTCCCCTGAAACAAGGAAATCTACAGCCATAGGATCTCTTCTTCCTCATCTTGATAATGTTACCAGTCTAAGTTGGGTACTAAGGAGTTAAATATTTTATCTGTAACATATTAACAATATCTTTCATTTTATTTTATCTGTTTCTTACTGCACACATCGTGATCTGTACTCTGACTACCCCAGGTCCCTTTCCATTTTTGTTAGTACCCCCATTGTGTACTCTTCCCTGTTTTTTTTATTCCAGGTGCATTACTTTGCACTTCTTTGCATTGAATCTAAGCTGCCATACATTTGACCATTCCTCTAGCCTTGCCAAGTCCCTTCTCATCCTTTCCACCCACCTTGTGTATCAACCTTGTTGCAGATCTTTGTGTCGTCCTTTAGAATTCTGGGGTCAATCCCATCAGGCACCATTGCTTTGTCCATCTTCAGTTTTAGGAGTTCTTTCAGGATTCTTTTTTCTGTGAATGGACTGGTATCAACCCCCCTATCCAGAGTGCTTCTTTTGTTTGGTTTAGGTACCTCTCCCTCCTCTTCTTTTGTGAATACTGAGCAGAAGTATTTGTTAAGCATCCCTGCTTTTTCGCTATCACCCTCTGCCAACCCCCTCCCTTTATTAAGCCTCACTTTCCCCTCCCTTGGTCTTCCTTCACTCCCTAATGTACCTATAAAAGATTTTATCCCACTTCTTAACCAAATTGGCAGTCTTTTCCTCAGTTTGGGCCTTTGTTATTCTGACTGCTTTCCCCGCTTCCTTCTGCTTTAACTGTTACAGTTCTCTGTCCTGCTTCTTTTGTGTTTCCTTATAGCTCCTGAATGCTATCTTTTTCTCCCTAACCTTCCCCGCCACCTCTTTTGAGAACCATAGTGTTTTTTTTTCCTTTGTTTGATTTTGTAATTTTGTATTGTGGCTATCTGGGTCAGACCTGAAAAAGGACTTTTTGTCCAGTGTCCCCACCCAGTTAACAAATGATTAAATAAATAAAATAAACCGATTCGACTACTTGACTGACATCAACTATATCCACTCTAAGCTTGGTCCAAGGCTCAGTGCCCTGTATAGGTACAAAGATGCCCTCTCAATCAATCAATCACTCAATCAATCAATCAATATCTTTATTTAGCCAGGTGAAATACCATTGAGCAGGGCTCATTTACAAGATGGACCTGGTAGTTTAAACAACAACAAGAAGTCACAATACAACAATTTGGAGTAGGCGTAACAACATTAGCAGTCTATGTACAGTCATTACAAGTGAAAAAGGAGTGGCTTGGCTCAGTGGTGTACAATAATTTACAAATAGCAACATAAGGCTTGACACTGAGAACAGAACAAGGCAGCATAATTTACAGGCGTGGTACCAAAGGCAGTCAGCATACTGCTATGTGCGAGTGCTATGCAAGGCAGGTCTCTGATAGGCAGTAGAACAATATTATATTGGATGAGGTCTAGATCAGCAAAGCATTACGTGGCCTAGGAGAAGACTATAAAGCATGGGCACAGGATGTACCAGGGATAGTGGAGGGAGGAGAGGTTAGGAGGGGTGGGAGGAGGCAATTGTAATACCTTCAGGATTGACATAGCTGCATTAGTCAGCGTGGTAGGTCTAAGGGTAAGGGGGAGGGTATGGGGGTGAAAAGGTGCCATTAGTGGGGGAAGGTAACAGACAGATAGGAGGGAGTCAGAGATTCAGCGCCAGAAGCAGTTGCAGGACTCCATAAATGATCGTTGGATAAGATTTTTGAAGGCAGCTAATGGTACAGGTGAAACGAGCTGCAGTAAATTTTGAGCAGTATTCCAGAGGACTGGTAAGGCATGACTAATCACCACCTGACCAAAGCGCATCCTAACTCTGGGTATGTAAAAGGTGATATGAGTCTGGTTTCTCAGCAGATAGCTGCCAGGAATGCAAGAAGGTAGGCAATCCTTAATATATTTAAGCAGCTTGTTAGAGATGGCCCTATAGATCCAGAGCATGGTGTTCCTTTGTCGTTTAAGACTAAGCGAGCCCCAATCTACAGTGTTGTATAGGTTACAGTGGTGTGTTGAGTAGGGGGCACTGGTAATGAACCTGAGCATCCGGTGGTACAGAGTGTCTAGTTTGGCAAGAGCCACACTAGAGCAGTGCCCTTACAGAAGTTTCTCTCTCTTCCTGTCCGCCACAAAATGCTCACAAAAACTATCCTATTTTTTACTATGCAGATGTAATTTATGGGTCCATCTCCTCCACCTCCCTCTCCAGTCTGGACTCACTTTTCAATGCCTTCTGCTGCTTTGCCACAAATGCCGCCCCCCCCCCGCACTCACCACTGCACACTTTACTCCTCCCTCTCTCTCCCCACCAACAGCTCCATGTCTCCACACTTATCCCCAAATACTGGGTTGGGTCCTTCACCCCTTACTTCTCCCCTCTCCTTTCCCCCTCCTCCCACTCTTCCTACCATCTTCTTTCCAGAGACCCTTGCACTTTTGACCTTCCCCATCCCCACTCTAACTCCAGGCAGGCGGTGTTCCCCTATTGCCTTCCCCATATTTGGAACTCTCTCCCCTCCTTGCTCTGTCTGTCACCCTCTCTTCACTTCTTTAAAAGTGCCCTCTCCCACTCTCCCCATCCTCCTGTACATGCTATCCACCTCTCTAGTCCCCACTCCTGGTACGGGCCTTCTTTGCCCTCCCCATCTCCCCTTTCCCCACTTTCCTAGCCATTTCTACCTCCCTTCTGTCCCTCCCCTTCTCTCTTTTCCTGCTCCTGTCTACCCCACATACCCCTCATCCACCCAATTCCCTTCCCCTGCTTCTCTCATCCAGTAGTTGTTCAAGTCTTTCATACTTAGCTTAGCCTGATTACACATCCTTGCTGACTGCAGTGTTCTTCTGCATGACCTGTCCTACCTATGCTACATGGAACACAGTCATTATGTATCTTGTACTACTTGTATTAAGTGTATTATTTCCTATTCATTAAACCTGTACTCAATGTCTCTACCTCAACAATTGTATCATGCCTGACTTTTGTAGTTGTATTTTTTCCTCCCTTACTCCCTTTTCCCTGGGATGCATCTGGAAACAAGCCTCGGCTCAGTATGCCTTTCCTGGTCACCAACTTTTAAATAACAAAATAAAATATAAAAAAATGCACTTTATGAATCTGTAAGCCCCCTCTCTCCAGAGGGCTTATGCTCCAATAGGGACTCTTTTCCCTCCCCGAGCTAGTGAATTTATTAGTGGTCTGGGGTTAATCCCTGTTAAATGCCTAAAAATGGCAGTAGATGGCAGGTTAGGGAAGATTTATAAGGAGTGGATACAGGAAGTTAGTGGCCTTTTTCAGCCCAAGCACTAGGCCTGAGGCTGGAGGGGCTGGTTGGAAGAGCAGGAAAGACAGGCAAGAAGGAAGCTCGACGATTCGGGTTGGGCCTGTGGGGGACCCCCCCCCCAAAAAAATTTGGTAGACAGGGATGGCCTCTGCAGCAATGTGGCATTGAGGAGCTGGGAAGAGAGCTCCGAAGGGAGGATGGCCAGCCAGGTACCTGCATTGTCAGGATGAGGGAGGCTAGGATAAAGGAGAATGCCAGGATAGGCAGGAGCCCATGTGATCCCGTGTAAGAGGGTTCTGGGTTGCCAGGGTTGTGGGGACAGTGGAGGGTTGTCACAGGGGAAGGGCCAGTTTCAGAGATCCTCTCCCGTACACAGGGTGGCAGGGCAGTTCAGTTGTAGAGGGGGCCAGGAGTGTCCTTCACCCATATAGTGGGACCTGTTTGGAGGGGCAGGTCCTGGGGCACTGGCATCTAAGTGCTGGGCAGGTCCCAGGTCTTAGGACAGGCCTTGGAGGGCAGCTACTGGCCGGGGGCTTAGTTCAAGCCCAGGATGTGTTAGCAGGGATGTGGACTGGAGGCTGGGGCCATCCCTAAATGGTCATCAGGGAGTTTAGTAAAAAGGAAGGGCACCATAGTAGAGGAGTGGGCTACAGGGCAGCCCAGGAAGTGCAGCTCGGGGCACTGGAGCAGGGCTGGGTTTGAGGGCCCCTGCACCAGTGGAGAGTGAGAGAAGGTACATGGCTGTAGTAAGGGGACCGGTGTGGTAAGTGCTAAGTGTACCAATAGGTTCAGGTTCCATGTAGGAGGAAAGCATTTGGGTTACAGGTCCTGGATCAGAAATAAAAAATCCTGGTACCCCTTGAGATTTGGTGCCAAGATCCAGGGGCCAGGTGGGAGAAGCAGCTTCTCCACTCCGGAGACAGGGCAGCCGACCAAAGCCATACAGATAGAGAGATGAGTAAAGGGTAACCCAGAATCAGAAAAGAAAGAGTGCGGCTTACCAGCACCAGTGAGCCAGGAGCCTGTTGATTCTTCAAGGAAAGGATCTGCTTGGGTAAACCATCCAAGGTTCAGAGTTGAAGATAACCTACTTGCATTACCTGTATAACTGTTAGTCTACTCGATAGGTCCAGCATTGGGTGAACTGCAAAAAGTTTGCAATAGCCCCATGGAGCTGCTGTATTTATTTGATGAAGGATGAGACCCCTGTACTCCTGAAATCATTTTGAATGCAGGTGCTAAAATAAAGAAACTGTTGAGAAGAAACTTGGTAGCAATTTCTCCTTTATTTAAAGGGTTTGTAAACAAGCAGTTTTTTAAAACTGCAAACTTCAAAATCTGGCTTCATAACAAGGTAAAGTAGAGGCTGCTGTTTACATTTATGTAAATAATATAAATGCAGTTTCATAGCTTTTGAAAAATGTAAACATCAGCCTTTCACTTTCAAAAAACAACCTTGGTTTCTCCCTAAGGTATCTGCCAAGTCTGTTAAGTGATGAGTCATGATGACATCATCTGAGCCAAAGACAGAGACCTACATATATTTCTATAGTGCTTACTAGTTCTTCTTTCCC